>CM031613.1:42152719-42167719 GCA_018398815.1 Conus ventricosus
TATTTTCCCTTTTCACTTTTTTTTCCCCCCTCCTGTTCTCCCAAACTACCCCCCTTTCACGAACGCCCCAACGTAATAGTTGTTTTGGGTATTATTTTGCAGTATGTTTTATAAATGTTTGCTTGGTGTTTAAAGGGATTACAGTTAACAATATCCTCGTTTGAAATGGCTTTATGGTTTTGTGTCCAACGGTTTTATTACAACCAAAATCACGTTGAGGAGGGAAGAGCTGGCCCCAAGTAAAACCCAGTTTTTCCCTGCAACCACACACCCCCCCCCCCCCCCCCCCCCCCCCCCCCCCCCCCCCCCCCCCCCCCCCCCCCCCACCCCCCCCCCCCCCCCCCCCAATGTCTGTTCCTCGTCCCCCTTCCCCCTGTCAAATAAGCATGGTTTTCGGATTTGTTTATCAATTCAGCAACACCCACGTTCGCCCTTGTCAGAGATGATGATATGTCGATGGTTAGAAGCTTCAAATCTGCTTCAGAAGACCTCTCTCTGTCAATAGATTATCTTCTTAACAGGTATGAATGTTCGTAAAGCCATACATTCTTGATAGATTATTGGCAATGCATCTCTGTGTATGTCCATGTGTCTGTGTGTCTCTGCCCCTGTCTGTCTGTCTGTCTGTCTGTCTGTCTGTCTGTCTGTCTGTCTCTCTCTCTCTCGCTCTCTCTCTCTCTCTCTCTCCTCTCTCTCTCTCTCTCCCCTCTCTCTCTCTCTCTCTCTCTCTCTCTCTCTCTCTCTGCACTGGTTCGATTTTACATCATATGTCTGTTTGTGCGCGCGAGTGCCACTGTGTGTGTGTGTGTGTGTGTGTTTTGTGGTGTGTGTTGTGTGGTGTTGTGGTGTGGTGGTGGTGGTGTGTGTGTGTTGTGTGTGTGTGTGTGTGTGTGTGTGTGTGTGCGCGCGCGTGCTGTGTGTGTGTGTGTGTGTGTGTGTGTGTGTGTGTGTGTGTGTGTGTGCAGGGTCTGATGCAACATGAACAGAATGGCACACAATCCCACAGGACTGGTTTTCCAGTGTCTACGGTCGTGGCCCTCCCGATCCCAGTCTATTGTTTCCCCTTTGGTGAGAATGATGATGATGATGATGATTATAACGACGACGACGATGAAGGGTGATGATGATAATGATGAGTACTTACTTACATGGCAGCTGTCCTTGGCTAGAGATAAAGCTTTAAGCCAAACTAGTCTTCTCTTTCAAAAGTTGTTGAAGGATTTTGCGTCTGTGCAAGATGTTATGTGTGCTTTCACACGGAACATTGGTTTATGGTTTCATTAAAAGGGGACCTTTTTCCCTTCAGTCAGTGAAGGACAAAATGTCCTTTCAGACCCCCCAACCCACCCCCACCCAATCCACCACCCCAATCTCCCTTTCCCTTCCCTCCGCTTCCTTCCTTCCCCTCTTACCGTCAAATAAGGATCTGTTGATCCGAATTATTTATGAATTCAGCAATACCTGCATTAACCCCATCAGAGAAGAGATTTGGGGTAATGGAGGAAAGAGAAGGTAAATATCTTCGTTCAAGACCACCCATCTTATTTTGCACGAGAACCCCCCTTTTCACATACAAATCAAGTCCTTTCATGCTACTTTTAGCCAAAATTAAACCTTTTACAAACAAAATTAACATGCAAAAACCTCCAAAAATCGACGTAATCGTTAATTTTAAAATGGGGCTTACGTGCAAGATAAGATTTGGTGATCGTGAACAAACATATTTACATTCTCTCCGGGGGCCCTTAAAATTTAATGGTTTACAGTACGCTCTTCTACTTCCAGCACCATTAACAAATCAGAACAAACAACAAACCCTTCCATCTTGATTAGTTATTTTTACATCCAATAAATTTTATAGGCCCCTCAATTAATTCTTTAAAAATTGACTGTTTCCGCCAAACCTTTTATACTGATAATAGCAAAACCCTGCCTTAATTGACGGCGTGCTTGTAGAAACTGTAGACGGGTAGCCATCAAAACAAATTAGCATCTGTTTTTAACTGTTGTAAATGGACATACAACTTGGGTTCACGAGAAATCAGAAGGTTTATTACCTTCACATTGATAGGATCTTCTCTGTGCTAAATCTATAAGCTCTGTCCTACTGTGAAGCCTAAGATTTTAGCAAGCCCTCTAGGAAAAGTGAAACCCCCTTCTTTCTTCTAGTGGGAATGTATAGTAATTCTGAGGTTTGCTTCGTTAATTTTTAAAAATATGCTAAAGTGCAAGATAAGTAGGGTGATCGTGAACAAACATTTTTACATTCTCCCCCTTGGCTAAGTAAAGCCTTTAATCAACTAGGCCAAGTGATTTTCAAGATCACTTTGGCCTAGTTTACTGCACTGCTTTGTGGTCAAGTGATTTTGTGAGACCACTTGACCTAATTGGCCAGCCCTGTAAACTGGGCCAAACGTTCTTGTAAAATCACTTGGCCTAGGCCGCTGCTGCGCTCCTTTTCTCCAACCAGGCTTGCAACTGGCTTTGGCAGAGTTACGGCAGTAACTGCGCACCCGAGCTTTTTTGGCTGTTATTTTAAAAAATGGCTAGTAGGAGAGAGTTTACTGAAGAACAGGCTAGTACTATCTCCATTATAAATGCTCCAAACATACAATGACAGATGTACTACTACTAGCCATTGTTAAATAACAGCCAAACACAGTATTTGGTAGGAGCACAGTCAAACACAACCTGCTCGCACGACAGTCAGTGAGAGAATGATGAAATCTGCCTCTGTGGCGGCGCATGCGCGACTGAATTGCGCATTGCGGCATAGATTTTTCTGGAATGATCCCCCCACGCCACATATGAGTAACACCACACATGAGTCACGTCAAAAAAAACCGTGAGGCGGCCCAAGCACAAGCGTGCAGCGGGGTGCACTCAGTCGCTACCTGTTATTGATTTCTCTTCTGATTCTTGCGTAACAAGAGGAATGGCCTAGTTAATTATTTTTTAATTGTTGTTTTTATTCTGGTTTAAAAAATGAAGGCCCAACTAGCTACAGAGCTTATTAATATACTTTACGAGTTGGATTGGGAGCGGGAGGCTGATAAAAGATCAGTTAAAGAGCAGGTTTGAAGAATTAATTACTGATCTTTTTGAGCGCATAAATATGCGAGAAAGCGTAAAGCAGGCCATCAGTAAAATACCAGTTTCTTGGCCCCAACCGGCTATAAAGTTGTTTGCCATTTTAGTTGATAATATGGCTCCTGAAGATGTTATTGACTGTTTCTACGGATCTAAAGGGGAGTAGCTTTCGCTTTAATGAAGATCAGGTTTACGATTAGAAAGACTATGAGTAACAGCTGAATTTAAAATTTTTTTTAATTTATTTTAGATTTTAAAATGGCTGTAGAATCAGCGAATCTGATTTAAAGAATTGTAATGAACTATTTGACGAAACAATGAAAGTTTAACTTGATTTTAATGAATTTGGTTTTGAGAATGATGTAAAAATATAAAAAAAAGATCATAGTGAACTATTTAACGAAGCAATCAAAGTGATGAACATTGACTGTTTTGATTCAGAAAAAGCTAAAATATTAGCAGGTGTTATTGTAAGGTTAACGTGTCTTGAAGTGTTGCAACGCTTGGGCGAAGAAAAAAAAGCGCGTTTATTTTACTTTTATATACATTTTTTTTTTTTAATTTACGTAAAAAATTGTGGCTTTAAAAATGACGCCCAAACACGGAATCCAAGGTTGGAAAAACTATATACGAGGGAAGAAATATTTGATAGTGACAAACAATTAAGCAATACGTTTAGCGAAGTAGACAGGGGATATTATTAACCCTACAAACGTTCAGGAAAGCGTGACACTGCTATCTCAAAAATCCCAGAGTTTTCTTCAGATGGAGCCGCCAGTAAAAGTGCTGTTGGCCATTCTGATTGAATATATAACCCCCGATGATAGTAACATGCAAGTCTGGGTTTACTAAACAAAAAAGAAGTTATTAGCTATCGCGCCCTTTAAATTTTCTGACTGGGCTGATTACATGCTTACCCAGTTTAACCATGCTAGTGAGGAGGCTAAGTTAAGGGGGTTCGGCTGGTCTGAAGGGACAGTCCTTGAAATCAGTTGAGAAAACAAAGTTCTATCCTATAGTTGCAATTCTTACCTTCCTCTCCAAAAGAGTTAAGTTAAAACGAGCAGTCTTAAACATACATAATTCTGACAGCATGTGTTTTATGTGGTGTGTTTTAGCACATTTATATCCTGTTAAAAATCATGCAAACAGAGTATCTAATTATGAACAACATAAGCAGAGCTGAACTTTGATAACTAAACTTCCAGTAAGTATGAAAGTATATCTCAGTTTGAGGCAAAACAAACCAATCACTGTAAACGTATACACATGGTCTGTAGTGCCCAATCTAGTGCCTCTACGGTTTTCTCCAAAAGCCCCTATTTAGGCGAATCACTTAAAAAACATGTAGACTTGATACTGTTTGCAGATAGGACAAAGAGCCATTATGTATTAATCAGAACAATAAGCGGCTTATGGTTTTTACATCAAAGGATATGCTAAGCAAGGCTTTGTAGAAGGTGTTTGGTCAGAATCCCTACTATGAAGCAGCGCCAGTCATAAGAAACTTTGTAAAAGTTTTGTAGACTGTGAAACCGAAACTCCTCACACCAAAACCCAGGGTCTAAGTTAGTTTTAAGAATGTACACAAAATGCGATGAGTCCATACGGGTTTATGCTGACTTTGAATCAATCTTGCCGCAGTACCGGTCCACAACAGCAAGAACAAAAAACAACCGTATTAACCCACCATCAGATCTTCTTATGCGTTTTTGTTGTTAGGTCAGATGGGGCACCACACACCCAGAGATTTACAGAGGTCCCAATTTGCAGCGAGCAGATTTTTACAACACATGAAAAAACTTTGCAATTACTATTTCCAACCAACTAAATCTTCAGACATTGTTATGACTTCTGAAGACCAAAAAAACGCTATGACTCATCTACGCACTGTTGGATTTGCGGCTTAGAGCTAACACCTAACATTTAAAAGTGACAGTAAGAGACCCGATCAACATTACGGGAAAAGTTCAGAGGGGCCGTGCACAACAGTTGTAATCTTCAGCTTAAGGTTGACCCTAAAAAATGGAAACTGCCTATCTTTTTTCATAACTTACGAGGTTACGATTCTCATTTTATCATGCAAGCAGTGATTTCTGAATATAAGAGGAAGTCTTGCACAGTCTTCAGAAAAGTACATGACTTTTACTCTTGACTGTTATCCTTTTATGACTCTGCCCAAACATTGAGGGCAAGTTTGGATAATTTTAGCAGGATCTCTAAAAGACTTTCCAATAACTAAACAATATTTTCCCCCATCTTTAGTGCGTAAAGGTGTTTTACCCCTATGAACCATAAAACTCGTGGGACGGGTTTTGACGAAGACTCACTTCCCCCGAAAGGCGCTTTCTTTTCTAGTCTTAGAGGCAAAGACATAACTGACTCTGAATATGAATACGCTCAAAAGGCCTGGACAGAATTACACTGTCGAACAATGGCAACTATATGATCAATATTGATGGCTGACGTGTGTTTATTAGCAGACGTCTCTCAGAACTACAGATCTACATGCTTTGGAAACATTACGCTTAGACTCATCACATACATCTCTGCCCCAGGCCTTTTTGGACGCTTTCTTAAAGTCTACAAACATCCAGATTGACTTAATTTCTGATCTACCCACACTTCAGATGTTTAAAGACGGTCTAAGGGGGTATTAGCATGGCCTCACATCCTTACTGCAAAGCCAACAAGTATTTAGACGACTATGATCCCACTAAACGTCCAACTATCTAATGTACTTAGATGCCAACAATCTGTATGGATGGGTATGAGCCAGCCCCTTCCACTGAGAAATTTTACAATGATAAAAGGGCCTCATGATGTTAATATGTGTTAGGAATGCTGTCAGAGCTTCCCCCTGATAATCCAATAGGGGCTAATCTTGGAAGTAGACTTAGAATATCCTAAAGAATTACACGATCTCCATAACGATTACCCCTAGCCGAGAAATATTAAAGATGATCCCATCGAACTCCTAAACTTGTGCCTAATCTTGGACATAAAAACTAATATGTGTGCCATTACAGCCCTCCTAAAGTTTTACTTAAAACACGGACTGAAACTAAGAGCTGTTCACAGAATAATTTCTGTGATCAAGAGCCCTTTATGAAGGCCATACATCAAGAAGAATACTGATCTTAAAACCCAAGCCACTGATGCTTCAGAAAAAGACTTCTTTAAACTGACGAACAACGCTGTTTTGGCAAAACATGGAAAATCCACACAAACGTAAAGATGTGAAATTAGTTACAAAAGAAAACCAAGCAATTAATTTGGCCTCAAAACCCCAACTATCAAGACTTTAGAGATTTAACGACAGCCTGGTTGGCATTTGATGAAGAAAAAGGATGTTAAGTTGGACAAGCCGGTGTTTATTGGCTTTACTGTATTAGAGTTGTCAAGTTTTTGGGATGTTAGAATTTCTGTAGACTACTTTAAACCCTGTACCAGAAGCAAGAGTCCTTTACACAGACACTGATTTTTTTATTCTAGACGTCCCCACAGAAGACTTTTACAAAGACTTAGAAACAGAGTAGCTAAAAAAAGTTGATGGGTGGTACGACACATGCGACTACCCTAAAGACAGCCCTTTACATTCAACTGCAAACCCAAGAAAGTGATTGGAAAGATGGATGAACTTAATGGGACAGTTATCAAAGAATATGTTGGTTTGCGGTCAAAGATGTATAGCGTTGTTTAGCCAAACTTTGTAATGAAGAAGGCTAAGGGCATAAAGTAAAGAAGTTTTTAAAAAAATATAACTCACGATAACTACAAGCAAGCTCTCTTTGAAAACAAAGTTTTTTTATCCAAAAATGTTAATCTGCGCTCTACTCTTCATCAAGTAAACACAACTGCTGTTAACAAAAAATCACTAGTCTCTAACAATAACAAGAGAACTTACGTTAACCCTGAGTTTTCATATGCTGTAGGGCATTGGGAACTTTAAAAAGATTAACTTAAGAACCTAACTAGTACTTACTTAAGAACTTAACAAGAATTTTAACTTAAGAACTAACTAGTATTAAAACTAGAACTTAATTTTTTTGCACTTAACTTGTAATTTACTTGTACTTAACTTAAAAAGTACTTTCTTTAACAAACTTAAATTGTACTTTTCTAGTTCTTATCTAGTTCATTAAAAAAACTATTCCATAGAAATGGGTCTACAGGGAGGTTGCACTTTTTTTGCAAGTTGGTTCTTCTTCTTTTACTGTGGGGCTTGTGACTTTGTTGTTAGGTTAGGGGTGTTGGGTACTGTATGCTAAAAAACCACCAACAACAGCAGCTCCCAATACATAATAATACATCTTATCGTTTGATTGTGATTGTGATTGGTTGTTGTTAATTGTGTTGTTGTTGGTGGCGGCGATGCTGTATTACTATCTAACAATTTTTGTTTTGCTGATTGGTTTGCTTTTTTGCAGTCGGTTCCAATCAGCTATTTCTATGGCCACCCGCAACATGCCCAGGACTTTTAAACTTATTTAACATTACTCCCCTGTGGTACATTCACTTGTGGGTCACTTGTGGTACATTCTGCTCCTGGGGGACTGTCCTGCGGCGTTTCTCCGCTCATTTTTTTATTGCGATTAAATTTAATATGATCAAAATTAATATGATTAAAAGTAATTAAATCCATGATGAATGGGCATAACATCGTCCCAAATCTGTAATACATGTCACATGCAAGAGTTTCTAGGGACTTGTTTAAACTGGATCTTGTGATAAACTCATATTTTAAAATCTTCTTCTGAATCAACCGGCGCCATCTTATTTTACTAACTTGGGCATATAAACTAATCATTGTCTGACCCACCGATCTAACCATTTTTGACCCTAGCTGTGCTTCGTCCCTAGCGTAGTACTTCTCAACGTCTGATGTAGACAGTTGCTGAATATGTTCGACACTTAGTTCAGTCCCAAAATTACTGTCTAGTTTTTCCACAAGCAGCCAGAGGTATAATCTTTCTTTATGGCAGTGGTCTGCTGAGTAGCCTACGGAGTAGGTCTGCTTGCTCTCACACTTTAATAGTTCGTCCAATCCATTTTTAAAAACAATAAAAATATTATAATACTTTTAAAACCATGAGTTTAACGTTGGTTAATTATGCAGTGCCTATTGTTAGTGTTATGTTTATTCAACCCTTGCAAAATTTTTGTTGGGAATAAAACCGCCCAACATGGGAAAGATAGAAGATTCGCCAAAACTGGGTTGCAACTTCATTTTTAGCTTTAACAACAAAGATTATCTGATTAAAAAGCACATAGACCAGTCTTTCGTATTATGATTATTTTAATTATTTTTTTAGTTAATAAAAAAGATGAGTGAAAAAAGATTTTTTAATACGATTTACCATTTGCTGTAATTAGCGGTCTTAGTATAGGCTATAGTGTGTTAGCAAAAACATGTTAAAAATGAAGCCAGCGGTCTAGGAAGGTTAGACATTGAGGACTTTTGTTAAGGTTATAGTTGTAATTACTGGGAGGGATTGCTGTCAAAAGACTTTCTTGTTACACAGGGGATTATCCCAGAAAATATTAATGCCCTAGAAAGATTAATTCATAAGAAATTTTTGATTAAAAAAGATGTCTGGATTGGTTTGATGGTGGGAGGAGCTATTGTTAATGCTTTAGCTTCTCTAAAAGCAATTATATGTTTGTAAATTGAGGTCGATGAAGAGAGAGAACGCCATAACAAGGCAATAGAAGATTTAGCTAAGGCAAGAGACGCTTACTAGAAAAGGCGAATTGCTCACTTAGACTTTATTAATAAAAAGTTAAGAGAACAGGGCCCTGCAGAGCACACATTTACAGACGTTGATGACGCAATGAATGAGTATTACTTAGTGACAGGAAGGAAGTTTTTAACACACACCGCCAGAACTGCCTGACTTTTATGAACCATTTTGAAGAACAGAAGACTGCACAATAGTTTTTATTGCAGTTGGCATGACCTCAGTCAATCTTGTGCTCACTTTCTTGTGTAAATAAAAATGCATTTAAAAAATGAACAAAATTTTATTATTCTCCTAAAAGGGGATTGGGAAAAGGAAAGACTGCTATTGAAAAACTGAGTAAAGCTGCTAGAGTGTCTGAATCAGATGCGAAAGACTGGCTTTCAAAACAGGCAATTTGGCAAATATATCTGCCTGCCCAAAAAGAATAATAAAGGGCCCAATTTGTTAACTCGGTTCAAATGACCACCCAAAATGGACTTGCTGATCTTCCACATGACAAAGTTAGAAAAAAAAAAATTTAAGTATGCTTGACAGGGTTTTTGACATGGCTTCAAGATACAAAGACGCTGAACCTTTAATGGATAAAAGCTCAACTGCTGTGGCTGTGGCTTTACAACAAATATACATGCGAGGCCCATTAAGTATCCTAGGATGATCCAGGTTGATGATGGAAAAGAGTTTAAAGGTTCTGTAAACCAACTGTTTTTAAAACATCATGTTACAGTTAAGAGAGGGATCCCAGGCAACCATCGATCACAAGCCTTAGTAGAAAACTTTAATAAAAATCTAGCTGAACGTCTGTTTACCTATCAATATCACAGAGAAATTATGGATAGAGAACGCAACACAGAATGGGTTAGGAGATTGCCAGCAGTCTACGCGCCATTTAACAATGAAGAATTTAAAGCAACAGGCCTTAAACCAGTAAACGCAATCAAATTAAAAAAAATTAGCATTACTGAAGATGTGCAGGGGACTCAAAAACTCTTGCCGTTTGGACTAAAAGTAAGATACTTGTATGCTCCTGGAGAGGGAGAAGGTGATGTTAGAATTAGAGCTACAGATCCCATATGGAGCGTAGACGTATATGAAGTTGAGCGAATTTTTGAAAACAACCACTCCCGTATATTATTTAAGAGAGACTCTCTTTCTAAAAAGCCCGCCCCTAAAGATCCCTTGTTCGTGAAGAGCTGCAAGTTGTCCCGCCAAACAAGTGAGTTAAAAAAAAAATAGTATTTATTTTTTGCTAAACTTTTTTTTTTGTTTATCTTATTTTTTTGTCTATTTTTGGGGTTAACTGATCATGTGTTTTTTTTTCAATGTTCGTTTAATTGCATCAGTGTCTACTGTCGTGAAGTAAAAGTCTTTCTCCACTCCTTTTGAAGTTCAATTTTTTGCCGTCTATAATCCTCACCATCGGCCATAAGCTTCTGAAATTCTTCGTCTGTAATGTTTTCATCCTGTAATGATTTGCTTATTCTTAATCTTAATGAAGAAAGTTTTGCTGATGCTAGGGTTACAATGCAGTGTGCTTTTGTAATTTAGGAGTTAATTTTTTTTAAAACAGCACTTACAAACATAGACATGGGCCTAAACCCCAAACCCCAAGACCCCCAAATGCTAAAGAGGCTGGCGCTCCAGCCCCGTAGGGTAAAAGAGCAACACTAGACCCAGCACTTACGTAGCTTCAGCTGAGGAGCCAGTAATTACATAAGAAGAGTATTTAAAGCTTTGCATATTTCCTTTCTGGTAGCCCTATAAATTATTTCCCAAACCGCCCTTTTTATTTCCTTTGAAGTTCAGTTATTTGCTCTAACCTAAACTGTTGAACCTCCATTTTTTAATTAAGATTATTTTTAAAATTTTCTTGTACATATCTTCTTCTTATTAATTCTTCTGGCAGCACTTCAAATTTAAAAGAGTTAAAACGCAATAAAATCAACATACTTAATGAAAATAAAGTCGAGTATGTTTTGTTTGGTTTTGTCAACCATCACAGTAACCTTGTCAGATGTACAAGGGTGTTTATTTCATCTCCGTTTTTAGTAATTGCAATACTGAACTTAAGAGGGGTATCCAAGTTTTCAGCCCTTTTTTTGTATACCTCTGATTTTAAAGTATGTTTTGGCAAACTAGTATCGCCCTCCTCGGAGTAAAAAATAAGCGAAAAATCATCGTCATTTGCTTAAGTAGTGTCAGTAGCGTTGGGGCCAAATTCTAAGCCGACGGTGTCACCCCCACTTCACTAGGGACTTCTTTCTCTGTAGCATATATTCAGAACCCTGCCTAGTTATTTCAATCTGTTTTTTCTGTTGTGTTCTGGAACTAGGCTAAAAAGAATGGGTCCTGCATTAAGGCTTTTCCCAAAATTGGTTTTCTTGGGCAAAGTATACATTGGGGCTTCGTAGTTCAAACTTTAAATTCCAAGCAATTTCAGGAAGCAACGCCCCAAACATTCTCTCTTTTATGAAGTTTGTATTCATGTTTGCCAAAATCGTTTGCCCTTAAATTTCTTATCTCTTCTAGGGTGGGATATTGCTGTCGTTTTTTGTCTTCAATTTCTGTTCGTTTGTAAACCCATCATCTGTGTACTCAAATCCCTAAACATTTCCTGGCACCCCCTATTAGATCAAACTCAGTTGTGTCTGCTAGGTCTTTTGCTTACTGCAGTGCATTTAGGAGCTAGCTGCGGTTTTGATTCTGGCCCTCGAGACATTCTTTTTTAATATTAAAATTATAATAACAAACGTATTTAACTGGGGGGTCAGTCCATAAGCATAGCTTGCATGCTTAGATTTTTTCTAACTGCTCTTTTTTTTTAACTCATCTTTTTCCCCTTTTTATATAATTTTCACTTAAACATTCTTCAAAACTTCTTTGTCCCTTGTGTAAAATAATTCAACCGATTTTAACTGCGATCTAACGTTTTTAAGACAGCATTGTATTTTTGAGTTAAGAGCCACACAGAAACTAAGGCGTGGCGCCCCCTAAAGGGTAGCTTTGACAGAGCTTTTCTTTTTTTTAAAAATGTCTCGTTCAGCTGAACGTCTCAATAATAAACAGTGTTTCAGTTCCCTCAAATAGTCTATAGTAATGTTCTAAACAGTCGCTCAGTTTGTCGCTAGGATCAACTAAAAATATTCTCGTCTGTCCAAATAAACTTCCTTTCTTTGTAAGACTTGTTGTGTTAATAGTTGTGCAGAATATAACAATGTACTCGTAATGAAACCTGTATATTGTTTGTAAAAATCAAGTACGAAGACAATTTTCCACACCAGTAATCCCCCGATAAGAGAACAGTGCGGATCTTTAGGCAGAAACTCAAGCTATCCATCTGTTTTTATTAGAATATTTCTTCTGCATTTTAATAAAACCACGTCTTTTAGCCTGTTTTCTTCAATGTTTAACTGAGCATCACAAACCATAAAAACATGCATTTGTATTGGAGCGTTTCCCTCTGCTTTCTTGTGAATATTTATTTTTATACCATCTTGCCCTCCCTTTCTCCAGTTCCAAACAATTGTTGTCAAATGTAGATCTAAAAACAGCCACATCCCATATTTGGTTATTAAGTAGTCTTCGAGTCTTACATCATAAAGGCGAAGTTTTTTACATAAAACGATCAACTGCAGGATCTCTTTGCCTACCTCCAGCGAACAACTTTTTTATTTCATCAAAGAGTTGGTGAGGTTAAAAAATCCGCGACCCGAATACAACTGATCAGACTTGCCATTTTGTCAGTCACCTTCTCAATTTTTGGATTATAAAACGCTTCTGATTCTCTATGAAAAGGAGTTGTTCCTTCAGTAAACAAGAACAAAAATTTCCTTTTAAAGATTCAGAGATGATTTAGATGTATGTTCCAAAGAGTGTCTGGCTTGTTTCTATTTTCTGTAGTGGAGTGTATAACTCTTTCATAATAAATAACTGTTTTATTTTTGTTACTGGGTTAAGATTGTTTGGCCAGTTCGGGTTAGTAACAACATCCAACTCAAGAGAAATGTCGCTTGACTGTGTATTTAGCTTAAGGGTCTTCAGACAGAACAACAGAATCACTAGGATTAAATGTCCGTTCATAAGTAAGTTTTTCTTTTAGGCACCCTTTGGTAATATGGCATATGCTCTTTAACCTCAAAATCTAGAGGGATGCAGAATCTGTTGCCAATGCTTCTGTACTTCCTCATCTTTAACATCATCCTTTGCATCCTCCGCTTTAAGCTGTGCTTGAGACCGTTTGGGCCTTGTATTCCCCGATAAACTTTCTCTTTTCTTTCTTTTTTAGGTAGCTATAGGTCAGAATAGAGGAAAAAATGTCTGCCTCGCTTAGTACAAAGACTTCTCTACCCTCCAGTTTGATTACCATATGTTTAACGATTGCTCTGCCCAAATTAGCAACAACAGTAGCATTAGGATCTGTCGATTTAATATCCATTTTGAATGATAGTTTAGCATGGGCCCGGGGATTATAACATCGCCAGCGCCAAGATCAGGGAAAATTGACTATTAAAGTTTGTTCAGGCTGAACTGTTGATGGAGTATTACACTAATTACAGTCTGCCTTATACCCTTTTACGCCCTGGGGTTCCTTCTCTTTCTGTATGGATCGAGGTCAAACCATATGAGTTCATTTTTTATAAAAAAAAAAAAATTTTTAAAAAAAAAAATATGGATGAAGATTTTGACGCGATTAATCCCATTGAAGAAGAAGAAGATGAAACAGAACTAGGCCCTTCATTGCAAGAAGAGCTTGAAGGAGCGGTTCTTTACTCCCTAGACAAGTCAGAAACTATTGCGACAGCGAATTGAATCTTCTAAGAAGCATAGGACGAGAGCTACCATGAGTGCTTGATCCTAACGTTTTGAGGAAGATGGTGGGAATTTTGTATATAAGAACTGGTGCAGGGGGTCGTGTAAAAGCTACTTCAACGCAAAACCCAAACAAGTTTTTAAAACTAAGCACAATAAGGCGAAAACTCCTATTGCTAAGGCAGAACAATTAAACCTTTTAGAGCTTAGAGCCGAAGCCCTTAGTCGTTACAGAACTTGGGGCAAAGAGTTGTCAAAAAATCTAAAATGCAAAACATACCTCTTCAGATCTAACTCAACAAGCAGATGAACTAATAGCAGAAATTGAACGAGTTTTAATGAGGAGGACACAATTAAAAACAGTGGGGATTCTCCATTGCCCAGTGTGAAATTTCCCGGGGCTTAATTATCGTCTAAAGTCAATAAGGGGCGAACTAGAAAACAATTTGGCAAAACTTGGTGAGCTAGAGAGAGAGATAGAAGAAGAAAAAAATAAACTCGCTGATGCAGATGATAACAATTTAGGGCGAGAAGAAAAGGCTAGAATACAGCGAAAATACAGGATTTAAGGTTGCTAAGGAAAGCCAGGTTAGAAGCGCTGTTACTAACAGAGCGCAGCTAGGGATCACAAACAGCAGAATTAAAGAAACTATAAACAAAATACTTTATGAAAACACTACGCTAGCAGAAAGAATAAGGACTCTGTTCAGGGAACAGGGGATACATTTGTTAGCATATTAACAGCCGTGGGTTTGCTATCTCTCATTCGTTTATGCTTTAACAGGTGGTGCGCCAACAGGGGCCCGTAGCGCCCCCAGTGCCCCAGCTGGTAAAAGTTGGATTAGAAAACAATTACATATCTAGCAAACTTATTAAAGAAATTAGTGCCAAAGGGCTTGATGCTCTGCCTGGCAAAAATGGCATTGTTGTTAGTTGGGTTTTGTCTACTATAGGCAAAGTTGCTGGTTATATGGCTGACCATCTGTGGACATTAGGAGTGTAGCTGCTGGATTAATTTTTGTGAAATAAGTATGGCTAATCCAGTAAAAGTTAAAAATAAAACGAGGGCTTTTATTTTCGCTAGTGTGACTGTCGTGTGAAGAAAATCAACAGGTGAGTGCTTTCTGGGCTGCTTTCTGGCTGTGGGGCGCTTATAACTGGATCGCTTTTCTTCGGGGTAGGTACTTTTTTTAAAATGGATGGTGCAGGCTTGTGTTTTAAACCTTGATTGTGCCCTAAGTTTTGGGCGTCTCCAGCTATGAGGATTTTATTGTTATAATTGGTATCATGCCAATCTGTAGTCTAAGGTCAGAGGGGTAGCATGTATAATCCATGGCCTACAACAAAGTCAACCTTTGAC
>CM031613.1:42172719-42187719 GCA_018398815.1 Conus ventricosus
TATGCGAGTATGCATCCGTGAGTACATGAGTGCATGTGCCTGTGCACACATGTGTTTGTATGTGTGTCTATGCTATATGTGTGTAAGTTGGTGCGTGCGTGCATGTTTGCGTGCGTGCGCAA
This sequence comes from Conus ventricosus, assembly GCA_018398815.1. Lineage (NCBI taxonomy): Eukaryota > Metazoa > Mollusca > Gastropoda > Neogastropoda > Conidae > Conus > Conus ventricosus. The sequence continues at coordinate 42,172,842 of CM031613.1, forward strand.
GTGTGTGTGTGTGTGTGTGTGTGTGTGTGTGTGTGTGTGTGTGTGTGTGTGTGTGTGTGTGTGTTTTCTAGACTGTATCGTTATATGCTACATAGTGCGTAGTGCGTTTCTGTCTATATCTGTCTGCAGCTACATCTTTTCTTTTTTTTTTGGCAATATCTACATCTATGTCTATATCTTATGTATTTATGTATCTCCCTGTCTATCAAGTTGGCTGGCTGGCAGGCTGGCTGGCTGGCACTTTATATATCTGTGTGTATGTGTGGCTGTCTGTATTGGTGTGCGTACTGTCATACTGATAACTTAAAGGGAAGATGAACTTATTTTTCTGTTTGTATGCACGTGTGCGTGAGAGCGCACACCCGTGTGTGTGTGTGTGTGTGTGTGTGTGTGTGTGTGTGTGCGTGTGCGTGCGTGTGCGTGTGTGTGTGGCGTGTGTGTGTGCGCGCGCGCGCGCGTGTGTGTGTGTGTGTGTGTGTACAATTGAACATAGGATCTGATGCGGCAAAGACAGGTCATTGAAACATACCAGAGGACTAATCCTCAAGCGTCTGCAGTCAGAGCTACCCCCGACCCCAGGCCATCCATTGACCCCTTGGTGAGAATTAATGTTATTGTTTAGTTGGCGTTGATACAACATTTCCGTTTTGAACCCTACTTCTTGGGAAAAAAAAACAACCGCAGTTAATTTGCTGGTCAAAATAAAAATTCAAGAACTTTGTTTCGGTCGGTTGAGTATCTTCTCCTCATGAGAAAACTGTGAATAATGCTTTGAATTTTTCATGAGATCTATAGTAATGTCCCCCTCCCCTCTCTCTCTCTCTGTTTCTTCTCTCTGTCTCTCTGCTATGCATGTGTGCCGGTCCATGATTGTGTGAGCTTGAGTGAGTGTGTGCATGCGTGCGTGCGTGCGTGCGTGCGTGCGCGCGCGCGCGCACATGCGCGTGTGTATGTTTGTGTCCGTGCATGTACGCGTGTATACATCCGTGAATGCGTGTGTGTATGTACCTGACCACACATGTGTTTTTATGTGTGTCTATACTATTTGGGTGTGCGAGGGTGCATGCCTTCGTGCGTGCATATTTGCGTGCGAGCGCGCGCGCGCGCGTGTGTGTGTGTGTGTGTGCGCGCGCGCGCGCGTGTGTGTGTGTGTGTACGATAAAACACAGGATCTGATGCGTCAAAGACAGATCACTGAAACATACCAAAGGACTTATCCTCAAGCGCCTCTAGTCAGAACTACCACCGACCCCCGGCCATCCATTGACCCCTGGGTGAGAATGAATGTGTTGCTCAGTGGACGTTGAGACAACATTTCCATTTTGTACCCTGCTCCTTGATATGTATTTGGTTATTAGATTTGTCGATGACATCGGTAGTGCCCAGTGTAAGCTGTATGTTGACGTGCTGCACGGTGTGTTTCCATCTATCTATATCTACATCTACATCTAAATCTGTGTATCTATCTTTGTATCTATGTAGCTGGCTGGCTGGCTGGCTGGAATGTTATATATCTATGTCTGGTTTGGTGTGTGTACCGTCATTTTAATAACTAAAAGGGAAGAATTTTTTTTTTCTCTTTTTCTGTGTGTATGTATGCATGCGTGAGAGCGTACATGTGTGTGTCTATCTCTAGGTGTGTGTCTGTGTGTATCTGCGTGCGTGCGTGCGTGCGTGCGTGCATGCGTGGTTGAATGGCTGCGTGCATGCGTGCGTGTATATGTGGACAATTGTACACAGGAAGTGGCGCGCCAGAGGGAGCTCTTCGCAGCATACCGGAGGAGAGGTCGTGCAACAGTCACAGGTCCGGCTCCTCCCGACCCTGCCCTGTCCGCAGTCCCCTCGGTAAGACACAGAGATCACTGATTGCCACACTGGTTTGTAAACTCGGCAATACCTACATTCACATCGGTATGAAATGACAAAATCTCTTGATGGAAAGAAGCTCCACGAATAACTCGGTAAGCTTTTTCTGTCGACGAGTCATCTTTTCGTACAAGGGTAAATGTCTGTAACACGTCGATGGGACCTGTAGCACTGCTGCTTTCGCTCTGTCTGTTTCTGTCCGTGCGCGCGCGTGCGTGCGTGCCTGTCTGTCTGTCTGTCTGTCTGTCTGTCTGTCTGTCTCTCTGTCTGTCTGTCTGTCTCTCTCTCTCTCTCTCTCTCTCTCTCTCTCTCTCTCTCTCTCTCTCTCTCTCTCTCTCTCTCTCTCTTAAAATCTATTGCTAAATTTATCGCAGAAGCAAATATTCTTCGAAAAAGGAAGCTTTTCAATACTTAAGTGGAATTAATGTTCTTTCTTATTAAGTCCTATTGTCCTCTCAACTGATTGACTAGGCCTGCTGGTCGCTTGCTATTTACGGTGTTTATTAATTTCTATTTGCTTTCTGATTCTCTTTAATTTTGATTTTTCTTAATTTTGTTCAAGCAGTGTTCCCCATGTCAAATAGCAGGTTTTGCTGATGACATTAAACTGTATTCATTGTCATTCTCTCTCTCTCTCTCTCTCTCTCTCTCTCTCTCTCTCTCTCTCTCTCTCTCTCTCTCTCTCTCTCTCTCTCTCTCTCCTCTCTCTCTCTGTTCTTTTAGAAGCATGTGTGCTTCCGCACGCGTGCGTACTTGCGTGCGTGCCTGTGTGTGTTGGAGAGTGAGCGTGCGTGCGCATGTGTGCGTGCGCATGTGTGTGCGTGTGTGTGTGTGTGGGGGGGGGGGGTATGTTTGTTTATGTTATGTGTATGTACAGATGTGTATACATCTAATGTGTGTGTGTGTGTGTGTGTGTGTGTGTGTGTGTGTGTGTGTGTGCGCGCGTGCGTGCGTGCGTGCGTGCGTGTGTGTGTGTGTGTGTGTGTGTGTGTGTGTGTGTGTGTGTGTGTGTGTGCAATCAGCAGCTGTATTCGATAGATCCTGGATTGACCAGGAGCACAGTACTGTCAGGGCCTCGTCCTCCAAAGTCTGCTACTGTGGGCCCCCCGACCCCGGGCCAGCCGTCGCCCCCTTGGTGAGAAACTGTGCGAACTTTTGCTGCAGCAACATCATCACTTGCCTTTGTTTTCAAACTCTTTCCTGTCAAAGAGTACTGCTTCCCATGATTTGTCAGTGTGTTTATGTCTAGATGTGTGTGTGTGTGTGTGTGTGTGTGTGTGTGTGTGTGTGTGTGTGTGTGTGAGTGTGCGTGCGCGCGTGCGCGCGCGTGCATGCGTGTGTTAAGACAGCATTTTATCCACAAAAAATGGAAAAAATCAAAGTATCATGCTTACTTTCATAACCTTGGATGAATTCAGCAGACATGTTTTTGAAGGATCACTTGACAGTTACAAAGACTGAATACTGAACGTACCTTCAGAGGTCGTTTGGGCACAACTTGATGATATAAAGTTGCATATTGGAGACAGTCAAACGAATCATCGCCCAACTCGGTCATATTGTACTCTTTACGTTTTCTTTCTACGCTGGAGACAGTCAAACGAATCATCACCCAACTCAGTCATATTGTACTCTACGTTTTCTTTCTACGCTCAATAATTCAGGTCGCCGTCCCTTTTTTTCTGTTTCAAGCTTATGATTACAAGGACAAATTTTTAATAATGAAAAACTATACTGATCCGGTTGTTGTGTAAATAACGTTCCGAAGCATTGTTAAAAAAGCTATCGTAAACAACGATAACAGTTTGGTTCCAATGTGACTTCAATGGGGAAAAAAATGCTATTGTGAGGAAAAAAAAAGTGAACGATTTGCAGTCAGAACTTTGAAGTGTGTTTTTGTGAGTGTGTGTGGTGGTCAGCGACGCGAAGGGGATGCGTGCAACTTTTGTCGCTTTAATAAGCTGTACATTATTTAGATGAAGATCTGTCGAGAAAGTATCTGGATGACTTGTCAATCGATGAAATATCTTTTCAATGAAAAGTTGAGAAGATCCAAAAATCAAGCTCCAGTATCTGACTAATAGAGGATGGTTTCTATGGCAGGACGAAACCTATGAAGAATCTCAGCTGACGAAGGCACCACAGTCTACAACGGTTGTGACCTTTACGGATTTCAGACCTACTGCTACTGCACTGGTGAGAAAGGGTGTAAACCTCCAATGAGCGCAGGAAGAAGACTTGCCTTTTTTTTTTTGGTAACCCTCTCGTGTTAACGCACTGTTTCTTTCCATGATTGATGCGTGTGTCAGTGCGCATACTTATAGTTAGGTCCGCACTCTCTTTTTACAGCGACATTCCACTAAACTGCTGACAATACTGGAAAACAACAGAAGGCAAATTGGGTCTGAAAAATTGTCCACAACACGCGTTGAACGCGAAGCTGATAGATCTTTCCTGTTTTTTGTTGTTGTTGTTTTTTTTAAGAGAAAATCAAAGTATCATGCTTACTTTGATTAACGTGGATAAATTCAGCAGACATTTTTTGAAGGACCGCTTACCAATTACAGAGACAGAATACTGAACGTACTTTCATATGTTGTTTGGGTGGAGCTTGATGATGAAAAGCTGCTTTTCGGAGACAATCAAATACAAAATGAACTTCATTACCCGGCTCAATTTTATTGTAGTCGCTACGTATTCTTTCTCCCTTCGGTAATCTAGATTGCCATCCATGATTTTCTGTTTCAAGCTTATGATTACATGGATGACAGTTGATCTGGTTGTTGTGTAATAAACTTTCCGAAACATCATTAAAAGGGCTATCGTAAACAACGACTACAGTTAGATCCGGATGTTACATTGTCGAAAAAAATATCAGCGAAGTGCAATAAGAACTTTGAGGTGTGTTTTCGTGAGTGTATGTAGTGGCTAGGGACGCGAAAGGGGTGCAAGTTAGTCGCTTTGATAAGCTGTGTGTCAGTTATTGAAAATCTGTCGAGAATGTGACTGGATGACTTGTCAATCGATAAAAATGTTTCTGTGGCAGAACAAAACCCATGAAGAATCTCAGTTGACGAAGGCACTGGAGTCTACAACGGTTGTGACCATCACGGGCTCTCGACCTTCTGCTGCCAGCGTGGTAAGAAGAAAGAGTGTACACTTGCAACGAGTGCAGGAAGAAAACTTACTTCTTGAACTCTCTCATATTAAAGCACTGCTTCTTGAACTCTCTCATATTAAAGCACTGCTTCTTGAACTCTCTCATATTAAAGCACTGCTTCTTGAACTCTCATATTAAAGCACTGCTTCTTGAACTCTCTCATATTAAAGCACTGCTTCTTGAACTCTCTCATATTAAAGCACTGCTTCTTGAACTCTCTCATATTAAAGCACTGCTTCTTGAACTCTCTCATATTAAAGCACTGCTTCTTGAACTCTCTCATATTAAAGCACTGCTTCTTGAACTCTCTCATATTAAAGCACTGCTTCTTTCCATGATTTAATACGCGTGTCATGGCGCGCTCTTTTATTTGGGTCCGCACTCTGTCCTTACAGCGACAGTCCACTACACTGCTGACAAAACTATATAGAAAAAAATGGAAGTCAAAATAGGTCTGAACAATTGTCCACAACACGCATTGAAGAATATTGAACACGAAGCTGATAGACATTTCCTGGTTTTTAAAAAGATATATCTATTTTATATTTGTCAATATGTTCCTGGGGGATTCTCTCTCTCTCTCTCTCTCTCTCTCTCTCTCTCTCTCTCTCTCTCTTCGAAGGGGTGAGTTTGAGTTCACGCAGCTGGCAACACAACATTTGAGGAGCAGTGACAATATCATTCAAAATTCCTAATTAATTTTGGCAAAATACTTATTAGAACTATGCAGTTATTATCATCGTGTTTGTGAACCTTCGGTGAATCGAATGGTAATAAGTGTGTCTTTGACTGACTCCAAATTTTCTCTGTTTTATCTGTATCCTATTTTTCTCCACCATTGCTGGCTGCTGTGTGAACGTGAAGGAAAGGTGTATACTTGAGTTGCACGTGCAATCGTGTTGGCGACCGTAAACTGTTTTGCCTGCACTTCAGTCAAGCGTTGACACAAACTACAACTACCATGCCGTCTCCTTCCTCTCAATGCGAAGTTATTGTTGCTGGTGTGTCTGATCGGGAGAGTACACCACCCCCAACCCACCCCTCACTCTGACTGACATCCAGCAAATCCTCGTTCAACATACACTGGCTGTCAACGAAAAGTTGTCGTCACAGCTTGGCACTCTGCGTGCTGACATGAACTCCGTGTTGTCGTCGGTCGCTACATGACATTGGCTGTGACATTGCAGACTTAAAGGGCCGCACCATTAGCCTGGAGAAAACCTGCGAACAGCAGGCAGAGAAACAGGAGGATACAGCAGATTCCGTTGAAAATCTGCAGGAGATCTGACGGACTTACGGAACGAAGAGGGATTTAGATACGTTAGAAGCATTTTCCCGCCAAGACGACCACCGTTTTTTTCGGTCTCGTAGAAGCTCTTGATGAAACATTTGAGTCTTGTGTCGACCAAGTGATGGAAGGTTTGAAAGATACTGTGCCAGGAAAAACATGGCCGGTGGATGACATTGTGCCATTAAAGTGGTGGATTCTCTGAAGAATACTCTGCTGGGAAAAAGCATGGTCGGTGGATGACATTGTGCGTGCGCACAGAGTGGGTCAAAAACCAAGCTTTGCATCAATGGCTGCCAACTGTCATCCTAGACCCAAGCCCGGCCCAATGATTGTCAAATTCTTGCTTTGGCGAAACAAGATGGACGTCTTGACAAAGGGACGTACAGCGCTGGAGTAGAAAAGAATTCAGGTTGCAGGCGACTTGACAACCAAACAATCGGAGCTGATCAGAAAGCAAGGTGAGAAGGAATGACATGCTTATTACATGGGAACAAACTGGTAGTCGCAGGCCTCTACAGCAACGTTCTGGCAACAGCAGCACTAACAACATCGTGCCATCACAACGGAGCCTCTAGTAATCTAAGAGGGGGGTCAGACGGAAATTGTAACCCTGGAAGTAGGTCACCTGTCTGTGGCAACGATGCGACCACTTGTGGGTCGTCTTCAATCTACCAACACGAGTCACCACTACCCCCTAAACGAAGGCGTCCACCCAGCTCCCCCAGAGATGCAGGTCCGTCAAAATCAAGCATGATGCATTGGCCAAGCCTCAAGTTTGAACACAGTCCCACGCGCTGTCAGCCGTTCACTTTTTTTATTATTATCTTGGAATATTGAAGGCTTATGGAAAAAAATTCCGGACCCAGATTTCTTTAATCATGTCAATAAGTTTGACTTTGTTTGCTTATTTGAAACTTTTCTTTACAGTTCATTTCCCCCTAGAGACTGCTGGTCAGCTTTTTCATGGTTTTGCTCTCCTGCTTTAAAACTTTCTCGTCGAGGGAGGAGTAGTGGTGGCATTATCACTTAAGTACGTATAGATTATAGTAAATTTGTGTAGCGGGCTGATGTTTTATACGACCACGTTATTGTTCTACAGTTAGATAAATCACTCTTTGGAACTGCCAGTGACGTTTTTCTTGTGGCTTGTTATGTAACCACCCTCCCCATCGACTCTCCGTTCTATAATGTTGTGCAAAATAAATGTCATGTTCTGAAATAGAGCAGTATATTGCAGATGTGCTTGAACAATTTGGCAACGCTCTTTTACTACTATGCGGACATTCTAACAGAAGAACAGCCAACCTTCAACCCAATTGTGATGTGTTTCAGACTGCACCTGAAAACATGTTAAACGACAACTATGCATTATTTGTTTATAAACGTCAGTCAAAAGACTTGGTTCTTAATCCTTCGGTAGACATCTCTGAGATTTGTGTGCCTGTTATGAACTTTTGATCGTAAACGGCTTCTGTTACCCTGATTTATCATGCTCTTACCCTGATTTATCAAAGCAATTTACTTTTTGTTTCTTGTAGTGGGGCAAGTGTAAATGATTACTTTTATTGCTTCTCCGGACTTCACAATGTACAAATTTCGTAGTAGAAGAGAGAGTCGAACCAGTACACATGCCCCTTGCGCTCACAGTAAATCATATGCTTTGAGAAAATGATGTAAATAGCCTACGTGACAGCCCCTCTTGTTCTTATGATAGAATAATATGGAACTCTCATGAAATACATGCACTCGTTGAAACCTGTTCTGCATTTTCCGACTTTATGGCAGAACCCACTGCTCAGACTGAAGAGTCAGTCGATAATGCTTTGGACACTTTTGCGCATGCGATGAAAAAGATGCCGCAGTTTGTATGACTACGTGGATTTGTCCCATTAGCCCTACACGTGATGAGCCCACTTCTGAACAAAGTGACACCTGGTGCGATAAAGATTGTCGCCTGTCAAAGAAGAACGCAAGAAAAGCGTGAAGAATCTTTAAAAGATACAACAACAACAAAAATAGACAGTCGTGTGTACAGAAGAGGAAAAAGTACAAAACTACTCTCAGGATCAAGGAAAGAATTCAAAAGGGAAGCTGTAGATAGACTTGTCAACTGTCGACAATATTCGCAGGCATTCCGGAAATAAATAGAGAAATGACAACGTAAAACCAGACTGCAAAATAGCATTATAAAAGAAAACTGGTCTCTTCACTTTTCTAAACTTTTAAATGACAGTGCTAAACAACACGATCGGGACATCTTTTAGCCAGAGAGCAACGAAGCTGATAACATTATTGATTGCCTAGATATTGATATAACAGAACAATAAATAAAAGAAGTTATGGAACATGCTAAGTCCGGAAAAGCTGCAGGACATGATGGGTTAATGAATGAAGTTTTAAAAGTCTCACAGGACACGATTATCCCTTTTTTGACAAAGTATTTTAATCCTTTGTTTTCCAAAGGTACGCATCCCAGTGAATGGTCGAAAGCTATCATATTTCCAATCCATAAAAAGGAGACATTAACAATCCTGATAATTATCGTTGTATTGCTCTTACGTCTTGCCTCAGTAAAGTGTACACTTATATATTGAATAAGAGGTTGACAGATTGGTCGAATATCTGAAACAGGCTGGTTTTCGCAAAACTTATTCAACTATCGAACACATTTTCACATTACATGCTTTAGTTTATAAACATCTCGCTCTAAACAGAAAGATTTATGTAGGTTTTGTCAACTTTCAGAAAGCGTTTGACGCAGGCAAGAGACATGTGCTTTAGAACATTTTATTAAAGATCGGAATAAGTGGAATAATGTTTTCAGCACTTCAAGCAATGCACAACTCCGTCAAATTTTGCGTAAGAGACAATTTGATTTACACTGACTATTTTAAATGCCTTTTAGGACTTAAGCAGGGCTGTTTGGCTTCTCCAACATTTTTTTTTTTTTATTATTAACGATTGGCTTCCCCAACACTTTTTTTCTTTCATTGTTAACGAATAAGCTGCTGATATAATCAATAATGGTAAACATCGCTTCCAGCTTAGACCTGACACTATTGAGTTGTTTTTGTTAATGTTTGTTGATGATATTGCTTTGTTTTCGTCCAGCCCGTGTGGTCTTCAAACACAGTTAAACAACTTATTTATATCTGCAGAACTTGGACTGAAATGAACCTCAATAAAGCAAAAATGATAGTGTTCAGAGAGAGAGAGAGAGAGAGAGAGAGAGAGAGAGAGAGAGAGAGAGAAGAGAGAGAGAGAGAGAGAGAGGGGGGGGCATTTGTCGAAAAATGAAAACTTAAATTATGGAACTCAAGATGTTGAAATAGTAAAAGTTCACAAATACCTTGGTCTCAACTTCACTACTCGGCTGAACCGCAAATTGTCTGTCGAAGACATGATTACAGAAGCAAAGAAATGTGTTGTATACATACTTAGAACAACGTGAAAGAGCAATTGTACCAACCCAAAAATAATTTTTCAGCTCTCTGATGCGCAGATTGTACGAATACTGTTGCATACGTCGGAAATTTGGGGTACTAATGAAATAGAAGATATAGGAAAAGTACATTTATTGGCATTAAACGGTTGTTGAATGTAGCCCTCTGTACACCAAATCTAATGGTGTATGGTGAACCTGGTCGATTTCCTCTCTTTGTTCAAGCTTCAGTTCGGTGTATCTCTTATTGGCTTAGACTTTGTGCATTACCTGAAACCAGATTTTCCAACATGGCGTACCAAACGCTCAAAGAAATGGTCAAAAGAGGAAAGGAGGCGTGGGCCACAAAAGAATGTTGTGTGTAAATTAATGTTTAGGACATGTATGGTGTTCACTGGGTGTTGGAGACAGAGGACAGAGTAAGCTTTCTGAAGGAATTAAGCAACATTTGACTGATTGTGCTAAACAAAACTGGTCTTCAAAACTCTCTGACAACAACCATTACAAAATTTTACTGTAGTTTTAAAACCATATTACAGCGTGAGTAATATTTCGATGTTATCAATTCACATTACATTAGAAACATATATACTGTTAAAAAAGTTAAGGACCAACATTTCACCGACTTATAAAAAAGAAAATTGGGAAGTGATCAATCTCCAAGTGTAACATGAATTTATTGAATATGTGAAAAGTGTGTAAAGACAATGACAAGTCCGAGGAATCAACAAACTGGAATCGAGCGCAGTACAAACGCCCCAACCCCCAAATTTGAAAGTCACAGGAGGAGTGTTTGTTTAATGTCATGGTTAATAACGTGTGTGTCCCCCGTTATTGGCAAGGCATTCAAGGCAGCGTTGTCGCATGGAGTTCACCAGTGTGTGCAGAAAGGCCTGGGGGACAGCAGCCCACTCCTGCTGGAGTGACTCAAACAGCTGACCCAGGTTAGCAGGAGGAGGACGACGCTGCTGCAGTCTCCGGCCCAGCTCATCCCAAAGATGTTCGAAGGGGTTCAGGTCTGGGCTGTTTGCGGGCCACTGCATTCTGTTGACACCAGCAGCTTGGAGAAACGTGTTTACTGCTCTGGTGCGATGGGGCCGTGCATTGTCGTCTTAAAAGACTGCCGGAGGTCCAAGCTGTTGAAGGGCTGGCAGCTCCAGGGGGTGCAAAATCTCTGTTTGGTAGCGAACACCATTCAAGTTCCCTGCCACATTGTAGAGAACCGTTCTGTAGCGTGTGCTTATGCCGCCCCAAGTTATAACGGATCCCCCACCATAGCGGTTCCTTTCCAGGACAGCTTCTTCTGCAAAACGCTCCCCACGGCCTCTCCAGACCCTGTCCCGTCTATCGGTGGGATCCAGGCAGAACCGCGACTCGTCTGTAAACATAATGTTAGCCCACTGTTCAAGTGTACATCTCACGTGCTGCGTGCACCATACTCGGCGTGCTGCTCTGTGGGCATCAGTCAAACGAGGTCTTATGGCTGGTCGTCGAGCACGGAGGTTAGCGGCGTGTAGGGGGTTTCGTATGGTCTGATCACTGACACCAGAGTTGGTGGCATCTCTAAGGCGACGTCTGATGTTGTTTGCACTTGCTGTTCTTTCTTGTGTGGCCTGCCTTTCAATGTATGGGTCCTCTCGTGGTGTTGTTATTCTGGGTCGACCAGAGCGTGGTCGTTCTTGCACTCTTCCTGTGTCTTGAAAGCGTTGTCTGAGTCTGATAACAACAGAGTGTGATACCCCAAGTCTCCGTGCCACTTCCCGGACTGCAACTCCTTCTTGGAGCCATCCTATTGCTCTTCCTCGATCCAGCTCGTTCAGTCTTCGACGTGGAGGCATGCTGTTGCATTGCATTTTTCGCCAGTACAGTGGCTTTTAAAGACATTTGGTTGAGCATACTTTATGACCTACAGCCTGATTTAGCTCGTGCTTCACATGATTTTGATTAAGCACATGCTCCTCGGATCCCAAACACATCAGAAATTCACCCCAATTTGTTCCAAAAATGACAAGTCGTGACACGTGTTTTTCAAGGCGCGTGAGAAATGTGTGCCACAAAATTGCAGTTGCCATATTCACTATCAATTTGTGCGTGTGGTTCAATTTGTTTGGACCACAAAGGCGGTACAACTGAATTTTTGTGAATTTTAAAAAGTTTTTGTGCATTCTCAATGTTAAATTGGTCCTTAACTTTTTTGAACAGTATATATAAAAGATTTCCCTTGGAATAACAGATCTGAATTGCAACAGATATAGATACAAATCAGAAAATATTGACATGTTACAATGCCCATGTTGTCCAGTCTCTCAAGAAGATGAAACCCTTTTTTATTTGTTCTTTTGCGTATTTATGACGATCTATGAAACAAATATCTATCAGATTTCAATTTGTTGTCCGACAGAATGCAAAAGTATCTGTTCTCAGTGCCGCTAATCCATCATCCACAGTGAATCTGGCTAAGGTTATTTTCATGCCTTCATATTCCACAGCAGCATGTAGGATCACCCTCATTTCCCGTGCAACTGTGGACAAAATCATTGTCTAAATTGTTGTCAGGCATTTTTTTTTTGCGGGCTGCTGGCCTGTCGCTTTTTCATTTGACAATTCCCGTTTGTTTTTGCGAATACTATTTGATCGTGTGGATGTGCTTGTCGCGTGCATGTGACTGTGTGTGAGCGCTCGAACTCCCACGTGTTACTTTCCTGTTTCACAGAGAGAGAGAGAGAGAGAGAGAGAGAGAGAGAGAGAGATTGTTTTCTAGTGTATTGTGTGTAGAACGATGTCGCCGAACAAAGCACCAGACTGGTATCTTTGTAAAACTCACTCGACTGTATGGACACAGTGTCTGAGCAATAAACTGTAGCCTGAAGACACTCTCTTAGAACAAGTCAGAAAACATAGGGACACAGAATGGAACTGGCCCCAGGGTGTTTCTGTTGCAGAGTGAAACCACCATGGGATTCAAGAGGAGGGATATTCAAGAGTCTGTAGCCTCTTCTTCCATGGACAAAAGTCCTCCTGTAACCTCGTCTTCCAAGGACTTCAGTCCTCCTGTAACCTCGTCTTCCAAGGACTTCAGTCCTTCTGTTACCTCGCCCTCCAAGGACTTTAGTCCTCCTGTAACCTCGTTCTCCAAGGACTTTAGTCCTCCTCTAACCTCGTTCTCCAAGGACTTTAGTCCTCCTGTAACCTCGTTCTCCAAGGATTTCAGTCTTCCTGTTACCTCTGCCTCCAAGGACTTCAGTCCTCCTGTAACCTCGTTCTCCAAGGACTTCAGTCCTGTAACCTCGTCCTCCAAGGACTTCAGTCCTTCTGTCACCACCTTGGTGAGAAAAAAAAGTCAACCTTTAGTGCAGAGATGTGAAAAGCGAATGCCTCAACTTCCACATACACACGTTTATCCACCGATTAAATTTCACCGCGGTAGCTATACAAAGCTGGAGAGAAGTTAGAGAAAACAGAGTGTGTACAGGATGTGATATGGGAAATAATAGTGATGAATTTTATTTCAATCTTAATGTGATAGTTTTAAATATGCACATACCCAGAAAACGCCGGTATTCAATGCCAGTGTTTGATGGACGCAGTCTGTTTCAGACTGAAAGAGAAACACATCTTAAGATCAGCAAAAATATGGAAGTGATGTATAAACCATGCTTTTATTTCAAGGCGTTTGGGTTGCTTTTTAAAATTTTAAGAGTGCCCATTGTATAATAGTACAAATGTTGATGTCGAGAAGTAGTTTACCTTCAGCCTCGTTTACTTTGTGATGACTATTCCACATTCAACTGTTTGTTATAAAAGAATACAGTCATTTTTTTTGGTATACTCCACACCCCACCAGGGGCAAGCGGATGAAACTTCTTGAATCTTGAATTTTTTTAAAGATTTTATTTCTGAAACCTCCATCACAAACAAACGACCTTTTTCAGCAGTTGACATAATTATTGTCAGTTTAGTGGGTCAGTGAAGACATTTTAATAGGGGTTCCCTCACTGTTTCTCAGCGAACTGTCATTGTAAACTGCTGACCTTAAATCGTGAGAAAAGACAAACTGAGACTGAGAAAGATGTCTCTAATAATTGTTTAAAAGGTATTTTAAAAAAAAAAAGGGGGGGGGGGACCATTAGTAGTTTCCTATGTTTTAAATGGATGCAGATTTAATACCTGATTAAAAATTCTTGATGGATCTGCTCGTGTGTGTGTGTTCTTTTTTTTTCTAATGTCTTTTCACACAAGCGTTGCAAGACGGATTCTCTCTCTCTCTCTCTCTCTCTCTCTCTCTCTCTCTCTCTCTCTCTCTCTCTCTCTCTCTCTCTCTCTCTCTCTCTCTCTCTCTCATTATTATTATTATTGTTAATGGAATTCTGAAATCCTTAAGAAAACTGAATTGTATTGCCTGTGGTATACTTTGGAAAATATTAATTTGATGCACAGATAAAAGCTCTTCTTACATGTGCAGCTAAAATTTGGGGCTTAAATGAGAGTTCACAGATGCAAGAAGTGCATACTTATGCTATGAAGCGTTTCGTTTGAGTGCCAATTCATTCATCCAACACAGTTATATATGGAGAGATGGGCAGCTACACTTTGTATATAAGTACATTTTGTGAAATGTATTAAGTACTGATTGAAGATCTTGAAACTGGTCACGTTTTAGCAGGCAAGCCTATCATATGATGCTTTTACAAATGGAAAAATGGTAAAGAAAACTGGGCTCATAAAGTAAAGAAAGGTCTTTCAGAACAGGGTTTTAGAATCGTGTGTATGACCCAGGAAGTTGGAAACGAGCAACGATTCATTCAGAATTTAAAGACAGGCTTATTTGTTCTTTTAAACAGAATTGGCACTCACATATGGAGAGTAAAGAAGAGTATCACCGATTTTTCTCGTTTAAAAATTCTGAAAAAATTACTAATGTTATAAGAGATGAATGGCATAAAACAAATAATGCAAGATTCAGGTTGAGAGCTGTGGGTTTTAATGCGAAAAAAGATGGTTTGAATGTAGAACATCCACAGAATCATATTGTCCTGCATGTAGACTCAATGTTGTAAGACGAAGATCCCTTTCTGTCCCACTGTACTGCATATAATGAATGGTGAGAAAATTGTTCATC
>CM031613.1:42192719-42232719 GCA_018398815.1 Conus ventricosus
GCATCAACATGAATATATTGGAGAAAGTGTCTGTATTACTTGTGATTCAAACTTATGAATTATGATTTGTGATCAAAGACAAGAGAAAGAAGAGACAATGCCTGACGGAATCAAGATTGTTTTCATTGCAGAACAAAACCAGTGAGGCAGTCCAGTCAACGAATACTCCAGAGTCTACTGCTGTGGCTTCCAGAGACTCCTTAAAACCTATCATCACCTTGGTGAGAAATGGAATAATCTTTTCTTTCTGAACTATCTATTTTGGATAATCAGATTCCCTGTATGGCTGTTGATATATTTGAAGTTCATTTAGCAGATTTATTTTTCATTGTTTTTTAAATATTTTTTTTTAATTTACGAGATAGATTCTATGTATTTGAATACGTTGTTGGTGTTGTCTTCTTGTTTTTCTACTTCTACTTGCTGAAGCAGCCAGCTTCTTTGCATTGAAGATTCTGCTGCCCCATAGTGCTTGTGCTTCTTGTATTCATGTCTTCCATTTCCACAGGTCCACAATGCCTAACCTTCCCAAAAGTGGTCTGGGGTTTAAATGTGCGTACAAGATTTGTTTATGCATGCGTTTACATATAACACCTAAGTTTTAAATTTCATCGGAAGGACTTTCCAAGAATTGGAGTCACAACCAAATGTTAACTCTGAGGGAAAAGTCTGTCTGTCTGTCTGTCTGTCTGTCTGTCTGTCTGTCTGTCTCTTCCTCTCTCTCTTAGGCATGTGTGTGCCTCTGTATGTATAGAGGTGTGTGTGTGTGTGTGTGTGTGTGTGTGTGTGTGTGTGTGTGTGTGTGTGTGTGTGTGTGTGTGTGAGCGCGCGTGCATGCGTGTTGTGCACGCATCCATACGTGCTATGTGTGTGTGCGTATACGCGCGCGCACGCACATGTGTGTGTGTAAAGTCAGTCTATTGAAAACTGTCGCTCAATCTTTTTTTTTTCGTCATTGAGATGAATCATCACAAACGTGTCTAGGGATGATTTGTCATTCAACCAAACGTCTTTTCAGACAAGGCAACGACACTAAGTCAGGAAAAGCGTAGAGGCAATGTGTGACTGACTCCATGTCTTTTCTGTGGCAGAGCAACATCGCCGATTGGTTGTCGAGGACGGATGCTCCAGTGTCTACGGTTGTGACTTCCACAGACACCAGGCCAGCAATGACCCCTGTGGTGAGAAAGGGAGGGAACTACCAGCTTGTAAATGGACAGGATTCACTTTATGAACCGCCTCCTGTTCATGGGTTGACTCCCTTTGAGATATAGTGATTACTGTTGAAGTTAGTTGAGTGGTTGTAAATATTTGAGCGAGTGAGCGAGTGAGTGTGTGTGTGTGTGTGTGTGTGTGGGGGGGGGGGGGGTAGTTTGTGTGTGCATGTGTGTGCGTGTGTGTGTGTGTGCGCGCATGTGTGTGTGTGTGCTTGTGTGCGTATTCGCGTGCGTGTGTGTGTGAAGAAAGTAAATGAAAGCTAAGATTTGAACTACACAGCGTGTGTGTGTGTGTGTGTGTGTGTGTGTGTGTGTGTGTGTGTGTGTGTGTGTGTACTTGCATGCGCGTGCGTTCGCGCATGTGTGTGAGTGTCTGTGTGTGCGTGCATGTGTGCACATGTCCTTGCGTGCGTGTACACGTACGTGTGCGGGTGTTCGAGAAAAGTAAATCAATCCCAAAGCATACATTTGCATGTTTGCTGAAAGTCTTGTTTAAAGTTAGGTTTTCCTTGAGGTGGCACTAGCCTAACTGTATCACGACTTAAAGTCGAAAACCATAGGAAACAACAGGAATCAATCCCTGAGTACTGAGGCATGGTAATTTTCAAGAGAAAGCCAGATTGGCAGGGTTCTCTGCAGTTCGTGGCTGTGGGCTTCTTCGACGCCCCGTCATTTGTAACCCCACGGGTGAGAAAGAGTGTGAATCACTCGGCAGTGGGTCAAACAATGCGACTTTTTTTTTCTCTTTGATTCTTTCTTTATTCTTCTCGTGACATGAAAGAGTGTGAACCAAGGGGCAGTTGGTGGATGTATTTTCCTTTTCTTTTTTCTTTCTTTCTTATATTTCTTTTTGTTTTACTTTTCCTGTTAAAAGACAGCTTTTCTTTTTGTAAATGACGTGATTTATTTAACGCTTATTTAGTGGATTAGTGCGCAGATTTTTATCTGGTTCTCCCACCATTGAGGAAGTGGCATTCTAATGAAGATGCTGACGTACGTCTTTGAGAGCAGATGACAAAGTGGAATCTGAAAAATCAGCTCTCATCCATAACTGTTTAGAGAGGAACAAAAAGGAAGTCGATGGCTGTTTCAACACGTTGTCGTGACAGTGTGTTGGGGTGACTTGTCATTTGACCCAATTTCATTCAATGAAAATTTGACGACATCAGGAAACAAATAACTGGAGACAATTTCTGACTAAATCATACTTCATTTCTGTGACAGAGCACAATTGCCGAGAGATCCAAATCCGAAAGAATGGACACTCAAGAATCCACTGTGGTAACCTCCAAAGAATGCGGGCCATCTATCCCCACCAGTGTGAGAAACTGTTTGAGTTGATAGTACCTTCAGTGACCAGGTTAACTGTCTGTCGTATTCCTCTCATGTTAATGCCGTACTGAGTGAAAAAAAGTCAGTTAAGTGGATTCGTTTCATTGTTTACAGTTACTATATCTGTTTTACTGCCAAAAGTATTCTACAGAATGCGTCAAAAAAGTGTGATTGTGCAGTGTGTGTGTGTGTGTGTGTGTGCGTGTGTGTGTGTGTGTGTGTGTGTGTGTGTGTGTGTGTGTGTGTGTGTGTGTGTGTGTGTGTGTCTGTTTAGGGATGGGGGACGTGCATGCTCAAAACGTGGGACTAAAAAAATGATCGTATTATTGATTTTTAGTGCATCAGCATGAATATATTGGAGAAAGTGTCTGTATAACTTGTGATTCAAACTTATGAATTATGATTTGTGATCAAAGACAAGAGAAAGAAGAGACACTGCCTGACGGAATCAAGATTGTTTTCGTTGCAGAACAAACTCAGTGAGGCAGTCCAGTCAACGAATGCACCACAGTCTACCGCTGTGGCTTCCAGAGACTCCTTAAAACCTATCATCACCTTGGTGAGAAATGGAATATTCATCTTTTCTTTCTGAACTATCTATTTTGGATAATCTGATTCCCCAGTATGGCTGTTAATATATTTGAAGTTCATTTAGCAGATTTATTTTTCATTGCTTTGTTTGTTTTTCTTTAATTTACGAGGTGAATTCCATGTATTTGAATACTTTGTTGGTGTTGTCTTCTTGTTCTTCTACTTCTTCTACTTGCTGAAGCAGCCAACTTCTTTGCATTGAAGATTCTGCTGCCCAAAGCGCTTGTGCTTCTTGTATTCATGTCTTCAATTTCCACAGGTCCACAATGCCTTCTCTTCCCAAAAGTGGTCTGGGGTTTAAATGTGGGTACAAGATTTGTTTATGCATGCGTTTACACATAACACCTAAGTTTTAAATTTCATCCGAAGGACTTTCCAAGAATTGGAGTCACAACCAAATATGAACTCTGAGGGAAAAGTCTGTCTGTCTGTCTGTCTGTCTGTCTGTCTGTCTGTCTCTCTCTCTCTCTCTCTCTCTCTCTCTCTCTCTCTCTCTCTCTTAGGCATGTGTGTGCCTATGTGTGTGTGTGTGTGTGTGTGTGTGTGTGTGTGTTGTGCACGCATCCATACGTGCTATGTGTGTGTGCGTACGTGCGCGCGCGCACGCGCGTTTGTGTGTGTAAAGTAAGTCTATTGAAAACTGTCGCTCAATCATTTTTTTTTACATCATTCAGATGAATCGTCACAAACGTGTCTGGGGATGACTTGTCATCAACCAAACGTCTTTTCACAGACAAGGCAACGGCACCAAGTCAGGAATGGCGTAGAGGCAATGTGTGACTGACTCCAGGTCTTTTCTGTGGCAGAGCAACATCGCCGATTGGTTGTCGAGGACGGATGCTCCAGTGTCTTCGGTTGTGACTTCCACAGACACCAGGCCATCAATGACCCCTGTGGTGAGAAAGGGAGGGAACTACTAGCTTGTAAATGGACAGGATTCACTTTATGAACCGCCTCCTGTTCATGGGTTGACTCCCTTTGAGATATAGTGATTACTGTTGAAGTTAGTTGAGTGGTTGTAAATATTTGAGCGAGTGAGCGAGTGAGTGAGTGAGTGAGTATGTGTGTGTGTGTGTGTGTGTGTGTGTGTGGGGGGGGGGGGTTCGTTTGTGTGTGCGTGTGTGTGTGTGTGTGCGCGCATGTGTGTGTGTGTGCTTGTGTGCGTATTCGCGTGCGTGTGAAGAAAGTAATGAAAGCTAAGATCTGAACTACACAGCGTGTGTGTGTGTGTGTGTGTGTGTGTGTGTGTGTGTGTGTGTGTGTGTGTACTTGCATGCGTGTGCGCGTGCGTTCGCGCATGTGTGTGAGTGTCTGTGTGTGCGTGCATGTGTGCACATGTCCTTGCGTGCGTGTACACGTACGTGTGCGTGTGTTCGAGAAAAGTAAATCAATCCCTAAGCATACATTTGCATGTTTGCTGAAAGTCTTGTTTAAAGTTAGGTTTTCCTTGAGGTGGCACTAGCCTAACTGTATCACGACTTAAAGTCGAAAACCATAGGAAACAACAGGAATCAATCCCTGAGTACTGAGGCATGGTAATTTTCAAGAGAAAGCCAGATTGGCAGGGTTCTCTGCAGTTCGTGGCTGTGGGCTTCTTCGACGCCCCGTCATTTGTAACCCCACGGGTGAGAAAGAGTGTGAATCACTCGGCAGTGGGTCAAACAATGCGACTTTTTTTTCTCTTTGATTCTTTCTTTATTCTTCTCGTAACATGAAAGAGTGTGAACCAAGGGGCAGTTGGTGGATGTATTTTCCTTTTCTTTTTTCTTTCTTTCTTATATTTCTTTTTGTTTTACTTTTCCTGTTAAAAGACAGCTTTTCTTTTTGTAAATGACGTGATTTATTTAACGCTTATTTAGTGGATTAGTGCGCAGATTTTTATCTGGTTCTCCCACCATTGAGGAAGTGGCATTCTAATGAAGATGCTGACGTACGTCTTTGAGAGCAGATGACAAAGTGGAATCTGAAAAATCAGCTCTCATCCATAACTGTTTAGAGAGGAACAAAAAGGAAGTAGAGAACTATAAAATGCCAATCCTAACTCACCCCGCCCTCACCCCGCTCCGGGGTGAGTTAGGATAGGCATTTTATAGTTCTCTGACAAGTAAACCCTACAAACAAACATTTTAATAACATCATCAAAGATTTCAATAACATCATTTTCACGCGCCTCTGTGTTTCATGTGGAATAAACCGACTGTGTGTCTCCGGCACGAGTAATATGAGAACGGTAAATGACGGGGGCAACACCCCTAATTGCTAGTGCTGATAGAAGAACTTGTAAAGGGTGGAGATAATAGCCGGGGCTTGCCGCACGCACGCAACCAAGCTTCCTCTACCTGTGCTATCTTGTCATTTGGCATTTGGAGGTGGTGCTGTGCTGGTCTGTGTGGTTTTCAGTGAGAAAAGTTTTTTTACCTGTAAAAGCTTTTGCTTGTGCTGGTTGATTTTTATTTCAATCAAAACAGGATACATGTTGCAAGATAGCATCTTAGAGAGAGAGCTTCTTGATTCACAAACCGTTCATCAAGAATTGTTAGATTTCTCAAAGCAAACTAGTAGTTTAATTCTTCCCGAGGATATGGAGAGGCAAAGTAGATGGACTGAAGATCAACTTTCTCTTCTTGATGGATACATCTCTTTCTCAACAATAAAGCTGACATTTTGGAAAAATTAAAAAGTGAAGGTCCATCTGAAAGTAAAAACCTGCCTTCTTTCCCCCGTGCACCAAAAAGAAAACTTGAATCTTTGTATGAGGAGCAAGCAAAAAAACAAAAAATGACGCCAGAAGAACTCCACCAATACTTGAAATCAAAAGAGGTGGATGTGAGCAAGACAGTTAGAAAAGAAGTTTTTGTGTTTGGTGCAGAGGATATAACGTCTTTAGATGTTGCTATTGACAAGCTGAAGCAAGGGTACAAACAGCTTCAAAGGCAGGAAGCGACAACCATGTGCTTTAACCTGCAATATGGTTGGCTTTTGGAAAATACTTTCAAAGCGTTTGTTCAAAGAAAGAAAGTGGAGCGCACACCCACAAATGGGGCGAGTGGTTGGAGAGTAATGTGGGGATATCTCCTTCATATTCTCGCAAACTGAGGGATATTGCTCGCTTGCTGGGCCCCTATGCTAAAAGGTTTTCAACAGTTGGTCTTTCTTTCTTGGAGGTCTACTCCATGAGGAAGGATTTAAAAACAATGTTCTCAAGCAGCGAGGATCTTAGAAAATATTGGTTAACTCCCATACAAGAACCAATGCAGGTCGAAACACAATGTTCTCAATAACCTCATTCATGAACATTCAGCTGTAAGGGAAGAAATCAATAAAGCGCCAACACCTCTGTTAGAGCAGTCAAAGGGGGCCAGTCAGCCAAGCAGTGAGAGGGAACTTGGCACTCTGTCAAGCCAGCGCTCTAGTAGGAGCGGGCAAAGGTTATCTGCCAGCCGATCAATGAAGGGATTATTTTAGGAGTTCTACGTCAGAAGGAACTGGTACTCTGCCAAGCCAGCGCTCCAGTAGGAGCGCCAATCTTTATTTAGCAATATGTAGAAAGGTAGATCAGAATCTTGATGAACAGGGGAGTGAAAAGTCAACTTGCAATCTTTTGTTACAACTTATAGAAACCTGCACACCTCCTTTGTACTTTGGCTGCTTTTTCAAGCGGCCACAGAGTGTACTTTATTCAACTGTCTTGTTTATTAAATCAAGCTTTTGATAAATGCCCTTGGTGGCCGCTTTGAATAATCTTCAGTTGACAGAGAGACCGACAGCCGGCTTGAATTTACAGCGCTTAAGCGCGAACCATAAAATCCTTTCACATTTCCCCATGCAAGCACCTCCCTATTTCTTAAATGTTTGTGTGTGTGTGTGCGTGCATGTGTGCGCGCGATCGTGCTTGTATATATGCTGTTATTGTTGTTGTCGCTGCTGTCATTGTTGTTGTTTTGTTGTTTTACTGATAATAAATATATTATCCACCCCGCCCACCCCCACCCCACGCATGCACACACTCAAGTTACTTCTAAGGTCTTACTCAAGTCATCCCCAAGTAACTTTTAAGTTCTTACTCAAGTCGTCCTCAAGTTCTTACTTAAGTCACTTTCCCAAGATCATAACTAAGTCATCCTCTAAGTACAACCAAGTTCTTATTCAAGTCAACTTATAATTATTTATTAAGTTCTTAAAGTATTATTGCATCTGAAATGGATCAAAATGATCTTTTGTTGTTGGCGGTTCTGGCATGCTGTTGTGTTCGGATTTTGTATTTAGTGGTTGAGATTGTTTGGACTGCTTTGGTTTTCGCTGTCTTTGTTTATATATTTTATAACCGTAATAACCACCCCCAACAGCAATGCCACCAAAATGACAATTGCTTTAAGAAAATATGAAGACTTTGGCGGTGTAGGCACCCTTGTTGTTGTAGGATCAACTTGTTCTGGCGTTTTTATATCTGGCATTGAAACAACTGGCTCCGGCTCTGGCACTTTTTCATTATGAGCTATATTCTGTGATTGTAACATTAATTTTTTTTGTTTGTTCCACTCTGCTAATTTTTTTCCTGCTGCAACGCGTCCAGGATTTTTACTGATCACTTTCTCTACCTGATTCAATGTTTTCTGATTCTGATTCTGCTGATTTTCTGGCTCGATCATTTTGAAGGGAAATAAAATCTATATGATTAAAAGTAATTAATCCCATGATTAGCGACAATAATAATGTTCCAAATCTGTAATACAGATCACATCCTAGAGACTCTAATGACTTTGTTAAAACTGGATCCTGCGTTAAATCATACATAAAGTCTTGTTCAGAATCGATGGGAGCAAATCTACTAACTAGTTTAGTGTACAAACTAAGAACCGTTTGTCCTACCTTTTTACCATTCTTGATCCTAGTTGCGCTTCATACCTGTTATGATACTTTATAATGTCTTGTGGCGACATCTGTTGAATCTGTTCTATGCTGAATTCATTTCCGAGGAACTGTTTTGTTTTTTCACATGCTGCCAAAGAATACAACCTTTCCTTTTTGGGCATAATAGCTTGCTCATCAACCTGGTCATTTGTAATCACAAGTTCAGGAAGGTTTAGGCTGCCCTGTAGCTGTAGTAGATCATCGGTGTTCATGTTTTTATTAATTATAATTATTTTGTTTTTAAAAAATGAGCGCCGAAAAGACTGTTATCAATCTTGTTTACCATTCTGCTGTTATTGGCGGTCTAAGTATAGGATACACAATGCTTGGTAAAAGCTTGTTAAGAATTAAACCAGCGGATCTTGGCAAACTAGACTTTGAAGATTCAGCAAAGCTAATTGCTATCATTGCAGCTTCGTTTGCTACGAAAGATTTTCTAGTTAAGCAAGGAATAATTCCAGACAGTATAAATATGTAAAATAAAAAATACATTTATAAAAAATGGCTTCATTCGTAATGATGATAGGCGGCGCTGTAGTGAATGCGCTTGCTTTTAGCGGAAGTAATTACGCATTTAGTAAACTGCGGGATGACGGCGAGAGAAAAAGACATAACAAAGCTATGGAGCAACTAGCAGCTGCACAAGATCACTATGAAAAGCAGAGAATTGAGCAGTTAGATTTTATTAACAACAAACTGAAAAAACAGGGACATGCAGCTTACACATTTAAAAATGTTGATCAGGCAATAAAAGAATATTATCTTGTAACAGGCAAACCAATTGAGACATTGCCCCCACCAAAATTCAGTGACTTTTATCAACCATCAGAAAAACAAAAGATGCCAGAAATCGTGTTTATTGTCTTTGGCATGACCGTTGTGTATTTTGTTGCGCGTAATATTGGCTGAATAAAAAATGAACAAAATCTATTATTCGCCAAAAGGATATTGGAAGGGAATCACAGCAATAAAAAAGCTAAGCCAAGCAGCGGGAGTTAGTGAACAAACAGCAAGGAATGGTTATCTAAACAAGCGATTTGGCAAATTTATTTACCTGCCCCTAGACGAATACAGAGACCACGCTTTGTGAATACAATACCGAACGACACCCATCAAATGGATCTTCTATATTACCCCATGATACGATTAGACGAAAAAGATTTAAGTACGCACTCACAGTCATTGACATAGCTTCAAGATACAAAGATGCAGAACCATTAACACAAAAGAGTGCTTCTGCTGTGCTGTTGCCATACAACTGATATACCAACGAGGCCCGCTAACTTATCCTCGCATGATTCAAGTCGATGATGGAAGAGAATTTAAAGGCCGAGTGAATCAATTATTGTTAAAACATAGAGTTACCATTAAAAGAGGCATCCCAGGAGTTCACAGATCACAGGCTTTAGTTGAAAACTTTAACAAACAGTTATCTGAAAGACTTTTCTCCTACCAGTATCACAGAGAGCTGATTGACAATTCTCGCAACACAGAATGGGTTAGAAGACTGCCCTCAGTTTTGCGCACAATGAATAATGAAGAAATTAAATTAACAGGGCTAAAACCAGTACAAGCAATCAAAAAACAAACAATAGATGTTGTTGAAGGAGACGCCAGTTCATCCGGCAAACTATTACCATTTGGATTGAAAGTAAGGTACCTTTATTTACCGGGGGAAGCAGAAGGGGACACTCGCATTAGGGCAACCGATCCAGTTTGGAGTGTTGATCCATATGAAATAAAAAGATTGTAAAAATGAATCCGCCCATGTATTATTTACGAGAAACTGACACAACAAAACAACCAGCTCCTCAAAGATCTTTTGTGAAGGAAGAACTGCAGATAATCCCACCAGACACAGTTCCAGTTGCTTAATTAGTTTACAGAAATATATTTGAGTCTAAAAATGGAAGCACAGAAGGAAACAAGAATGATAAAGGAAGAGACCTTGAAAATGTTACAAGAATCATTTGAAAAAAATTCTGCTATTAGACATATATTTATGAGGATTAATCAATACATGCTAAAACATCCAGATCACCTACAACCAAAATCCCAAATTTTGATGATCAGATATGGGGAAAAGAATATCTTGAAATAATAAAAAAAAATTCAAGCACATCAAGCTGAATTGGATGAAGATATGATTGAGCTTATAATAAAAGTTGATGAAAAATATAAACCCCTTGGTGAAGCCCTCAGTGAAGAAGAAATATAATTATGCTGTTCTCCAGTGCCCACCAGACACAGTTCCAGTTGCTTAATTAATTTTTAATTTACATAAATATATTGAGTCTAAAATGGAAGCTCAGAAGGAAGCACAGAACGAAACAAGAATGGTAAAGGAAGAGACCTTGAAAATGATACGGGAATCATATGATGAGTTCTGCTATTCAGGGAACATTTGCGAGGATTAATCAATGCATGCTAAACCATCCAGATCACCTACAACTCAAAATCCCAAATTGGGAAAAAGAATATCTTGAAATAATAAAAAAAAATTCGAACGCATCAAGCAAACATGAGAAAAGATTTAGATGGATTGGATGAAGATATGATTGATCTTATAATTAAAGTTGATGAAAAATATAAACCCCCCTGTTTATGCTGTTCTCCAATGCCCGATTGCATATGAAAACTCTGGATTAACAAATACTCGTTTTGTGTTTGTTCTATCTAATGACTTCTTTGTTACAACAGTTGTGCTGATCTCATGTAGATTAGATCGTAGTTTTACGTTGTCATGATGAAAAGTATGTTTATTGAACAATGCTTCTTTGTAGTTGTCATGCGATATGTTTGACTGCACAACACTGCGAGATATTCCCTTTGCTTTCTTAATGGTTTTCTCCTGGCTCGAAAGACTGTACATTTTCGACCTTAAACCAATAAACTCCTTAATCACCCCTCCAGATAATTCATCCTTCATCTTTCCTAAAACCTTCTTGTTAACGGTTGAATGCAAAGGCGAATCTTTAGGATAATCAGATGTGTCGTACCATCCCGCATGCCCTTTAGCTACTTCTAATTCTATGTCTTTATAGATGTCTTCAGTAGGGATATCTATAACAAAACTATCTGTATCTGTGTAAAGCACTTTGGACTTTGGATACAAGGGTTTAAAGTAGTCATAAAGAAATTCTAACATCAAAAGCTTTGATAATTCTAAAACAGTAAACCCAATAAATACAGGTTTGTCCAATTTGACTTTCTTTTTTTTCATCATTATGCCAAAAAGCTGATCATGAAATCTTCTAAAATCCTGATAATTAGGTTTAGAAGTCAGCTTAATTGCTTCGTTCTTTCTGGTGACCAATCTAACATCTTTACACTTGTGCGGATTCTCCATAGTCTTTCCGAAACAGCTGTTGTTCATCAGCTTGAAAAAGTCTTTTTCTGAAGCATCTGTGGATTTAGTTCTGAGATTAGTGTTCTTCATGATGTATGGTTTCATGAACTGTTCTTGATCAAAAGCAATTATACGATGAACTGCTCTCAACTTCAAACCATGTCTTAAATAAATTGTAGAAGCCTGTAATGACAGACATAATTTTTTTTGCCTCGAAGATTAGGCACAAGTTTAGGCGGCTCTGTCGGATTCATCTTTAGACTTTCTGCTGCTAATGGGTAGTCATTATGCAGGTCATGGAGTTTATGAGGATATTCTAAGTCAACTTCTAGAATGAAACCGCGCTGTTGATCTGGCGTCAATCTGCTCAACCACTTTAATGCCTTTTGAATATTATTCGTACCGCCGCCAGTGTACATTTTAAAGTTGCGTAATGGAAGTGATTGCGCCATAGCCCATCCATACAGATTGTTTGCATCTAAATACATGAGATAGTTAGACCTTTTACTTGGATCATAGTCGTCCAAGTATTTGTTGTTTGCTTTACAGTAATGATGCGACGCCATACTAATTCCTCCCCGCAATCCGTTTTCAATCATCTGAATCATTGGTAAATCTGACAATAAATCAATCTGTACTCCAGTAAACTTTAAGAAAGCGTCCCAGCTCATCCCAGGCGCAGAAATGTAATGCGCGGGATCCAGGCTATATGTTTCATGCAGGTCTTTCTGTAATTTTCAAAAACGTCCGCCAACAAACATGTATAAGCCATCAAGTATGAGTCATGATAGTCTCCCATCGTTTTACAATCTAACTTCTGCCATGCTTCTTGAGCATGCTGGTAATCAGAATCGCTAATGCCCTTTCCTCTGAGACTAGAAAAGAACGCGTCTTTAGGCGGAAGTGTATCTTCGTCAAACCTTTCCCAACTGTTCATGTACTCATAAGGGTAAACGCCCTTTCTAACAAGAGTTGGGTCAAAATATTGTTCCGTTATTGGGCAGGACTTTAAGGACATAGCCAGAGCCTCTAATGATCCCATCAAGTGTTGCATAGAGTCATAAAAAGACATGTTATTTAAAGTGAAACACATGTACTTTTCTGACGACTGTGCAATGCATGTTATCCTGAAGGCGTCGTCTACTGCTTTCATTATAAGATGAGAGTCGTAACCTCGCAAGTTATGAAAGAAGATGGGAAGCTTCCATGTCTTAGGATCAAACTTTAGTTGAAGATTGCATTTACTGTGCGCTGCTCCTCTAAACTTCCCACTAATGTGATCATGGTCTCTTACTGTCGGATTCGCTGATTCTGAGGAGAGGCCTAAACCACAAATCCAACAATGTGTGGCTGAGTCATACTGTTGTTGGTCTTCGGGCGTCATTATGATTTCAGATAAGTTTAGATTATTAGAACAGGCGTTACGCACTTGCTGCATGCGTTTTAAGAAGTATTCTGCAGCATCTGGTCCTCTATAAAATTCTGGTTTTTGAATGGGCACCATCCGACCTGACAATAATGAAGGCAAATGAACAAATCTGGTGATTACTCATTAAGACAGTTTTCGGAAGTTTCTGTGGGTTGGCCCTTCATAGGGAACAATAAGCGACTCGAAGTCTGCGTAAACTACGTATGGACTCGTTTGCAGCCGTTTCCAGTTCTTAAAACTAACTTTAGATCCTGGTGGGGGCGTAATTAGTTCTGTATTACAGTCTACAGAACTTTTACAATGTTTTATATGTTCACTCGCGGCTTGAACAGACGGAATTCTTGTTAAACATTTTCTACAGAATTCTTGTTTGTGCCCATTTTTTGAAATATGCTGCATTAGTTTGCTCATTGTGCGTATCAATGTGTAATGTTGAGACAGCTCTGTTGGCGAAGGCATTAGCAGTAAGTCCACATGGCTTTCGACCGGATCGCCTATTGTTGGGCTGTCTTTAGACACTCTAATAGGCACCAAATTTGTTTTCTCAGACCATGTGTATACATTAACAGTTATTGGTTTGTTTTGTTCTTCAAACTGATCAATGGAATCCACGCTAACAGGAAAGGATATTCCACTAAAGTTAAGATAATTGATGTAAGGCTCATAGTTAGATACTCTCTCTGCGTTTTTGCGGAAGTAATGCAGCCTTGCAAGAACGCACCACATAAAACATTTGTTGTCTGAATTCTTTATGTTAGAACTGCTCTTTTGCGACTAATGCTGGAGGTAGCGGAATGTAAGCCTTGCCTACAATCGGCTCATACTTAGCCTGTTTAATCTGATCTCTAGGACTTCGCCCTCTGACCAACCAGAGCCTCTCATTTTGGCTTCTTCAGCGGCCACATCAAACTGTGTAAGCAGTTGGTCTGCCCCAACCAGGCGTTAAGTCATTATGGGAAAGAATAACCTGTTGTTGAGTCGAGACCCAGACTTCTAGATTTTCTTCATTTATTGTTATATAGTCGATTAAAACAGCTAACATTACTTTAACTGGCGGGTCTATTGTTAGTTTACCTGGAACTTGAGAAATAGCATGAACAACACTTGCCTGTACGTTTGTTGGATCAATGACTTCTAGATTAATATCATTTAAAGCTTTTGACAAACGCTCTCCCTTAAGCATTCCTCAAACAATTCGTCTGGACCTTCATATATCTTATCCATGCTGAGTTTCTTTTCTAACTCAAAATATTTATTTAAATAAAAAAAAAAATTAATCAGAATCAATATCAACGGTCTTTTGTGCTTAGACTCATAAACTAAAGTATAAACGCCCTTTGATGTTGTTAATGTGAGCTGTTTAGAACAGAGTTTAATGTCTCGTTTACTTTTTTTAAACATTCCTTTTTTATCTGCTCGGTGTCTGGCTGTTGAGAAAAACTTGCCCTTGCCTTTTTTTGAAGATCAAACTTTTGTCTTTTATAGTAAACGACTAAATTCTTCATCCGTGATGTTTGAGTCAACTAGTGCTTTATTTATTGTCAGTTTAAACGAACTAAGTTTAGCTGTTATTAGTTGAACCATAGCTGTGTGCTTTTGGAGTTTAGTTTTTAATTTTTTGCCAGCAGAACTTACAGCTAATGAACACAGGCCGAGAGCTAAAGAAAAACCGCCTAGAGGTAAAGCTGCGGGCGCACCAACACCTGTTGCTAAGAGACCAACACTTGTCCCTGCTGACAGAGCACTTAGAGTTGATGCTCCAGTATTAACATATGTAACAGCATTACAGGCAGCAGAATACCTTCGTTTGGTTTTGCTGTATTTTGAAAGGTCTTGCTCTAGTTTTTGTTGCATTTGCGTAATGTTTGTTAATCTGAAGGTTTTTATGTTAGGGTTTCTACTATCCCTTCGTTTGGCGACTCCGGCGCTGTAGGCGCTTTTGGATAAACGTGAACAGACATGCTTTTTATAAAATAAAAATATTTTAGTAATGTATATCTTTTAATCTGTTATCTTGAATATTCAGCTGCGCATCATATATTAAAAACAAATGTGCATTAAGGGGTTTATCGCCATCTTTTTCTTTATCAATTTGAATGTTTATTAGAGAACTGTAATATGCCGCTTCTAACTCACCTTCCCCTCAAACCAGTTTTCGGGCGAAAGTGGCCTAAAAGCGGCATATTACAGTTCTCTGACAAGTAAGACTTTAATAACCAAAAAAATAACGACCCTACAAACAAACATACTGTGTAGGGTTATCCGTTTTCAATACTAATTTACTAAACTTTTCAGATTTTGAACAAGTAAGACTTTAATAACCAAAAAATAACGATTATCTACAAACAAACATACTGAACAAACATAAAGTAAAAAATCCTGCTTAAATCTGTAAATTATGTATGGCTTGTCCGAGACACTGTGCACGCAGGCCTAATTACAGTGATCCGTGCGGCTCCTGTGGTGCTTGTAATTAGCCACGGGGCGGGCTTGCCAGTTGTAGTCATGTTTACTGCGCATAAGCCTCTATCAAATCAAGTGCCGAGCTTAAATCACGTGACATTTTGTGTTGTGGCCGCCATACACAGCCGCCACCATTTTACATTTGACAGCGTGCTGTGTGGTCGTATGCTGTGTGGCTAGCATTAGAACTTGGGGGTGTTAAAAACATGGCGAGTCAGGGAAGTGATGTTTCAATGCTTTTGCCAGTGCTGGAAGTGACACTAATATTACTCAAGAAATGGATTAAATGTTGTTATCTTCGCAAGGAAAACTTTCTGATCAACAGACCGATCTTGTGGAAAATACATTGTTTATCATGAGGCCATGGCAAATTTTTTTGACAAAGAAATTGAGTGGCGAGCCTTGTTCTCCTCCCTCAAAGCCAAAAGGAAGCATTTTGTTTTTGTTTCCTCAACAAAAAACGGAACTCTCAGTTAAAGGGATCTTGACAAATATTTGAAAACACAGCTTTGTGAGCTGCCTTCCGATCCATTTGATGAAACCAAAACCTTTGAAACTGTTCAAGAAATGACCCCCATCTTACACCGGGCTTGTTACTCAGTGAAAGATAGTGAAAAGAAATCTCTTTCTCAGGCTCTTTTTTTTAGGGCATTGGCTTCAGAAAGCAAAGACAATTTTGAAACAGTCAAAAACAAAAACTGGGAGTCCTATCTGAAAGAAGATTTGCTGGTTGAGCCAACTCGTGTAAAAGACTAATTGAAGTGTCATTTTGTTTCTATTCTTATTCAAAATTTACAAACTTGCGATTTCTTTCAACGAGTTATACAGCAACGAAAACTCATTCTGAAATACATACAATCCAACCCCAACTTTAAAGCATTCTGGCATGATACACATGACGTGTTAGAACCTGCATGGCGGGAGTAATTGAGCCACTTCCACAGGGGTAGTTTTACTAGCACCCAACAAAACTAGGCCAATCGGCAAACTCTGCCGATTGACCCACAAAGCCCACCTCTACCCCACCTACTGGAGCGGCGCCAACACTCCTTCACCTCTAAGGGCTGCCTTCGGGTGGCCGCCGATTGAACTGAAACAGATCCTGTGATTATTGATTCAGGACTTTGATAAGTGCTTTCGGCGGCTGCCTTGAATTTACAACGTTCAAGTGTGGACAACAAAAAGCCCCTTCACTTTCCCACAAGCACTGTCCTGTCTATTGTGTGTTTTGTTTGTTTGTTTGTGTGTGTGTGTTTTGCCCCACCCCACGCACGCACGTCCCCCACCCCCACCCCACCCCACCCCACCCCCCCCACCCCACACACATGCACACACTCAAGTCATCCACAAGTTCTTAACTCAAGTTACTCCAAGTCACTTCTAAGTTTTTACTCAAGTTGTCCTCAAGTCATCCTCAAGTTGTCCTCAAGTCATCCTCAAGTCATCTTAAGTCATCCTCAAGTCATCCTCAAGTTGCCCCAAAGTCATCCTCAAGTCATTCACAAGTTCTTAATAGTTCTTGATCAAGTCACCTCAAGTCATCCTCAAGCCATCCTCAAGTCATCCTTTAAGTACAGCCAAGTTCTTATTCAAGTTATCTTATAATTATCAAAAAATACAATCTATGTTTTTATCTTAAATAGTAGATGTCTAATATAGTACACACACGCCTCAAAAACGCGTCATCATTGAGGATGTCTTGCTCAGCGTTTTCTGCGCGAGATCGGTCAGCATAGATCTTAATGAAGTTCTTACATCCTAAGCAACCACATTGATTACAATTCTGGTCTATGGAAATGTCTTTTATAGACTCCATGTCTTTATTTATTGACTTCATCATTTTATAATACGCCATGATCTATTTTTATTAAAAAAATTTTAAAATTAAGTTCTTAAAATATTATTCCATTTGAAATGGATCAAAATGATTTTGTTGTTGGCGGTTTTGGCGTGCAGTTGTCTTTTTCTGTATTTAGTGGTTCAGATTTTTTTGATTGCTTTTGTTTTTGTTGCCATTGGTTATATATTTTATAACCGTAATAACTGCCCCCAACAGCAGCAATGGCGCCAAAAATGGCAACAGTTTTAAGTTCAATATTCCATGAAGACTTTGGCGCCCTTGAATCGCATGGAGTTTTTATAGCCGGCATTGAATCAACTTGTTCTGGCGCTGGCGGTGTTATGTTTTCATGATGAGTTATATTCTGTAACATTAATTTTTTTTGTCTGTTCCACTCTGCTAATTTTTTTCCTGCTTTAACACGCCCCGGATGAGGACACTTTTCACTGGCCCCACCTGATTCAGTGTTTTCTGATTCTGCTGATTTTCTGGCTTGGTTACTTTCTCCACCTGATTCAATGTTTCCTGATTCTGGTTCTGATGATTTTCCAGCTCGTTCATTTTGAAGGGAAACAAAATCTATATGATTAAAAGTAATTAATCCCATGATTAATGACGATAACAATGTTCCAAATCTGTAGTATAGATCACATCCTAGAGACTCTAATGACTTTGTTAAAACTGGATCTTGCGTTAAATCATACTAAGATCTTGTTCAGAATCAATGGGAGCAAATCTACTGACTAGTTTAGTGTACAAACTAAGAACCGTTTGCCCCACACTTTTCACCATTCTAGACCCCAGCTGCGCCTCATACCTGTTATGATACTTTATAATGTCTTGTGGAGACATCTGCTGAATCTGTTCTATGCTGAATTCAGTTCCGAGGAACTGTTTTGTTTTTCCACATGCTGCCAAAGAATACAGCCTCTCCTTTTTGGGCATAATAGCTTGATCATCAACTTGGTCATTCATAAGTTCAGGAAGGTTTAGGCTGCCTTGTAGCTGTAGTAGATCATCGCTGTTCATGTTTTTTATTAATTATAATTATTTTATTTTCTAAAAATGAGCACCGAAAAAACTGTTGCTAACCTTGTATACCATTCTGCTGTTATTGGGGGTCTAAGTGTAGGATACTCAATGCTTGGTAAAAGCTTGTTAAGAATTAAACCAGCAGATCTTGGCAAACTAGACTTTGAGGATTCAGCAAAGCTAATTGCTATCATTGCAGTTTCGTTTGCCACGAAAGATTTTCTAGTCAAGCAAGGAATAATTCCAGACAGTATAAATATGTAAATAAAAAATACATTTATAAAAAATGGCTTCACTCGCAATGATGATAGGTGGCGCTGTGGTGAATGCGCTTGCTTTTAGCGGAAGTAATTTCGCATTTAGTAAACTGCGGGATGACGGCGAGAGAAAAAGACATAACAAAGCTATGGAGCAACTAGCAGCTGCACAAGACGCCTATGAAAAGCAGAGACTTGAGCAGTTAGATTTTATTAATGACACACTGAAAAAACAGGGGCATGCAGCTTACATATTTAAAGATGTTGATCAAGCAATAAAACAATATTATCTAGTAACAGGCAAACCAATCCAGACATTGCCCCCACCAAAATTCAGCGACTTTTATCATCCATCAGAAAAACAAAAGATGCAAGAAATCGCGTTTATTGCCTTTGGTATGACCGTTGTGTATTTTGTTGCACATAATATTGGCTGAATAAAAAATGAACAAAATCTATTATTCGCCCAAAGGATATTGGAAGGGAATAACAGCAATTAAAAAGCTAAGCGAAGCAGCTGGAGTCAGTGAACAAACAGCAAAAGAATGGTTAGCTAAACAAGCGATTTGGCAAATTTATTTACCAGCGCCTAGACGAATACAGAGACCGCACTTTGTGAACGCAATACCGAACGACACCCATCAAATGGATCTTCTATATTTACCCTCTGATACGATTAGGCGAAAAAGATTTAAGTACGCGCTCACAGTCATTGACATAGCTTCAAGATACAAAGATGCAGAACCATTAACACAAAAGAGTGCTTCTGCCGTTGCTGTTGCCATACAACTGATATATCAACGAGGCCCTTTAACTTATCCTCGCATGATTCAAGTCGATGATGGAAAAGAATTTAAAGGGCAAGTGAATCAATTATTGTTGAAACATAGAGTTACCATTAAAAGAGGCATTCCAGGAGTTCACAGATCACAGGCTTTAGTTGAAAACTTTAACAAACAGTTATCTGAAAGACTTTTTTCCTACCAGTATCACAGAGAGCTGATTGACAATTCTCGCAACACAGAATGGGTTAGAAGACTGCCCTCAGTTCTACGCACAATGAATAATGAAGAATTTAAAGGGCTAAAACCAGTACAAGCAATCAAAAGAAAAACAGTAAATGTTGCTGAAGGAGAGTCTTCATCCGGCAAACTATTACCGTTTGGTTTAAAAGTAAGGTACCTTTATTTACCGGGGGAAGCAGAAGGGGGCATTCGCATCAGGGCAACAGATCCAGTTTGGAGTGTTGACCCGTACGAAATAAAAAGAATTGTAAAAATGAATCCGCCCGTGTATTATTTACGAGAAACTGACACAACAAAACAACCAGCTCCTCAAAGATCTTTTGTAAAAGAAGAACTGCAGATAATCCCACCAGACACAGTTCCGCTTTAATTATTTTACGGTTCTATAATGTCCATATGCATATGAAAACTCTGGATTAACAAACACACGTTTTGTGTTTGTTCTATCTAATGACTTCTTTGTTACAACTGTTGTGTTGATCTCATGTAGATTAGATCGCAGTTTTACGTTGTCATGATGAAAAGTCTTATTGCCAAACAATGCTTCTTTGTAGTTGTCATGCGATATGTTTGACTGCACAACACTGCGAGATATTCCCTTTGCTTTCTTAATGATTTTCTCCTGGCTCGAAATACTGTACATTTTTTACCTTAACCCCACATACTCCTTGATCACCTTTCCAGATAATTCATCCTTCATCTTTCCTAAAACCTTCTTGTTAGTAATTGAATGTAAAGGCGAATCTTTAGGATAATCGGACGTGTCATACCATCCGCTCGCTCCTTTAGCTACTTCTAATTCCATGTCTTTATAAATATCTTCAGTAGGAATATCTATAACAAAACTATCTGTATCTGTGTAAAGTACTCTGGACTCAGGATACGAGGGCTTAAAGTAGTCATAAAGAAACTCTAACATCAAAAGCTTTGATAATTCTAAAACAGTAAACCCAATAAATACAGGTTTGTCTAATTTGACTTTCTTTTTTTTCATTATTATGCCAAAAAGCTGATCATGAAATCTTCTGAAGTCCTGATAATTTGGTTTTGAAGTCAGCTTAATTGCTTCGTTCTCTTTGGTGACTAATCTGACATCTTTGCGCTTGTGCGGATTCTCCATAGTCTTTCCAAAACAGCTGTTGTTCATCAACTTGAAAAAGTCTTTTTCTGAAGCATCTGTGGATTTGGTTCTGAGATCAGTGTTCTTCATGATGTATGGTTTCATGAACTGTTCTTGATCAAAAGCAATTATGCGATGAACAGCTGTCAACTTCAACCCATGTCTTAAATAAAATTGTAGAAGTCTGTAATGACAGACATAATTTTTTTTGCCCCGAAGATTAGGCACAAGTTTAGGCGGCTCTGTTTTTGCCATCTTTAGGCTTTCTGCTGCTAATGGGTAGTCATTATGCAGGTCATGGAGTTCATGAGGATATTCTAAGTCAACTTCTAGAATGTATCCACGCTGTTGATCAGGCGCCAAACTGCCCAACCACTTTAATGCCTTTTGAATATTTTTTGGATTGTCTTCTGTGTACATTTTAAAGTTGCGTAATGGAAGCGATTGCGCCATAGCCCATCCATACAGATTGTTTGCATCTAAATACATGAGATAGTTAGACCTTTTACTCGGATCATAGTCGTCCAAGTATTTGTTGTTTGCTTTACAGTAATGATGCGACGCCATACTAATTCCTCCCCGCAATCCGTTTTCAATCATCTGAATCATTGGTAAATCTGACAATAAATCAATCTGTACTTTAGTAAACTTTAAGAAAGCGTCCCAGCTCATCCCGGGCGCAGAAATATAATGCGCAGGATCCAGGCTATAATGTTTCATGCAGGTCTTTCTATAATTTTCAAAAATATCCGCCAACAAACATACATCGGCCATCAAGTAGGAGTCATGATAGTCTCCCATCGTTTTACACTCTAACTTCTGCCACGCATCTTGAGCATGCTGGTAATCAGAATCACTGATGTCCTTTCCTCTAAGACTAGAAAAGAACGCGCCTTTAGGCGGAAGTGTATCTTCATCAAACCTTTCCCAACTGTTCATGTACTCATAAGGGTAAACGCCCTTTCTAACGAGAGTTGGGTCAAAATATTCTTCTGTTATTGGACAGGACTTTAAGGACATAGCCAGCGCCTCTAATGAACCCATCATGTGTTGCATAGAGTCATAAAAAGACATGTTATTTAAAGTGAAACACATGTACTTTTCTGATGACTGTGCAATGCATGACACCCTAAAGGCATCGCCCACTGCTTTCATTATAAGGTGAGAGTCGTAACCTCGCAAGTTATGAAAGAATACAGGCAGCTTCCATGTCTTAGGATCAAACTTTAGTTGAAGATTGCATTTACTGTGCGCTGCTCCTCTGAACTTTCCACTAATGTGATCATGGTCTTTTACTGACGGATTGGCTTCCTCACTGAGTTCTAAACCGCAAATCCAACAATGTGTGGCTGAGTCATACTGTTGTTGGTCTTCAGGCGTCATCTTGATTTCAGATAAATTCAGATTATTAGAACAGGCGTTACGCACTTTCTGCATGCGTTCTAAGAAGTATTCTGCGGCATTTGGCCCTCTATATAATTCTGGCTCTGAATGGACGCCATCCGACCTGACAATGATGAAAGCAAATGAACAGATCTGATGATTACTCATTAGGACCGTTTTCGGAAGTCTCTGTGGGGTTGGCCCCTCATAAGGAACAATGAGTGATTCAAAGTCTGCGTAAACAACATATGGAGAATTTTGCAGCCGTTTCCAGTTCTTAAAACTAACTTTAGATCCTGGCGGGGGCGTAATTAGTTCTGTATTACAGTCTACAGAACTTTTACAATGTTTTATATGTTCACTCGCGGCTTGCACAGATGGAATTCTTGTTAAACATTTTCTGCAGAATTCTTGTTTATGGTAATGCTTTGAAGTATGCCGCAATAATCTACTCATTGTGCGTATTAATGTGTAATGCGGTAGCCCCGCTGGTGAAAACATCAGTAGTAAGTCAACATGATTTTTGTCTGGTTCGCCAATCGTTGGACTGTCTTTAGACACCCTAATAGGCATCAAATTTGTTTCCTCATCCCATGTGTATACATTAACAGTTATTGGTTTGTTTTGTTCTTCAAACTGATCAATTTGGCCCACGCTAACAGGAAAGGATATTCCACTAAAGTTAAGATCATTGATGTGCGGGTGATAGTTAGACACTCTCTCTGCGTTTTTGCGGGCGTGATGCAGCCTTGCGAGAACACCCCACATAAAACATTTG
Organism: Conus ventricosus; assembly: GCA_018398815.1. Taxonomy (NCBI): domain Eukaryota; kingdom Metazoa; phylum Mollusca; class Gastropoda; order Neogastropoda; family Conidae; genus Conus; species Conus ventricosus. The sequence continues at coordinate 42,215,447 of CM031613.1, forward strand.
TTGTCTGTATTCCTTATGTTTAAAACTGCTTTTTTGCAACTAATGCTGGAGGTAGTGGAATGTAAGCCCTGCCTACAATCGGCGCATACTTAGCCTGTTTTAATCTAATCTCTAGGACTTCGCCCTCTGACCAACCAGAGCCTCTCATTTTGGCTTCTTCAGCGGCAGCGTCAAACTGTGTAAGCAGTTCGTCTGCCCAACCGGGTGTTAAGTCATTAGAGGAAAGAATAGTCTGCTGTTTAGTTCAGACCCAGACTTCTAGGTTTTCTTCATTTATTGTTACATAGTCGATTAAACAGCTAACATTACTTTAACTGGCGGGTCTATTGTTAGTTTGCCTGGAACTTGAGAAATAGCATGAACAACACTTGCCTGTACGTTTGTTGGGTCAATGACTTCTAAATCAATATCATTCAGTGCTCTTGATAAACGCTCTCTCTCAAGCATTCCTTCAAACAATTCGTCTTGTCCTTCATATATCTTAGCCATGTTGAGTTTCTTTTCTAACTCAAAATATTTATTTAAATTAAAAAAAAATTCTTAATCAGAATCAATATCAACGGTCTTTTTGCGCTTGGACTCATAAACTAAAGTATAAACACCTTTTGGCGTTGTTAATGTGAGCTGTTTAGAACAGAGTTTAATGTTTCGTTTACTTTTTTTAAGCATTCCTTTTTTATCTGCTCGGGGTCTGGCTGTTGAGAAAAACTTGTCCTCGCCTTTCTTTGAAGATCAAACTTTTGTCTTTTGTAGTCATCAAAATCGGCCTGTAAACGATTAAATTCTTCATCCGTGATGTTTGAGTCAACTAGTGCTTTATTTATTGTCGGTTTGAACGAGCTAAGTTTAGCTGTTATTAGCTGAACCATAGCTGTGTGCTTTTGGAGTTTAGTTTTTAATTTTTGCCAGCAGCACTTACAGCTAATGAACACAGGCCAAGAGCTAAAGACAAACCACCTAGAGGTAAAGCTGCGGGTGCGCCTATGCCCGTTGCTAAAAGACCAACACTCGTTCCTGCTGATAGAGCGCTTATAGTCGATGTTCCAGTATTAACATATGTAACAGCATTAAAGGCAGCAGAATACCTTCGTTTGGTTTTGCTGTATTTTGAAAGGTCTTGCTCTAGTACTTGCTGCATTTGCGTGATGTTTGTTAATCTAAAGGTTTTTATGTTAGGGGTTTCTACTATCTCTTCTTTTGGCGGCGCTGTAGGCACATTTGGATAAACTTGAACAGACATGCTTTTTATAAAATAAAAATAATTTAGTATTGTATATCTTTTAATCTGTTATTTTCAATATTCAGCTGCGCATCATATATTAAAAACAAATGTACATTAAGCGGTTTATCGGCTTCTTCTTCTTTATCAATTTGAATGTTTATTACGTCTCTCCACAGTTCTCCCGCTTCCATGCAACTGATTATCCTCCGTTGACCTTAGGTCAATCCATAAACCGTATTTTGTTGTTAAATAATCATCAAGTCTTACACTGTGAAGGTGCAGATCTTTAGACACAAGGTCAACTGTTGGATTTCTACACCTCCCACCTCCAAACAGTTTTCTTATTTCATCAAAATGCTGATAAGGTTTAAGCCCGCTAGCATAGATTTGGTTAGGACTGCCCTCAATCGAACATTGTACTTTCGTTATTTTTGGATTAAAAAACTTTTCACTTCCTCTTTTGAATGGTTCTTCATCTTCGCACAGCAATAAAATACCTTTAAGCGATCTTGCTGCGACACTAAAACTAAAATTCCATATAGCGTCTGCCCTGCTTCTGGGATATGTTGTATGATGAATCACTCTTTCGTAATATATTGCTAATTTTGACTGATATTGTTGCTCAATCAGCCTTGCTAAATTAGGGTTGCTAACAACGTCAAACTCTAACGAGATGCCAGAAATGCTGTACTTTGCTTCGGTGTCTGATGATCTGATAACACGTTTGTATTCATTAAAAGTTAGTTCATATGACAATCTGTCTTTTAATGCTCCTTGAAAGTATGGCGCATGCGCTTTTAACAACTCAAAATCTAAGGGAATGGAAAAAACGATTTCTATACGCAAAATTTAGAGCTAGAGACTTTTTGCTGCTTTTAGCATCTGCGCCCAGTGCGGCGTCTATTCTAATTTTTAGTGCTTCTTCTTTTTCGATTCCTTGAAACGCAAGATCATCCCTTTCATTCCCGGTTGCCATAGATCGAAAGGTTAAAAAATTCTGCAGTGTAAAGAAATTTTTCTTCCCCTCAATTTTATAAAAATTTTTTTAAACATTGCCCCCGCCCCAAAATTTCGGACAACTGTCCCTTGTGCCCTGTTTTTGAAGCGATACTTTTTTGGGAAAGTAAGACCGCAGAGCCTGGCACAATCACGTCATCTCTCCTAGGCGGAAAATTTACATAAGAATTTGTCTCATAAATATAGATGGATTTTTGGGAAAATAATAGTCCGCTTTTTTTTCCCCTTCACCCCAAAGGGTCTTTTCAGTTTCTATGGGGTTTCAAGAATTGACCTTTGCTTGTGACATTTTTATGAACAAAATAAAAATTTAATTATTAAAAAAGGCGGGAAATTTGAAAGAAGAAATTATGAGTTTTTGATCGGGGAGACGACATGAGTGAAATACCCTTTGACCCCGGCACGCTCAATGCCTCAATGCGGCGTAAATTAACAAAAGTACGGTGGGGAGCATTTTACAAAAGTTTAGGCTTAAAACCCCCCAAATTTTAAGCCCCAAAAGTTTTTTGAATTAGAAAGGTCATTTGCTGTGAAAAACGACCGGGACAACTTTTTTGGGGCTTAAAATAAACCAGACCCTCAAAGTTTTTCCCAAAGAGTACAATTATACAAAGACTCTGGAAAGATAAAAATCGCCTTGGTTTGTTAGACCAAAATTAGATAAGGATGCATTTGCTAAACTTCAAAACCACACAAGAACTCCCGCAGAAAAAAAATGAAAAACAGGAACTTAAAGAATAAATCAATCGCAGACAAATTTAAAAAGAATAAACAAAACCGTTTTTTTAGAAGAACGCGTTAAAAACAATTTAAAGATTCCCCCTTGCCTAGCGGGAAATAGCGGCCCCGATCGTGCTTTAAGAACCCTTTGAGGGAATTAAAAACAATTTAGCAAAAGGGTAAGTAGATAGCATAAAAAAGAAAAAGAAAAAACGTTGAGGTGATGACGCCAAATTAGGGGATATATAAAGAAAGAATAACCCAAAGACAAAAAATTTGAACAGAGAGATCGGGAAGATAGAAGTGTTGTCTACTAACCGAGAACAATAAAACCAATGGCAGAATAAGAAAACATCCAAAAAATTTTAAATAAGACACAACCTAGCAAACAATCCCAAAACCCGTTTAGAGAGCAAGAGTACATTAGAAGCGTTTAACAGCCTTGGTTTGCAAAAAGTCACTGGGGATGGGTATTACAGGGGGCGGTGGCCAAATTCATTACCTCCGCCGCCACGCCTCCGCCTGAAAATCATGGGGAAAAAAAAAAAAACTTGTTTTGCAAGTTTATTTAAAAAAAAATTTCTGGGAAAGCCCGGGCGCTTACCCGGAATATTGGGGAGTATTTCAGCTGGCTTTTGTTACTGCAAGCAAAGTAGTTGGGTTTTTGGCCCAGCACTTATGGCATTGTTCTCGGAATAGTTGGGGTTACATTTAGTAAGTAAAGACCAAGTAACCTATAAAACCTTTTAAACCAAAAACAACGCTGTCTTTTCTATTCATGGCATCGCGAACAGAGTCCGCGAGCTTTGCTGATCTTCAATGGGCCCTTTTGGGTTTGGGGGCCTCGGGGATTGGATGACTTATTCTTGGGTGTTCTTTTATTGTTTGTAATATTACTGGCTTAGAATTTATTTCGTTTTTTTCCCAACCTTCTGTTCATTGCCTGCTATAAGAATTTCATTATTATAGTTTATTATTGTACCTATCTGGAGTCTGAGGTCAGAAGGCAGCATGTATAAACCAGTGCCAACAGCAAAGTCTACTTTCGATCTTGCGTATTGTAAAACATTTTGGTATCTTTTAATACTTGAAGGTAAATCAACTGTAGAATTAATGGCGTCCTCTAAATTTGCTAAGTATTGTTTTTGCGCGTCAAAGCCAGTAGAAGGATCAGTTATGCTCGATCTTGCCTGTGCTTGCGAACCTAGCAAACACCAAACGTAAGTACGAATAGAGTCGTTTATTCGTTCTATTCCTGCTTTAGTTAGGCCCTTAGAAGTGTCTAAGATAATGTTGTCCATGCTGTTTTATGCTCTTGCTGTAGGGACCCGGGCTGAACAGTTATGCCTGAAAAGAAAGATTTGAAAGGAGGATGCCAGTCATAGTTATACTTTCGTGCGTTGCCCCGAAAATAAAGGGCGCCTAGGCCATGATTAATATCCAACTTTTGTCTAAAGTCTGTCTTGATGTTAATATTGAATTCGTTACAGATCCTTTCAAAAGCCTTCATGCCTATTCTGTTGCTGAGTGGATTAAACGGTTTGTTCATTTGGTAATGGAGCTTGCAGTTCAGTCAAAATACGTCTGAAGGTGTAATAGAAATGAAATCTGTACACTGACCTCACCAAAGGATCATGGTGATTTAAATGATCGGCATACGACACTCCACACCCATGTTGATGCGCAAAACACAGCAAAGTTTAACTGGTTCTGATAAAACTGCATCGGATGACAACCACGCTTTCTTGATGTGGTCGTTTTCAATAGGGGGGTTAAGATAGCTCTTCAATGGAGTACTCACCTTTTTATGAAAAGTGACGTCTGGTCACAGCAATGTCAAGAGTATCAGTTGCTATATTTTAAGATTGTAGTGCGGCCCAACAGAATATTTTGCATCAGTATATTTGAATGCACTCATTTTTATTTCGTTTAAAAAATGTTTGTAACAATAACAACCCAAGACCGTCCTTCGTTTTTTAGAACATGCTATTAATAACAATTGCGGAACCAAAATGGTTGCACTTCATGAAATTTTTTACAAAGTCGAAGGGTTTAATATAAGCAAAACCAAGGGAATAATAAGATTACAAAAGTTGTGGGGCTCGACGCTAACCTGTTAACAATACCTGATGGTTATTACGGGTTTTGCTCACTAAAGAAGCAATGAGTAAATTCGGCATTACTCTCAAACTTAACAATGCAAATCTAAAAAACAATATTAACATTCAAACCTGACGAAGCAGATTACTTATTTAATAAAGAGCTAGCTAAAATGTTAGGCTTTGAAGTTGCCACTCGGGAGGCCACTAAAAGATTTGTTGTTGCGCCAAACAAAACTACTTTTAAGGGGGAAAATCCGCTCAATCTTGCATTACATTCATTACTCTATGTTCATTTGGACGAGCTAAGCACTGATGAAAACTTATATGATGGAAGGCCCTCAACTGTTTTAAGAGCTTTACCGGCGGCGGGAAAGCTGCATATTGTGATTATGAAATTATACAATTCCCTAATTTACAGTTTAAAAAATTAGCTTGTGGGAGGTTTGAATTATTTCGTATAAAAATCGCAGACAAAACAGGGAAAGTCGTAAAATGTGATAACCTACACATTGTTTTGGAAATAAAATAATAAACTGTACTAAAAAATAATGTCTCGGGGGCCAGAAGAATCCGGAGTTAGATTAGCGCCTGTGAGGTGTATAACTTTAGAATTAAAAGACCTTGCAGACGTTACAGACTTTGAACAGAATGGTGAGATAGGCGCTTTGTATGGTTTTGAGTACACTAAAGATGGTGATTATAAACGCAAAGAGGTTAGCGACAACAAAAAGTTTCCTAAACTAGAGCAACTGCGCAATGTAGAAGCAAATAATGCTGGCCAGTATGAATATAAAATAGTTCGAAAACCTGACAGCAAATGGCACTTAGAACCATATTTAGAATGGAAATAAAATTTGAATTCATAAGCCCATTTACATTTTTTGGCCGTCAAAAAAGTTTCAGAAAAGCATTCAACTCTGGCCCTTTACATGTAAGTCTTATGCCAGATGACAATAGTCGGAAAGAGATTGAAATAACGCCGTATGGGAAAAAACAGTACATCCTCCACAGAAGAGAAACGGTTTTAAAGAAAGCTTCTACAAAATTACAGTTCTTTCCAAGCAGAAAATTAGGAGACACGTTCACAATAATATTTGAAATTTCTGTCTTTAAAGATGTGGAAAGGGATGGGGTTGTGGGCGTCAGTGACGTCCTTTTAAAAGGAATTAATATTAGCTGGCAAAACTTAGACGTTAAACATCTTAAAGTTACCATCATCGTTCTTCACAATGGTGAGGATGTTAAGGTCATAACAACAAGCAACAAAATCGATGTTGACTTAAATAGAAACAATCTTACAGAACTGAATTGGATTAATGTTACACATTTAGGCCTCATAGGATTTTATTATACTGAACAGGTTCTAACAGAGAGTATGATAAACATAATAACTGAATTAGATTAAATTCTATTATAAAACTATGGAGCAGTTAAACTTTATGACAAAAACCCCTCATTGTTCATTAATTGTGGACAAACTGGTTTGGAAAAACAATATTTATCCTCAACCTGTTACAAACAGTTTATCGTTATAATTGTGATCATATTGTGATTTTCTGCCCAACACTTAAATGGAACAAAGCATATCATGATAGAAGGTTTATATGGACTGATAATAACATATTTTTAGTTAATCCTAGCAATAAACTGAGTGAGTGTCTAGAACGCTTTTTTATATTGTTTGAAGGAACGCAGACACTATTTATTATAGATGACTGTTCAGCAGAAAGAGACATAGTTAAAAAGAGAAACACTTTGTCGAAACTAGCTTTCAGCGGAAGACATGCTGGGATAAGTGTGTGGATTTTATGTCAAAAATATAACTCGGTTTTAAAAGACTTTAGAGAACAGTTAAAGACTGTAGTTTTATTTCACATGAAAGACAGAGATGCATTTGATGAATGTTTGCGTGAAAATGATGTTATTGAGAATGATCAGGAAAAACATAGGATTAAGCAAAAACTAAAATCTGAAAAGTTTAGTAAATTAGTATTGAAAACGGATAACCCTACACAGTATGTTTGTTTGTAGATAATCGTTATTTTTTGGTTATTGAAGTCTTACTTGCCAGAGAACTAATAAATGCCGCTTTTAGGCCACTTTCGCCCAAAAACTTGGTGGAGGAGCAAGTGGGGTAGAACAGACATTTATCTGTTCTCTTTATTACGTCTTTAACCGTTCTCCCACTTCCATGCAACTGATTATCCTCTGTCGACCTTAGGTCAATCCATAAGCCGTATTTTGTTGTTAAATAATCATCAAGTCTAACATTGTGAAGGTGTAGATCTTTAGACACAAGGTCTACTGTTGGACTTCTACACCTCCCACCCCCAAACAATTTTCTTATTTCGTCAAAATGTTGATAAGGTTTAAGCCCGCTAGCGTAGATTTGGTTAGGACTACCCTCAATCGAACATTGTACTTTCGTTATTTTAGGATTAATAAACTTTTCACTTCCTCTTTCGAATGGTTCTTCATCTTCACACAGCAATAAAATACCTTTAAGCGATCTTGCTGCGACACTAAAACTAAAATTCCATATAGCGTCGGCCTTGCTTCTGGGATATGTTGTATGATGAATCACTCTTTCGTAATATATTGCTAATTTTGATTGATATTGTTGCTCAATCAGCCTTGCTAAATTAGGGTTGCTAACAACGTCAAACTCTAACGAGATGTCAGAAATGCTGTACTTTGCTTCGGTGTCTGTTGATCTGATAACACGTTTGTATTCGTTAAAAGTCAGTTCATATGACAATCTGTCTTTTAATGCTCCTTGAAAGTACGGTGCATGCGCACTTAACAACTCAAAATCCAAGGGGATGGAAAAGCGATTTCCATACGCAAAATTTACAGCCACATACTTTTTGCCGGCTTTATTAGCATCTGCGGCGCCTATTCTGTGTTTTAGTGCTTCTTCATTATCTATTCCTTGAAACGCAAGATCAGCCCTTTCATTCTCGGTTAGCCATAGATCAGAATAGGTTAAAAATATGTCTGCATTGTGTAAAGAAAATATTTCTTGCCCCTCAAGTTTTATAGAAATTTTCTTAACGATTGCCCGCCCCAAATTCTGTACAACTGTCCTGTTGGGGTCTGTTGTTGAAGTGAGTTCTATTTTGAAAGTAAGACGCGCAGAGCCTGGCACAATCACTTCATCTGCTCCTAGGTCTGGAAATTTGACAGTAAGAATTTGATCTGCATCAATAGTAGATGGATTATTTGGAACAGTAATATTCCGTTTATTTCCCTTCACGCCAAAGGGCTCTTTCAGTCTTCTATGCGGGTCAAGAATTGAACCATATGCTTGTGACATTTTTTATAAAACAAAATAAAAAGTTAATTATTAAAGAAACATGGCAGGCATTGAAGATTATGATGTTTTTGATCGTGGAGACGACATGAGTGAAACGGCTCCTTTGACACAGCATCGCTCAATGATATCTTTGCGCCGTGAATTAACAGAAAGTACGGCCAGATCATTTTACCAAAGTTTAGGCCTAGAACCTCCTGAAGTTATAGACCCAAATGATTTTGAATTAAAAGATGGTAGCCATTTGTTTGTGAAAAGCGGCCCCTGCCGAGAACAACTTGTTCGGCTTACAAATAAACGAGACCCATCAAAGTTTGTAAGCATAAATACAATTAGACAAAGACTTAGGGTGGAAGATCAAAATCGCCTTGGCATTGTTAGACCAAAATTAAGGGAGGAGGCTGTCTCTAAACTTCAAAACATACAACAAAAACTCCCGACAGATAACCAAACACAAAACATGGAACTTCAAGATTTAAGTCAAACATCAGGCGAAATAATAAATGTAATAGAAGCAGAAACCAGTTCTTCAGAAGAAACAGAACCAAAAACAATTGATGTTTCTTCATTGCCTATGAGAGAATTATATGCCCTTAATCGTACTTTAAGAACCTTCAGAGGCGAATTAATAAACAATGCAGCAAAACTGACTGAACTAGATGAGCATATAAAAAGAGAAAAAGAAAAACTCACTGAGGCTATTGCCGCCAACGCAGAGCATGATATTATAGAAAGAATAACCAAAAGACTAAAAGAACTTGAACAAGAAAGATCATTAAGACTAGAAGTGATGTCTACTTACCGAGAACAATTACGAACTCAATTTAGCAGAATAAGAGAAACTATCGAAAGAATTTTATATGAAGACACGACGCTAGCAGAACGAATACGAACACTGTTTAGAGAGCAAGGAGTCACATTAGCAAGCGTTATAACAGCCTTAGGTTTTGCAATAAGTACACTGGTGATGGCTATTACAGGCGGTGGTGGTGGTGCTGGGCTAGTGCCTCCACCGCCATCGCCTCCATCACCGCCTGATAAATCGTGGGTAAAAAAACAGCTTGATCATCTTGCGGGTTTATTAAAAAAAATAGCCAGTAAAGCCATGGACGCTTTACCAGGTATATTAGGGGGTGTTGTTAGCTGGCTTTTGTCTACTGCAAGCAAAGTAGTTGGCTTTATGGCCGAGCACTTATGGGCCTTAGTTCTCTTAATAGTCGGGTTAATATTTAGTAAAATAAAGACCAAGTAATCCTAGGCCAGTTAATCCAAGAACAAGCGCTGTCTTTTCATATTCATGGTCATTATTTTTTTGACTTCTTCAACGCTCTTCGGGCTTTGGGCCACGGGGATTGGATGACTTATTCTTGGGGGGTCATCTTGTTTTTTTACTGCTTGCAATATTACAGGCTCAGAATTTATTTCGTTTTTCCCGACTTTCTGTTCATTGCCTGCCACAAGGATTTCATTATTGTAGTTTATTATTGTGCCTATCTGGAGTCTGAGGTCAGAAGGCAGCATGTATAAACCAGTGCCAACAGCAAAGTCTACTTTCGATCTTGCGTATTGTAAAACATTTTGGTACCTTTTTATACTTGAAGGTAAATCAACTGTAGAATTAATGGCGTCCTCTAAATTTGCTAAGTATTGTTTTTGTGCATCAAAACCAGTAGAAGGATCTGTTATGTTCGATCTCGTTTGCGCTTGCGAACCTAGCAAACACCAAACGTAAGTACGAACAGAGTCGTTTATTCGTTCTATTCCTGCTTTAGTTAGGCCCTTAGAAGTGTCTAAGATAAATGTTGTCCATGCTGTTTTATGCTCTTGCTCTATGGACCCGAGGTGAACAGCTGTGCCTGAAGAGAAAGATGTGTAAGGAGGATTCCAGTCATATTTATACTTTCTGTGCACGCCCCAAAAATAAGGGGTGCCTAAACCATGATTAAGGTCCAACTTTTGTCTAAAGTCTGTCTTGGCCTTAATATTGAATTCGTAACAGATCCTTTCAAAAGCCTTCATGTCTATTCTGTTGCTAAATGGATTAAACGGTTTGTCATTTGGTAATGGAGCTTGCAGTTCAGTCAAAATACGTCTGAAGGTGTAATAGAAATGAAATCTGTACACTGACCTCACCAAAGGATCAGGATGATTTAAATGATCAGCATACGACACTCCACACCCGGTTGATGCACAAAACACAGCAAAGATTAACTGGTTCTGGTAAAACTGCATCGGATGACTAAACCACACTTTCGCAATGTAGTCTTTTTTAATAGGAGGGTTAAGATAGCTCTTCAATGGAGTACTAACCTTTGCTTGAAAGGTGTCAGACTGAGTCACAGAAATGTCAAGAGTATCGGTTGTTTATTTTTAAGATTGTAGTGCGGCCCAACAGAATATTTTGCATCAGTATATTTGAATGCACTCATTTTTATTTCGTTTAAAAAATGTTTGTAACAATAACAACTCAAGACCGTCCTTCGTTTTTAGAACATGCTATTGATAACAATTGCGGGGCCAAAATGGTTGCGCTTCATGAAATATTTTACAAAGTCGTATGGTTTAATATAACCGAATCCAAGGAGAATAATAAGATTAAAAAAGTTAATAATAAAGGACAATTAGTTAGCTAGTTAACCATACCTGATGGTTATTACGGGTTTTGCTCACTAAAAGAAGCAATGAGTAACTTTGACATTACTCTCAAACTTAACAATGCAAATCTGAAAACAATGTTGACCTTCAAACCTGAAGAAGAAGAAGTAGGGTACTATTTTGATAAAGAGCTAGCTAAAATGTTAGGCTTTACAACTGCTGATCGGTCCATTCATAGTTTTAGAGTTGCGCCAAACAAAACTACTTATGAGGGGGAAAATCCGCTCGATCTTGCATTACATTCATTACTTTATGTTCATTTGGATGAGCTGAGCACTGATGAAAACTTATATGATGGAAGGCCCTCAACTGTTTTAAGAGCTCTTCCGTCAGGGAAAGCTGCATATTGCGATTATGAAATTATACAATTCCCTAATTTACAGTTTAAACGATTAGCTTGTGGAAGGGTCAGATCATTTAATATAAAAATTGCAGACAAAACAGGGAAAGTCGTGAAATGTGATAACCTGCACATTGTTTTGGAAATAAAATAATAAGCTGTACTAAAAAATGTCGCGTGGGCCAGAAGAACCAGGAGTTACATTAGCGCCTGTAAGGTGTATAACTTTAGAATTAAAAGACCTTGCAGACGTTGCGGACTTTGAACAGAATGGTGAGATAGGCGCTTTGTATGGGTTTGAGTACACTAAAGATGGTGATTATAACGCAAAGAGGTTGGCGACAACAAAAAGTTTCCTAAACTAGAGCAACTGCGCAATGTAGAAGCAAATAATGCTGGTCAGTATGAATATAAAATAGTTAGAAAACCTGACAGCAAATGGCACTTAGAACCATATTTAGAATGGGAAATAAAATTTGAATTCATAAGCCCATTTACATTTTTTGACCGCCAAAACAGTTTCAGAAAAGCATTCAACTCTGGCCCTTTACATGTAAGTCTTATGCCGGAGGACAATAGTCGGAAAGAGATTGAAATAAAGCCGTATGAGAATAAACAGTACATCCTCCACAGAAGAGAATCAGTTTTGAAAGATGCTTCTACAAAATTACAGTTCATTCCACAAATGAAATTAGGAGACACGTTCACAATGATATTTGAAATTTCTGTCTTAAAAGATGTGGAGAGGGATGGGGTTGTGGGCGTTAGTGACGTCCTTCTAAAAGGAATTCTAATTAGCTGGCAAAACTTAGACGTTGACAGTCTTAAAGTTACCGTCGTCGTTCTTCACAATGGTGAGGATATTAAGGTCATAACAACAAGCAAAAAATCAATATTAGTCTAAATAGAAACGATCTTACAGCACTGAATTGGATTAATCTTACACATTTAGACCTCATAGGGTTTTATTATACTGAACAAGTTTTGACAGAGAGTATGATAAAAAACATAACTGGATTAGATTAAATTCTGTTATAAAAACTATGGAGCAGTTAAACTTTATGACAAAAACCCCTCATTGTTCATTGATTTGTGGGCAGACTGGTTGGGGAAAAAAACAATATTTGTCCTCGACCTATTACAAACAGTTTATCGCTATAATTTTGATTATATTGTGATTTTCTGTCCAACACTTAAATGGAACAAAGCATATCATGATAGAAGGTTTATATGGACAGATGATGACATATTTTTAGTTGATCCTAGCAATAAACTGAGTGAGTGTTTAGAACAGTTTTATAAACTGTTTGAAGGAACGCAGACACTATTTATTATAGATGACTGTTCGGCAGAAAGAGACATAGTTAAAAAAAGAAACACTTTGTCAAAACTGGCTTTTAGTGGAAGACATGCTGGGATAAGTGTGTGGATTTTATGTCAAAAATATAACTCAGTTTTAAAAGACTTTAGAGAACAGTTAAAGACTGTAGTTTTATTTCACATGAAAGACAGAGACTCATTTGATGAATGTCTGCGCGAAAATGATGTTATTGAAAATGATCAGGAAAAACACAGGATTAAGCAAAAACTGAAATCTGAAAAGTTTAGTAAATTAGTAATGAAAACGGATAATCCTACCCAGTATGTTTGTTTGTAGGGTTTACTTGTCAGAGAACTATAAAATGCCTATCCTAACTCACCCCGGAGCGGGGTGAGGGCGGGGTGAGTTAGGATTGGCATTTTATAGTTCTCTGAAGTCGATGGCTGTTTCAACACGTTGTCGTGACAGTGTGTTGGGGTGACTTGTCATTTGACCCAATTTCATTCAATGAAAATTTGACGACATCAGGAAACAAATAACTGGAGACAATTTCTGACTAAATCATACTTCATTTCTGTGACAGAGCACAATTGCCGAGAGATCCAAATCCGAAAGAATGGACACTCAAGAATCCACTGTGGTAACCTCCAAAGAATGCGGGCCATCTATCCCCACCAGTGTGAGAAACTGTTTGAGTTGATAGTACCTTCAGTGACCAGGTTAACTGTCTGTCGTATTCCTCTCATGTTAATGCCGTACTGAGTGAAAAAAAAGTCAGTTAAGTGGATTCGTTTCATTGTTTACAGTTACTATATCTGTTTTACTGCCCAAAAGTATTCTACAGAATGCGTCAAAAAAGTGTGATTGTGCAGTGTGTGTGTGTGTGTGTGTGTGTGTGTGTGTGTGTGTGTGTGTGTGTGTGTGTGAGTGTGTGTGTGTGTGTGTCTGTTTAGGGAGGGGGGACGTGCATGCTCAAAATGTGGGACTAAAAAAATGATCGTATTATTGATTTTTAGTGCATCAACATGAATATACTGGAGAAAGTGTCTGTATAACTTGTGATTCAAACTTATGAATTATGATTTGTGATCAAAGACAAGAGAAAGAAGAGACACTGCCTGACGGAATCAAGATTGTTTTCGTTGCAGAACAAAACCAGTGAGGCAGTCCAGTCAACGAATGCACCACAGTCTACCGCTGTGGCTTCCAGAGACTCCTTAAAACCTATCATCACCTTGGTGAGAAATGGAATATTCATCTTTTCTTTCTGAACTATCTATTTGGATAATCTGATTCCCCTGTATGGCTGTTGATATATTTGAAGTTCATTTAGCAGATTTATTTTTCATTGTTTTGTTTGTTTTACTTTAATTTACGAGGTAAATTTTATGTATTTGAATACTTTGTTGGTGTTGTCTTCTTGTTCGTCTACTTCTTGTACTTGCTGAAGCAGCCAGCTTCTTTACATTGAAGATTCTGCTGCCCCATAGTGCTTGTGCTTCTTGTATTCATGTCTTCCATTTCCACAGGTCCACAATGCCTAACCTTCCCAAAAGTGGTCTGGGGTTTAAATGTGCGTTCAAGATTTGTTTATGCATGCGTTTACACATAACACCTAAGATTTAAATTTCATCCGAAGGACTTTCCAAGAATTGGAGTCACAACCAAATATGAACTCTGAGGGAAAGGTCTGTCTGTCTGTCTGTCTGTCTGTCTGTCTGTCTGTCTGTCTGTCTCTCTGTCTCTCTTTCTCTCTCTCTCTCAGGCATGTGTGTGCCTCTGTATGTATGTATGTATGTGTGTGTGTGTGTGTGTGTGTGTGTGTGTGTGTGTGTGTGTGTATGTGTGTGTGTGTGTTGTGCACGCATCCATACGTGCTATGTGTGTGTGCGTACGTGCGCGCGCACGCGCGTTATTGTGTGTAAAGTCAGTCTATTGAAAACTATCGCTCAATCATTTTTTTACATCATTCAGATGAATCGTCACAAACGTGTCTAGGGATGACTTGTCATTCAACCAAACGTCTTTTCACAGACAAGGCAACGACACCAAGTCAGGAAAGGCGTAGAGGCAATGTGTGACTGACTCCAGGTCTTTTCTGTGGCAGAGCAACATCGCCGATTGGTTGTCGAGGACGGATGCTCCAGTGTCTACGGTTGTGACTTCCACAGACACCAGGCCATCAATGACCCCTGTGGTGAGAAAGGGAGGGAACTACTAGCTTGTAAATGGACAGGATTTATTTTATGAACCGCCTCCTGTTCATGGGTCGATTCCCTTTGAGATATAGTGATTTCGGTTGAAGTTAGTTGAGTGGTTGTAAATATTTGAGCATGCAAGCGAGTGAGTGAGTGTGTGTGTGTGTGTGTGTGTGTGTGTGTGTGTGTGTGTGTGTGTGTGTGTGTGTGTGTGTGTGTGTGTGATTAGGAAGGGGTGGGGGGTTGTGTGCTCACAAAACCTGGGACTAAAAAAATGATCGTATTATTGATTTTTAGTGCATCAACATGAATATATTGGAGAAAGTGTCTGTATAACTTGTGATTCAAACTTATGAATTATGATTTGTGATCAAAGACAAGAGAAAGAAGAGACCATGCCTGACGTAATCAAGATTGTTTTAGTTGCAGAACAAAACCAGTGAGGCAGTCCAGTCAACGAATACACCAGAGTCTACCGCTGTGGCTTCCAGCGATTCCAGAAAACCTATCATCACCTTGGTGAGAAATGGAATATTCATCTTTTCCTTCTGAACTATCTATTTTGGATATTCTGATTCCCCTGTATGGCTGTTGATATATTTGAAGTTCATTTAGCGGATTTATTTTTCATTGTTTTTTGTTTTTTTTTCATTTACGAAGTTAATTCCACGCATTTGAATACGTTGTTGGTGTTGTCTTCTTGTTCTTCTACTTCGTGTACTTGCTGAAGCAGCCAGCTTCTTTACATTGAAGATTCTGCTGCCCCATAGTGCTTGTGCTTCTTGTATTCATGTCTTCCATTTCCACAGGTCCACAATGCCTAACCTTCCTAAAAGTGGTCTGGGGTTTAAATGTGCGTTCAAGATTTGTTTATGCATGCGTTTACACATAACACCTAAGTTTTAAATTTCATCCGAAGGACTTTCCAAGAATTGGGGTCGCAACCAAATATGAACTCTGAGGGAAAAGTCTGTCTGTCTGTCTGTCTGTCTGTCTTTCTTTCTCTTCTCTCTCTCTCTCTCTCTCTCTCTCTCTCTCTCTCTCTAACATAATGGTATTTAGAAAGGGTGGTCATCTCTCCCGTCATGAAAAATGGTTTTACGGCACTAGTGAGGTTAAAGTAACTAATTCCTACAAGTATTTAGGCATGATTTTTACAACAAAGTTGAGTTTACAAAACGCAGTAACAGAGACTTGTAGAAAAGGAAAAAAAGGTGTCACAGAGATTTTAAGAGCTGTGCACAAACTTAACTCACTTGATTCAAGAATATTGTCCAGGACGGGGAAATCGTGATGGTATTGCTTAAGTGCACTAAGTTGATGTATTATTAGTCAGGCTTAACACACCAAGGTTATCTTTGCACTCATACACGCATATGCACACTCATGCACCCACCAAACATTCACCTCTCTCTGGGAATGGGGTGTCACGCATTCGTTTCTTTCCTAACACGACTGAGAACAAGAAATACAATTTCTATGCTACTTATAATTAATCATGAACAATCAATCACACACAATGAATAAATCAACACATTAAAAGATCAATACTTCCTAATCCCGGGTTATAATAAAATGACTCCTTACCTGGCCAGGTTTTCACACACACAACCACGCTTTCACACCACACCACAGTTCTTGAACAAGTTTCTTCAAGTCTTCTTCAGCACTGCTTGATAGTGACGCCCTTGGTTGACTGGCTCCAGGTTTCAGGACTGGGTCTTCGTGGTCGTCTCTGGGATTTCGACGTAGAACGTCGTCTTCTTCACCCACCTCTGGGTTCAAATTCAGTTTGTCTGTCTTCACCCACCTCTGGGCTTCAAACTTAGTTTCCTTCTCTTCCAGCTTGTCTTCAACCCTAAGACCTTGCTGTCTCTTCTATCTCCCAGACCACGTTTCTCTCGACCCTTTCTCTGTCCTGCTCACTCCTCTCATCTCTCTCTCTCTCTCTCTCTCTCTCTCTCTCTCTCTCTCTCTCTCTCTCTCTCTCTTCTCTCTCTCTCTCTGCCTTCTCTCTCTCTCTCTCTCTCCTGGTGTTGTTCTCCTTTCACGTTGTTCTCCCTCAGTTTATATAGGGAGGGAAACAAAGGATTCCCCTTCGGGCCATGCCTTTGTTCACGCTGCTTCTCAAACCCCTAGTTCACATGTACCCTGAATTCTCCATTCGCTACATTCTCCCACACATCAGCATTTACACACACCCCTACCTAATTGATTAGCAAACACACACTTAGCACCAGATGGACATCGAAAATTCCCGCCGACTTCGGTGGTCACTTAACACAGTAATTATCTTAAGGAGGGCTACTACAACCTCCACACGCATTCAACCAGCCTGACAATAGAACCAACACAGTGACCCACGGCAATACCATCCGAACAAAT
>CM031613.1:42242719-42247719 GCA_018398815.1 Conus ventricosus
TATAAAACATATTATACATCAGCTGTAAAGTTCTCTCAAAAAGGTAGACGATCGGGAGGCATTGTGTGTTTGATCAAGAATGAGTTCGCTCCCTTTGTAAAAATCATTGATACAAAAAGTTTTATAAATTGTTGTGCATTTGTCATTGATAAAGAATTATTCGGCTTGGAGAAAGATGTATTGTATTTGTGTTCTTATGTTCCGCCGGAAGGTTCGCCTTTTTATACCCATTTTGATCAGGATAATGGGATAAGTTTGCTTGAGAATGTTTGGTTGATAGTATGATAACAAGAGATGTTTATGTGGTATTGTTGCGGTGACTTAAACAGCAGAACTTCAAATATTTCTAGGATGTTTTGTCAAACAGCGTTATTGAACTGCAATATAAGAGCGAGTCTATCACTTCAATGAGATGTTCTCAAGATCAATGTTTGAATAATTATGGAAAATTACTTCTTAACATGTGCACTGCCTTAGATTTAAGTATATTAAATGGTTCGTGTAAGGGTGACCTCCAGGGTCACTATACATATATATCAGACTCTGGATGCAGTGTCGCCGACTATTTCATCTTTTCAAACGAATTATTATCACTGGTGTATGAATCATGTGAACTACACGTTGTGGAAAGGATTGAGTCTGATCACATGCCTGTTGCAGTTCGAGTAGTGTTTCCACAGGAAAATGAAGTCACTGCTAGTAAAAAGGAAGGACTTAAGGAAACTATTGAAAAAATTGTTTGGAACAGTGAATATGCTGATGTTTTTTCTGACTCGCTTTGTAAAAACGACATGAAGAGTAAGTTGAACAATGCTATGATTTTAATTGATGTTGATGTCGATGAAGCATTAAGTGTGTTTAATGTGCGAATTGTGTGAAGAAGCATATAAATGTCAATAAAGAGAAGGTACCAAGTGACTGGTTCGACCAGGAATGTGAAACCGCTAAGAAAAAAGTAAGAAGCCTTCTCAGAATTAGTTGTAGGACATTAGATAGGGAGGATCGGCAAACGTATACCGTTGCTCGACGTGAATATAAACATTTGCTGGTAAGGAAGAGTAAAGAGTTTAACAATACTTTATTGAACAAACTTGTGACATCAGTAAAAAACCAGAGAGAATTCTGGGACATTGTCCATAAAGTTTCCTTTAATAGAAAACAGCCAAGAAACGAGATTACAGTTGACAAGTGGTTCCAGCACTTTAAGTCGTTATTAGAAATAGATGTAAATACTTCCAGTTATGAAGATCCGGCTGATAGTGACAGTGATAGTTACATGAATCGTCCTATTTTCTAAAGAGGAAGTATTATTGGCCATGAGAAAACTGAAAGTTCGGAAAGCAGCAGGCCCAGATGGTATTGTTAGCGAGTTACTGAAGTACTCAAATGATCAAGTCGTAAATTTTCTCGCAAAATTATTCAATACACTTTTGACAACGGAGTATTTCCGGAAAATTGGACAGAATCCATTATTTTACCATTGTTTAAAAAAGGAGATGTTAATAATCCCAATAATTATAGAGGTATCTCTATTACTGATATAAGTAGCAAACTTTATAGTTCTATTATTAACAACAGATTACAAGAATGGATAGACGAGAACAATATTACAGGTGAGTATCAAGCAGGCTTTAAAAAAGGATATTCGACAGTTGATCACATATTTACGTTGTTAGCGCTTGTGCAAAAGCAGTTCTCATATAATCGTAAACTTTATGTAGCGTTCATAGACTTTGAAAAAGCATTTGATTCGATTAACAGAAATTTGCTATGGCCTATTTTATCAAAAAACGGCATAACTGGTAAGCTATTTAAGTGTATCAAAGTTATGTATGAAAATGTAAAATGTAGAGTAAGGTGTGGTTCTAAACTCTCTGATTACATTCGATGTACAACAGGAGTGAAACAGGGAGATGCGTGTAGCCCTGTACTATTTTCTGCATTTATTAATGAGTTAGCATTACATGTGATTAATAACGGAAAACATGGCGCTGTGCTCTCACGTACTGCATTTGAGTTGTTCATTCTTCTATTGGCAGATGATGTTGTTTTATTGTCAGAAACGGTTATAGGGCTGCAGACACAGCTAAATAACTTGCAACATGCTGCTTCTTCGCTTCAATTAAAAGTCAACATGAATAAAAGTAACATAATTGTATTTCGGAAGGGAGGTTATCTAAGTGTAAGAGAACGATGGCTATATGATGGAGTGGTAATGCCTGTAGTTAATGTTTACAAGTATTGGGGAATTATTTATCTCCACTCGTCTGAGTTTCACTGCTGCTTGTAAAGATCTTGCCAGTCGAGCGAAAAATGCATTGTTGTGTATAGTTCAGAAGCTATATGCTCTAAATAACAATTCCTTTGAACTGTTTATAAAACTTTTTGATACGCGTGTCCAGCCAGTACTGCTATACGGATCAGAAATATGGGGGTTAGACCAAGCCGCTGCTCACTGTGAGTCAGTTCATTTATTTGCTCTTAAAAAGTATTAGGCGTAATCTGCGTACTCCCAACGATTTAGTATATGGTGAAACAAACAGATTTCCCACGTATGTTAATGCTGCGGTTAACTGCGTTCGATATTGGTTTAAGCTATTACATATGGATGAACATAGGTTACCTAACATGGCGTATAAAATGCTGTATGATTTAGATGCTAGGGAAGGAAGAACTGGTTTCAAATGTACGTGTTTGTTTATATAGCAATGGTTTTGGTGACGTGTGGTTTAAATCAAGTTGGAAATGAAAATCACTTTATAGCATATTTCGTCCAGCGTTTGATTGACTGTAGATGGCAAAACTGAATAACACATTTACACTAGTAAAAGATTTCATTTGTATAGAATGTTTTGTAATACCCATGACTTGAAGCAATATTTGAAAGCAAATATGGACCGTAAACTGAAGTTTATAATGACTAGGTTTAGACTGGGTATATCCGACTTGAATGTGCATCGATTTAGATATAAATGTTGTAATGATTGCGATCTGATGTGTCCATTATGCCAGATGTCTAAAGAAGATGAGATACACTTCGTTCTTTGTTGTCAAAGGTTGAAAGAAATAAGAGAAACGTTTTTGGAGCCTAAATATTATCGACAACCTTGTTTATTTAAACTAAGTCTACTCATGGCATGCACTAAACCTGATGTTGTACGTAATTTATCGTTGTTTTTGTATAAGGCTTTTAAATATAGAGAAATAGCTACTTCATAGTTTTGCATGATGTGCCTGCCATAACTGTAGCCCTTTGTATGCATGATGAAGTGGTATATCTGTACGTTTACCCCTTCATGAGGGGCCGAGGCCTATATGAATAAACATTCATTCATTCATTCATTCTGTCTGTCTGTCTGTCCGTCTGTCTGTCTGTCTCACTCTGTGTGTGTGTGTGTGTGTGTGTGTGTGTGTGTGTGTGTGTGTGTGTGTGTGTGTGTGTGTGTGTTCGTTCGTTCTTCAATTTAACGTCTATTCACATAAAGTGATTTTAGACAGAGTTAGGGAAATACCGTGTGTATGCATGCGTGCGTGCGTGCGTGCGTGTGCGTGTGTGTGTGTGTTGTGTGTGTGGGTGTGCGTGTGCGTGTGCGTGTGTGTTGTGTGTGTGTGTGTGTGTGTGTGTGTGTGGTGTGCGTGTGTGTGTGTTGATGGACCGATAAGAGATATGTTACGAACCATTAGCTATACATAGTGATTCATACTAAAATTCTTTACAATTAACATTAGCCCAAAGCAAGTATTAAAACATAAAGGAGTACAGGATATCTGGTATAACCAAAATGTTAAGCGCTCATATCTGTAGGAACACTTGTTACAAAAAAGAGCTCATTGGACTAATCATCAAGGAATTAACAAAAGAAACAAGACCTGGTAAGTTCTGAAAAATACACGTGCCATCAAGTTGCAGGAAGTCAGGATTTTCATTTTTGAAATATGCGCAGTGGAAAAGAAGATGCTGGGTTGTGAAACTTTCGACTGCTCCGCAGATGCAATTTAAATTTTTGCGAAATTTTGTACGGAAAGCGTTTAGCTTAAGCCTGTAAAACAGGGATTCAAGTTTTCGACTATTTTTTTCAAGTACGTTTATGTTGGCCAATTGATAGGTAATCTTTCCACTTTTAAACGCATTGCTAGAAGAAAAAGTAGCTGACTGGGATTTGTCACAGCAGAGCAATTTGGAGTGAGGTAGATGTATTTTAATGAGAACCAAGTTTTTGTAGGCTTCATAAACCTTTTCAGTACACGTCTTTTTTTAAGAGACCATATCCTTCGTATAAACACAGAGGAATGTTGATTTCTATGGATTCATCGGACTTTTGTGCTCCTTTTCTTGCAGCCCGGTCAGCCCACTCATTACCAGAAATCCCACAGTGAGACGGAATCCAGCAAAAATCAACTGTTGTACCTCTTGATATAAGAATACTGACAAGATGTTTTATTTCTAAGATCACCTCACCTCGATTTTTTACAGCAATAGATTTAAGGCCTTGTAGGACAGATTTAGAGTCCACACAGAAAAGTGTATTGTAGATAGTAAGTGGAGTATCAACAAGAAAGATAAGCGCCATTAGGATTGCCACCAGTTCAGACGTGAAGATAGAATATCCCTTCCCGAGATGAAAAGATTGTGTGTGTGTGTGTGTGTGTGTGTGTGTGTGTGTGTGTGTGTGTGTGTGTGTGTGTGTGCACGCGCGCACGCGTAAACGCGCACATGTACGCACGTGATTGCATGCATGCGTGCATGCGTGTGTGTGTGTGCGTGTGTTTGTGTGTGTGTGTGTGTGTGTGTGTGTGTGTGTGTGTGTGTGCGTGCGTGCGTGCGTGCGTGCGTGCGTGCGTGCGTGTGTGTGTGCGTGTGTGTGTGCAGGTGCACGCGCGTGCGCGCGTGTGTGTAATATGTTTGAGAGAGAGAGAGAGAGAGAGAGAGAGAGAGAGAGAGAGAGAGAGAGAGAGAGAGAGAGAGAGAGACTAACGTTAGTCTGATAAACAAAAAACAA
>CM031613.1:42257719-42267719 GCA_018398815.1 Conus ventricosus
TTCTTTTTCTTCTTTGCCTTAACTAGGCTGACCCTGGAGAAAGGTCCAGTGACGGTGAGGAAAGACCCACTGACCACAGGGAAAGTCCTGTTGACAGTGGGAAAGACTACAACTTTGGATTCTCTCTTGAGGGCACATAAGACCGTATGGCGAAAGCTTGGCTGTGTCTGGAGTGGCACTGTCTTCATCTGTCCGTGGGCAGGGGTGGTTGGGTCTGTGGGGTGTGCTCGGCAGCTGGAGGGTGGTGTTTTTCGCCGGTGGCTTTGCAGTCATGAAATACGGGCTGGTACACCCATGGGGATGCTACTTTAAGGCTGTTATGAGCTGCATCCTGTAGTCTAATTTACCTCTGTTCTGGAGCAGTTATGTCCCTTGATATCTTAATGGAGTGTCCTGTGTGTGCCTGTACCCATCGTCAACACAGAGCAGGCCTCCAGGGGTGGTGCAGGACTGCTCTAAAGGCAGGTGAAGACAGTGCTTCTCTGGGTCCTCCCCAGCACCTTCGGGTGTTTCTTTTTCTTTTCTTCAATTAGTTGTCGGAATTTGGTTTCTTTCATTGAGCTGAAATATGAAGTTTACATGTTCGCTTTCACTTCTGTATGTATGTACGCCATTCGAACTAAGAAAATAAATCTCTAGCGGATCATTCACAGCTTATTGCTGAGAACTTAATTAAAGTTTTTTTTTTTTTTACAATTTAAGAGATAAGATAATGTTGCTTATATCTGGGATATACATTATAATGCGTCAGCTTTATCAGTTTTGTTCGGTTTCGTAAGGTTTTGCAACGTTTTGCATCGTTTCGCAAACTTTTGTACAATAAGGCAGTTTTATGCACGTTTTTTTGTAAAAAGACATCCATTTTTACCCAATGATTATATAGTTTCAATTGTGGTGTGCAACCGTCTGAAGAGGCGAGGGTTGTTTCCCTTATTCGTACCCACAGTGGAAGCGGTGGCAAAATGGCTGCAAAACTGAAGAAAAGAGCCCTTGCTGAATTCAGTCATGTTCTTCAGGTGATTTCGTTGATTTATTTTGTCATTATTTAAATAATGTTATCATAATCACACCCATTCCACTCCCATTATGTTGTTCATACCCATTTGCGTGTATAGAATTCGCCTAGATCGTTGATGTTCGCGATGACACCTTTGCCAACTTTGCGATGGTGTAACGTCAAAGCGTTCGGTAGGCTTCTTGTTGCCCGTGTATCAGTTTGAAACTGTGTTGCTAACAGTCTCAGTTTTCTTTTTTACCCTTGTGGACATTCACCGCCATACTCAGTTTATTGGATGCCATCAAAGTTTCCTTGCATTCACTGATTCAGAATGTGATTCCAACTGTAGGCCTATATGTCGACACTAGTCTATTGCTGGTAGTGGTTTTTGTTTTTGTTTTTACCAGTAAGCATTGGTTTTAAAGTGAGGAGACCGCTGGCGAAAATTGAAACAAAATTAAGAGAAAAATTACTGTACTGCCAAACAAAAGCACAAAACATATTGCAAAATAAACACCATGCGTTTCGACCTCTTTGGTCTTCTTAAGGCAAGACAAACGACATTGATGAAAACGAAGCATGAACGCTGTTAAAAAGTGTTTTGTTTTCTTTTTCTAGTATGTGGTTAACCTTGCCTAGATAGAAGAACACAGAGATTGAAACGCATAGTGTTTGTTATGAAATTTTTTTTATGCTTTTCATTTGGCAGAGCAGCTACTAAAAACAACAAAAAAGGTTTCAGTAAACTTTGAATCTTAGGCATAGGCAGATGTGCGTACACACATGAGCTGCATGTGTTTGTCTTTTATTATGGAAATCACTGATTGATTTTTTTCCTTCCAGCAGCACCAAACATTTTAATCTCAGTATGATCCATAGTACTAGTATCACTAGAAAAATATTTTTGAGGCACCAGTTCAATATAGGCCTATATATATTTTTTTTTGTATTGATTTATTGGTATTTAGTTTGATATCAGTTTAAGGTTTGCGTTCTTTCACCTTGCTCACCAGTGTGTGTGTGTGTGTGTGTGTGTGTGTGTGTGTGTGTGTGTTGTGTGTGAGAGAGAGAGAGAGAGAGAGAGAAGAGAGAGAGAGAGAGAGACAGAGAGAGAGAAGAGAGTAGAGAGAGAGAGAGCAAGAGAGTGCGTGTGTGAGTTCCCATACATACATGTATTTTTTGTTAGTGTTCATGGTAACTGTTCATCACACACACACACACACACACACACACACACACACACACACACACACACACACAAAGTATGCAGGGGCAAGGCATAGAATTTAAAGAAGAAAAAATTATCCAGAATTAGAAAGTTATAGAATTGTGGTGCAAGTAATAAGATGAAAAAGCTTTCAAGAAATAAAAAAGAACAACAAAGCTTGGTGTGGATGCATGTTTCTCATCATGCAGAAATCAAGTAAACATTCAGCTTGTTACAATGTCACTGAAATTTACTTATATTTCTAAAATTATCAGTAAGAACATGTTGTGTAACTGTAAGTTACAGACATTTCTTGAAAAAAGATATGCGAAAATTCATGGAATATCAGCCTGCTTGTAAATAATGTGCATAGTGGGTGAGGATGTTTGTGTTCTTTTACTTGTATAATTTTGTTTGTAGATACCAATTACCATTACCACTGTACCTCCATGGATGTCTTCAAATAAACTTTGGCTAGATGAGTTGACACACCACACACACACACCACACACACACACACACACACACACCACACACACACACACACACACACACATTCACTCACTCACACACACAGTGACACACACACACACACACAACAAAAGTACGCCATTGTGAGTGGTAGTCTGCACATACACATACACACACACACATACACATACACACACACACACACACACACACACACACACACACACACACACACACACACAGAGAAAGAGAGAGAGAGAGAAAGGAAATGCGTGCACACTGGTGTCATGTTTAGATGTATCCTGACAATAGAGTCATGATTACTGTAATAATGAGATATGATTTCAAATATGCAACAGCCTCCCAGTCATGAACCTTTTTTTCAAGTTTTTGTAAGAGTTTGGCCAACAGATATGAAAGAAGAGGCAGTAGTCTTTCAGGACAACTGTCTCCTCTGCTATGCTTGTTGAGAAAACGTCAATTTATTTTAGTTTGTTCATGTTTTGTTTGTTTGATTGTTTGCGTGTTTGTTTGTTTGTTGGTTTAAAAATTTTTTTTTTTATTGAGTTTCAGTTCTGGTGTGTTTCCACTTTGAAGTTTATATGGCTGACTCGTGCACCATAAATCACAAGGCAAACATCTGGCTCAATTTCCATTTTTAATTAAGCACTCAAGTATGATTTTTATTGAGTGGCAAGGTGGTTCCATGCCCTGAACAGAAAAGGTTGAGATTGAATTGTGATTTTGCACCATCATGAAGAAATGCAAGAAGTAGAGCATGAATTAGAGTGTGCTCAGAGGAATGGTTATTCAAATTCAGTTCCATGCAGCATGTGATTCTGCCTAAACCTTGGTTTTCTTTCCATCTGATCTACACCCTTAGTTCACTCAGAGACTTAATGCAACAATACTTTGCATTCTTCTTATCTTATTTGTTGTTGTTAAACAGTGTTTTAATCACATAAGAGGCATATAAAAAAAATATATATATATTATAAAACAAGCCTGGATATCTGCCCACCTCTTCATCTGCATTTTACCTGTCCCTCACACATACACACAGACAAAACACAACACACATGTAAACACACACGCACGCACGCACTCACACCACATGTAGGCACATGTGCATTCATGCACACACGCACATGCAGGCATGCAGTCTAAAATCACAATGTGGATAGTACAGGATAGACATTAGATTAAAATACACAGTCACACACACACACACACACACACACACACACACACACATACACACACACACACACAGAGTTACGTTTCCTTTCATTTACCGTCATATAGAACATAAATTATAATCCATCTTTCGCTCCCAACCTGTTCTTCAGGAAGAACCCAAACCGGTCAAGCGGATGCGACTGGTCCCGAAGCCTGCTCAGCCCGAGCTGCACCTTAAGATCCAGAGCAACAGCAGCCCTGGGGAAATCTTGCGGGCTCTGGTCACACTGGAACGCAGCTTTCCTATCGAGCAAGCATCTGCAGAGAGACTCTTTCCCGAGCTGATGGAGCATTATAATGGAAG
This sequence comes from Conus ventricosus, assembly GCA_018398815.1. Taxonomy (NCBI): domain Eukaryota; kingdom Metazoa; phylum Mollusca; class Gastropoda; order Neogastropoda; family Conidae; genus Conus; species Conus ventricosus. The sequence continues at coordinate 42,261,938 of CM031613.1, forward strand.
CCGGGAGTCCATGGTGCGGAGCAAGATTCTCGGAGTGTTTACAAGTTTGGCGACAGTGCCTGGTTTCAATCCTCAGGTCATCTCGGACCAGTTACTGCCCATGTTGCAGACAGAAGGTGATTGGGTGTGGATGATGACAGCGAGTGTGAGTGCAGGCATTAGTGTGTGTGTGCATGCACGTGTGCACATGTAAATGTATGTTTGCATGCATGTGAGAGAGAGAGAGCACATGCATATTTGTGTTCATGTGAGAGAGAGGAGAGAGAGAGTGTGTGTGTGTGTGTGTGTGTGTGTGTGTGTGTGTGTGTGTTGAAACCCATCTTATCCATGTGTCTGAACTCATGACTGGATGTTGGGGAACAGTTTCATTGTACGATGCTCATGCTGTCCAAACTTTGCAGAGTCGCACAAAGTGAAGAGCAACATGCTGTCGGTGCTGATCACCATTGGATGCTGTCTGCCAAACAGTCTGTCATTCCACCATCAGCTAGTCACGGTGGCCCAACAGGTGAGAAATAAATGTGTGGGGTTGCATTGATCACTATGTTAGGAGTGCCACTTTTCAGGGGCTTAGACTGGAAATCTGGCACAGCAGTGTCTTGTGCTGTTCACATTAGGTCTGAGAGAAAAAAATTTGCGTCTGGCTGTAGTCTGGCTGTATTAATGGTGTTTATGTTCTTGATTATGATATGATGTTCCTAGGGCCCCGTTGTCCAGAACCGCCTTTCTCCATCCAGGTTTATTCTATCCTCTGCAAGGAATTATGGGGTCCTGAGAGTGATATATCAGCATGGTTTTTCTGAGAAGAGCTACCGATATGCAAACTGCATTCAGCATCATCTCTTCAAGGGCGTAGTTGTAGCATTGTGAGACTTCTCTGCACAAACAGTGGAGCACTGTTTGACTGGTGTGCAGCTAGATGCCATTCACATTGGGATCGTTCAAAATCTGATTTTGCCAAAATCGGGGTCACCTTTCCTTTTGCAGTTTCCACTCTGCGCTCTATAGTTCAGCACATCAGTAGGTATGGTCTTGACAGTGTAGAGAAATTTAGAGAGTGAGACTAAAAGTATTTCACTCTTCAGCACACAAGTCACGCATGAAGAGCAAGTGAGAGTGGTCATGGCTTGATGAGTGTATTGATCAAGAAATCAAAAGCAAGACATGCTTTCTTGATATGAAGATTTCTTTCTCCAGGCTTACTCAGTATGTTGTCACCTGGCATAGGCTCCTGTCTGTGCCATTTTGTCCCCTCTGTATACTTTCAGACCTGGAAAATCTTCAGAATTAAATTTTTTGGGCTTGTCACTTAGTTTAGTGGCAGTCCTGCTTTGTTGTCAGGAGATATTTCTTTGTGTCAATTTTTTTTTTTTTGCCAAATTGTTTTCAGCTTGATTGAATTCCATTCTCCTTTGTTGCTGTATCGAAGTAGGCTTAAGATAGCACCATTTTTAATGTAAATTAAAGAAAAAATTTCCAGTGGGAATATGGGGTGGGCATACCCCTTTACCCTCCAACTTTCGGGGATTTTATTTTCTTTTTTCCTCAGTTGAAGCCCTAGATCTGAATATTTTTTTGTTTTTTGAAATGGGACCTTTACACAAGTGCACTTTTGGTGTATTTTGAACGTCATTTTATGCAAAATTTACCTAGTGCTCAACTCCACTACCAAAGGAAAACGAAAACAGAGAAAGAAGAAATAAAAAAAGTGATATTCTCTGAAACATATTTCTTTCTTTTTTTTTCTTTCATATTTTTATTGTAGATATAGAGAGATTGGTCTTTTCTGAGCATTTCAAAATTTGATGAACAAGAAGGATTTTGTTATTGACAGTTAGTAGTATCTTGCACTGATGTCAAAGGAGTTAACAAAATACACTAGTTTTCTGAAAATCATTTCCTTTGACAAACAATTATTCTGAAAGCAAATCTGGGATATACCAGTATGCCTTGGCTTCTTTTACGTGCATGTTTCACAGAGGATGTTGGATCATCATCATGATGCTGTGAAGATTCAGGTGTTGAAATTTAAGTTTTCAGATTGCTGCTGAGTGTTTTATACTAGACTCGGTGATGGAAGATTTAAACTGTACAGTTCAGTTTCATCCATTTGAATGGATGTGTCTGAAAGTATTGCTCATAATTCCTGATCAACCCTGCAGATATCTGTATCTCTCAGACCTGACTAATGCCAGGAAACAGGGCACACACTCAAATTCTTACACACTTTTCCTTTCATTCTTTCACTATTCATCTTTCCTGACATTTTGATCCACTGATGCTCATATGAAAGGTTGATAGTACATTTTTGAATGGTGTCACAGATGCTTGCCAATGCCAGTCATTTGGTGCGAGCTCGCTGCTTGGAGCTGATTGGTGAACTTGGTGCCTGCGATGAGAGGACAAGGGACACATCCACTGCTGAAAACCCCTGTTTGTGCTGGGGCAGTACACAGCCGATGACCATCCTCGTGTCAGGACGGCAGCCTTCACAGCCATGGTAAACCCATTCACATGTGCTTCACTGATTGTGAGATACTGCATGATGTAGGGGTGGGGTTCTTATCTTATACTTCGAAATTAGGATCTAAAGTAGACAAGTTCTTTTAAAAAAAAGAAAAAAAGAAGAAAGATAAGTAGAGGGCAGTGATGGCTTTTGTTGAAACTGGGCTTGGTTATGAAGAGGGCAAGAAAACTGAAACTGTGGGTTTTTTTGTTGTTGGTACAGTTGGCCCGTAAAGTGCTACTTATCATAAAATATAAAAAGAGGAAAGGAATATGAGTGTAACTGCATGTGTCTTATGGCTATTTTATACCTAAGACTAACACTATAAAAGTAAACCTATTCTTTTTTGGAAACTAAAAAAAAAAAAAAAAAAACCCACCCAAAAAAAGACTCGCACCAAAAGTTTACCTGGTGTGTAGTAGCAGATATTTGTCAAAATGTATCCAGCAAAATTTATGCCAAAGTAATGCAGAAAATGTGCAAAATGTTTGAAAAGCGTTTTCCACTTGTTTCGATGTTCATATGAATTAAAAAAAATAGCATAAAACTGTAGAATAAGTACCTTCTTCAATGTTTGTGTCCAAGACTTTTACTCCTTTGCGTATTCTTCTCCTTGTGATTATTTTATTGCCTTCTTGAAAATCTTTTACTCCAAAACTCCCCTCACATCAGCCTTTTTTTTTTTTTTTTTTTTTTCCTATCGACAGTTATACTTTTATAGTCATATGCCAGCTTTTTGTTATCTCACGAATAGAGAGTGAAATTTGTGCACACTGTCCAAGATGGACACTAGTTATCCATTCTGCTGTCTGTTTGTTCATATACTGGATAGGACTGTAATGGCTGCCCAGCTTACAGGGCAGGCCATCACTTGCTTTTGGCATGTTGTGAATGCTGCTACTTACCCACTGGCAAGAACAATAACATGTTATTTTTCAAACATCTGTTGAGAAATAAAGATATAGTATTGGTGTGCCAATATTGGATAAAGATTGCAGCAGCTGGAGATTTTGCCGAGTGAAACTGACATTTTAAATTACTCTCTGTGATCTGTCCTATTGTACTGTGCCAGGTGATTGGCGGAGTCAGTACTGGCCAATCAGAATCGGAGAACACAGCATTGGTCACTTGCTGACAAAATGGCAGACAACGATCAGTTGTTGTATGGAAAGAATTGACATAAATTATTTTCATTTGTATTGATGGTGTGTGCATTGTGTTTGAAAAAAAAAAAAGGAAAAAGAAACCCTAAAAATGTTTTTAAAAAAAACAACGTTGATGAACTTTACAGTTGTGCCTGTATGAGCGAGGTCAGTCACTGAGTCGGAACGTCTACAGTCAGGCGTGCTCAGGTCTCAGCGATGACAATGAAGACGTTCGTCGAAAAGCAGTGAAGCTGGTATGGGTGCTGAGCCACTTATACCCGGAGAGGTGAGAGGTGTTTGTTTTTGTTTGCCAATTTTTTGTTTGTTTGTGTGTTTTGAATGTATGAAGATTGTTTGGTTTTGTATTCGAAATGTTATTTTTATGAAGAACGATCTATATGATGTTATTTGTTATTGCATTACAGTGCTTTTGCAGCGCTTATGTGGTATTTAGGTCCAAAGGGCTTTAAAACATCATGAACTGACACATTGTCTGGAGATGGCAGCATGTTGGATCCACCGTAGTTTATTTGTGTTCAGGCTTCCATTTATCAGTGGCGTAGCAAGGTATTGAAGGTGCCTTTGTTGTTGTTGTTGTTGTTGTATGTTTAACCTTTACCAGCCGAGTCGTGACAAAAGTGGACGACAGGATTTCTCTCCCTTGAGGCGCGTCGTCCAAGTCCGGACGACGGACAGACAGCATTACATTCGGCCGTGTCGTCCACAATCAGACGACTGGAACATAAAAAATTCCTACACTTTCCATGAAATGGTCCAAGGGAAATAACCTCTGTAACTAGTCTTGGGGATGTTGGAACGAGTTGTCGACCATACTTTCAGTGGCCTATTGTGAACTTGGCTGACCCCAGAGCTTTGAAACAAAGGAACTGACGGCGAGCCACGTGGCGCGCGCCACGTATTTCCTGTTCCAGAAAATATGTCGGACAGGCAAAGGGGTGGTAGCAATTTCTCGCGCAATGAAGGCTTGAAATCGTATTACAAGTGGATCTGGTGATGATTGGAGTTGAGTGTTTGTTCTTTCCTGTGACACCTAACACAAGACCGTCAGTTGTTGTAGAGCTACCGTAAAAATAAATTAAAAAGTGGCCAAATCTGTACGTCGGCAGGGAATGAACGCTGTGCGCTGTGCGCGGCAGCCGGGAATCGTGCCGTTGTGCCGCGTTCGGCTGGAAAGTATTAAACCCTCTTCCTTAGTTTCAGTCTCTTTAGCTGACTTAAGCCCTCAGAGCAGGGGTTAGATGGGGAAAAATATTTTTTAAACGCTGTTTCTTGCTTGTCGTTTTTATGGGTTTTATATTGCACATCATTGTACTACAAGATGATATAAATGTTTGGGATGAGTATTTGATACTGTGATGTAAAAAGGAAAATGAAAAAAATCTAGTAATTTAGGTCTGTGTTTACACAATGATTGAAAATGTTTTTGTTTTGTTCTTTGATCTAGAGATTGAGAATAGGAAGTATAGACACTGCATCTCATATGCAAAAAAATTTCAGCAAGTTTGAACTTCATTTCATGGAGTATTTATCAGAAATAGCATTCTCAGTGAATCTGAGAACTATTATGGCTTGCTCAGCAGCAGTGTCATTGGGCCCAAGTGTAGGTACTCAGATCCCCTTAAAGTGGTCGATTATCATCTGGAGTTAAATTTCCAAGGTCCAATCATTTATATCCAACTTTACTGTCAGAACTGTACACATAAATTGATTACTTCTTTGTGCATGGGTTGAGAGGCATTTGGTACACTCAGGGGTGGGAATTCTCCTTGGATCCGCGAAATTCCGCGGTAGAAGCAAAAGATTTCCTCGGATTTGAAATGTTATTTCCTCGGAAAATGAAATTCGCGGAGATAGGGCCTATCTCTTGTTCGGTTACGGTCGATTTCGGTAATCAGATGGCCTGTCTAGCAGGATACAGTAGGCCTATATCCGGCGCTAAGAACTGTGGGATACATTCAAAAATGGCGTACCGACGAGACATCGTAAAGCGCGGGCTTCAGAAATTTGACGAAAGCAACATAAAAAATCCATGGAGATGGGAGTGGATGGAGAACACGGCTGTTCAGAGCGAGTTCTTTAGTGTTCAGCGAAGCAAGGGAGCTAACACCTC
>CM031613.1:42272719-42322719 GCA_018398815.1 Conus ventricosus
ACAGCTGCTCTTCTGGTCAGTGGACGGGCAGTGTCCTGTATCCAGGCATTGGTTGTTGCAGTAAATTACCCTGCAGACAAGTGTTGATACTCTTTGCAGCCATAAATCTTGCATATGCTGTAGTTTGAAATCATTTTTGCAGTTTGTTTGCATTCACATGAGTATTGTTTCTCCCCATCCCCTCTTTTTTTTTCTTATGTTTGAAAATGAGGATTCAGAACAAACTGAAGACATGGAAGTTTGGCTGTGCCTTGAAAAAAAAACTAGAACATTTTTCATTGGGTCAATAGTGATTGGAGCCAGAAAATAAAAAAAGAAATTGTTTGGTATTGTTATTATGTAAGAGGGCAGATTTAGCATTGAAGGTGTTCACTTTTGTTTCATTCATTTCTTGTTCATGTTCATGTTGCCTGTTTTAGGGTTCCATGCATCAGGTCAGCGGACGGTTTCTGGAACAGACACTAGACAAAAAGCTGATGTCAAATATGAGGGTAAGTACATGGATTCAGATCACCAGCAGAGATAACCAGAAATCACAAAAAATAAATTCTCGGCATGTGTAACCTCATAAAATGGCTCTGAGCTCAGAGATTTGAAAAAGTTCACCCAAAAGTCTAACGGCGGATAAAGAAACATAAATTTAAAAGGGCCATAAAATGAAATACAACTGTTTCTTTTGTCCCAAAATAACACCTACTTATTTGAGAAGTACACAATAGACAACTTTTGGGTAGGCAGGTCTGTCTTAAGCATGTTTAGTTACAGCCTGGATCTTTTTGAAGTCTTTCGAAAGTGGTAGATGTTACAAAATCAGTAGCTTCACCTTTCCATGATTGCAGTCCATCGTGTTCACTGAAGGCACTCACCACTTCCTGTTGATCTGATTGGTGCTGTGCCTACTTTCTGTTCACAAGTTGGCTATCTGTTCACCAGTCTCCGCTGCTGAGAGTGTCAGACCACCCTGTCAACCACTCCAAACCACCAAGTCAAACATCCCTTGTATTGGTCTCAGTTTGTCTCACTGGCTCAGTCATTCACTCACTCCGTCTTTTAGGCATCAGACTACTTAGCAAATGTGCACGCAAACAAAGAGCCAAACATGGAAAGAGATGGACAGAAATATGCATGCACACACACATGTACATACACATGCACGCACATGCACAAGCACACATGCATGTACACGCTGTCTTTCTGTCTCACACGCGCACACTATTCCCCACACACGAAACAGAAAGAGATATTTACACATTTCTTGCAAGCTGACTTTTGGTGATTGTAAGATGTTTCTGAATTTCAGAGGAAGGTTAGCGCCCATGAGCGTGCCAAGGAGCACTTTGAGTCGGGAGAATGGTCCACGGGGGCACGGTGGTCGGACGACCGGCCTCGGGAAAACCTAGACGCTGAGAGCGTGAGCTTGATGAACATTGGGGCATGTGGAGCCTTCGTCCATGGTTTGGAGGACGAGTTTTTGGGTAAGCTGTTTAGTGTTTGGTACTGTTGTGTTTGGCAAGGGCTTGTCTGTTCCTATGGGTCCTGCCGTTTTTCTATATCATCTCGTCTGCTGCTTCAGATACAGAGTATTTGGACTTGCATGATGTTAAATGTAAAACACTATGGCGGCTTCCATGAAAATCATGTTCAGAAATGTCTCATGTGATATGCTTTTTGAGTTCCTGAAAGAGAGATAGAATTTTCATCTGATCTAAGGCTTTATGATGGAAGATAAGATAAGATAATGTTGCTTATAGCCCAGCTGACCGCAAAGGGCTTTATGATGGAAAGACTTTCTTTAAAGCAATAATGATAATAATGAACATTTATTGTACTTTATCTTAAATAACCCTAAGCACTTGCAGCAACAAAACCAACAAGTCATAAAGGGGACTAAACCACACAAACCAAACAGCACAGGTATCAAAATGCGTTCAATCGGACCTGCAATAATGAATTCACAGTCCCATCATCATTCGCACACACAACGCAACACACACATACACTCACACACTTGCACACACATATACATACACAGCACACCATCTCTAAAGTGGAGATGGAGGGACACCAATCAAGATGTGAAGAAAGTAGATTAAAGAGAGGATTTGATGGATGACAACTGGAACTGTGGAGTGAGAGTGAGAGTTAGTTCAACAGGGACGGGCCGTGGAAAGAAATTGAACACTGGCCGATGTGTAGGATTTTAATACGTCAATATCCAGTAAGACTATGAGGGTGGCTTTTTTTTCCCAATCTGTGTACAGCTGATGTGTGTAAATCTGTTGTAATACTAATGGCACCATCTTGTTGCCTGTTCAGAGGTGCGGAACGCAGCCTTGGACTCACTGTGCGAGCTGGCGGTGCAGTCTCCGCGGTTTGCTGTGCTCTCGCAGGATTCCATCATTGATATGGTGAACGATGAGATCGAGAGCGTGCGCCTCAACGCCATCCACAGCCTGCATAAGCTGAGCAGTCACCTGACCCTGAGAGATGATCAGCTGGACATTGTGCTGGGGGTTCTGCAGGTAGGGTTTTGTGCATTCCATGACAATGATGATCAAGGATGAATAAGTAATGGCTCAGGATCAAAGTTTACTGTGATAAATACTAACGAATATTTGCGTTGCTGCATGAGAAAGTAATGGTTCAGGATCAGAGTTTACAGTGATAAATACTAACGAATATTTGCATTGCTGCATGAGAAAGTAATGGCTCAGGATCAAAGTTTTCAGTGGTAAATACTAATGAGTATTTGCGTTGCTGCATGAGAAAGTAATGGCTCAGGATCAAAGTTTACAGTGATAAATACTAATGAATATTTGCGTTGTTGCATGAGAAAGTAATGGCTCAGGATCAAAATTTACAAAATGAGGCTCTAATTTTTAACGAAAAGGGGGGAAAAAAAGATTTGTCTTTATTTAATTTGAAAATTGGAAAATGAAATGAGGCAGGGAACAGTAAACAATAAACAGTAAACAAGTGGGGTAACGTTTGCTCCCATAAGAAAACCTGACACAGAGTAACTTTTATTCAAGACTGGCACAGCCTTTTAAACTTGAATAAAGTCAAACAAATATAGACGAACAATCTAATAGTGGGGAAAAAAACAAGCGCAGGCCAACAACTGAACTGTCTTCATAGTAATGACTTGGCAAAGATTTGGACTTAAGGAGGAGGGGGGGGGGGGGGGGGGGGGGGGATGGAGTTTGAAGATGGTAAAACTGGGAACATGAAATTAAGAAAATATATTACAGATATGAAAACTCTTCAATAGCTGCATAAGGGAACCATGCTGCCCCCCCCCCCCCCCCCCCCCAAGTCCAAATCTTTGCCAAGTCATTACTATGAAGACAGTTCAGTTGTTGGCCTGCGCTTGTTTCTTTCCCCCACTATTAGATTGTTCGTCTATATTTGTTTGACTTTATTCAAGTTTAAAAGGCTGTGCCAGTCTTGAATAAAAGTTACTCTGTGTTAGGTTTTCTTATGGGAGCAAACGTTGCCCCACTTGTTTACTGTTTATTTAATTAGTCTCTGAGATGTGTGCATTTGAACTCCAAGATAATGGGAGGAAGAGGGGGGGAACAAGGAGACTGGGGACTGGGAGGAAGGGAGAGGTGATGGTGTGGATGGAGGGGTAAGAAAGAAACTGCCCATATCCATATTTGTTATGTTTTTCTTTTCTTTTCTCCTCAGGACTTCTCATTCACTACAAGAGAGGCCCTGCGAGGGTTGCTGGGGGAGATCCGCATGGCAACCCAAGAGAGCGTCAACAACACCATTAGAGCCCTGCTGGAGAACATGTTACGCTACCCTGAAGACAGGACCTCGATTTACAGGTAGGTGTGTGTGTGACCCTCATGAATGTAGCTCCATGAATGCTACGCTGGTCATGCTTTGAACATGCATCATAGAGACAGACCTCCATTTCCAGGTAGATGTTTGTGATTTTCATGAATGTGATTCCTTGAACTGCACACTGCTCACTCTTTGAGCACGTACCGTAAAGACAGGATCTTCATGGATGGTGATTACCTGGATGTATAGCAACTACCTTTTTCATTGCCTGGGGTTGATCAGAATCTTGAAAAATACGGAGACAATGTAATTGAGGTAGGAAGAGAAGTTACTGGGATTACCTTAGGATATAGGGCAAGATGGATTACTTAGTGTGAAAAACATCTGTCTTTTTGTTTTTAATAGTCCAGAGAAACTATCGGTGCCAAAATAGCAAAATGCCACAGCATGGGCGTTCAGCTTTTGAAGTAAATTAATCTCGATCGGCCATGTGGTGTTGTGTAAAGGAGTTGAGAAATCGACAGAAAACTCGAACTACCCGTACACGCCACCAACAGCTGGAATGCTGAGTAATGTTAGATATCAATCGTGATCAGCGTATAGTATTACGAACTTGTACTAGGACAAAATGTCTAGCACTAAAGTGGATATTGTGTACTAGTACGAAGATATTGAGCACTAAACCGTGTAAGGCAGACCCAGTACGAAGTATGGGCCGGCCAGAAGACAAAATGGTGGGAAACACGACCGACGAGGGAGAAAATGGCGGCCGACGACCGGCGAGTGTACGATCGTGGAAAATAAACAAAGGGCGTGTGCAGAGAAATACCGAGCAGGTATGTCGAGGACATAGTTGCGTTAAGCTGGGGCACAGAGCACGGAGACAGTGCCAGAAATGGCACTGACCACAACTCGCGAGAAGTAAACAAAGTCGCGAGGGAAGAAATGGGAGAGCTGTGCGAAAATGCACAAAATCGCGAGAGTACCGACGATCGTGAAAGGAGAGAAATTATTCAATCCAATCCCACCAGGAGACTCTCGATCTACATTGTAATAATGATACATGGGGTAGTAATAAATGTGCACATGTTGGTAGATCAAGAGATCGTCGAGACACCCAATCTGCCAGTAGTAATGATAAATGGGGGTAGTAATAAATGTGCACACGTTGGTAGATCAAGAGATCGTAGAGACACCTGATCTACCAGGAGTAATGATAAATGGGGAACAGATAAATGTTACTAATGGGGTACTAATAAGTGTGCACACGTTGGTAGATCAAGAGATCATAAGACACTCTCTCTACCTGTAATAATGGTAAATAAGGTACAGGAAAATATGCCGGGGAAGCCGGGTACCGCCACACAAGGTGAATGCGGCCAGGTAATGTGGCGGACACGCCAACCGTCGTGGCACAATCCAATATGGCGGATCGATTGACCGGGAAGGGATCGATCGCCGAGAGTGACGCGCACTGGCGCTCGACAGTAAAATACCCCTGGTGTACCTGTAATATTGCTAAGGAGGTACTAATCAATGTGCACCAGTTGGTAGATGAAGAGATCGTAAAGACCATCAATCTACCTGTGATAAATTAGGTACTAAGCACATGTGCACCAGTAGGCAGATCAAGAGATCGTAAGTCACTCGATCTACCTGTAGTAAGGATAATAGAGTGCCATATAGGGTACAAATAGATGTGGTCTGGGGAAATCCCCGTACCGGCAAGCATGTGCGATCGAAAATGGGCACCATGCGGTGAGGCAATATGGAGGAGAAGCCGATCGTAGTGGAAAATCCAAGATGGCAGGTCGATTGACCGGTGAGGGTTAGGTCATCGAAAGAGAAGCAATGGGCGCGAGAGTAAAATCGACAGACGCACTGAGGGTATACGAGGGGCCGAAAGGAGACTCCGTAGAGGGAATGTTAGGATAACAAATGTTTATTATTGGCTTAAATGATTGACGGGAGATAGACAGGCGAACTCTTCTTCTTCTTCCTCTTCTTTCTTAAAACACGTCCGCCATCCTAATTTGATGGTAGCAATGTGGGTACAAACCCGATCGACTGTACTAGACGAGCGATCGACGAAGACGATCAGGAGAAGTGATGCAAGGAAAAGAAGGAGAAAATAATAGAGGAGGAAAACCTCCATAGAAGTGAAGCGGTACGAAGACCGAGGACGACCACGCAGGGGTCGGCTGAAATGGCGAGAATAAAGATGGAGGCTCGAGCGACCGACGAAGATCGATCGTCGATGTGAATGACCGAGATGGCTATTGGGAATAAACAACGCGCCGAGATTGATGGAAATCGGTGGAAATGGGAAGAAAATAACGAGAGAGTGGCTGACGCGTTACTACAAGGGTGACGCGTTCCCAAACCCGGCGAGTAAGGGACGAATGGAGAACAATGGGGTGAAGAGAAGTCGTGAGCCGTCACGCCTAGAGCGTGAATAAAATGAAATAAAATGCCATCCATAAGCCTCACGCGGCAATGGTACCCATGGTCGAACGTAAGCCACAACAGAGCAAGTAAAGAAGGCAAGCACACAAGCAAAAAAACAGAAGTATAGGCGAGACAGAGCAAAAACCTGTCCTTGTTAGGCAGGAGGCCGAGGTTGAATCCGGAACAGGAAGTTTACACCGGTTTCTTCCCTGGCGGAAGTAGTGTGGACGTCACGTGATGGTCTTATTACTGCATTAGCCACAAAAAATCTCGGCCTGCAGAGCTAACTAACTGCGTGGAATGCTATGGTCTGACATGGTAAAGTATATGACGCCAAAAGGTGGGGTAAGTCTTGCTCCCATAAGAAAACCTAACATAGAGCAACTTTTATTCAAGACTGGCACAGCCTTTTAAACTTGAATAAAGTCAGACGAATACAAAGACGAACAATCTATTAGTGGGGGAAAAACAAGCGCAGGCCAACAACCCCTCCGTCATCACAGTAATGACTTGGCAAAGATTTGAACTTAAGGCAGGGGTGTGTGTGAAGATGAGAACATAAAATCAAGAAAATATGTTATAAATATGAAAACTCTTCACTAGCTGCATGAGGGAACCATCATAATCCCTCTTGAAGGCAGATCTATTTGTATTGCCTGCTCCTAGGCCTTTCGTCCGCTGGATCGGACTCATCAGGGAGACACGGCTGATTGTGTCTGTGCTCCTGGCATCAAATAGAGACACACCACAGTCCATAATACTGTGGTGTTCTCACCACCAAGGGTTCAAAAAAGAATCCAACAGCACCCCCAAAGCAGCCAGCGAAGGGTAGTAAATGAAACCAAAACAAAATTAAAGTGTTCCCTGCCTCATTTTATTTTCAACTTGAATATTACAGTCAAACAGAAGAGACAGATGAGTAGAAATAAAGACAGGTAACCTTGGTTTGATTGGTATGACATTCCTTTCTGTTAATCATTTCCGCTAGGTAATTTGGTGTTGTAAGCAGCATTCTTCAGGAGTTTTGGGTGTGTAATCATCTCATCATAGCAGCAAGATTTACCGCACTTTTGGGTTATTAACCATTACTGTTCCTTAATGGTGTCATTCACATTACACTGCATCAGGAAGATGATGCAGACCTGTTTACCCATATGATTTCACCACATTCTGTACTCATGTTTGGCGAAAATATAATGAATACGACGAACCAGAAAAAAATGCGGTGAAAAAAATCTCAAGACGAAGTTCTTGAGCTGTAGTGGCACTCACGGTGTATAACCATTTTGTTTGAGTGCTACAACCAAAGAGTAACAATTCACACATCGTGCGCACAGACTCGCATCTGGATGACAGAACAAAAGGAGGAACCTCCTGCTTTTACAAAAATTCAGAAATTTGGTAAAAATGTGTACACACATTTTTAAGAAAATACGCTCGTTTCAGTTGAGAAATACACCAATAGCTGTTTCAGGGTAAACAGGTCTGATGATGGCGATGACAAAAAAATAAAATACAAGGGCAGCGTTAATGTGAGAGCTTGATGTATGTGACAGCTGCAGCCAGAAGATTGGTCAGCACCACGCCCAGCTGACCATGATGCTGGCAGAGGACCTGCTGTGCCTGCACCCCTACCTGGCCTCCCAGGAGCCCAACACTGACGACCCCTGCTGTATCCTTTGCTCTTCTGACCATGCTGGAGTCTGTCAGGTCTTCGGTCAACCCTCTCCAATTTTTTCTCGAGTTTCCCTTCTCTTAAGTGTTATTCCCAGATTTAGTGGAAAAATCCAGAATTTCTAAATTCTAAATTTTAAAAGTAATTATTATGACTTCACAGAACAACATCAACAAACGAACCACAAGACAAAACATGATGGGTTTCGACCTCATAGGTCTTGATCTGGCAAGAGAACACTCAGGACAAAGAAAAATGAAAAATGAATTTGGCGCAAGATGAACAGTGAAATGTATTTAAGAATGTAGGGTTTAGGGAGTAATTTTTGAATAGGAATGTTAGATTATAGCAAAGTAAAGCCTAGATCAAGTTAAGTGGACCCTTCATTTGTCAACTAAAACATAAGGGGGTTAGAAATGCTTTCAGCCTACCCCACCTTAATTCGCTGGTTCCTGAATTTTGACGCCAGCTATTCTTTCTTATGTGCTTTTTTCGAAGTCACGCTCACCATGGAGAAATCTCTCGTGCCTTCCTGTACATTCCTGTGTCTTATAACTCGCGTTTATACAGAGAGATACAAAAATGACTTGGGTTTCTTGACCATAGAAGGAAGAGAAATTGTATCAATTTTTCTCATTAGAATCTACTGTTCTTTGTAGAAGTTATATTTATCAGCCAAGTACTTGTTTTGGGTGTTATTTATTAATTGATTTATTTCTGTTTTAATTTTTTCGATTTGTTTCTAGAAAGATTTTACTCTGAAGTGAGCAGTGTGTTCAGAATACTGGTCTGAAGATTAATTTTTTTAATGTATATATGTCTTTTTTTTAACATTATCATTAACTGTATCATGAATTGTTAAGTCTTGGCGTTGTCATGTTAATCACAAGTTCTGACAGTCAAGACTTCTTGTCTCAAAACAGTATTAGATATTACTCACAGAGAACTCACTTGATTAAACACTTTAAGGACATGGTGTCCCTGTGCAGAGAGAATGTTGACTTATCATGATTTTACAGACTGTTTCTAAAAGTTTATGTACATCTATTACTGACAAAGGGATCGTTACATTTACTCATCCGTTTACATTTCATGCACCTCTTTTTGCCATTCTGTCTCAGTGTCTGCCCATTCATTTGCTGGAACATGGCAGTGACTGTAACCCAGCAAAAGTTATGTCTGAACCCTTTTGAATGAGACCGTAAACAAGACTTTGATGCTGTTTTTCCATTATCAGCTCAGCTCTTTTCCTTAGCCTTAACTGATGTTAGTGAGAGTTAAACAGATCTAGAATATCCAAGATGATTTATTGTGTGTTTGTATGCAAGTGCTCATGTGCGTGAACATGTTTGTGTCCGTGCCTACTTGTACTTCTTTAGCTTCACTCTCTTTTTCTCTCTCTCTCTCTACCCCCCTTTTCTCTCTATTTCTCTCTGTCTGTCTCTCTCTCTCTCCCTGTGTATGTGTGTGTTTGTGTGGGGGTGTGTCCTCCTCCCTGTCTTTCTGTTCTTTTATTTCCCTTCCCTCCTCTCCTTTTTCCTGCTGTCTGCAAGAGTACATCTCTCTCTCTCTATCTCGCTGTCTGCGTGTGTATATGCGGGCGCTCCCCATCATCTCTCCCAGTCTGTTTCTCATTTCTTTCTGTCTCTTTCTCTCTTCCCCTTTCTCTCTCTTGCACATTTGAGTGTGTTCCTCCCTCTCATTCCATATCCATCTCTCTCTCTCTCTTCTCTCTGAGGACATTTGAATGTGTGTTCCTTCATCTCTTTCCATTTCTCAACTCTTCCCCCCTATCTCTCTCTCTCTCTTTGTTTCTCTCTCTCTGTGCGCATATGTATGTTTGTGTCCTTCCCCCTCTCTCTGTCTGTCTGTCTCATTACCATCACCAGTAGAATCATTGTTACTGTGACTCCCAGCGCTAGCCGTTTTTCCTGTCCTTAACCCTGGATCAGACGTAACAGTCCTGCTGGCAGTCTTCAACGCAGCCGCCCTCTGTCCCACCATGGTTGCCCTGTTCCCGGGGTACACACGGCGCCACTACACGTACCTGCGCTGCAGTCTGCCTGACCTCTTGCCCTCTATACGGGTCTGTAGGGCTTTTGGCGTGATATTTGGGAACGAAGATCATCTCAGTTCAGCAGCGCTTTCTTCATTTTGCTAGCATCCCTCCACCTTGTCTCCCACCCCCCCCCCCCCCCCCCTTTTTTTTTTTTCTTCTAGGAACCAGACCCCGCAATTTTAAATCAAAGCACATCAGAATCAACAGCAGATTGATGATGTTGGGTGCCATAATTCAAGTTGAAGGGAAGGATGGAGAGGGTGGGAGTGGGGTTTGGGGGGAAGTCTGGACAAGTGAAAGGATGCAGGGGAGCAAAGCTGATCAGAGGAATTCTATGATTCATCACATGCAGAAGATCAAGACTGGGGATAATTTTTATAAAGAAGAAAAGGCAGTTTCTAGCCTGCTGACTGCTCACCTGCTTTTCCATATTATGATTACTGGCAACAAAATGTTTAATGTCTGGCTTTTGATTTTCCGTCCTCAGCAGTGCCTCGGTATTTTCCAGCAAGGTTTGGTCGTCCTGAACTCCGTTGATTAAACATATGTGACTTTTTTTTTTTAACCTCCCATAAAGTTGAAAAAGGAGTCCTAATTAATGTGCTGAAGGATCAGGGGTTGGGAGGTTGTGGAGAGTGGTGCCACAGACGCTTACAACAGGGCTCCCACTTTTCCCCCAGTCCATGAATTTCAGAGAAATGCACAAGGTGTAAATCCATGAAAAACATTTTAGAGGGGGAAAAAATGTGGAGCTGGTGGAAGAGAAGAAAGCAGCAGTAGAATCTTGACCATTGACAGTGTTATCAGAACTGTGACAGTGTATGGTATGATCACAGGTATCATCAGCATTGTGACAGTGTATGGTATGCTCGCAGGTATCGTCAGCATTGTGACAGTGTATGGTATCCTCAGAGGTATCATCAGTATTGTGACAGTGTATGGTATGGTCACAGGTATCAGTATTGTGACAGTGTATGGTATGCTCACAGGTATCATCATCATTGTGACAGTGTATGGTATGCTCACAGGTATCAGAATTGTGACAGTGTATGGTATGCTCACAGGTATCATCAGCATTGTGACAGTGTATGGTATGCTCACAGGTATCATCAGCATTGTGACAGTGTATGGTATGCTCACAGGTATCATCAGCATTGTGACAGTGTATGGTATGCAGACCTGCCAATCATTACGCATTTCGCGTAATTTATTACGCCCAAGTGATAATTCTTACGCATTTAGCAAAAACAATTACGCATTGAAAGTTTAAAAAAAACAAAAAACAAAACAAAAACGGACAAAAAAATCAGCTTATGTACAGACACGCACGGCGCCGTGCGTATAACCAGTAATCTTCAAGAAACGTTTCCAGTCATGTGCAGTTCGTTTCACCATCTTTACCATTCAGCGAAGTTGGCGTCCTTTTGAAGGTTTAGCTACGAAAATGTCGAAACATGGAGTAGAAAGTTCTGGACAAGGTGCAAAAAAGAAAAAAACTTGGTCAAAAGTTCCGTAAAGAATCCTCGGAAAAGTTCCCCTGCATACGACCTTCGGCTAAAGGTGTAAATTGTGCACAGTGTACCACTTGCGAGTCGGACTTCACAATTTCCCATGGCGGGATGGTGGATGTGAAGCATCACCTTGAGTCACGCAAGCACATTGATTCCTCTAATGCGCCGAATTCTTCTGCATTACACAGTTTTTTCAGACTGTAGACACCTCAAAAGAGGATAAAATGAGGAAAAAGGTTATTCGTGCTGAAGCATTGGTGGCCGGATTTTTCGTTGAGCACAGCATCGCTCTTAGCGCAGCCGACCATGCATCCCAGCTTTTTAAAGAAGCGTTCTCAGATTCGGATATCGCCAAATTGTTCAAGAGCGGTCAAACAAATACAACACACATTGTGAGGACCCTTGCCATGGAAGCCCAAACTGCTGCTGCATCTCGACTGCAGAATGGACCATTTGTGTCGGGGACTGATGGAAGTCAGGAAGGTGGGGACAAATTCTTTCCTGGGGTGGTGCGATACTTAAAAAATGACCCAATCGCCACTGAGCTGATAGCCAACCCCACATGCACAGAGTTAGCAACAGGGGAGAACATTTTTGAGGTTGTTTCTGGCACTTTATCAAGCCTTGGTGTGCCATGCCATGATGGTGTAGGGGATTTGTGTGTGTTTCCAGTGTATTCTACATTTTCATAATTTGTATAGATTTCTTCACTTGTGACACTTAAAAAGAAAAGCTTGTTTTTGAAGAAAAGTAAAGTTCACAAAAATTGTGCGAACAATTTCTTCGCATCGTGTTTGAAAAAAGGTAAGTGTCGCGCTTGATTACTCTTTCAGTCTTAGTTCTCAGAAATTACACATTTCTGCCTCACTGAGCTTCAATTCTTACTCATTGATGTCTCAGGGGGTTGGCAGGTCTGGGTATGGTCACAGGTATCATCAGTATTGTGACAGTGAATTGTATGCTCACAGGTATCATCAGCATTGTGACAGTGTATGGTATGCAGACCTGCCAACCATTACGCATTTCGCGTAATTTATTACGCCCAAGTGATAATTCTTACGTATTTACACATTTAGCCAAAAAATTACGCATTGAAAGTTTTCAAAAAAACAAAAACAAAACAAAAACGGACAAAAAAATCAGCTTATGTACAGACACGCACGGCGCCGTGCGTATAACCAGTAATCTTCAAGAAAAGTTTCCAGTCATTGCAGTTCGTTTCACCATCTTTACCATTCAGCGAAGTTGGCGTCCTTTTGAAGTTTTAGCTATGAAAATGTCGAAACATGGAGTAGAAAGTTCTGGACAAGGTGCAAAAAAGAAAAAAACTTGGTCAAAAGTTCCGTAAAGAATCCTCGGAAAAGTTCCCCTGCATACGACCTTCGGCTAAAGGTGTAAATTGTGCACAGTGTACCACTTGCGAGTCGGACTTCACAATTTCCCATGGCGGGATGGTGGATGTGAAGCATCACCTTGAGTCACGCAAGCACATTGATTCCTATAATGCGCCGAATTCTTCTGCATTACACAGTTTTTTCAGACTGTAGACACCTCAAAAGAGGATAAAATGAGGAAAAAGGTTATTCGTGCTGAAGCATTGGTGGCCGGATTTTTCGTCGAGCACAGCATCGCTCTTAGCGCAGCCGACCATGCATCCCAGCTTTTTAAAGAAGCGTTCTCAGATTCGGATATCGCCAAACTGTTCAAGAGCGGTCAAACAAATACAACACACATTGTGAGGACCCTTGCCATGGAAGCCCAAACTGCTGCTGCATCTCGCCTGCAGAATGGACCATTTGTGTCGGGGACTGATGGAAGTCAGGAAGGTGGGGACAAATTCTTTCCTGGGGTGGTGCGATACTTAAAAAATGACCCAATCGCCACTGAGCTGATAGCTAACCCCACATGCACAGAGTTAACAACAGGGGAGAACATTTTTGAGGTTGTTTCTGGCACTTTATCAAGCCTTGGTGTGCCATGCCATGATGGTGTAGGGGATTTGTGTGTGTTTCCAGTGTATTCTACATTTTCATAATTTGTATAGATTTCTTGTGACACTTAAAAAGAAAAGCTTGTTTTTGAAGAAAAGTAAAGTTCACAAAAATTGTGCGAACAATTTCTTCGCATCGTGTTTGAAAAAAGGTAAGTGTCGCGCTTGATTACTCTTACAGTCTTAGTTCTCAGAAATTACACATTTCTGCCTCACTGAGCTTCAATTCTTACTCATTGATGTCTCAGGGGGTTGGCAGGTCTGGGTATGGTCACAGGTATCATCAGTATTGTGACAGTGTATTGTATGCTCACAGGTATTATCGGTATTGTGACAGTGTATGGTATGCTCACAGGTATCATCAGCATTGTGACAGTGTATGGTATGCTCACAGGTATCGTCAGCATTGTGACAGTGTATGGTATGCTCACAGGTATCATCAGCATTGTGACAGTGTATGGTATGCTCACAGGTATCATCAGCATTGTGACAGTGTATGGTATGCTCACAGGTATCATCAGCATTGTGACAGTGTATGGTATGCTCACAGGTATCATCAGCATTGTGACAGTGTATGGTCTGCTTACAGTCACTGGATCATGCGGAGAACCAGGTGGGTGAGGAGGTGGTTGCTATGGCAGCAACGGGTCCAGCTGATCATCTACAACAGTGTCTGAGCACTCTGTCGGAGTTGTTTTCCCTGGACCTGGACTCGGCAGAACACTTGTTGAGAATTTGTGTTGAGTAAGGACACGCATGAGAGGACTTTTGTGTGTGTTAATCGCTTGTTGTTATTGTTTTTGTTATGTTTTTTCAGTGTGTGTTTTTTGTTAGTTGGTTGTTGTTGAGTTTTTGGTGTGTTTTTTTCCAATGTATTCCTGCCATGAGAGAAGCTACACTGATTATGGGTAAAGGTCAATGATGGGGTAGGTGAGAAGCTTATTTTCGTGAATAACAATAACAGTGAAAATGATAAAGAATGAATTCATGGTGTAACCCTGCTTATAAAATAGTGGCTATATGTGAAGTGAATATGTGTGTTTGGATGTAGGTGTATGGTGCACATGATAAACGATAATAATGGACCCTTGTTAAGCGCTTTTAGCTCAGTTAGCTTAAAATGTTTACAAGAGAACATCAAAATGAAAAAAGGTGATAGAAAGCAGATCTAAAAAAATATAAAAGAAAAATGGGGAGTTTGTGTTATACTCCCTGTTTGGCTAATATACTTACCATGTCAGACCATAGCATTCAACGGCAGTTAGCCAGCTCTGTCAGGCCGAATTTTTCCGTGGCCAATGCAGTCATAAGACAGTCACGTGACGTCACCCCACTTCCGCCTCCGGAAGAAGCCGGTGTCAACTTCCTCTACCTCATTCAGCGAGGCCTGTGTGAAAGGTAACCCCGAGAACCTTGGCGCTAGAGGGGAAGGTAGGGAGAGCATTAGAGTCTGACATGGTAAGTACATTAGCCAAACAGGGAGTATAACACAAACTCCCCATTTTGGCGTCATATACTGTGCCATGTCAGACCATAGCAGAATTTAAAGGAATCGGAGGAGGGCGAGCGCTCTAGTGGTTCTTGGGGTTGGCCGATATGGCTGCATTGGCCGCCACAAAGGAGATCCCTTTAGAACCATCAGCTCTGGTCATGCGGATATCCCTCAAGTAAAAGTTAATGAAGGGATTTTCCGAACGCCAGTAGGCTGCCTCCAGAAGATGCCACACGGGAACGGAGTACTGGAGCGCTGTGGAAGTGGCCAGTGCTCTGACCTCGTGGGCCCTGGGTGATTGGACGGGGAATCCTTGTGCGCCTGAGCATAGGCAGATCTCACCGTCTTGGAGAGCCACCTAGAGATAGTTCCCGCCGAGATGTCTCTAGTATTGTTGGGGTTGAGTGAGATAAGGAGTCGCCTCTGGGAGGCGCGCCTGGGGCGTGTGCGCTCCCAGTAGTATCTGAGACACCTAGCAGGGCAAAGGTTCATGTCTCCAGTTTTCTCTCCCTTTCCCAAGATATCCGTCAGGGAGCGGATGACGAGGGAGGGAGAGGGGGTGCCCGGTTCTTGATTCTTAGCTAAGAACTCTAGAAGGAACTTGAGAGAAACTGAGCTGTCCCTGTGGAAGGCGATATCTCTGGGATCACCGCTGAGGGCGTGGATCTCACTTTGTCTTCTGGCCGAGGCCAGGGCGAGGAGAAAGGTGGTCTTAAAAGAGAGAAGGTCAAAGGGAATAGATGTAATGGTTCAAAAGGGGCTTTCTGAGGGCGTCGAGGACGATAAAAAGGTCCCAAAGGGGGATGCGCCTAGGGGACTCCGAGCAGTGGAGTGGCTCGACCCGGCGGTGTCCTTCACCATGTTGGGCACAGGTGGCAGAGCAAACCCGGAACACACGACTGCAAAGAGGAGACAAAGTGGTCGATCGAGAAAGGCAATTAATCTCGATCGTCCATGTGGTGTCGTGCAAAGTGCTCGAGAGATCGACCGAAATCTCGAACTACCCGTACACGCCACCGATCGTGACAGATCACGCACACTTACAGAACCACGTTCTAAGTGTGATGGGTAAGGGTATTTATTGCGCACTAAACCTTAATGAGGAGTCTTGCGCGAAATGGGTGATGAACCTGAGGCTCGGAATTATGGTGGGGAAACACGACCGGCGAGAAAGAAGATGGCTGCCGACGACCGGCGAGTAAGTCGCGGGAAAACAAAGGACGACCGGCGAGTAAGTCGCGGGATAACAAAGGAGCGTGTAGCCCGACAAAGGAGGAGGAATGCGACAGTAGGATGCGACCCTAAAACCCGAGACGGGGTCGAGGGAAATGTGAAAACAATTTGTGCGAAGTGAACCACATGGCGATGAGAAAACACGCACAAGTGTGGCGACGATCGAAAAGAACCGACGATCGTGAAAGACAAGTCGCGAGAGTGTCGGTAATAGTGATAAATTTCAGTAAATACACTCCCACCAAGAGCCTCACACGGCAAGAATACTCAGGGTTTAGCGCAAGCCACAACTGAATTAAGTATAGAAACAAAGACACCAGCAGTCTTAACACAAAGGCAAAGTGTAGGCGAGATAGAGCACAAGACTTATCTTGCTTTGACGGCAGGCCAAAGGTGAAATGAGGTAGAGGAAGTTGACACCGGCTTCTTCTGGAGGCGGAAGTGGGGTGACGTCACGTGACTGTCTTATGACTGCATTGGCCACGGAAAAATTCGGCCTGACAGAGCTGGCTAACTGCCGTTGAATGCTATGGTCTGACATGGTACAGTATATGACTCCAAATGGAGCTCCCCACTCTTATCCGCTCTCCAAAGACTGAGCTCACAGACATCAAGACTTCAAATACAGGCGTGCATACAAAAACACACATACAGTGTTCTCTCTTCCCCCTCATTTGGACGTACACGTGTTCACACACACACACAAACACATATACCCTCACATGCATACACATGCATGCACAAAATGCATTCACAATGTGGATGCCAGGCAATTGGAAACTTGCGTGCAAAATTGAAGTGTTCATTGTTATCTGAACAAATGGGTCTTCAAGGGAAGGCTGAGAAAAAAAGCACAAAATAGAAGTGTGTAGGGATTTTGGGCTTCTTGTAAATGTGTGTGTTCCTTATGCTGTAAATTATTCTTTTGTGTGTTTTTATTTCATTCTTAGTATGTCAGCATATTCACAGCTTTTTTTTTTTTTTTAATCCCATCAGCCATGTGAAGTCCTGTACTCTCATATACTCTAGTGTCTGCAAACACCACCACCATGAAAATCAACTATGTGACTGATGACTGAGTTCTTGTCTGGCTGCTCACAGATTGTTAATTCAGTGGTGATATGTTAAAAAAAAAAGACATCGTTATTTCATGACTTGATATTCTGGCGTTAGTTTTTAAAAAGTCTAAAAAAAATTTTTAAATCAACAGGCTTATACAGAATAACCAAACCATGCAAGCTGTACATGGTTCTGTTGTTGTATTTTGTTTTTTAATATCCAGACAGATTTTTCATGAGTGCTTCTTGTAAATTTCAGCATTTAAGAAATTTTTTTGTCTAAATTCTAAAAGAGGAGAACTTCACGAAGTGGGCATACCTTTGAGTTTTAAAGACCACCAGCAAATGTGCTCAGAGGAATCTGATTTTTCTTTCAAAGCAATTTTTGTTTAATTATATGGTTATGTTCAGTGTCAGCAGCTTCACCTATAATACGTTCAATCAGCTCTAAAAATGAGAATTGTCATAGTTCCACTATCTTGTTAAGAGGAAGAGCTGTTACTGACCTGTCAAATAAAAACAAAGCTGTGAGAAGAAATAAAAAAACCAAACAACTTCCCAGTCAATGGGACAGAGCTATATATGGTGAAATTAGTGAAATGAGCCTGTTCGTTTTCCCTTGCATTGAAGTTCATTAAAAAGTATTCTGTGTTCTGCCAGAGTTATCACTTCTGCATGTCACAGTCTAACAACGGAGTGCAGAGTTTTAATTCTTCCATGATGGACACAGCATAACAATTATTTTCTTTTGCTGATGGGCGATTGTTCAAAGTTTATTTTACAGCTCTTACCACAAATATATAAAAAAGCTGTTTTTATGTATCAACAGAAAGGGTAAAACATGAACTGTACTCTTGAAAACTTTGAAATAACCTTTTTACCTAAAATCAGAACACTACTGTGACATGAAAACAACATGTCATTTTAACTGGCTGATATGAAAATGTCCAACATACCTCGTACTAAGCTCTGTATGCCAAAAATAGCATGTCCATTGCTAAAGAAATGAACATTTTCCATGAACTAGAACTTAAAACTAAATATGAAACATGATTGTGTCCGATGATTGGGAGAAGGAAAACCAGAGGAGTTTCTTTTTAGACTGCCATGACATATACGGCACAGCCGGTGGGAACTACTGTCATGCTGTCACCTGAACACTGTATGTCTTGAAACAGTTCACCTTAGTACGCCATGGAGTGTCTTGAAGAAGTTCAGCATGGTACTTCATGGAGTTAACCTCCTAATGACTGGGATATACTATATCTGTTAGTTTGGAGAACTGTGCAGACCAAATGATTTGATGTTGAACCCTCTTCATCGGCATTGTCCTGTCCTGTGTCCAGGGACCTTGAACGTGTGGAAAAACTGGACAGTCGGATGTCGGCCCCAGCAGAGTGCATGGGTCTATACCTGTCCTCACAGCTCATTTTGACTGAGGTGAGAGAGTCGATAAGGAGGTGTGTTGGCACCGGTTCTGTTGGTATGTTCATTTACATGTGTATATGTGTGTATGTGTGTGCTCTTACATGGGCAAGTTCAGTGAATGCAGTATGGAAAATGATGTGATTGATTTTGTGTGAGTTATTTGTTGCATTGGGTTGGGCATTGTATGTTGGGGTTTTGGTTGTTTGTTTGTCTAGAGCTCTTTTTTTTTCCCCAACCACTTCATCATAACGGCGTTGTTATCAATGATGTTATTGGCATAATGTATTTGTATGAGGTGGAGTGTTTTTGTAGTCATATATCTTGTTATTTTACAGTGAAATGTTTTAGATGTGGAATAGTGTATGGTATTGCGTAAGTTGAATATCAGAAGTGTTTGTTATCAAGATACGTAGTATTTTCACGTGAAGGAAAATGATTAAAGAGTGCTTTGAACAATGGTGCTACCATATGTCATATTTAGTTAAATGCCTAGGCACAGACATTGTATCCAGACAATTGCAGACCTGTTTACCCATATGATTTTGCCGTATTTTGTACGCATATTTTCCGAAGAGGCGAATATGATGAACTGGAAAAAATATGTCTGCTGGGGGGGGGGGGGGGGGGGGAACTGGAGACTAAGTTCTTGAGTGGTAGTTGCACTTGCGGTGTTATAACCACTGTGTTTAGGAGCAACAACCAAAGAGGGACAACTCGTGCAAAATCATGTGCGCAAACTCACATCTGTATGACGGAACAATAGCAGGGACCCATGCTTTTTTAGGAAAATATGCTCATTTCAGTGGAGAAATAGACCAATTCATGGGTGAAACTTCTTCAGTCTGAGGACGGAATCCGTTTTATGAAATTATTCGAGACGGAATTTTCTGTTTTTCGTAAATCTGGGGAAAAAAAAGTTTTTTTCAAAACAGTCTCTAAAATTGCGCAAATTATGTATCGAGTGTATCTTACCATAAAATGGAAGTGCCGAATCGGAAGTACTCTTTGTTTTAGGGAACAAAGATAAAGCACCATTTGCCGAAATCTAGATTTCGAGTTTGGAGTTTGTTGGAAACCTTGAGAATGTCCCATCTTAAAGAAGGTGATTCAGTTGAGGAGATCGACGCTGGCATCCCTAATAAGTGGCGATGGGCTTGGCTGAACGAAATAGATGATGAAAAACAATCACATCGTGTTTGGTGTTTGAAAACGAACAAACCTAGTGTTGCGTTTTGCCGCGTGTGCAACTCGGACCTCAAGTATGGATCCAATGGAAAATCTCGGCTAGCAAGCATGCCAGAAGTCCAGACCATATTAAAAGCATGAAGGTGAGAATTTCAGTAAAATCTTTTTCAGCAGCCCTCCATGGCCCCCCCCCCCCCCCCCTAGTGACGCACGCACACACACACACACAAAGATGGATGTAAGGCACAGAGAGAGAGAGAGAGAGAGAGACGTAATGGTATGAAAAAAAAATTTAAAGAAAGGAAAAAAACATAAAAGAAAAATAAATATGAGGGTTAGTTTTCTGGAAAAAGGATGGGGAAAACTACTAAAGGTTCTATTTTTTCTGTGTACTAAAATGTGCTAGTTTTGAAAGTACAATGGAAAATCTCTATTAAGACCTTAGAAAATGCACAGGTTTGTGATCTTAACATGAAACATGGATTTTTTTTTAAAAAAAGAAGATGGGTAATTTAACAGACAGTTTGATGGAACCGTCACAGAATTTAGAGTCACTTTAGAGAGGAAGTCTTATTAGGGAAGGTCTAAATAGAGAGGTTTCACTGCACTGTAGTCCACACACACACACACACACACACACAAACCCACTTCATGTATGGGAAACTGTCATATAAGCAATAAATATGTGTTTCAAACAAGGCCTCAGTTCCAAATTTCCTTTCACCAGAGGCCACGAAAACTGTCTGAATTTTTCAAAAAAAATTAATTTCGGCCAGGGGGCTTTGGCCCCCTGGGCTCCCCCAGGGCTGCTGCCCCTGGGCCCCCCCACCAGGGGCCTAGGCAGCCCCTGGACCCCGACCTTTCAGTTTTTCAATTTTTTTTCAGTTTCACCCATGCCAATAGCAGCTTTGGGGTAACAGGTCTGCTGTTGAAATGCCTTATGACCAGCTAAAGTGTTGTTTGTATATCTTGTTGGCTTGGTTGTGTACTGATGTGTGATGTAGTGTGTGATTGTTGATCTTGTGTGGGCAGCTCATCAAGGGCACCAACAGGTCTGACATGGATAAAGCATACCAGGAAAATGTGAATGCTTCAGCGGAAAAGGTTAGTCACCTGACTGTGTGAGTATGCGTGCGTGTATGTATGTCAGTGTGTGTATGTGACTGTGGAGGATGAAAACCATTATCAGCACGTAGATTTGTACAGTTTTTGACATCTTTTCTTATGTGTCCTCATTAGTAACTTGTGTTTGAGAGTCTCACTCTGTTTCGTGTCTCTCCTCTCTCTCTGTCTGTCTCGTTCAGTCTCTTTGTCTCATTGCAGTCTATGTTATTAAGATTGTCAGTCTTTTTTCTGGGTCTAATTCTCCTTTCTCTATCTTACAAGATCATCTTTTAATGCTTAGTCCATACACTTACCACCAACCCATCCTTCCAAAACTTCTCTTTATCCCCCAGATGGTTCCATTTTCTGGCTTAGCCCCCAACACAAATGAACATACATACATACATATATTACTAAATACTGACCCTCAAACACACAAATTTCACTGTATGAAAACTTGTGCTCCTGCGCAAACACGCATGCACACACACATATGCACGCATACACACACGCACACAAAAAAGTGTGTGGGCGCATGCACATACACACACATGTGCATATAAACACATGCATGAGCACACATACACACACACACGCATGAGTATACACACACCAGTGATAATTATTTTTCAAAAAAATTAGGGGGTCAGACTTGGTACAAAAACTCGCTTCCAAATTTTCAGGGGGTAACAAAAATATTTAAGGGGTCACCATTAATAACTGCTAGAAAATGTAGTGAACACACACAAACACACACACACACACACACACGCGCGCGCACACACGAGCATGCTCTCACTGGCTCACACACATACATGCACAGATAGATAGAAATACATGAGAAAAGAGGTGTTTTATAATAGAGACAGAAATACATTAGAAAAGAGGTGTTTATAATAACGTTAATGAAATATTCTAGACAGTGCTAAATATTATCTATTCATATTCGTGTTCCTATGTTTTTAAAGTGTTATCATCTATTATGAGTAAATGTGAGCACCAACACTATCAGGATTTTAACATTGAAACTTGATTTGTTGGATGTCCTCTTCTATTATCATCACAGAATTTTCACTACACAAGCCATTTCCTTCAGTGTTGAAATATTTTATTGAATGACCAAATTCCAGTCGCCATGCAATGATCATCGGAAGCCCGGTTGCATGCGTACAGGAGAAAATCAGTTCGTCACGGTAAATTTTGGTACATTTTTGTGATGCACTGGCCTGAATTCCAGTGCGTCAGATGGGAAATTCATGCGTCAGAGATGCACATTTGTGCACGAGAAGTATCGCTGCACACACACACACACACACACACACACACACACACACACACATGCGTGCAAGACCACATACGCGCATGCGACAGTCAGCTGAGAGTAGACCAGTCATTCCTTTTTTCTGCAGATTTTTCAGCTGACGACGCAGCTCCAGACTTTGTTCCTGGGGCTAGGGACAGAGTTGACTGCTCTGGTGCGTCAGATAGAGGTGAAGACTCTGGCCATACAGCTGCTGTGCAGGCTGGAGCGGTCCTCCCTGGGAGAGAAGGTTCGAGCCTCTAACACCTTCAGGCAATACCTGACCCTCATCAAGAGGTGGGTGTGAGCAGTCTGTAGGAGTAAGTGCATGCAAGTGTGTATGTTGGTGTTTGTGCGTGTGCGTGTTTGTATGTGTTTGTGTTGATGTGTGATTGTATGTTGGTGTGTGTTGATAAATATGTTTGTGGATGTATGAGTGTATTTGTGTGGTGAGCGAGTGAGTGAGTGTGTTTGTGTGGGTGTCAGTAAATACTTTTTTTTTCTTTCTCCGTTTCAATAAGATTGTTAGCTTTCTGCTCATTGATCATTACTATTCCTTTCCGCATACTTATTACAATTCTTATGTTCTTCTTCTTCTTATTGTCATTACTACCATTATTATTATTGTTAATGATATCATCATCCTTATTATTAGAAGTGTGGCACTAGCTGACCATTCTGCTGTGTCTGTCCATATGTTTGGTTTGGTTTGGTGTTTTCTTTTTTTTTTTTTTAAGAACATGCAAAAGTTTCTTTCCATTATGCAATTTGTTCCGGATGTGACCATTCTAACCCCTATATGATTTCACTGAAACAATGAGTTGTGGTTGGCTGCGCTTGATAATAGAAAACTATTGACAGAAAATAAAAACATCGTCTTGCTTTTCCTCGTGGTGGGCTGCACTGTGATAATGAAAAGAACTATTGAAAGGAAAGGAAAAAAACCATCGTCTTGCTTTTTTCCTGTTGACAGCTCGGTGGAGAGCAACCCGACCATGTACGACAGCTTCACACGTCAGGTGGTCTCCCTGGCTGACAGCTTGGACTGGTCGCAGCTGCAGGTGCTGCCCGGCGTGTTCCGCAACCTTAGCCACCAGCTGCAGCCCACCACCCTGGCCATGCCCAGCAACGTGCGCCGCATGAAGGCCGTCATCCAGGAGCCCCCGCCGTCGTCGGACAACGTCATCAAGTTCCCGGCGGGGCTGGCGACGACGGTGACGCTGGTGGCCACCCTGCACAACATGGAGGACACCAACCGGGTGTCTGTGCTGGTGAGGAGATGAAAGACAGTGAATGAAGTCTAAGAAGAGCCATTTCAGGAAACTCTATCCCCGTCTTTAGAGATCTTCTTTCCTTACAATGTTATCGTTTTTGTTTCTACTAGATTATCATTGTTTTTGTTTCTGCTAGATTTCCATTTACTTGAAGAATCCCCCCTTCAGCGACCTGGTTTTTTTAAAATAACATTTTCCTTTTTTTTAAAAAAATACCAGATTTGTGACCCAACGTGAATTGAATCTACTATAGTAAAGGCTTGTTTTCCATAATATTTGTTGTTGTTGTAATAAGCACTGGGTTGTCTCTCCAGACACAGACGCAGTTTCCTTCAGGATCTAGCTGCAAAGTGAGGCGACTGCAGGCGGAAATCTGAACAAATCTTAAATGTTAATTTTTAATGTTTTTTTCTAACAGTTTTTTTGGGGGGCCCAGGAGCAGTGCGCTATTATTGACATTTAAAACTCCTTCAGGACTTTTTGTTGTTGTTGTGTTTTACATGTTCTTTTTATATACTAGATTTGCTGTCCAGTACAGACTTTCTCCCTTTAAGGACTTTTTAGAGGTTTTTATTATTTTTTTTTTTAACATTTTCAAGTTTCATACACCAGATTTACTGTCCAATAAGGATTTTTCTCTCTTCCATTCATCGAACCCTCTGCCTGAGCACTACTTGGACACCGCTGAAGAGTGCCACAGACCAGATGTCTGAGCAGTGTTTGGGCAGCAGAACTAGTTTACTCAGAATGGTTTAACTCCAAAATTTTGCAAAGAACGGATAACAAATTTGACATAACTACAAATAAAAGATTTTTAAAATACTATTTTAAAAGTTTTTTTTTATGTCTTTGGACCTGAACTGAGTCTGGTGTTTACATTCAGTCTTAGATTTGTGCAAGAAATGAAAGGAAAAGCAGCAAAGTCCGAAGGTGCATAATATTGTTTTAGAATTTCATTGTCTTGCAGAACATTCTGGCCTGAGACTACATGACAGGGGTATGCTCTATGCTCACTTTCATAATGTATCCTGGATTCAACAAGGCCCAAGAGATGCAGATACCTGTAATGTTGGTCAGGAAATTTGAGCAACACTCTCTTGGATGCACCTGCTAACTGGATGAAACTCAACTATGTGGCTCCAAACTTTCCAAATGAGCCCAAAGCAAACTCAGCTATGGAATGGAGCATTCATTGGCAACCCCCCCCCCCCCCCCCCCTTCCCCCCCCACAAATATGAATGCCACTGATGGGAATGGAAGACAACCTCCCAGCTGGGAATCTGCCATACTAATCATTGTACCATGACAGCTGGCTCCAAAGCTGCCTTTCTTTCGAACATTTTTGGTCTTTGTCTACATAAGATTTTCCTCCCAACTGCCTTGTTTTAAACTTCATAATGCTTCTTGGGTCGTCCAGTACCAAGGCCTTCAAACAAGTCTCTTTAAAACACTGGAACCTTTAGAACTGTTCTAGCGAGTTCTAGATATCCTTCAGAAACATAGATTACCTTATGTCAACAGGTTTTGGTGTCTGAGCACGTAACGGGAAAGAGTCAGTTGTGTCATTTGCACTATACATGTTGGTAAAGCGCATACTGGTGGACCCATGGTTTAACTAGCTGAAGTTGGACACTGCTGCATATTGAGTATGGGTCTGAGTGGACCTCTTTCTTTGATTAGGTTATAAGCTCTTATCTCTTTGACAAGGATGGGTCTTGTAGATACCGTATGGAAAAAGCACAGGGGTAAACACTGGGTAACACCTATGCCAGATGCCTGGGTACTGGAGTACCAGCAGCACTGGGAGTGTGTAATCAAGAGTGACGTCCGATGAAGAACATAAATACTTTACAGGAATCATCCATCTGTTTGTTGCAGTGTAATTATGATTATGTAAATGACCAAAGACAGAGTACAAGTCATTACAGACCCTTTAAATTTTTTTAATTTTTTTAAATCCAGGTTCGTTACCCAGATCAGCACACACAGTACGTGACCCCTGCCCTCTCTTCATGGACGCGACTTGGCCCTCTGAACCATCGTTTGGTGACCCCGGTGATGCTGTCACATGCATTGTGGTCTGGTGAGAGACTATGCTTATTCTGCTCATTTAATCCTGGATGGTTTATATGTGCATATTTCAGTCCGGGATCTGTTTTCGTACAAAACTGTGTTCAGGGGTGGGATTTTTCCGCGATTTCCGCGGTAGATCCTTGTTCGTTCCGCGTAACAGCGTGTCAGTTCCGCGGAAGCGATCTGTGATTCTCATTCATGTCTTCAAAAACATCGTGTGTCATTTATCCACAAACTGGTCGACGTTCTTAAACGGCTTGGATTCGCAGTTAACCTTTACACTGGTTATTTAACAACGTACTATTAAGTATGTTGTCTGGTGAATTTCCAGAAGGAAAGTTTGAAAAGAATAGTTACGTTTGTATGATATGCATAACTTTTCAACGGTTAGTATTTGAACATGACATGCAGAATAAAAATTGTTAGTAATTGAATAAAGAATAATATAAAACAGAACTGGGGTGCTTGTGAGTGTTTGATTAGGTGCTGGCCTGTCCAGAATGTGAAAATAACAGGTGAAAACAGGTGGCACATCCTGCTTGTCATTCTCACGAGCTTGTTCACAAATAATCCAGTCTATGGTGTTCCACAGTATCCAGAAATAAGTCATAGCCTTTTTCACAGAAAAGTCAGTGTGGATTATACCCGTCTTTTATGCAGGTAATTCAGGTAAGAATGAATGAGGTACAGTTCAGTTTTCACATTGAAATCATGTGCTGCTTACACACACAAAAAACCAAAAATGGTCACTATCAACAAATGTAATAGTCGGCCCACACTGTCGTCATTTATGTTTGAAAGGTTTAGGATCATCTGTAAGCGCTACACTGAGTTTTTCTTCCCCACTGAATAGCATCTTGAGATTCCCCTCACCCTTAGGCACTCATCCAGTCACTGTCCGTGTCAATCTCAAAATCACATTTGCATGGTGCTTGATCTAAATCAAAACTATCACCCATCACACCCAGTTCATTCAAAATGTCCATAACTTCTTCTTCACCTGCTTTTTCCACAAGAAATTCAGCAAAAACATCTTCAAACAAGTTCCTAATTCTATCACGTTCTGCTTCGGGCGCCGCCATTTTTGTTCGAGTCGCACTATGCATTACAAGCTGCTACTAACCATAAACTAAGCTAGAACATTGAAAATCCATGTTCCGGGGCTCGCTCAGTCACTCATGCAAATTAGTTTGTCACTGAGCCATAGTTTCGTATCTGCGTGTGTCTGTGAAACTAGGCTCGCAAGGCTCACCCTACAGCGCGACTGTTGTCGCAACAGCCAGTGACGGCCATGACGTAATGGCGCGACTATTGTCGCGACAACCAGCATAAGGGTTAACTTGGTAACTTTCTCCTTCCGGTTTTGCGACCTTCAAAATAGCGACACGTCGAAGAGACGTCGTTTCACGCGGAGAAAATGTTTCCTGCGACAGTTCTTTGAAGAACAAGTGGAAGTGGGACTGGATGGAGAGTAAGGTGGATGATGATGAAGTGATAGGCCAGTTCATAGCCAAGCTTAATGCCTGTGGCCTTGCTTACTGCAGTCTGTGCCGAGTGCAAATAAATTACTGTTCACGCGGAAAAGTTGCTTTGGTGGATCACATTAAAAGCAACAAGCACAAGACAGCTCTGGATCAGCGGACAAAATTAATGCAAGATGTCCAGCTCCACACTTGGGAGCTGGACATCATGCATACATTTTGTGTGCCATTAGGTTGAAAAGGAACTCCTCTCATCTACACTTGGTCCAAGTTGTGAAAGATAGTAAGTATTAGTATAGTTGATTTTTATAGCTTTTTGTGTAAAAAAAAGGTAAACAAGTGGGGTAACGTTTGCTCCCATAAGAAAACCTGACACAGAGTAACTTTTATTCAAGACTGGCACAGCCTTTTAAACTTGAATAAAGTCAGACAAATACATAGACGAACAATCTAATAGTGGGGGAAAAAAACAAGCACAGGCCAAAAACTGAACTGTCTTCATAATAATGACTTGGCAAAGATTTGGACTTAAGGAGGGGGCAGTTTGAAGATGGAGAAACTGGGAACATGAAATTAAGAAAATATATTACAGATATGAAAACTCTTCACTAGCTGCACAAGGGAACCATCGCAATCCCTTTTGAAGGCAGATATATTTGCCTTTTTTATACAAATATATCTGCCTTCAAAAGGGATTGCAATGGTTCCCTTGTGCAGCTAGTGAAGAGATTTTATATCTGTAATACATTTTCTTAATTTCATGTTCCCAGTTTCTCCATCTTCGAACTGCCCCCCCCCCTCCCTCCTTAAGTCCAAATCTTTGCCAAGTCATTATTGTGAGGACAGTTCAGTTGTTGGCCTGCCCTTGTTTTTTCCCCCACTATTAGATTGTTCGTCTGTATGTATTTGTCTGACTTTATTCAAGTTTAAAAGGCTGCGCCAGTCTTGAATAAAAGTTACTCTGTATCAGGTTTTCTTATGGGAGCAAACGTTACCCCACTTGTTTACTGTTTGTTTACTGTTCTCTGCCTCATTTCATTTCCAATTTGAAAAAAAAAAAAAAATTAAAAAAACAACAACAATATTGGCTTTTTCCTTTAAAATTTGTTAATTTCAGTCTCAAAATGCACCAGATTGCACAGAAATTTTTTCGGGGGGGCATGCCCCGGACCCCCCTAGACTGTTTCCTCTTTTTTCCTTTATGGAGAGTCCCACCCCTGTGTGTTGTATTGACATATTTTTTTTTCAGTTCCCCTATGATTAATTCAAACGACTTCACAAAGACCATGAAAAAGAAATGCATTGTCTTTGAGGAAACCACCTGTGGAGCCCTTGAAGGTTGTGTTATCTTGATTTAATAGAAAGATCATGAAATTCCCGATCTTTTTTTGTTTTTTCTTGGTGGCGTGAATAGATTTCCTTTTCAAACAACTTCAGGTTTATCCCAGTGGCACATCCCTGAATATGGAATATGTTTGCCGTAATGGTGGCATAAAAACCTTGTCAAACATGCACAGATCTCATCAAACAATCTTAGGAGGAGGTCTGGCCAAGGAACTAAAAAGAAGAGCCTATTTAGCAAAACAGATGATAGAAACAATTTTGAATGGAGTTGGAAGCCAAGAAATTTGTTTGGGGGATATTTCAGCTCTCCCCTCCATTTGTCTGTTCTGGAAAATAAACCCCCCACCCCCAACAAAAACAAAAAAAAAAAGAAAAGAAAAAGGAAAAACAAACAAAATTCCATACTCTTCAAATACCCTTGAAAAGTGCACAGTTTTATCCAATTTTCTTCAGTCTGAATCATAGCAGAAGATGATCTGAGTAATAAAATCAATCTTAAATATCCGGTCATTATAGGAACCTCAGCTGACTGCAGAAAAGAGTTGGACCAGGGTTGAATTGGTTTGGTACAACATGCTTTGGGTAAAGCTGAGTAGGATCCAATCTACTCACAGTTTGAGATGTTGGCTATGGCCTCAACTTTGGCTGCCATGACTTTGAGTGCTTTGATACACCCTGTACATTGTTTGAGTGCTTGGGTATAACCTTAACATTAAGTACTGTCACTTTGTTTTAAGTCTTTGGAGCTTTGATACACCCTGTACATTGTTTGAGTGCTTGGGTATAACCTTAACATTAAGTACCATCACATTGGTTTAAGTCCTTGGGTACAGCCTTTCACTGTTTGAGTGTTTGGATACAACCTGAACACTGTTTGAGTGCTATACAATCTTACCTCTTGAGAGCTTGGGTACAACTTTACCACAGTACAAGTGCTTTAAGTACAACTTTTAACTTTACCACAATAAAAGTGCTTAAGTGCAACCTTTAACACTGTTTGAATGCTTGAATACAATCTTAACACTGTTTTAGTGTTTTAATACAACCTAAACACAGAATGTTTTGATTAAACCTTGCCACTGTTCAAGTGTTTAAACACAATGGATGTTAACCCTTTCCCTGGTAGTCGCGACTATAGTCGCGCTGCTTTGTTTATACTGTCGACTGGTAGTCGCGACTATAGTCGCGCTGCACAGTGACGCAAATCAGCCGCTTGGGGTTATTGTTCTTGGCTTAGAAACCAGGTCAGGGGCGCTACAATTTGTGGAATACAGGCTAGAGGGGCCCTGCAACCTGTATATTCAGTGTTCAGGCAATGTTTTCAGTGTCTGTGCTATGATTATACAGACTGCTTGTCGAAGCGTAAACAAAACCACCAAGATGGCGGCTGCGCGAAACGTGGATCGTGGTAGGAATGTTTTTCAGGACTTTTCGAAGATTTTTTCCGCGGTGTAGAGAATGTAGATGAAGAGGATGGTAACTTAGAAGATTTACAAGCTGTTCTACAAAATGTGATGCTTGAGGGCGACATCAGAGACATGAATCAAGCCCCAAACAACAGAGACTTTGAAGATGATGAAGATGAGTGTTGGAGTAGTGAAGGGGGTGATGGAATAATCAACATGCCGTTCGAAGGTGAAAGCCGTCTGCTTGTTGACAACTTTCCTGCCAATCCTCATCCTTTGGACTATTTTCAGCTTTTTGTTGGTGACGATATTTTGAGGTCGATCGTGGAGCAAACCAACTTGTACGCTCAACGGAAAATTGAAGCCGGCAATCTGAAGCCCAACTCAAGGCGAGCCTTTTTTTTGTGCGAGCCTCTCTCTCCCTCTCCCTCTCTCTGGCAAACGCATGCACGCACACATGCACACACACCATTATTTTTTCATTTAGAATTCAGGTAAGTAAAAATGACTTTTTGTCTTTTAGATAATTGATTGCTAATGTAATGTGATGAGTGGGCGTGTCTGCATGTGCATCTGACATATGTGTGCGTGTTTGTGTGTGTGTGTGTGAGCGTATGTGTGTGTGTATGTGTGTGTGTGTGTGTGTGTGTGTGTGTATATGTGTGTGTGTGTGTGTGTGTGTGTTTGTGTGTGTGTGTATGTGTGTGCATATTGGTGTGATTCCGAATTGGATTACCTGTATTCTCCAATATAATCCAGGTGAGTGAATTACAGTTGACCACTAAATCACTAACATTGTGTTTTTTCGTATTCTTTGTTCATTTCTGTACATTTTTCATTCTGGGTATATTGTTCAAATATGCACAAGAAACAAGATAGAAGCCTATAAAGATGATGCACGTTTTTCTGAGAATTTCTGTCTGTTAATTCACCAGTGGCTCTTTAATATCTATAGCGAATATATACCAGGTTAAGGGTTAACATTGTTTGAGTGTTTGGATACATTGTTGGAGAGTGGTTGGATATAACCTGAACACTGAATGCTTGGATATAACCTTAATGCTGCTTCAGTACAACCTTAACACTTTGAGTGTGTGGAAACAACATTGTTGGACACAGTCTTAAAGTGTTTGAGTGCTTAGGTACAACCTTAACAATGTACAAGTGTGTAGGCACAACCTTAACACTGAGTGGTTGGATACAACCTCAGTACTGTTGAGTGGTTTTGTTGGATACAGCCTGAACGCTGTTCGAGTGATTGGATACGTCCTCAGCATTGTGTGAGTGTTTGGGTACAACCTTAAAACTGTACAATGGCTTGGACAGCTCGTTGAATCGTGCTGCATAGAACTCGACTTCTTTGTTGCAGTCATACAATGTGGAACGGGATCATTTTTGTTGTTGTAGAATCATGCTGCGTGGAACTGGATCACCTTGTGTTGCAGAGTTGTGCTATGTAGAAGGGTCATGCAATGTTAACCACTATTTATGTTTTCATCTTAGAATCATGCTGTGTGGAATTCAGGCACTTTGTGTCATGCCGTCTGGAACTCGTCACTTGGTGTTTGGGTCATACTATGTAAAACTCCATCCCTTTTCTATTGCAGTGCCATGGTATGTGGGATCACTTTGTATAGTGGAATCATGCTGTGTAGAACTGTGATCGCTTTGTGTTGCAGTCATACTATCCCTCATATTGCAGTCATGCTGTATTGAACCCAATCACTTCATGTTGCATTCGTACTATCCCTCTCTTTTCTACTTCTAGAGTCATGCGATTTAGAACTCCCTCTCTGTTGCAGAGTCATGCTGTGTAGAAGTATGATCCTTTTGTGTCGTAGTCGTACGATCCCTCTCTTTTGCGGTCATACAATGTAGAACTTGGATCACTTTGTGTTGCAGAGTCATGCTATGTGGAAATCAGCCTGGTTGTGGAAGCTTGTGGGGAAGGGAGACAACTGCTCAAGCTACAAGAAAACGTGGCCCTGACCACACCTGTTAAAGTGCTTGTCTCCCCTAAACCACTCAAACGATGAGTGGGATTTTGTGTGCGTGCGTGTTTGACAGAGAGAGTGAGAGAGAGATCTGGACATTTTTTGGTTAAATTGTGTATGGTACAAGTGAGGAAAAAAGAGGATATATTTGTAAAATAGCTATGTGTGTGGGGTGGGGGTGGGGGTTAATGGATCTGGTTTTATTCAGTTGTGGGTGAAAGAGGGAAAGAGAATAAATCCTTGTGAAAAAAAACAAAGTGTCAGATAATGCATGGGATTGAAATGGTGTTGAAATGTGCATGTGATAATGAATGGGATTGGAATTGCATTGAAGTGTGCGTGAGATAATGAATAGGATTGGAATTGTTTTGAAATGTGTGTTTCTTATCTTCGTTTGCTTTTGAAAAATAAATGTATGGTTTATCCTGTAGATTTGATATGTTGGAGTGGTCTTATCAAAGGCTATTGTCTATGGCCACATGAATGAGCAAGAATGCCAGTGAATCTGTGTGAGTGTGTGGGTAAAAAATCTTTCTGAAAATGAAATGGGGGGGAGGGAAGAGGGGCAGGTCCATTATTTGTTGGTTTTTTTTTTTTTCCTTGAAATTTATATGCAGGGGGGATATTAAAAAGGAAAATAAATGGAACATTCCTGATTTTTGGCTACAATATTCCAAAATGCAGCCTGAATGTCACACACACACACACACACACACACACACAAAGAGTACAAAGCAATAGAAAGTTCACAAACTGCTTTCATGCTTCTGCATTTCATGCACACCAAGCTATCTAAAGGCTTGCTTGAAAAGGGGGGTTGAATTTGATTCGAAGAGGGACAGAGAAGAGCAATGGCAGATAGCAATGCGGCATTCCAAAATTAATTGGCAACAATACAAAGAGTGTATCCACAGTGTTTTTTCCTTTGAAATATATAGGGGGTGGGGGGGGGGGGGGAGTATTGTCACTAATGTTGGCAGAAGACTTCTAGATGGGGAGTAGCTCGGGCAAATGCAGAGGAGTGACTGAGTGGATTAAAAAAAAAGTATATGTATATAGATATATTTCAGCATTTTATGTATATTATATACACACACACACAAACTTTTTTTCTTCTGAATTCTGTTGTATCTGGCACGCAATATGTGCATTTTCTTTTAGGACAAGGTTTTTATGTTGCCTTGTTGAGCAGACAACATCACTTCTATTGCTAGAAAGAGCAGACATAATCACTGCTGTCACTACAAAGAGCAGACATCATCTTTGCCATCACTGAAAAGATCAGACATTCAGTTGAAAGAGCAGATATCACTTCTGTCTCAAAGAGGAGCAGACATCGTCATTACTATCACTAGAAAGAGCTATCTTTGTCGTCATTAGAAAGAGCAGAAATCATCACTGCTATCACTAGAAAGAGCAGACATCATCACTGCTGTTTCTGCAAAGAGCAGACATAACTTACCACTGGAAAGAACAGACATTATCACTGCCATTACCAGAAAGAGTAGACACCATCAACTCTTGTCTCTACAAAGAGCAGGCACCATCACTGCTATCACTAGAAAGCTATTTTTGTCTTCATTGGAAAGAGCAGAAATCATCACTGCTATCACTAGAAAGAGCAGACATAATCACTGATGTTTCTGCAGAGAGCAGACATAACCACTGGAAAGAACGGACATTATCACTGCCATTGCCAGAAAGAGTAGACACCATCAACTCTTGTATCTACAAAGAGCAGACACCATCACTGCTATCGTAAGAAAAATCTGACGTCATCATTGTTATCACAAGAAAAAACGAATTCAAGACGGGAGCAGTTAGGCTGATGTCTTCCATGCTACTCGTGGAAAGAGCAGGGTGACTTGCTGTCACGAGAAAGAAAAGATGTGTTCTTGGTATCGCTAGGTAGAACAGATGTGTCTCATACTAACATTGGATAGAACATACGTGTCCCATGCTTACACCAAAAAGAAAAGAAGTGGTACATGCAATCACCACAAAGAACAGACGCGCGACCTGCTATCACTATAGAGAACAGACCTGCTACATACTATAGCCAGAGAGAACAGACGTGCTACATACTATAGCCAGAGAGAACAGACGTGCTACATACTATAGCCAGAGAGAACAGACGTGCTACATACTATAGCCAGAGAGAACAGACGTGCTACATACTATAGCCAGAGAGAACAGACGTGCTACATACTATAGCCAGAGTGAACAGACCTGCTACATACTATAGCCAGAGATAACAGACCTGCTACATACTATAGCCAGAGAGAACAGACATGCTACATACTATAGCCAGAGAGAACAGACATGCTACATATTATAGCCAGAGAGAACAGACGTGCTTCTTCATATAACCAGGGAGAACAGACTTTATTTGCAATCACTAGAGAGATTGAACGTGCTACATGCTATCCCTGGAGAGAACAGACAGATGTGCTCCTTCCTATCACCAGAAAACAGACGTGCCATGCTCTGTCACTAGAAAGAACAAATATGTCACTTGTGATCAACAGAAAGCACAGACGTGTCACTTGTAATCCAAAGAAAGAACAAACGTGTCACTTGTAATCAACAGAAAGAACAGCCGTGCCACTTGTAATCACTAGAAACTACAGACGTGCAACATTCTATCACTAGAAAGAGAGGTGCAAAGTACTCTCACTAGAAAGAACAGAGGTGCCACGTGCTCTCACTAGAAAGAACAGAGGTGCAACGTGCTCTCACTAGAAAGAACAGAGCTCCAACGTGCTCTCACTAGAAAGAAGAGAGGTGCAACGTGCTCTCACTAGAAAGAACAGAGGTACAACGTGCTCTCACTAGAGAGAACAGAGGTGCAACGTGCTCTCACTGGAAAGAACAGAGGTGCAACGTGCTCTCACTAGAAAGAACAGAGGTGCAACGTGCTCTCACTAGAAAGAACAGAGGTGCAACGTGCTCTCACTGGAAAGAACAGAGGTGCAACGTGCTATCAGTAGAAGGAACAGAGGTGCAACATGCTATCAGTAGAAGG
Source organism: Conus ventricosus (assembly GCA_018398815.1). Lineage (NCBI taxonomy): Eukaryota > Metazoa > Mollusca > Gastropoda > Neogastropoda > Conidae > Conus > Conus ventricosus. The sequence continues at coordinate 42,307,592 of CM031613.1, forward strand.
AACAGAGGTGCAACGTGCTATCACTAGAAAGAACAGAGGTGCAACGTGCTATCAGTAGAAGGAACAGAGGTGCACCGTGCTATCACTAGAAAGAACAGAGGTGCAACGTGCTCTCACTAGAAAGAACAGACGTGCCACATGCTCTTACTAGAGAGAACAGAGGTGCAACGTGCTATCAGTAGAAGGAACAGAGGTGCAACGTGCTCTCACTAGAAAGAACAGAGGTGCAACGTGCTATCAGTAGAAGGAACAGAGGTGCAACGTGCTATCAGTAGAAGGAACAGAGGTGCAACGTGCTCTCACTAGAGAGAACAGAGGTGCAACGTGCTCTCACTAGAAAGAACAGAGGTGCAACGTGCTCTCACTAGAAAGAACAGAGGTGCAACGTGCTCTCACTAGAGAGAACAGAGGTGCAACGTGCTCTCACTAGAGAGAACAGAGGCGCAACGTGCTCTCACTAGAAAGAACAGAGGTGCAACGTGCTATCAGTAGAAGGAACAGAGGTGCAACGTGCTCTCACTAGAGAGAACAGAGGTGCAACGTGCTCTCACTGGAAAGAACAGAGGTGCAACGTGCTATCAGTAGAAGGAACAGAGGTGCAACGTGCTCTCACTAGAAAGAACAGAGGTGCAACGTGGTTTTACTAGAAAGAACAGACGTGCCACGTGCTATCACTAGAGAGAACAGAGGTGCAATGTGCTCTCACTAGAAAGAACAGAGGTGTAACGTGCTTTCACTAGAAAGAACAGACGTGCCACGTGCTCTCACTAGAGAGAACAGAGGTGCAACGTGCTTTCACTAGAAGGAACAGAAGTGGAACGTGCTATATAGAAGGAAGAGACGTGACGTGCCACGTGCTATCACTAGAGAGAACAGACGTGCCACGTGCTATCACTAGAGAGAACAGACGTGCCACGTGCTATCACTAGAGAGAACAGACGTGCCATGTGCTCTCACTTGAAAGAACAGAGGTGCAACGTGCTATCACTAAAAAGAACAGAGATGCAACATTCTATCACTAGAAACAGAGGTGCAACGTTCTACCACTAGAAAGAACATGTGCAACGTTCTATGACTAGAAAGAACAGAGGTGCAATGTATCATCACTAGAAAGAACAGAGGTGCAACATTCTATCACTAGAAAGAATAGAGGTGCAACGTTCTATCACAAGAAAGAACAGAGGTGCAATGTATCATCACTAGAAAGAACAGAGGTGCAACATTCTATCACTAGAAAGAATAGAGGTGCAACGTTCTATCACAAGAAAGAACAGAGGTGCAATGTATCATCACTAGAAAGAACAGAGGTGCAACATTCTATCACTAGAAAGAATAGAGGTGCAACGTTCTATCACAAGAAAGAACAGAGGTGCAATGTATCATCACTAGAAAGAACAGAGATTCAACATTCTATCAATAGAAAGAACAGAGGTGCAACATTCTATCACTAGAAAGAATAGAGGTGCAACGTTCTATCACAAGAAAGAACAGAGGTGCAACGCTTCATCACTAGAAAGAACAGAGATTCAACATTCTATCAATAGAAAGAACAGAGGTGCAATGTACGTTCTATCAATAGAAAGAACAGAGGTGCAACGTTCTATTACTAGAAAGAACAGTGGTGCAACGCTTCATCACTAGAAAGAACAGAGATTCAACATTCTATCAATAGAAAGAACAGAGGTGCAATGTTCTATCACTAGAAAGAACAGCGGTACAACGTTCTATCACTAGAAAGAACAGTGGTGCAACGTTCTATCACTAGAAAGAACAGTGGTGCAACGTTCTATCACTAGAAAGAGCAGAGGTGCAACATTCTATCACTAGAAAGAACAGTCGTGTTTCTTGCTATCTCTAGAAAGAACGGACGTGTTCTTTGCTATCACTAGAAAAAAAGAAAAAAAACGTGCTCCTTGCTATCACGGGAAAGAACAGACACACTCCTTGCTATATCCAGAAAGAAAAGCGCTTCGTACTGACGCCAGAAAGAGAAGACCTGCTCCTTTCTATCACTAGAAAGAACAGACGTGCTCCTTGCTAGCAGGCATGTTTCTTGCCAACACTAGAATGTATAGGGTCCTTGATATCACTAGGGGAAAAAGCGTCCATGCTATTACTAGAAAAAAAAACTGACGTCCCTGCAATTATTAGAAAGGACAGACGTGCAACTTGCTATCACCAGAAAGAAGAGACGTGTTGATTGCTATCGCTAGAAGATCACACTACTCTGTGGCATCACTAGAAAGACCAGACTACTCTGTGACATCACTAGAAAGATCAGACTACTCTATGACATCACTAGCAAGATCAGAGTACTCTGTGACATCACTAGAAAGAACAGACTACTCTGTGGCATCACTAGACAGAACAGACTACTCTGTGGCATCACTAGAAAGATCACACTACTCTGTGGTATTACTAGAAAGAGTATACATGCTCCTTGTTATCAATAAAAAGAACAGATATATTCTTGTGATATCCCTAGAAAGAACAGACCCACTACTTTGCATCGCTAGAAAGAGCGGACGCCCTTGCTACCACCAGAAGACGTAGACGTCCCCGTAATCACTGGAAAGAACAGAGGTTATACTATCACCAGAGAAAGAAAACAACAGACGTGCTTCGCGTTATCACCTGAAAAGTACGGACAAGCTTCTCGCTATCCCTAGAAAGAACAGATATACTCAGTACTATCACCAGAAAGAACAGACGTGCTCCACGATATGACTAGAAAGAACAGGCAAACTCCACGTGATCACTAGAAGGAACATGATTGTTGCTATCAGTGGTTAAAAACAAACAAACAAACAAAATAACCCGTTCATGTTATCACCTGAACTGACGTCCCTGTCAGCACTAGAAAAAACTGACGTCCTTGCTGTTACCAGAAGAAACAGACGTGCAACTTGCCATCAGACGTGTTTTGAGCTATAGAAACAACAATGGTACTCAGTGCTATCACATGCACAGGGAACAGAGGTGATCTGCATTTGTGCTATCACTAAAAAGAAAACAAAAAGATACTAAGGTGCTTCGTGTTATAACTAGAAACAAAAAAACGCCTCTTTCTATCATTAGAAAACAAAAAAAGACTTGGTCTTTGCTATCAGTAGAAAGAGCAGATATGATCCTGGCTATCAGTAAAACACACACACACACACACACACACACACACACACACACACACACGTACACACACACACACACACACACACACACACACACACACACACACACACACACACACACAGAGGCGTGCTCATTCCTATCATTGGAAAGAACAACAGTGCTCACTACGTGCTACATGCTATCACTTGAGAAAACATGTTCTAAATGCTCATTCCTGTCACTAGAAAGAACAGGCGTGCACATTCTTACGTGCTAACATGATATCACTCGAGAAAACCGACGTTCCACATGCCATCAACAGAGAGAACGGATATGCTGTATGGTATTACTAGGTAGAGAAGACCTGCTTCTTCCTATCTCTAGAGAGAACACAAACGCTTCTTTCTATCTCTAGTGAGAACAGACGTGTTACCTGCTACCACTAGAGGGAACAGACGTGTTACCTGCTATCTCTAGAAAGAACAGACGTGTTATCCGCTATCACGAGAGAACAGACGTGTTACCTGCTACCACTAGAGGGAACAGACGTGTTACTTGCTATCTCCAGAAAGAACAGACGTGTTACCTGCTATCACTAGAGAGAACAGACGTGTTACCTGCTATGACTATAAAGAACAGACGCGTTACCTGCTATGACTAGAGAGAACAGACGTGTTACCTGCTACCACTAGAGGGAACAGACGTGTTACTTGCTATCTCCAGAAAGAACAGACGTGTTACCTGCTATCACTAGAGAGAACAGACGTGTTACCTGCTACCACTAGAGGGAACAGACGTGTTACTTGCTATCTCCAGAAAGAACAGACGTGTTACCTGCTATCACTAGAGAGAACAGGCGTGTTACCTGCTACCACTAGAGGGAACAGACGTGTTACTTGCTATCTCCAGAAAAAACAGACGTGTTACCTGCTATCACTAGAGAGAACAGACCGTCTGACGTGTTACCTACTATGACTAGCAAGAACAGACGTGTTACCTGCTATGACTAGAGGGGACAGACGTGTTACTTGCTATCTCTAGAAAGAACAGACGTGTTACCTGCTATCTCTAGAAAGAACAGACGTGTTACCTGCTATGACTAGAGGGAACAGACGTGTTACCTGCTATCTCTAGAAAGAACAGACGTGCTACCTGCTATCATCAGAGAGAACAACTCTAGAAAGAACAGACGTGTTACCTGCTTTCACCAGAGAGAACCAACACTGTTATTTGTAAATTTCAAAATCAGAGCCCCGAGTTTGACCAAAACAGTAGTATCATAACTTAATTTAAATAAAACCCTTCCCGTACATCGTGGTGCAATTGCATCCATACTTTAACTCAATGTTTTATAGTTCAATTATCATTCCTACAATCATGCTGAAATTACATGACTTTATCAATAAAAGATCCAGGCATGTGTTACCCAAAATGATGCGATTTAATCCCTTAATAAACAAGTACACAAAACAAAACATCGTTCGACTGGGGTCATTCAGTCTGGTAAAACATTTTTTTTTTCTTTGTGATAAAAATTTGTTTAAGCTGCTACTTAAGAGCATTTTAAACCTAATTTGCAAAATAATTGTTCAGATCTTTAAACTGAATGTAGAATCAGTAGAAAGCCGGCACTGAGCTCCTAAATTCCTCGACATTCTGAAGTTTCTCTCTCTCTCTCTCACACACACACACACACACACACACACACAGAACAAACGAACGAAAGTTTATTTCGAGAGGGTAGTGGGATAAACGTAAACAATGCTTTTTTACATCCAGCCACCTGGGCACACACACACACACACACACACACACACACACACACACACACACAATGCAAATAAAATAAATTGGGAACAAATACAAATGCATACAATAGTAAACAAATCAAAGTAAACGGGTTCGTTCTTGGACACATTCTATTTTTTCCACCAAGCAAACTGACAAACAAAGAACCGCCACAAACGAACGGACCCAGTAGAAAAACACAAACTGGCCCCAGAGCAAACAAACAAGCCAAAATGTCGCACTGACAGGCATGAAAGAAACTCTATCTACTGTCAATTTCCCTTGATCACCTGAAAATTCCAATGTTATTTTCCTCCCGATAAAGAGATTGAATTTCATTTAATTGAACTTGTCCTTTCACTGTGTCTTTTTATTACAGCAGCTCTATTCAAATCAAATGTCCAATAGTCTTTTGACAAAGGAGAGAGAGAGAGAGAGAGAGAGAGAGAGAGAGAGAGATTTGAAGAGTGAGCAGGCTTGACCTATCAACCTTATTCATCCCCGTCCAGCAAAGTTTCCCCAAACCCCGTCCAACCAGTCCGCCACCATTTATGGCACAGACGTGTATCTGCCTACGAAATGTCTTGATCGGCAAACAGCCGGTGGACGGAACAGGCAGATCGCTATGCTTGCTTTGGCGCTGTTTATCTTCCGCTACCCTGCCTACGCATGCGCGCACTTTGACGCCATTTCCGACTCTCGGCAGGTAGCACACCGGCACTTCTTTTCTCAAGACTGCGTGTAAGGTTTCGAATGTATATAGACAGTCTCCTTTGGCTCAAAATGCGGAAGGGAGGGGGATAGGGGACAGAAGGTAGTCTGCCCCGCCCCCTCCCCATACCCCAGAGCCAATGCCCCATTTTACCTGTATTCTGGGTTTGAAGTCAGTACAGTTAGCCTATATTCACAGCCGAACATCTAAACCATTAGACAGCAGGTATCTATCGTCGGTAGAAACCGTGTGTGTGTGTGTGTGTGTGTGTGTGTGTGTGTGTGTGTGTGTGTGTGTGTGTGTGTGCGAGTGTGTGTGTGTGTGTGTGTGTGTGTGTGTGTGTGTTGTGTGTTTATGTTTTATTTTGGTTTGTTTGTTTTCCTTTTCCTGTTATTGCTTTAAACTTACCCTTCCTCCACACCCCAAAAGGGGCGAAAGGAATAAATGTTGTTCTTGTGTGTGTGTGCGTGTGTGTGTGTGTGTGCGAGCGCGCGCGCGCGCGCGCGTGTGTGTGTGTGTGTGTGTGTGTGTGTGTGTGTTCCTGATGTCGATTGTGGTGTGCGGCCGTCACTGCGTGGAAAACTTGGTGTTTTGTTTGTCAGTGGTATTTGGAAAAGTGCGTGTTTCAAGTCTCATGCTTAAAGACATGCTGTCATTCACGGTCACACGTCTGGGCCAATGTGCGATGTGGCGGGTAGGGTTTGGGGGTGGAGGGGGGTGGGGAGGGGTCACCGACCTAGCGTGGGCCATGTGAATAAGGGAAGGAAAAAGTTATCGCGGTCGATTCAGCTGTTTTCCAAAAACGCTGTCGATCACGCTAATGTACGTGGTCCATTGGGGCTCGACGAGTGTGCCTCCCTTTTTTCCACGTGTAAAGAATACCCGCCCTACTCCTCTTCCCACCTTACCACATCGTCCATCGTCCCTTCCTTCATCCTATTTCTCGACCTCTCTCTTCGCCGCTCCTGTCCCTTCCCAGCTTATCTCTAGCCATGTGTCGGTTCCGTTGAGCTTTGTGTAAGAGGTCACATTCAAGCACAAACAGGACCCCCCCCCCCCCAACCCCCCCCCCCCCCCCCCCCCCCCCGCCCCCCGTCCTCTACTCCTCACCAAGAGGAAAAGTGAGCGAGTTCCGACACGCGTTGTGTCAAATGTCGAGATATATTTTGTGGATATTGATCAGGTTGTGCGCTTTCATGGCGCGAACATCTTGGCAGCCGAATTTAACTTAACCTTTTAATTTAATGGGGAAAGATAAAAAAAAAAAAAGCCACAGAAGATAAGTTTGAAACCAGGAGTGAGAAAAGTGTGGGTGGGTGTTGGTGGTGGTGGGGATTTCAATGGTTGCTCACTTTGAGCCATGATCAGAGGCCATCTACATTACATTTAGCATCGCTGATCTTGGTCATAGGGTCAGAGAGGTATCACCAAATTTTCCCACTGGACTAAAAGTAAGAGAGGGTATAGTAATCATTCTCAGAGAGGGTGCTAATCATTCTCCAACCCATCCCGAACTACATAGCTCAGCAATAAGACGTTGTCTTAGTTATACTTCATTATCCTCTTTGAGAGGTTATGGGGTTTTTGGTTGTCTTTTTTTAAAAAATCCGTATTTGTTGGTTTGTTCGCCGAGGCAAAAAACCAATGGATCAATTTTAACTCTACTTTTTTGTCTGAAAGAAAGCGAACTCTTTTAATGTTGGCATGGATCTTGGATTTGTATCCTCACTTTCTTTGACAACGTTGAGAAAAGAGATTTGTTGATACTTTTTGCTTTTCTTTTCTTTTTTTCTCTCTTCAAGATGGAATGTATGGGTCTCAATGAGGAAAATCTCAATGAGGAAAAAAAACTTTTTATACATCGTATGCTATCTGCAAAATCAGGATTTGGTGCGGATTTGGTCTGATGCCAGTGAGCACAATGACATTTCTGAAGGAAGAAAGGTGTTATTGAATCGGTCACTACTGAATTACAAACTAAGCCAGACACTTGCATCTACCACCAGATTGTAGTTGAGACGGTGACAATGAGGATTCAGCGTAGCAGACCAGTTTTGATATATCTGTGATGGTTTTGGAGAAACATCGATATGATGGATTATGGTAGGATTTGACCGAAGCTCAGAGAACTGTTCGACAAGTGTTGATATAAGTATTTGAAATGGGTTTGGAGATATGTCAACAGACATATGTTGGATGATGGGAGGATTTGATCGAAGTTTTGAGAACTGTCCGACCCTTGACCGGGATCTGCGCTCTCCCGATCGTCCCCTTGCTGGCTATATTATTGACACGTTGACAGAGATCTTTTTTCTTTTTTTTTCTTTCTCTTTTCTTTCCTTTTTTTGGTCACTGTTTATTTATGAACATTCCTGTGACATTCCTCCCACCTCGCGCATCCTGCCTCTGTCAAACAAAGTCCTACCCATTCTTGTTATGCAGCATTTTCCAAAGTTCAAAGTCTTCTGCCAGTTATCGGTGTTCAGTGGCGGTGAAATCATCCACTAAGAGATATCCTCCTGCACTGCTGATGTGGCACTTTTGGTAACTTTTGAGTGGTAGCGTGCTTCCGTGTCACCATCTGGAGATACCCATAGTCAGCCCAATCCTCCCTCCACCTCTCCTCTCCTGACAACGGGTAATCTTGTAGTGGCCAAGTCCAACCGACGCTGAGGTCTGTTACACACTTTCTTCCCTCTCCTTTTCTATCACCTCTGGTGTTTGTATCTTATTGTCTGTCTGGATTATTTAACATCTGAACACCACGTCAGCTCCACTTTCCCTTTGACCCCTATCTCCCTGAGACTGCCCACAGCAGGGCAGGGGAGGGGGAGGTGGAGGTGTGGGGGTAGGGTGGGGGAGGGTTTGATGACATTTCACTTCCCGAGCCTTATCTACATGGGACAAAACCTCTGTCTTACAGACTCACTCTCTTTTTTTTTTTTCACCTTTAAGACAGGCTTGAAAATACATCTCATAGGTGATAAGGGTGGGAAGGGGCGGGTGTGTGAAACAATGGGGTATGTAGTTTGTTTTGTAGAATACTTTGATATCTTAGTGATATTAGTGGTTATGGTGGATTGATAATAGTGCTCAGTGAGGGGGGGGGGGGGGGGGGGGGGGGAGGGGGAGGGGGATAAAATTTCCGCCTTCAGTCACTTCGTTTTGATCCTTAGCAAATGTTGAAGAGTATACACGCAATACGTATGGGCATAGGGCCACAGGGAGTCAGAGGCATGAAGCAATGGTCTGATTTGTCCAGGGACTTGGTATTGATTCGGGTTTGCCTGCGTGCTGATGTTATACAGTTTTTTGACGAAAGGCAATAACATTATTCTTTCTTTCTGTCTGCGTTCTATTCTGTCTTCGTCTCTTTTTTGTGTGTATGTATCTAGCTGTCTCGTCTGGCTTGTCTGACAAATGACAGTCGCTTTGCTCTGTCTGCGTCTCTGCTTTATTTGTCTGTCTGTCTCTCTTTGTACGGGCGCGCGAAAGTGTCCTTGTTTGTTTTTGTCTGATTGTCAGCCTCCATGACCGCCTTTATTTTTTTGTTTGTTTGTCTGATCCTCTTTCTTTTTTCTGTCCGCCTGTCTCTGCCTCCATCTTCTCTTCCTCTTCCTCCTCCTCGTCTTTCTCCTGCTCCTCATGCTCCTTTTTCTTCCTCCCTTGTCTCTGTCTGTCTGTCTGTCTGTCTGTCTGTCTGTCTGTCTCTCTCTCTCTCTCTCTCTCTCTCTCTCTCTCTCTCTCTCTCTCTCTTTTCTCTCTCTCTCTCTCTCTTTCCCCTCTCCACGTCCCTTCTTGGCACTTTAAAGTGTACTGAGCAATGGACGATGTGTAGCATTTGACAAGCAGAGGTGAAGAGGAACTTAAAAGAATAGAGAGAGAGAGAGAGAGAGAGAGAGAGAGAGAGAGAGAGAGAGAGAGAGAGAGAGAGGAGAGAGAGAGAGAGAGAGAAGCAAAACCCTCGAAGAATTTTTTTTCTCAATAAATCGAATTTATAACTGGTAAACCCACCCTCGCCAGGAGTTTTGATCGTGAGATCTACATGTCTGTGTGACATTCACATTTGCTTCAAACCTGTTGACCACATCAAACATAATATTTGTATCCATTCGACTGAGTAAATGTTGCTGTATTTTCCTAAAGAATCCCCGAGACCAATTCATTCAATGCATAAAATCATCTGAACGGCCCCGTGGTCACTTAGTTCGAGTGCTTGCCAACTGAACAGGTGGTTCTGAGTTCGAACCGATGTAGGGTCGTTTGTTTTACAGCTTGAAAAATCCCCTCTGACCACTTACATGAGCAAGATGGGCATCCAACGCTCTCATGCGCAAGATGGGCATCTAACGCTCTCATGCGCAAGATGGGCATCCAACGCTCTCATGCGCAAGATAGGCATCCAACGCTCTCATGCGCAAGATGGGCATCCAACGCTCTCATGCGCAAGATAGGCATCCAACGCTCTCATGTGCAAGATAGGCATCCAACGCTCTCATGCGCAAGATGGGCATCCAACGCTCTCATGCGCAAGATGGGCATCCAACGCTCTCATGCGCAAGATGGGCATCCAACGCTCTCATGCGCAAGATGGGCATCCAACGCTCTCATGCGCAAGATGGGCATCCAACGCTCTCATGCGCAAGATAGGCATTCAACGCCCATCTTGTGCCGGATTCTAGAGGATAAGTGATTGCTCGTTCTTCGTTTTCATTGTCCTGAATGTTGTTTACATTGCCTGAAGAAGGCCTAAGAGGTCGAAACGCGTCATTTTTTGGCTTGTTATTTGTTTGTAGCTGTTGTTTGGCGGGTTTACTAAACATTCTTTTTAAAATTCAGATAATAAAAGACAACGAAGATATAATACTTCTTGGAAAAGAATACTTAGTTTGGATCTGATAAAACATTGGGCCTTAATCTCTGTTTCTAAATCCAAAATGCATCATGTAGAAGAAAGAATAAAAGAAACCTCAGCTGAAAGAGTTCAAGCAGTCATTGACAGTCAGACATAAAAACTGAAAAATTTTCTGGTTTTGTTCGGCTGAAATCCACAAATTTATATGCAGACTGGAATTATTAAAAAAAATGTTGATGAAAACTGAGGAAAATGAAAGATAGACATTACTTTTCCTAAGGAAAGAAAATCACGCTATAGACGACAAGAGAGAGAGAGAGAGAGAGAGAGAGAGAGAGAGAGAGAGAGAGAGAGAGAGAGAGAGAGAGAGAGAGAGAGAGAGGAACATATTATACTGAACAACATTAAAAACGCACCGTTTTGATTTGCCGATTTCCCATTTGGAAAAAATGTGTATTTGGATTTGGTATATTAACACAATTTTTAAGGGACACAGATTCACACTGCCTCGGTTTCTCCGCGCTTGCCGACGTTCGTGTGACGCCCACGTGCAACTCGCCCAAAACACTTTTCTTGCCACTGGGGCCGAGACTGAACGTAGCACATCTGTTTCTTTGTCTCAAATGGTGAGTTTGAAGTCATGCCGACTGGAAAACGGTATCAGTTGTCATTCGACCAGGCGAAGTGGTCCGAAAACAATGCCGCGACTGTCTATGCAAGAACGCGAGCGAGCCATTGGAATGTTAATGGTCGGCATGTTATCGAGAGAGACAGCCAGACAACTGAACTGCAGTCACTCTACAATTGTAAGGCTATCACAACGTTTGGCAGCAACTGGTTCCACCACTGATCGGCGTCGAACGGGCCAACCTCGTGTTCCACACCAGCGCAAGATCGATACATTCGACAGCTTCATCTTCGTAATCGATTCCTTACAGCAGCAGAAACATGTCGCCAGGTGGTTGGTCGACGGGGTCCAGTGTCTGGACAAACCGTTCGACGTCGATTGCAAGAATCAGGGCTCAATGCAAGACGCCCTCATGTTGGCCCAGTCCTCACCCGTAGACACCGTCAGCAACGCCTGCAGTGGGCCAACCAGCATCTGCCATGGACACGACGTCAGTGGAGAGCTGTGCTGTTCTCTGACGAAAGTCGATTCGCGTTATCTCATGCTGACGGGAGAATGAGAGTCTGGAGGCGTGTCGGGGAACGCTACGCCAACTGCTGCGTGTTTGAAGCCAATAGATGGGGAGGGGGCAGTCTGATGGTTTGGGGGGCATTCAGTCATGACTACCGGACACCTCTGTACTTTTTTGACAACCATGTCAATGCCAACACGTACCAGCAGGTGCTGCAGAACCACGTCGTCCCACTGTTTGGCCAGCACCCGGAGCTGCAGTTCTTCCAGCATGATAATGCACGACCCCACACCACAAGAGCCACCGCTGCGTTTCTCCAGGCGAACAACATTGCCGTGTTGCCCTGGCCATCTCTGTCCCCTGACATGGATCCCATTGAACACGTCTGGGATGAGCTGGGGCGTCTTGTGGCCCGTGGAAGACGTCCACAGACTCTCGATCATTTGAGGCACGCACTGACCGAGGAGTGGGATGGACTGCCACAGGCGTTCTTGCACAACCTTGTCTACTCCATGAGGAGGCGCTGCCAAGCGTGCATCGGGGCAAATGGCGGACACACTCGGTATTAGAGCTCGCGGACGGACATGCTCATCGTGGTGTACTTTTTGACAGGGACCCTAGTGAAGTCACCAGCTAATTTCAGATGAATTCGGCCATTCTTGTCAAGAACAGACATTTTGTTTAATTGAAAAATGGATGCGTAATCAAATATGCTTACTTTCATTAAATAATTCTGAACTACCAACGTTGTCTGGGTCTTTTGGCAAGCGGTGCGTTTTTAATGTTGTTCAGTATATAATGCTAAATGCGCTGACTTCCTCAGTACAAGGTAAGCGCAGCACTCTAGCTTGTAAGAGTTCGTTGTAGATCCTGTATTAGGTGTTCGGCAGACGACAAAATACATCAGGCGTTGTTGAAACGAAGAGGATCCTTTTATTTACAAACGTTGAAGACTATAGGAACAAAAACAGTCCACTGACCTTCAGGTTCAATAAGTCGTACAGGAACTCAATCGTACTTGCAGCAGGCAATATTCTGCTAATGGCAGCTTTTCATCGACAAGACTCAAACTCAGTGAAGACTCGAACACTTCTTGACCAGAGCTCTTCATCATATCTCATTTCTCTCTCCCTCTCAGTCAAACAGCTCTCGTTATTTTATGTGTTATCTAAAGAATATACTCGAACACACTCGATTAATTTTTTCTAGAATATTCTGCATATCAGTAAGCTTAACCAATGAAATCGCGACGACCGTATGCGAATGTAATTCGGCCAGCTTCTACAACATTCTCGAACCTTCGGCAATGCACTAGGCTAACAACTTATGGAAACCTGGTGAACATGGTGAACATTCTAACATAATCTTGAATATTCCAATCGCATTATCAATCGATCCCAAACAACACAAAACAATTAGGCATACATTCACTTTCCAAACGTTTTAAATAAATCAACAATAGCACTACACTGACCGAAAATCACTCTCACTCACTCTCACTCACTCCCTTGACCGGATGGTCGTGGGGGAGACATGATGGACGTCTTGCGGGCCAGAGAGCACCAGCCAGGTCTGTCTTCTGCCGCTCTGATCAGGGAGGGGCTGTCCATTCGGGTCCACTCTTTGATGTTATCCATCCAGTTCTTTGCTGGTCGTCCGCGTCTGCGGCCACCTTCCAATGTTCCTTGCAGCACTGTCTTGGGTAGGCTGTTGTGGCGAGTGACTTGACCAAACCATGTCAACTTCCTCCTTTTCACAAGCGCTAGGAGGGGTTCCTGCGGGCCTGCCCGTGATGTTATTTGGGCACGAACGAAGTCATTGGTCTTGTGGTCTTTCCAGGAGATCCCTAGCATGCGTCTGTAGCACTTGGTCTCAAACGTTTAGACTCTTCTGGTCGTCTCAGCTGTCATGGTCCAGCTCTCGCAGCCATAGAGAAGGATGGACAGAACCAGGGCTTTGTATAGTGTGATCTTTGTTGGGAAGCAGATGTCTTTGCTGCTCCAGATCTCATCAAGTTTTGCCATGGTGGATGTTGCGATGGCGAGCCTGGTCTTGATTTCGATGGTGGAGCGTCCGTCCTTGGTGAGTGTGGCGTCGAGGTCTTTAAAAGCGTCCACCTCTTCGAGCTGTTGGCCGTTCATGGTGATCTGTGCAGCGGTGTTGTTTGCGCTGTTGACCATGACTTTGCTCTTTTCGCAGCTGACCTCCATGCCATATGCCTTTGATGTGTCTGCCAGTCTGTTGGTGAGACCTTGCAGTTCGCTGTTGCTGCCCCCCATCAGGTCGATGTCATCGGCGAAACGTAGGTTGTTGATCGTTCGCCCACCGATGGAGATTGAGGACTCAAAATCATGTAGAGTGTCTCTCATGATGTTTTCCAGATAGAGATTAACAGCACCGGAGAGAGTAGGCATCCTTGACGGACACCGACCGTTGTCTTGAAGTACTTTCCGATGTTGTTGTTGAGGAGGACCGCACTACTGGCAGAGTTGTACAGGGACTGGATGGTTTGAATTAGTCCCTCCTCGATGCCAAAGCCTCTCAAAACATGCCACAGTCCTTCGTGCCACACTCTGTCGAAGGCTTTTTTGAAGTCTATGAAGTTGTGGTATAGTTCTTTTGCTGTTGGAGGTGTTTTTCCATCATAATGCGGCAGTTGAAAATCTGTTCAACTGTGCTTCGGCCTGCCTGAATCCGGCTTGTTCTTCTGCCAAGTGTTCTTCACCTTCGCCTCTGAGTCTGTTGAGAATGACTCTTAGCATGATCTTGCTGGTGTGGCTGATCAGGCTAATTGTCCTGTAGTTGTTACACTTTCGAAGGTTTCCTTTTTTTTGGAGGGGGATGATGAGTGATCTTGTCCACTCATCAGGCCATTGTTTGGTCTCCCAGATCTTCTGACAGAGTGATGTTACCACAGTGACCAGGTCATTTCCCCCGTGCTTGAGGAGCTCTGCTGGGATGTTGTCTGCTCCTGGTGACTTGCCCGATGGAAGGCTGCGGATGGCCTCCTCTACTTCTTCCCTCATGATAGGCAGTGGAGAGGGTTCCTTGGGTGGTCTTGTTTCCCTTTTAAGCACGCTGGTGTCTGGCTGTATGGGATAGTTGTATAGTTCGTCGCAGTACTCTGTCCATCTGGCCAGCACTGCGGAGCACTGCGGACCGAAAATGCTAAGATCTAAAAGCGATAGATAGAAGGAGGCTGGCAACGCGTCATTATTGCTATGACGTCTTTCACAAAAGTTTCCCCTCTCTTGTCTCCCTTTTAAATTGTTACAGAACAGTAAACAGCAAATCACTGATAACAAAAAACAACAACAAAAAAACAAAAAAACAAACAAACAAAGAAACAAAAAACTACAACAAGTATTCCCCTTTTGAAACTAACGGCGCACCATACTGGGCATTGGTACGAGCCATCAAACAGACAAGTGCCGATCGGGACAGCGGCAAGCAGTGGTCCTTATGATTATGGATCGATACACTGGGGAATCCGAGGCAATTATCTAGCCGGGCGGACAAGTCCACC
>CM031613.1:42330219-42332719 GCA_018398815.1 Conus ventricosus
TCAAGGAATTGAGTTTACTTTCCTCGTGTTATTAAAAACTTGTCTCTCTCTCTCTCTCTCTCTCTCTCTCTCTCTCTCTCTCTCTCTCTCTCTCTCTTCTCTCTCTCTCTCTCTCTTCTCTCGTCTCTCTCTCTCTCTCTCTCTCTTCTCTGCATCAATATTTTCTTTTCAACTTTTTTTTCTTCAGTATTCTCTCCACTCGCCCACTCACTCTAAGTGGCTGTTCGTCCGTCCGTCTTTCTTCGAATCATGCAGTCAGAATCTACAATCTCCTCTCTGCATGTGTGCGCGTGTACGTGTTTTCTTTCCACGTTATGTCGCATTCATTTTCGCCCCGGTATAACCGTAGATCTCTTTGCCCAATGCATGCCCTTTAATAAGTTCATTTTACAGCGAACAGGTTGAAGTAAACTGCAACATAAACACACAAACGCAAATTCTTGTGAAAAGCATGCCATGTGCTGCTTAAGTGAACGGTCTGTCAAGAAAGTTATCGTCCCACCAGCATCTGTGTGGCTGGTTGGTTGACAGGATGTTGACAAGATGATAAAAACAAACGAACAAAACCTACTGATTTGGTCTAGTGCAAGGACAAACTTATTGAATTCTGGCGTGGATCCGTGCATCGGATATAGATCAAAAGGACCGATTCAAAATCCATTCGAACATAGCGGATCTCTAAGCTCTCTAATGTATTCTTCTAAGAGAGTAGATGTCTTATGCTGATAAAGGCAACTCCGCCTGATAGTCTCTTTAGACCTAGCAGCCGGTCCCAAGCCCGGAAAAAGGAGGAGGGTTGGGCGTGAGGCTAGCAACCTCACCCTGTGAAACAACTGCCTGCTACAGAAGCATCAACAATTGCCAAAGAAACTCCACTCCTGGAAGAAGAAGGATCTGAATTGTTTGCGGATGACAATTCCACCCATGTTAACGACTCTTCTATGACTGTCCTATTGCTTATTTTGCGGTATGACATGAAGGGATTGGTCCGATGGACAGAACTTTACCACATGTGTCTAAACTCTCGTGACACGAAATGCATGTGCATAACAACCAGACAAAAACGTCAGAATATGTCAACTGATTCACTTTCTACATTCACTTTCTATCTCTTTTTCTGGCGTGGACATTCAAGAAGCATTAACACATAGGGTTTTAGAGATTAACATTGATACTGATTTATGTTGGACTGATTATGTTCTGTACTTGTGCAAACGAGTATCTCAATAGGTATTTCAGTTGAATAATATCCATTCTGTCTTAATATCCATTCTTGTAAACTGTTTCTTTTCAAGCGAACACCCAGTCTGTCATCAATTACGCATCTACAGTATGGGATTCCTGTATGGGGTTCTACCTGTGCTAAAGTCTTTAAACCCGCGAGTTTGGGATTCTACCAGTGCTAAAGTCTGTAAACCCGCGAGTTTGGGATTCTACCAGTGCTAAAGTCTTTAAAGGTGCTAAAAAAAAAAGAAAAGAAAAAAAATGGTGCCTTTAAAATTCAGTTCATTGTCTACTTGTGATAATAAAGCAGTTAACATGCTTCCACTTTATCCAAACTAGACGACAATGAAGCAATATGAATACACAAAGTCCTATTGGCATTGCTCCTCAGGTACTAGAAATAGTTTCCCAATAAATGGAAAGAGGCATTGTAATACATTTTCAGTTTCTCTCCCCAGAATATATCTGTTTGAATCGAGCCTTATGTGCAGTGGTGAGTTCTACTGGAACAACTTGTCGTAGTTTTCAAAACAGATAACCAGCATGATAGTTCTTCGTTTTCATTATTGTTCGTTTTTGCCTGAAGAAGACCCAAGAGGTCGAAATGCATTGTGTTTTGTCCTGTAATAAAACATTGTTTGTATCGTCCGGCGGAACTAACATCCTCTCTTTTCAAAATTTCTTTGAAAAAGAATGTGTTTGATAAAATGCGATACCAGGGGTGCACAGTCTCCTTTTTTTAATTTATTTGATATCAGAGAGCTGTATCAGAGGTTATTCAAATCCTTTTTTGAGTAAGAAATGCAATAACTTATATCCTAAATCACTCGCCTGTTGTTGCTCTTGTAGTTTTTGTCGTTAAATCATGTACATGAATGAATTTTGTTCCAGTCTGTCAGTCTGTCTGTCTATCTGTCTGTGTCTGTGTCTCTGTCTTTTTTCACTGTCTGTCTGTCTATCTGTCTGTCTATCTGTCTGTGTCTGTGTCTTTGTATTTTTTCACTGTCTGTCTATCTGTGTGCCTGGCTGCCTGTCTGTTTGTCTGTCTGTCTGTCTGTCTCTCTCTCCCTCTCTCTTCTTCTTCTTCTTCTTCTTCTCTCCTCCTCCTCCTCCTCCGCCTTCTTCTTCTTCTTCTTCTTCTTCTTCTTCCCTGGATAGTTTATCTTGATGTGTAGGACTTCACCCCCTCATTTCTTTTCTTTTTCTTCCTTTTTAACATTTTGTCATAGCTCGTTTGGATGACGCATGTATGTCTCCTCTCTCTCTCTTTCTGTGG
>CM031613.1:42337719-42342719 GCA_018398815.1 Conus ventricosus
GGGGTTTTGTGTGTGTGTGTGTTTTGTGGGACGGCGGCTTTTGTGCGTGCTTGGGTGATCTTTTTTTTGGGGGGTTGGCGTCCTCCCTCCCCCCCCCCCCCCCCCCCCCCCCTTTTTTTTTTTTTTTTTTTTTCCCCCCCCCCCCCCCCCCCGGGTTGGGAACCCCCCCTTTTCGGCACTCTCACCTTCCACCCCCTCGCCCTCCACCCCCCCCCCCCCCCCCCCCCCCCCCCCCCCCCCCCCTACCCCCCGAGGATCCATGCACCTCCCCCCTTTCCCCCCCCCCTTTCCCCCACCCCCCCCCCCCCCCCCCCCCCCCCCCCCCCCCCCCCCCCCCCCCCCCCCCCACCCCCCCACCGCCGCCCCCCTGCCCCCCCCCCCCCCCCCCCCCCCCCCCCCCCCCCCCCACCCCCCCCCCCCCCCCCCCCCCCCCCCCCCCCCCCCCCCCCCCCCCCCCCCTCCTGTGCATTGATTTCTTTCCCCGAATCACCCCAAGACCGTAGACTTAACGGATTTGCACCCTTTTATCACCAAAATAACCACGTATTATTCCTCTCTCTCTCTTCTCTCTCCTCTCTCTCTCTCTCTCTCTCTCTCTCTCTCTCTCTCTCTCTCTCGTTGAATCTGGAGACAGATCTCCTAGTTCCAAACAGGAAACTCATAAAAGTAAACTTGCTAGAGGAAAAAAAGAAAAAAAGGACGATGTTATCTATATTATTACAAGGATGACGGATGGAAGCAAATAGAAAAAAAAAGAGAGTTCCAATCCCACCCCCCCCCACCCCCAACCCGTCCCCCACCAGTCCACTCCTCCTCCCCACCAACGTCCCTTCTCTGCTCATCCCCCTCCTGATCTCTCCTAAATGTGCCGCGGTATGAGAGGAGATCAATTCAAGGATCGATACTGTTTCTATTTGCGTCCCTTGTTGGTGAAGTGCAGTGACGTGGAGTGGGGTTACGATTGGGATGTAGATCAAATATGTGTGTGTGCGTGTGTGTGTGTGTGTGTTGTGTATATATGTGTGTGTGTGTATGTGTGTGTGTGCTGGTGTGTGTGTGGTGTGTGTGTGTGTGTGTGTGTGTGTGTGTGTGTGTGTGTGTGTGTGTGTGTGCGTGCGCGCGCGCTTGCGTGCGTGCGTGCGTGTGTGTGTTAGTGTGTGTGTGTGTGAGGGGAGAGAGAGAGAGAGAGAGAGAGAGAGAGAGAGAGAGAGAGAGAGAGAGAGAGAGAGAGAGAGAGAGAGAGATTCGGATAATTTAATCATGCATAGGCCATTGCCCCTCATGATGGGGTACACTTTCCAGTTGAAAAAACTTTACAAACTTTGCATCTTTCTTATGAATTATACACACAGTCATATATGCACACATATTTCAAGATATTAAGACATAGCTGCAGATCGTATTTTAAACGCTTTGTACAAGAATATTGATACATTTCTGACAATGTTTTCATTTTTAGACGCCAACAGTAAAGTCAATCGAAACTGGCTGGGATGCTTATAAAATTTTAAAGGTATATATTGTTTTTGTAAATCATTTAATGTTGGACAGACACAAAAGAAAATGAATTTCATCTTCCTTGGTAATTCTACACAATGGACAAATCAAATCTGCTTCTGTATGTGATCTATAACGATAGTAGTGACACGCAATTTCAGACACACCAAACCTAAATCTTGTCAATATAAATTTCAAGTGCCTATCTAATTTCAACTTCAAGTAGGTTTTATCTTCATTTACAGTACAAAACGTTCTATATGTTTGAAACCGTTCACTGTTTATTTACATGGAAGTCCCATTCTTGCCACCTACACAATATCAATCTGTCTTTAAAATGATTCAAAAAGAGACTTATTTCTTCAACTCCTTGGTTCACCCATACGTAGCCAAAACCATACGTATATAATTTGCATCGAATATTTGAAACCCAATTTCTTTTATTCCGTACATCTAAATCAAATAACATTCTATAGGCTTTCGCGGTAATCTGCACTCTTCTAATCGTGTTAATTTTAACCAGTATCTAATACACTGCACTGCTGAATTTATATAGATAGGATACCTGTTCGTCTCCCCATAGATAAGTTTCATTTGGTGTTCTCATTTCAACTCCTAAGAACTTTTTAAGTGCGAACATATGTAATTTTTCAGGATAAAGAGCTGCATTTTCAAGACCCCATATCTCGGCACCATATTGAACAATCGGTTGAATTTGAGCATCAAATAACTTTAAATAAAGATCAAGAGAATTATTCTTCAATTTGTACAAATTTTGCAATACACACAATAAGGCCCTCTTGCTCTGCTTACAAGATCCTGGCATGCTGCAGTAAAACTCAGTCTCGGGAGAAATAGATTCCTAAATATTTATAAAATTTACCACAGGCATTAAGACCCTTTATAATTCCATCTTTCTCTGGCTGCCAAATATCCCCCTTTTCTAAACACCACTATATTGCTTTTGTTCATATTTACATTCAAATGAAGTTCTGATGCTGAGCGATGAAGACTTTTTAACTGCGTTTGTAAGCCAACGACTGTTTTCAGACAATAAAACTACATCATCTGCCAATAACAAAATGAATAATTCAAAATAATCATATGTAAACCTTGCACCATGTCTCCCCACACCTGATTACTTCTAATGCCAGTTCATTGATGAATAATGAAAATAATACCGGACTAGTAGCATCTCCTTGTTTCACGCCCCGTGTACAGCTAATATAGTCTGTTAACGTATCCCCAGATCGGATTCTACTTTTGACATTTATGTACATACTATTAATACACCGAAAAAGTTTCCCTTTTATTCCATTTTTTAAAAGAATAGGCCATAGTAAATGTCTTTCAATAGAGTCGAAAGCTTTCTCAAAATCAGCAAAAGCTACATAGAGTTTACGATTCATACAAAATTGTTTTTGTATTAAGGCTACCAGCGTGAACATATGATCGATGGTGGAATACCCTTTTTTGAAACCTCCCTGATGTTTACCTGTAAGGTTTTGCTCTTCTATCCATTCCTGTAATCGGTTGTTTATTATTAGTGCTGTAAATCTTGCTGCTTGTATCACATAAAGATATGCCTCTATAGTTGTTTGGATCGTTTGGGTTTCCTTTTTAAATAGAGGAACAACAATGGATTTTGTCCATTATCCGGAAATACACCTTTATCAAATAAAGTATTACACAACTTGACGAAAAAATCAACTACTGGCTCTCCCACATTTTTAATCATTTCCCCGATAATCTCGTCGGGTCCAGCAGCTTTGCCATTCTTTAATTTTCTTATGGCGAAAAAAAACTTCTTCCCTAGATATAGGGCGATTCATGTAAGCATTTTCCTCTTGTTCGTCATCCATTCTATTTACAACTGTATAATTTTCTTCTGTTACCATTACTCTTTCAAGCAGACCTTTAAAGTGCTCAAACCAATCATCTGTTGTAACATTATTAGCTTGCTTTCTTCTAACAGAAATTCTACGTATATTTTCCCAGAATTCTTTTTGATTATTAATTGGACCCAGTTAATTTATCCAGTAATAAATCATTATGCTCTTTTTCTTTTCGCTGTAGAAGATTCTTATATTCTCTTCTTGCTACACAGTAAACGTCACTGTCGGGTGGATCTTTCGTTGTGCAAAAAACTCGTAATAAACGTTTTGCTTTTGCCTTACTTGATTTACATTCTTTATCATACCCGTCACTGTTTTACTTGAATTGTCAAAATAAATTCGTTTCTTCATACAAGCTCCATACGTTTTGACAGTTGAATAAAAGCATTCAAAGCTTCATTGTGGTCATGGTCAATCAAATTAAAGCATAATTAAGTAACTTAACACTTCAGAAGAATGCATTACGTCTATATAAGATTGTGATTTCATCGCAATTCCACACGAACTTTTCAATATACTTATTCACATTTTCAGCTCTAGCAGAAGGTTTAGTATTGTTTAACCACATTCAAATAAAATTCAAGTGGTAAGTGATCAGATTCTAGTCTCTCTGAAACTACTAATTTACAAGAGGAGGAAACAACGAAGAATAATTCCTTGGATAGCAAGAAATAATCATTGACACTATTTCCAGTTTGAGACACAAACGTGTAGTGTCCATCAAGGTCTCCATTACATACACCATTAAGAATATAAAAACCAAGAGCAGCGCACATATTCAACAAACATTTCCCATAGTGATTCAGTATCTGGTCAGCCGATTTTCTATCAGAATATACAGAGCGACTTTCGATATTAGTACCAAATTCATCATCATGTAAAATATCGGAGAAAAATTTGCAGTTCTACTGTTTAAATCACCAGAGAGGATCACATGCACGTTAACATGTTCAAGCATACAGTCAACAATACATTCTTCAAGTGAACTAATGCCATTATCAATATCTAAGTAAGTATACAAAGGCGAGCCTTCAGGTGGTAATAAGAACACACATACAAAACATTATCTGTTAAACCAAGTAAATTCTTTTCAATCAGAAACAAAAGCACATTGGGATTATCAAATTTGATTTCATGTATGAAAGGCATCATCTCATTCCTAACGAGGCACATAATGCCCCCGGATCGTCTCCCTTGACTTGAAAGTTTTAACGCTGGTTTCATAAACATTGTATAGTTTGTGAAAATGTTAAACGTCAGATTCTCTACAAACGTTTCTACGAGACATATAAGTCGAATTTGGATAGATACGACAGAAAATCTCTTGATGAATTTTAGAAAGGATTCCATTCACATTCCAGTGTAAAAAGGAATAACTATTACAATCACAAGCAATACTGGGGTGAACTAGAAAATATCGATGATACATTATCCTTCATATCAACATCATTTGTTCCGTGGTCATCCATGCGTTCATGTACACTCTCGCAAACATCACTTTCCACACTGACATCACTTCTTTCCTTTGATACAAACCCGCACCACCTGTTTTTTCATTGACTTCATGAAACACATCATTGTTTTACTTCATTGTAGACATGTACATCT
>CM031613.1:42347719-42357719 GCA_018398815.1 Conus ventricosus
TTGTAGTATTGACGTCTCCTGGCTGAAATGGAAGACTGTGAAGCTGTTTATTAAAACAGAGCTTTCGAGGTAGTATATTTCCGAAGGATAAGTTTGAGCGCACGTTTATGTAGGCCTGAAACAATGGTTTGAGAGATAGCACATGCGAATCCTATAGTCTATGGCCATAATCAACATGAGATGAATATGAGGCATGGGAAAAAAGTTTTCGTGAGAGAAGGTCAAGAAAGTTGTTTGCTTTTGGTGAGCTGATAGACTTTCTGGGAGAGCTTTTGCATAGTAAACGTTCAGTGGGGATCAGCAGAGGACTAATGTAAATTTAGTCCTAAAATTTATGAAGAGCTGACTTGTTCCACAAGTACATTATTGAGGTGTATTATGAGGGAATCATGGTGCGCTTTTGTCTATTTGCCTAATTGTAATTTACATGAGTTTGTTTTATGAGGTAGACGTGACATATGAATTAGTTCGGTCCATTTTCCAAGGTCGTAGGTACTCTCTTGCACAAGTTTGAACGACTGGAAGGAACAATCTGGCTGGTGTGAATGTGGTGTCATCATGCAACGAGTCGCTTGTCAGATCAACTGTAGGGGTAGGCATTAAAGTAGATGAGAAGAGTAACGGGCCTAAAATGGAGCCTTGTGGAAAACGCCATCAAAATAAGAGTAGTTATAGTAGAAGAGACAGCCGTCCCGATAGACGAAAGTTGTCGTATTTGTGAGTATGATTTTAGAAGGATAAGGGCGATTATGAAAAGACGTTTATCATCTCCAGTTTTCGAATAAGGAGATTGTGATTCATGACATCGAATGCTTTTTAAAATCAACGCATAAGACACCACAATATTTGTTGTTTTATTAATATTATAAGCCCAACATCTACAAGATAGATAAATGCAGAATGGCAGGAATGTTTCTGTCTGAAACCCAGACTGTCGGGATGGAGCAAAATCGTACTTGTTGAAGAGGATGAAGGAGTGTTTATTTAAATGCTTTTTAGAGGTTTGGAAAGGATAGATAAGATTGAAAAAGGTCTGTAGTTTGAAGGATCAGTTACTATCACCAGATTTATGAATGGGAATAACTTTTGCTTTTTTGAACGCATAGGAAAATAACTTTAATCTCTGCACAGGATTAAAGATATACGTTAAGTAGTTGTCGTTAAAACTGGACGCCGAGAGTCTTCAGAATTTTGCCAGCTATGCCATCTAGTCCACGTGTTCCTGACTGTTTGATTGAAGAGGTACTGATACAATCGTGCACGTTATGAAGTGGAATGATTAGTTCAGGACCGTTGCTTAGTTTGTCGTGAGCCAAAAATTGATGGAGTTTCTTTAAGTTCATTAGACACAGAATGATCAGTAGTAAACAACTGTATCTGGAATGGTTAGAGAAGTGAGTGTTAAGTTGTTCAGCTGAAATACCTTGATAACAGTTGATTTTGACGAAGAAATGATGTTGTTAAGCTGGTTTATTGTTCTTGATATATAAATGGCAAATTCTCATTTCCCATCTCTCGATGGGCCCTGAGATCTGGTTTGGTGGTCATGTTATGTCCTGAGTGCACATGTAAAAGAAAGAAACAAAAAGAAAGGGGAAGAAAGGACATATAAAAAAGTATAAATAAAAAATGAAAACAACAACAACAACAACAACCAACAGCAACAACAAACAGCAACAATAACAACAAACAACAAAAACAAAGGAAAAAAAAAATCAATTCAAACAAACTGGTAGAATCGGTTACACAGCCAGAGGTTCGGAAATCGGTGACTTGAGATGCACTTACAATTTAATGTGCACTCAACTAATTGCAGTAGGTTGTACAGGACGAGTATGCAGGAACTAAAAGCCCAATTCCTGTCTGTTGCACGCACAGGAGAGAGACGAGAGAGATGAGAGAGAGAGGGTGTCGAGTGTGTGATCGTGTTGTGGGGGGGGGGGGGGGGGGGGGGGGGGGGGCACGAGCTCGTTTGCTTATTCTACACACAATCCATCCACCCACAGGCCCGAAAACGAATACAACAGAACCATTATCCAGATTCTTACCCCATCGTCTATTACTGGATGTGATTTGCAGATATGCAAGGATAATGTCTTCAAACAATTTCCGGTTGCTGAAATCAATATTCGAAATTACCAACATTAATAGACATTGAAAATAACAACAGCTTATAGATGCCATTAACTCCTGTCACCATTCTGGTACTGTGAGCAAGAGTCTTTTAATATTTAAGAGTATTTTCTCATATATAGGACCGAGCTGATATCACCACATCCAGGTTCCTAATGAACTACTGATTGTATGTGAGCGCCTACTTATAGATTAGATTGCCTTCATAAACCCAATCCCTGAGTGTATGCAAGGTCATGTATATTATTTAATGCAGGAAAACGTGTAAACTTTTACAGCTGTGTTAGTAGATAAAACAACACTTTCCCACAATTCAAGTCTGTGGCAAAGAAAATTAACTGAATTTCTTTTAGCAAAAAACAAAAACAAACAAAAAAAACCACAAAAAAACAAACAAAAACAAAAAACACAAAAATCATCAAGGTGACCAAAGAAAACAAACAACGACAAAGAACTAATCTGGCAAGATGTTACGATCTGACAAACTTTCGTTTAAGTGCTACTCTAAAAGATTCTATTCTATTATCTCTAAGCTCTGACTAAAAAAGCACTTTCAATTCCATACTCACCAACCCTGAGAACATAACTCTCAACACACTTCCTGTTCATTGACTGGTAAAACAGACGCTTCCTC
The DNA here is from genome assembly GCA_018398815.1 of Conus ventricosus. NCBI lineage: Eukaryota > Metazoa > Mollusca > Gastropoda > Neogastropoda > Conidae > Conus > Conus ventricosus. The sequence goes on from CM031613.1 coordinate 42,350,487, forward strand.
TCAAGTAAATATCCTTTTGTGAGTGCGGGTGTTTTGTGTGAGTGTGAGTGTTGTGTGTGTGTGTGTGTGTGTGTGTGTCGTGTGTGTGATTTGTAAAAAGGTGACTAAAATTGAAACGAGTTACTCCACTCCTTTACTACAATATGTTTGCCCCAGTCGATTAGTAATTCAAGTTCAGTTCTCATATCACCCCAGTAAACAGGCCATACAATTTCCCCAATCGCACTCTGCCCTTTTGTTAAATCGCAATAATCGAGGGAATTGAGGAAGCAGACCCGAAACCCACAGCTTAGAGCACATTCCAATCTATGGTCGCAACTCCAAAAGTAACAACATAAAAGTATGAAAGCTACATATATAAGGAATTAGGGTATGCAGCGTGTTGACACTGTGAATAGTGTATGAACCAAACTCACTTGATATGCTGGGAGAAAGACAGTAGAAGGGACTTCATGTGTTTGCCCTGCTTTAAAGACACGGATATGGACGAGATGCAGGAAGTCAAACAACACCACTCACTTTAATTCTCAGTTTCATACACATTTCCTTAACTAGATGTTGTTATTATAGCAACTGTAACCTGTTTAACATTTGCGATGGTGCTGTTAGCGATTGTTTAGAGATAGGTTTTCTCGAATCTAGAAAATTTTATTGCTATCATCCATTAAGAGACGCCAGGAAAAGACATTCTAGATGGTTTTTTCCAAAATGGTAATAAAACGAGAGCTACAAAGCACATACCGGATGTGTGATAGATTACAATTTACGCATTAAAGCCATTACATGTATTCGGATCTGATTTTTCTTCTTTAGGAAAGTGTATAAGATGTTTAGTTTGTTCGCATTCTTTTCTTATAATTATTCTAAATATGTTATTTTCTAAAACCACTTTCAGGAAAGATCATTGATTAAAAAGACACCGCGTCTTATCCGTCCCCTTCCTCTTCACTCTGCCCCCCCCCCTCCCCAAACAATACACACACACACACACGCACACAAAGCGCAGTTCAAGATTTTCAATACCACTTGAAAGTTATTACATGGGGGAAGCGTCTGCTTACGTCAAATGAATAGGAATGAGAGTTGAGATTTAAGTACTCGGGGTGGTGATAGGATGGGACATGAAGTGCTTGTTAGACCGTCAATAAAAAGCATACGATAACAGGCCACTCCTCCGGAAAATTTGCAGCCAGAAAAGTGTTTTGTTATGTTTTCTAGAGTATGGTCAATTATCTATTATCTATCTAATCACTCTCTTATCTTTATAATCATCTATCTATCTATATCTCGTCTGTGAAAAAGATAATTAAAACATCAGCATTAATAAAAAGAAAAGTCTCCACTGTTAATCTTATTTCCATAAACTTTTGAAACAAGACCATTCATTAGAGATTCCGATGCGATTCTAGAAAGTGTCTCCTAAAACGCCTTGATCTAGGCCTAGTTTACTCGATATTTTGAGTAATACCTTTTCGTGTCTTGAAGCAACCGCATGCATTTATTTTTTCGCAGATAAAAGTAATCCGTTTAATCAACTTCCCCTAGGGGGGGCATCAACATGGTAAACATTCCTTGCTACATATCATTTGGCAATGATACATTTTCAATCATTGATACTCGGATCTCGCAGGTAGAATACAAATCAGCTCCTCAAACAAAGTTACAGTGGACTGTTTTTCTTTCAAAGGCGATTCGATATTGTGGAAAGTTTTCATCTAGAACCTCCGTAAATAAACAGACAGCATCAAGCAGTCGATGACTCAAAACATCCTTGATAACATGTGGACATGCCTAAGAATGACATTTGTGATCGTGTCATTCCAGCTTTCCGGAACCTATTCTTTGACATATCAGAAACAAAAATGCCCACATGTCTATTCGTTGGAATTGCAGAGCGCGAAGGCGAGAGAGAGAGAGAGAGAGATAGTGAGAGAGATCGAGAGAGAGAGAAGAGAGAGAGAGAGAGAGGAGACAGACAGGACAGCCAGACGGCAGAGAGGAGAGAGGGATATTATATAATATATATATATCTATATATAAATATATCTATTATAAATATATTATATTATATATATAAATTAAAATCATGGGTTTAAAAAGCGTCAGGACGCAAAAGGTGCTCAACCATGTAGGGAGCGACATCCCAGTTTTAAATCGGATTTTAACCTATTCATTTTCAAATCCTATTCTAAACTGGTTTATATATATTATATATATATATATAGATATATATATATATATAAATATATATATATATATTATATATAATATATAATGCGAATGGCCAATGCGGACTTGCGAATGATCAGCATTCGAGAGAAGAGAGAGAGAGAGAGAGAGAGTGGGAGAGAGAAGAGGAGAGAGAGAGAGAGGCGAGAAGACAGAAGAAGAGAGAGACAGACCAGAGAGAGAGAAGAGGAGCAAGCATTACAGTGCCAGGAACCTTTTAGTAAGAAAAGCAAAGGAAGTCAGGGAAGTACGCGGGAAAAAAAAAAAAAAGAGGAAGATATGAGAGAGAGCAGTGGGAGAGGGGGCAGGCGGTGGGTGAGTGCGGACGAATGGGAGCAGAGAGAGGGGGGTGACAGAAACGCTAACACCTTGCATCTGTAGAGAGAGGGGGGTGACAGAAACGTAACACCTTTTCACTCTGTACTTCAAGTCGATGAACACGACTGAATTGTAACACGTTTTTTTTATTGTAAAGAAAGAAGTTAAAAACAAGAGAAAAATAACATAGATTAAATAAAGGGCACAGCGTAGGGGCAGCAGCAGAAAGCCATTTTGATACCAAAGTAAAGAAGACATTATCACAAGACCGAAATAGGGAAAATCAGACCCTGGAGAAGACATCAGAACAAAACGACTTGACATAAACGCTCTCTCCCCCTACCCTCCACTCCAGCCTCGCCCACCCCTCTCTCCTCCCAACCCACCATCCCAGCAACCAACACAACACACACACAACACACACACACACACACCACACACACACACACACACCGTCAGCTTCCTTCTCCAGCAAGGTTCTGGGGAAAAACTTCTGGTGTCTGATTTTTGTTTATTAACAATCATTTCTCACAATTTCTTGCAGTCTGCACACCCCCCACCGTCCCATAGCAACAAGGAAGAAATCTGTTTTGACAATCAGGTAAACTGCATGATATGTAATTCGTCGCATTTGATGTTCGTAACAATATTGACGTGCTGCAATCTTGAGTGAGGAAGGTTCAAGGAACATCTCGTCAAACACACATGTGATGCACAAAACTCACGAGAAGGCCAGACCTTGATGTCAGAAACATATTCCAAATCAGAGACAAAAAAAAAAAAAGAAAAGAAAATTGGATGCCAAAAAATTCCACGTGAAAGACATCGCTGAGGTGTGCATTATGCGCCGGAAACAAAAATATCGAACAGGAACGATGTTTTTTTTAAAAGAAGAAAAAAAAAATCTGTAGTAGTATTCCAGTACTTTGCCTTGCGGAGCATTTACCTTCCTCAACAATCGTGTTTCTCCCATACTGCCCTCTCTCTCTCTCCTCTCTCTCTCTCTCTCTCTCTGTCTCTCTCTCTCTCTCTCTCTCTCAAACCCCAAACCCCCCCCAAACCCCCAAAAAAAACCCCCCCCCACACACGCCCTCCCCTACCAATCACTCTCGAAATCATTTTTCTTCGCCGGCAGGTGATTAAAAGGTGCGAGCTACCTCCCCTCTCCTCTCCACCCCCCCCCCCCCCCCCCCCTTGCTCCCTCCCACACGAGAAGTAAATTTAAAGGGAGGTCCACACTTTTTTCCCCCCAAATCATCCCCTCCTTTCAACATTACCCCCCCCCCCCTTAAAACATTCTCAGTGTTCCTAAACGACACCCCACTTTTTTAATTTCAACCACTCCCCACCTCTACATTACCCCCTTAAACATTCTCAGTGTCCTAACGACATTTCTTCCCAAATCACTCCCCTCCATCAACATTGCCCCCTTAAACATTCTCAGTGTCCCTAACGACTCTTTTATTCCCCAAACCCTCCCCTCCTTCAACATTACACCTTAAAATCCAGTGTCCCCTAAACGACATCTATGTTTCAACCACTCCCCCTCCTTCAACTTATCCCCCCATAACATTCACAGTGCTCCCAAAACGACATTACCCCTACCCCTACAATCATCCCTCTTTCCACATTACCCCCCTTAAAACATTCTCAGTGTCCTACGGACACTTTGTTCTCAAATCACTCCTCTCCTATGTCTCTCTACTCTCTTCTCTCTCTCTCTCTCTCACCTTCTCTATCTTCTCAAGTCTGTCTGTCTGTCAGTCTGTTGTCTGACCGTCCGTCCATCTATCTATCTATCTATTATCTATCTATCAAACTATCAATCTATCTATCTAATCTATCTATTATCTATCTATCTATCTATCTATCTATGTATGTATGTATCATCTATTATTATCTATCTATTATTAATATCTATCTAAACTCTCTATCTATCTATATACCTAATCTATCTATGTATCTATTGTATCTACCAATTTTCTACATTGTCAGTATGTTCTGTGTAGTGCAGTGTTTGGAAAAAAAAAAAAAAGACAAGGCCGAGAGGTGCCCCTTAAAACATTATCTTTTCTGTTTCTGATCTGCCATTCTCATGAAGTTTTCATTCCAATGATGAAGGTTTGATTCCCGATGGCCAGGGTCAGTCGTGACGTTTTACGTCCAACCCTTCAACAACGACAGCCCCGGATAAATCATGTTACATAGGAAAACAGTTGTACATTGGACACAATCAACCAAAAAAAAAAAAAAAAAAAAAAAAAAAAATCAGCGTAAGCAGCAGGAATCTTAGGCACGTCAACACCAAATCATATAACAGCAGTAGCACATTTTGAAACTGAACAAAGAGAGAAGAAGAAGAAGAAGAAGAAGAAGAAAGATGGGGAGGAGGAGAAGAAAAAGAGTTGGAATGTAAAATCTGAACAGTGAGAATTTATGGAATGTAATAAAAAAAAAATGAAAACCAGAAGTGCAGGACAAGATTTAGTCATTTTATGTGACAAAGCTTTAAAATATGAAAGTAAAAAGACGTAATCAAATTCTTGGCAAACAGCACCTCTCCCACAAAAAAAAAAATCCAGCAGTGAAGACGGTAGAAAACGTTAATATATTTAATTTGAAAGTATGTCAGGATTCCCACAATATGCTGTTCTGTTCAGCAGAAACCTGTCTTCTGCATTGAAAAAAGGAACCCAAGTTGTTAACACATTTAACCCTCTTAAAAAACAAACAAACAAACAACTCTTGTCATCGATATTCCGTTTGTATTACGGCTCTTTTTACTTTTGGTGCCTCGGTAAACACACGAACCATAATAACCATGTCTTGCCTCGTCAGAATTCCCCCTCCCAACTCTCCAACACCGCCTCTCTTCTCTCTCTCTCTCTCCTCTCTCTCTCTCTCTCTCTCTCGCTTATTTTCTCTCTTCGTTCCGAGGCTACAGCTCCAAGAATCACATTAGTGAGCTTGCATCCGCGTTTCATTTCACCGTTCAGGTAGCCACACATTGTCTTGGGGAATGCTGTCTTATCACAACACAAGCGTTACATGTGCTTTGTTTTCGTTGTCATTCGTTTCACCGTAAGCCATTGCAGCTTCGTCTGAACGAGCGGAGCGGGACGCATTCAACATTTTTCGTTATGTAAACGCACATGACTTCGGTTGTACAGTCTCCATCGAGACCCTGGAATCTGCAGAGAATTTCACTTGGAACAGATTTTTTTGTGTTCAAACCTGGAAATCTCGAGAGGGAATCGAACCCCGGATCTCTTGTATGAGTCAGACGGCTGTAACCCACTTGGCCCTTGAGTCCTGCATCTTAGCCAATGCGGCTTTCACGGTAAGAGTCTTGCAAAAAACTTTTTGTGAGCAGTACTGACCTGAACGCACCCACACGCATGGTAAATCTCAAACTGAAAGATTCTGCCCCCCCCCCCCCTCCCCATCCCTTTCTTCATCCCCTACCACCCCTCCCTTCCCCACTTACCTTCCCCGCGGCATCCCTCCACCACTTACTCTTCTTCAGAAACTGCTCAAAAAGGAAGATGACCGAAAACGTAAGGAAAAAGTAAAACTGGCCAATTAGTGAAAGTGCAGGGGGAGAGGGAGGGAGTTGGGGGCGCTCAGTAGGTTTTCCCGTAACCGAGGGAAAGACCCACATTGGTCAGGTTAGATGAAAGACCCACATTGGTCAGGTTAAATGAAAGACCCACATTGGTCAGGTTAGATGAAAGACCCACATTGGTCAGGTGAAATGAAAGACCCACATTGGTCAGGTGAAATGAAAGACCCACATTGGTCAGGTTAAATGAAAGACCACATTGGTCAGGTGAAATGAAAGACCCACATTGGTCAGGTGAAATGAAAGACCCACATTGGTCAGGTGAAATGAAAGACCACATTGGTCAGGTGAAATGAAAGACCCACATTGGTCAGGTGAAATGAAAGACCACATTGGTCAGGTTAAATGAAAGACCCACATTGGTCAGGTGAAATGAAAGACCCACATTGGTCAGGTGAAATGAAAGACCCACATTGGTCAGGTGAAATGAAAGACCCACATTGGTCAGGTGAAATGAAAGACCCACATTGGTCAGGTGAAATGAAAGACCCACATTGGTCAGGTGAAATGAAAGACCCACATTGGTCAGGTGAAATGAAAGACCCACATTGGTCAGGTTAAATGTAATAAAGTCCCAAAGGTGGCCTGCAGAGCGTGTGAACTGTAAGTTCTCTGTGTCTGGGGCACGGTATGACGGAAGGCGGGGCCCATCCCTCTCTTTCCGCCGCCGTAACATTCCGTGGATTGAACCGCGTACCCGTTCTGCAGCTAGGTGGAGAGAGAGAGAGGGGTTTTCAACCAGTCAAAAGATCCGACCCGTTGAGAGGTTCGAACTCACGACTGTCAGCTTCACAGGGAAAACGTTCTGACCATCTGACCAAAGGACAAAGAAAAAAAAACCATTAAAAACCCAAAAACAAAAAAACGCACACGCATCGCCACATGTATTCAGCTTCCTTCCCAGTTCCTGTCCCCCTTCCCCTATCACACACACACACCACACCACACACACAACACACACACACACACACACACGCACACACACACACACACACGCACACACACACACACACACACACACACACACACACACACACGCACACACACACACACACACACACACA
>CM031613.1:42362719-42367719 GCA_018398815.1 Conus ventricosus
AACTGGATTGAATCACGGCAACAGCTCGATGTGTTTATGCATTGTACCTAAAGTTAATGGATGAAGTGTTCTGCCTTTATTTTACCTGGTTATGGAATGTTTGTATATGTAAATGTGCAAAAAAAACCCAACCCCCCAAAAAAAAACAAAAAAAAAACAAACTTAAAATGAATTTGAGGAAAACTCGCTAAATGTTTCATAAATGCCACATTAACACACCAACTTGGACTATTCAACATAACTCAGCAATAACAGACTGACAGACGCTCTCTTTCAAAGGCAAAATTATTCAGAGGGGTTTTGAGTACAGGGGCACACAACATTCAAGTAAGCCTATTCTCCACTTATCTTGTAATAATAAAGACGAAGCGCACTTCGGACGGAAAGAACCTGAATGAAGCACTAGATTACATAAACTTTGCTTCTCATTTTCCATCTCGACATATGTGTCTCGCTCTGTCACTCGCTCAGGTCTGTCGACTTTCGCTCCATTGGCACGTGAAGCCAACTCGCCGCACCTGTTGAAGTGTTCCAATCGCAATCACTCCACAACTGAACAAATCGATGGCGACTTCCTTGAAGACAACACATTTTCGAGGGGCATAAACGAACAAGCAAGCGGCAAATGCGTAAAGAAAAATACCTGAATCAGTGAATGAGATGATTCATTCATTCATTCATTCATTCGTTTGTTCGTTCATTCAATCATGTATTCTCTCTCTCTCTCTCTCTCTCTCTCTCTCTCTCTCTCTCTCTCTCTCTCTCTCTTTGACGGACATCTTACGGAGAAATATCGAATTTCAAGACTGGTAGCACTCAAATCATTCCGTTTCATAAATCATCCCGTTTCATAGCTGTGGTGGCGGGGGAAGTAATAAGAGCGAGGCTGAGAACCAGTAGGCTAAACGTCAAAACCATGTGGAGGTTAAATCAAAATTAAAGTTTTGATCACAAAACCCGGTTAATATTGCTTGAAGTTCAATGCTCTTCAGATCGTGTTTTATTGCCGAGATGGTGGTGGTAGTATGAGCAAGGCTGAAAACAGGTAAACATCAAAATCATGTGCAGGTTACATTCAAAGTCAAGTTTCGAACGCAAAACCCGGGTAACATTCCCTGAAGTTCAAACAACAACAACAACAAGAACAACAACAACACAAATATATATCAACTTACGAAAGCGAACGAGTCACACACCCGTTGTAAATCGGATCATCTTGCAAATGAGATTGTCCGGAGTAAACTACTACGTACGCTCCAATCACCTTCATTCAGTTTCGCAGAAAGAAGAAAGGTCTTCAGGTCTTTAGACCAACAGTTCATGAAGTTCGTCACAGTCACTTCGTTCTTTTTTTTTTTTTTTGTGAAAAAAAATCTGAATCAGCTTCGTTCCCTCGACCTTCGCAGAAGAAGAGCGACTCGTAGTTTCCCTCCTCTTTCAGTAGAGAGCTCCACTGTTTGTGCCGGGTAAATCCACATACGTGTGTGTCCGTGTGTGCGTGTGTGTGAGAGAGACACACGGGGAGACACTGAGTGAGTGAGTGTCTGTCACGATAATTTTGTCACAGCGGCCGGCGCCGTCAGACTATTAGCCCACTACCTCCACCATATCTCCCCCCCCCCCCCCCCCCTGGCTATTTTTGTCTTGTCTTCCCATTCTGTAAAGACGAATTGTATGACCTGAATTTATCATGTTGTTGTAATGTTTTGTGTTCTGTCCGTCTTTTACGGTGCGAAATTCACCCCCCTCCCCCCGCCTCCCCTCTCCCCTTCCCCGCCCTCCATGGAGAAAGGAAAGGACAGTAATATGGAAAGACCATTCTATGGGTATGCATGTAGCATTTGTTTATGCGATACATTTTTTATGTGCAGAGCTTTTAAAAAAAGGAGAGATGAAAAAAAAAACATAGTTCAGTGTTTTTTTTTTAAAAATGTCTTTTCATTGCCAGATGATATTAGACACTTGTTGAAAAAACAAACAAACAAACACACCTTCACACTCAGCTTATCTAGTACTTTAAACCCCACATCTGACATATGCATATATTTGATACAAGTGTGATGTGCATGCGCGGTTTTGTACATTGCTGTAAGTCTATATACCACATGGTATTGTATTATGCAATACACACACACACACACACACACACACACACACACACACACACACACACACACACACACACTGCCTGTGCGTGTGATTGTGTGTGTGATTGTGTGTGTGTGTGTGTGTGTGTGTGTGTGTGTGTGTGTGTGTGTGTGTGTGTGTGTGTGTGTGTGTGTGTGTGTGTGCGCGCTCGCGCGCGCGTGTGTGTACTCGATGCACATGTACAAATCTGTTTTTGGTTTTTGTATGAAGGCTTTCGTTCCCTCTTGACAGGCACAATCATTCTTTGCTTTCTGTTCCATGATATACACAATCAACATGTTGCTGACCTGACCTCAGTCGACTGTCCCAACCGAAAGGCTAGCACCCAGCATGCTATCGAAAACCTACAGGAGGAGGCGACAGAGAAATCACCCCAGCTAGAGAATGGATAGAGCTGAGGGGAAAAATCACGAGGAGAAAGAAAAGGATGACACAGAGAAGAAGAAGAAGAAGAAGAAGAAGAAGAAGAAGAAGAAAAAGGAGGAGGAGGAGGAGAAGGAGGAGGAGGAGGAGGAGGAGTAGGAGGAGGTGGAGGAGGAGGAGGATGAATAGTAGGAAGAGGAGGAGGAGGAGGAGGAGGAGAGGAGGAGGAGGAGGAGGAGGAGGAGGAGAATGAATATGAGGATAAGAGAGAAAAACAACGACAAGGACAAGAAGAATAAGACGAAGAAGACAAGAAGAAGAAGAAGAAGAAGAAGAAGAAGAAGAAGAAGAAAAGGAAAAAAAGGTAGCAACGAACAAAAGAAAAAACAACAGGAAGCAACAACAACAACAACAACAACAACAACAGCAACAACACAACAACAACAACAACAACAACAACAAACAGTACAACCAAAAGAATGAGAGGGAACATAACCAGACATAGCCACATATTGACCAGACCACAGCAAACATGTTTCCTAAGTCCCCGGGAGGGAACTAATTCACCTGCGGAGGAAAATCTAGCTCACCACACCGGCAGGTGACGTCGATACCCCTCTCTCTCTCTCTCTCTCTCTCTCTCTCTCTCTCTACGGACACAGACACAACACCAGCTTCCCCTCCTCTCTCTCTAATCTACAACACTCCCTCTCCCCCTACCCCACCCTCACCCATCCACACACCCCATCTTCCTGTCTCCTTCTGCCACACAATTTGTCTCTTTCAAACACACACGTTGCTACATAAGCCCGCAGTATATTCATCTGTGTCAGCGATGTCGCTGGGAAAACAGACTGCTTCCTTCTCTGTTTACTCTGTTTACGTTCTTAGCCTGTTCTTTTTTCGTCGGGGGGTGGGTGGGGGGTGGTGGTGAGAGAGAGAGAGAGAGAGAGAGAGAGAGAGAGAGAGAGAGAGAGAGAGAGAGAGAGAGAGAGAGACGGGAGGAAGGAGGGGGAGGGGAGAGAAAGTCTTGCACACAAATTGTGAATAAATGAATGATGTCTGTTGACCTGTCGACGGTCAGTTGGGGGTTTGCTTTCGTGTGTGTGTGTGTGTGTGTGTGGTGTGTGTGTTGTGTGTGTGTGTGTGTGTAAAAAATGTGTGTGTGTGGTGTGTGTGTGTGTGTGTGTGTGTGTGTGTGTGTGTGTGTGTGTGTGAGATAAGTCTCGCCTGCTCAGTCTTCAAATCTGTGTGTGTGTGTGTGTGTGTGTGTGGTGTGTGTGTGTGTGTGTGTGTGTGTGTGTGAGAGATAGAGAGAGAACCAGATGCAAATGGAGAGAGAGAGAGAGAGAGAGAGAGAGAGAGAGAGAGAGAGAGAGAGAGAGAGAGAGAGAGAGAGAGAGAAAACTTAAATCATGATTAGGCCATTGCCCCTCATGTAGGGGTGCATAGATACAAACATTTGTCCAGTCTGGCATTCATAAATAATGACATCGTTCATAACACACTTGGCAGTAATGTTAAGAAATGAGAATAGAACGTAGCTTAAAAGCCTTATAAATATAGATTGACAAATTTCTAACTGTTTTCTCTAGTGTGCTCGTCATGAGTAATACTAATTTAAACTGACTTGGAGTGTTATAATTATTTCGACGGTATGTATTGTCCTCTTAAGTCATGTAGAACAGGACAGCATAAAAACAAAATGCATCTCATTTTCTTTATTTTTGACAAAGTGGACATATTAAGTCGTTTTCACTGTGTTTTCTATACGATTATGATGTACGGCAATTTCGGAAATGCCAAGCCTAAATCTTATCAAATTAAATGTTAAATGCCTGTCTAAATTGACTAACAAATACGTTTTAACATCAGGGACAGTGCAAAAGGTTCTGTACACACTAAACCTGTCACTGTTATTGATATGATAATTCCAATCTTGCCATCGCTAATCCTTCCACGCCTTGATTCAGCCATACATATCCAAAACCAAACATGTATAGTTTACAGCGAATATTTGAAGCCAGTTTTTCTTATCACGCTGATCCAAATCAAAAAGCATTCTGTAGGCCTTGTAGGGTAGTCTATATTCGTCCATTCTCGTCAATTTTAGCCAAAACGTAATACATTTTACAGCTGAGTTTATGTAAATAGGATATCGGTTGGTTTCCCCATACGCCATGTCATTAGGTGTTCGCCTTTCTACGCCTAAGAACCTTTTAACAGCAAACAAATGTACCTTTTTCGCAATGGATTGCTGCATTGTCGAGTCCCATAGCTCTGCACCATATTGAACAATAGGTTGAACTTGTGAGTCAAATAAACTTAAAAAAGGAAGAATGAGAATAACACTTCAATTTACATAACTTTTGCAAAATGCAAAATAACGCGTTTTTTGCTCTGCTACTGAGATCACGACATGCAGCAACGAAACTTAACTTTGTTGAAAATGGATTCCTAAGTATTTGTAAACATTCACAACCGGCATA
>CM031613.1:42385219-42400219 GCA_018398815.1 Conus ventricosus
TCTGGCACTGGACAGCCTCCACCCCCCCCCTTTCCCGGAAAAGTCGGAAAGTTAAACTGGACCTGGTCCAGAACAGCCCCCCCTGAAAACCGCTGTTTTACCGCACCCTTACCGTTTGTCCAACATGCGACTAAAGGGGCGGAAATAGCGACAAAACAGCGGCTGAAGGTCACCGTTTTGTCTCTGTGCGACAAAACGGCGGATGTGCGACAAAACAGCGGTTTACGGTGTAACAACCCAAAAGTACTCACAGTCCAGAAGTATTCCCGGGGGGGTGGGGGGGTGGGGGGTGGGGGGGGGGGGTGGGGGGGGGGGTACTACTGGGCCGCGCCTGAATGACTCCAAGAGTACATCTAGGTCGGGTTTAAAAAAATGGACCCCCTTTATTCATAAAGTACTCCCGGGAATCATTCTGGGCCGTCCCAGAAGTACCCCCCCCCCCTCCCCCGGCATATCTCCGTTAAGGTGTTGAGGGTTGGTTTTTATTAGTCATTTAAAATCATACGTGCACATTCTACCTGAATTTAACCATTTAAATATATTCTGAATCCCCTTGAGGGGGAGTACTTCTGGGCCGGTCCAGAAGTACCCCCTTGCATATCTCCTTTTTAATGGGTTCAGGGTTGTTATTCACTGGTCATAAACTCACACATGGACATTCTATCTGATCAATATTGAAAACTAGTCTGAATCAACATTAGGGGAGTACTACTGGGCCGGTCCAGAAATACCCCCTTGCATATTTCCTTTATTAATGTGTTCAGGATTGTTATGTACTGGTTGTAAACTCATACATGGACATTCTAACCCGAATCAACATTGAAATATAGTCTGAATCAACTTTTGGGGGAGTTGTTCTGGGTCAGTCCCAAAGTATCCCCCTTGCATATCTCCTTTTCAATGTGGGTCAGGGTTGTTATTTAATGATCATAAGCTCAACCATGGACATTCTACCTGAATCAAAAATTGAAAACGAGTCTGAATCAACTTTAAGGGGAGTATTTCTGGACCGGTCCCAGAAGTACCCCCCTCGCATATCTCCTTTATTAATCTGTTCAGGGTTTTTTATTTATGGTCATATAAACTCAGACATGGACTTCTATCTGAATCAACATTTTAAAACCAGTCTGGTCAACTTTAGGGGGAGTACTTCTGGGCCGGTCCCAAAGTACCCCCTTGCCTATTTCCTTTATCAATGAGTTCAGGGTTGTTATTTAATGGTTTATAAGCTCCACATGGACATTCTACCCGAATCAACATTGCATATAGTTGAATCAACTTTAGGGGGAGTAATTCTGGGCCGCTTTCCCGAAGTTTCCCCCTTGGCATATTTCCCTTTTTGTGTTCAGGATTGTTATTTACTGTTCATAAGCTCAAACTGGACAGTCTAACTGAAATCAACATTGAAAAACCAGTCTGAATTAACTTTAGGGAAGGTACATTGGGCCGGTCCAGATGTACCTCCCTTGCATATCGCCTTTAATGTTTTCAGGGGTTTTTATTTACTGGCCATAAACTCACACATTGACATTCTATCTCAATCAACATGAAAGTATAGTCTCAATCTACTTTAGGGAGAATACTTCCGGGGGGGTCCCCGAAGTACCCCCTTGCGATCTCCTTTGTTGATGTGTTCAGGGTTGTTATTTACTGGCCAAAACTTTATACATGAACATTTTATATGAATATACATTAAAACCGGGGGGGGGGGGGGGGGGGGGCTGTTCTGAGCCAGATCCAGTTTAACTTTCCAGGGGAAATATTCTAGGCTGTTGAAATATTAACTCCCCAGGAGGAGGTTTGTTCTGGGCCAGGTCCAGTTTTACTCTCGGGAGGCTGTTCTGGGCTGGTGCCAGATAAACTCTCCAGTAGGAGGGGGGGGGGGGGGGGGGGCGGGGGCTGTTCTGGGCTGGTGCCAGATTTACTCTCCAGGATGGGGGTGGGATGTTCTAGATTCGGTTCAGTTTAACGCTCCAGTAGGGCTGTTCTGGTCTAGTGCCAGATTAACTCCCCAAGATTGAGGGCTGTTTTGGGCCTTGTCTAGTTTAACTCTTCAGGGGGCTGTTCCATGACGGTGCCAGATTAACTCCCCTGGAGGGGAGCTGTTCTGGGACAGGTGCAGTTTAACTCTCCAGAGGGGCTGTTCTGGGCTGGTGCCAGATTAACTCCCCAGGAGAGGGGAGGCTGTTTTGTGCCAGGGCCAGTTCTACTCTCCAGGGAGGATTGTACCAGGCTGGAGCCAGATTAACTCCCCAGGAGAGGGGGGAGCTGCTCTAGGCCAGGTCCAGTTTAACTCTCTCGGGGGAGGTGGGGGGGGGGGAGCTGTTTTGGGCCGGTGCCAGATTAACCCCCTAGGAGGGGAAGGGGGCTGTTCTGGGCCTCGGCTAGTTTAACTCTCCGGGGAGGGGGAGGGGGGGGGGGGGGGGGGGGGGGCTGTTCCATGACGGTTGTCAGATTAACTCACCTGGAGGGGGGGGGGGGGGGGGCTGTTATAGGACAGGTCCGGTTTAACTCTCCAGAGGGACTGTTCTGGGCTGGTGCCAGATTGATCCCCCGGAAGGGAGGGGGGGGGGGGGGGTCCTGTTTTGTGCCAGGGCCAGTTTACCCCCAAGGAAGCCTGTACCAGGCTGGAGCCAGATTAACTCCCCAGGAGATGGGGGGGGGGGGGGGCTGTTCTAGGCCAAGTCCAATTTAACTCTTTAGGGGGACTGTTTTGGGCTAATGCCAGATTAACTCCCCAGGGGGGGGAGGGTGCTGTTCTGGGCCTTGTCTAGTTTAACTCTCCAGGGGAGGGGGGGGGGGGGAGGGGGTGGGAGTGTTACATGACGGTGCCAGTTTAACTCCCTTGGAGGGGGCTGTTCTAGGACAGGTGCAGTTTAACTCTCCAGAGGGTCTGTTCTGGGTTGGTTCCAGATTAACTCCCCAGGAGAGGGGGGGGGGGGGGGGGGCTGTTTTGTGCCATGGCCAGTATAACTCTTCAGGGGGGCCTGTACCAGGCTGGAACCATTTTAAACTCCCCAGGAAAGGGGGGGGGGGGGGTTGCTCTAAGCCAGGTCCAGTTTAACTCTCTTGGAGGGCAGATTTGGGCTGGTGTCAGATTAACTCCCAGGAGGGGAGGGGCTGTTCTGGGCCTTGTCTAGTTTAACTCTCCAGGAGGGCTGTTTCATTACGGTGCCAGTTTAATTTCCCTGGAGGGGGTGTTCTGGGACAGGTGCAGTTTAACTCTACAGAGGGGCTGTTCTGGGCTGGTGCCAGATTAACTCCCCAGTAGAGGGGGGGGGAAGGGGGGGGGGTCTGTTTTGTGCACGGGCCAGTTTACCCCGAAGGGAGGCCTGTACCAGGCTGAAGCCAGGTTAAACTCCCCAGGAGAGGGGGCGGGGGGGGGGGGGGGCTGCTCTAGACCAGGTCCAGTTTAACTCTCTAGGGGGGCTGTTTTTGGCCAGTGCCAGATTAACTCCCCAGGAGGGAGAGGGTGCTGTTCTGGGCCTTGTCTAGTTTAACTCCCCGGGGGAAGGGGGCGGGGGCTGTTCCATAACGGTGCCAGATTAACTCCCATAGAGGGGTGCTGTTCTAGGACAGGTCAAGTTTAACTCTCCAGAGGGGTGTTCTGGGCTGATGCCAGAGTAACTCCCCAGGAGGGGGGAGGTGGCGGGGGTGGGGGTGGGGGAGGCTGTTTATATGCCTGGGCAAGTTTAACTCTCCAGGGAGGCCTGTACCAGGCTGGAGTCAGATTAACTCCCTAGGAGACAGGAGTGGGGGGGGGGGGGGGGGGTGGTGCTTGTTCTAGGCCAGGTCTAGTTTAACACTCTAGGGGGACTGTTTTGGGCCGGCGCCAGATTAACTTCCCAGGAGGGGGAGAGGGCTGTACTGGGCCTTATCTAGTTTAACTCTCCAGGGCGGGGGTGGGGGGTGGGGGGGGGGACTGTTCCATGATGGTGCCAGATAAATCCCCTGCTGTTTTGTGCCAGGGCCAGTTTAACTCTCGGGGGGGGGGGGGGGGGGGGGCAGATTAACTTCCCAGGAGAGAGGGGGGCGGGGGGGGCGGGGAGGTCTGCTCTAGGCCAGATCCAGTTTAACTCTTTATGGGGGCTGTTTTGGGCCTGTGCAGATTAACTCCCTGGAGGGGGGGGGGGGGGGGAGGGGCAGTTCCATGACGGTACCAGATTAACTCCCTGGAGGGGGGCTGTTCTAGGACAGGTGCAGTTTAACTCTCCAGAGGACTGTTCTGGGCTGGTGCCAGATTAACTCCCCTGGAGGGGGTTGTTCTAGGACAGGTGCAGTTTAACTCTCCAGAGGGGCTGTTCTGGGCTGGTGCCAGATTAACTCCCCAGGAGAGGGGGTGGGGGGGGGGGTGTTTTGTGCCAGGGCCAGTTTAACTCTCCAGGGAGGCCTGTACCAGGCTGGAGCCAGATTAACTCCCCAGGAGAGGGTGAGGGGCTGTTGTAGGCCAGATCCAGTTTAACTCCCTAGGGGGGCTTTTTTTTGGGCCGGTGCCAGATTAACTCCCCAGGAGGTGGACGGGGCTGTTCTGGGACTTGTCTAGTTTAACTCTCCTGGGAGGGGGGGGGGGGGGGGGCTGTTCCATAACGGTGCCAGTTTAACCCCCCTGGAAGGAGGCTGTTCTAGGACAGGTGTAGTTTAACTCTCCAGAGGGGCTGTTCTGGGCTGGTGCCAGATTAACTCCCCAGGAAAGGGGAGGGACGGGGGAGGGTGGGGCTGTTTTGTGCCAGGGCCAGTTTAACTCTCCAGGAGGGGGAGGGGGCTGTTCTGGGCCAGTTTAGTTCAACTCTCTGGTGGGTGGCTGTTCCAGTCCGCTGCCAGATTAATTCCCCAGATGTCCTAGGGTGCTGTTCTGGGCCATGTCCAGTTTAACTCCTCAAGGGGAGGGGCTGTTTTGGGTCAATGCCAAATTAACTCACTGGGGGGCTGTTCTAATCCTGTTGGGGGGCTGATTTGGCGCAAACCCAGATTAACTCCCGGGAGTTAATCTGGGACAGTGCGAGACTGACAACCGAGAGTTAAACTGGGAAGGGGGGCAGTTTCACCACGTTACACCGGTACTAGTCATCGAAAGAAGTTAGTATTTTGTTCTCTGGACTGGTAAAAAGACTCAAGGATTGCTCAGGAATACTTCACTTTAGGCTTGTACACTTAAAAGTGCTTGTGGTCCAAGTGACAGAATTTTAACAAGTTCGAACATGAAATGATGCATGAGCAGCTACTAACTGACACAAATGAAGGGCAATTTCACACACCGACTTGACTTGTGTATACAAGAGTAAACTATAGAAAGTAATACAACTTCAGTCGAATCGGTTTTTCTTGGGCTGAATATTTCGCGTTTGATTCATCATAAAAGGACGGAATATTTTAGTACCTTGAGTTAGTGTCTAGTGGGTTCTCTGCCTCCTAGCTGTTTAGCTAGAGGGGTGTGAGGATCTCACTCATGTTGCCGGTGACTAGCTGTTTAGCTAGAGGGGTGTGAGGATCTCACTCATGTTGCCGGTGACTAGCTGTTTATCTGGAGGGGTGTGAGGATCTCACTCATGTTGCCGGTGACTAGCTGTTTAGCTGGAGGGGTGTGTGGATCTCACTGATGTTGCCGGTGACTAGTTGTTTAGTTGGAGGGGTGTGAGGATCTCACTCATGTTGCCGGTGACTAGCTGTTTAGTTGGAGGGGTGTGTGGATCTCACTCATGTTGCCGGTGACTAGCTGTTTAGCTGGAGGGGTGTGTGGATCGCACTCATGTTGCTGGTGATAAGTGTTTAGTTGGAGGGGTGTGTGGATCTCACTCATGTTGCTGGTGACTAGCTGTTTAGTTGGAGGGGTGTGTGGATCTCACTCATGTTGCTGGTGATAAGTGTTTAGTTGGAGGGGTGTGTGGATCGCACTCATGTTGCTGGTGACTAGCTGTTTAGTTGGAGGGGTGTGTGGATCTCACTCATGTTACTGGTGACTAGCTGTTTAGTTGGTGGGTGTGTGGATCGCACTCATGTTGCTGGTGATAAGTGTTTAGTTGGAGGGGTAAGTGGATCTCACTCATGTTGCTGGTGACTAGCTGTTTAGTTAGAGGAGTGTGTGGATCTCATTCATGTTGCTGGTGACTAGCTGTTTAGCTGCAGGGGTGTGTGGATCGCACTCATGTTGCTGGTGATAAGTGTTTAGTTGGAGGGGTAAGTGGATCGCACTCATGTTGCTGGTGATAAGTGTTTAGTTGGAGGGGTGTGAGAATCTCATTCATGTTGCTGGTGACTAGCTGTTTAGCTGGAGGGGTGTGTGGATCTCACTCATGTTGCTGGTGATAAGTGTTTAGTTGGTGGGGTGTGTGGATCGCACTCATGTTGCTGGTGATAAGTGTTTAGTTGGAGGGGTGTGTGGATCGCACTCATGTTGCTGGTGACTAGCTGTTTAGTTGGAGGGGTGTGAGGATCTCACTCATGTTGCTAGTGACTGGCTGTTTAGTTGGCGGGTGTGTGGATCTCACTCATGTTGCTGGTGATACGTGTTTAGTTAGAGGGGTGTGTGGATCTCACTCATGTTGCTGGTGACTAGCTGTTTAGCTGGAGGGGTGTTTGGATCTCACTCATGTTGCTGGTGACTGGCTGTTTAGCTGGAGGGGTGTGTGGATCTCACGCATGTTGCTGGTGACTAGCTGTTTAGCTGGAGGGGTGTGTGGATCTCACGCATGTTGCTGGTGACTGGTCCAGCAGGCAGGCTGATCAGTCGCGGTTTAGCTATGATTCTTTGATTCTTGGTCATGTGTTTGGGCGGCCGCAGGGACCCGGATTCGTTTCTTCTGGCTTGATCAGTAAAGCTTGACACAGGATCTCAGAATAGAAGAGATCAACATTCGTCTCTGTGACATACACTGGTGTCCGACACTGACTGTGATTAGTCGTATGGTGGGCAACGGAGTGGAGAGTTGACCGTTGAGGGTGAGATTAACGACATATCGGCCTGAGGCCCTTAAGGACAAGGGCACTGCAGACATAGGTCACCATGAGAGCAGGGCATGAAGGGCCACAGAATTTGAGACATTTTTTTATGCTGATCGATGAGAATGAGGATGATTAAGATGTTGCTACGGATTTCCATTTCGGTCTGAGACTACATGACAGGGCTGTACTCTACGCTTCCTTTCATAATGTATCCCGGCGTCAACCAGGCCCGAGAGACACAGACACCTGCAGTGTTGGTCAGGAAATTTGAGCAACACTCTCAGAAACGCATCCATTAAGTGGATGAAAACTCGACTGTGTGGTCCCAGTCTTCCCAACTGAGTCCGCAGCAAACTCAACTCTGGGTAGGAGCCGATCGGGGCAGAAAAACCCACATGACTCTGATGGGATTCGAACCCACGACCTCCCAGCCGGGAGTCCGCGACGCTAACCACTTCACCACGGCGGCTGGTCTTTTTTGTTTGTTTGTTACGCTACCCAGCCTGCCCCTCGATGCCTGTCTGACTGACAGACTCTCAGAGGAACAGGACAACCAAGATGATCATTGTAGGAAAAGAAAGAGTGGGGTTTTTGGGTCATTAGGAGGGGAAAGGGGGTTTCGAAGGGACAGTGCCCCCCACCGAAGTGAAAGAAATGGGGGGGTTCTTCAGGAGCGCCTTTATTGAGTGAAACCACGTCCCATTTTTCACGGGGGAATCATCCCAAACGTCAAGGAATTTGCAAAAGCAGGTTTCGTTGTGCCGGAGAGAGAGAGAGGGGGGGAAGAGAGAGAGGGGAAGAAGAAGGAGGGGAGAGAGAGAGAGAGGGTGAGGGGGGGGGTGGGGGAGAGAGAGGAGGAGAAGAAGAGGAAGAAAAAGGGGGTGTGGGGGGGGGGGGGGGGGGGGGGGTGGGGTGGGTGGTGGGTGTGGGGGTTGGGGGGTGACGGAACGAAATTTTAAATTTTTATAAAAAAAAAAGAAAAAAAAAATTAAAAAAAAAAGGGGAACAAAAAAAAAAAAAAAAAAAAAAAAAAAAAAGAGGAGAAGAAAAAAAAAAAAAAAAAAAAAAAAAAAATAACGGAAAAAAGGGGGGGGAAAAGTGAGTCACCCCGATCAAAGGGAAGGGGGAAGTAAAATAAGGGTTGGGGAAGGGGGTGACGAAAATAAGAGTGAAAACAGAACGGAGAAAAACAATCACAAGAGAGGGGGAGAGAAAGAAAACGAAAAGGAGGAGAAGGAAGAGGTTGAGGAGGGTGAAGGAGGAAAAGGGGGAAACAGCAGAGGGTACCGAGGGGCCCCAGGCAGCGGCCCGGGGCGACAGCGGAAGAATGTCACGCCCCCCTTTTACTTATAAATTTAAATTCTGCGCTTATTTGAAAAATAGTAGCGGGGAAAAATAAGGTGGGTGGGGGGAGGGGGGGGGGGGAGGGGGGGGGGGGGGGGGGGGGGGGGGGAGGGGGAGGGGGGCGGTAGCACCACCGCGGCGCGAAACTTTTTCTGCGTGCCAAAACCTCCTTTCAGTCTCCCGGTGTTTTTTGGTTGTTTCACTTGGTGGGGTTGGTGGGGGGTTGTGGGGGGGTGGGTGTGTTTGTGGGTGTGGTGTGTGGTGTGGTGTTGTGGTGTGTGTGGTGCGTGCGTGCGTGCGTGGGGGGGCGGGGCGCGTGGGTGTGGCTGGGGGGCGGCGGGGGGGCGGGGGGCGGTGGGTGGGGGGGTGGGGGGGGGGGGCGTCGTGGGTTGCGGCGGGGGAGAGAGAGAGAGAGGGGGAAAAGAGAGGAGAGAGAGAGAGGGGAGGGGAGAGGGGGAGAGAGGGAAGAGAGAGAGAGAGAGAGAGAGGGGGGGGGGAGAGAGGGGGAGGGGGAGAGAAAAGCGGCAGGCAGAGAGAAGAAACAAAAAAGAAAGAAAAAGATAGATAAGCGGGTGAGACACAAAAAGGCAGACAGACAGGCGGGCACATATACATCAAACATCAAATTTTTTACTCTACAACATCTCTACATATCTTTTCTTTAAATGCTAAACTTGTCAAATAACAACAAGCACAGTGCCCCAATTGCGGCGCACGAAAAATTTATTTTCACATACTCTCTTCTTCTCTCTCTCTGCTCTCTCTTGTCTCTCCTCCCCCTTCTCTCCCCTCCCCTTCTTCTCTCTCTCCTCTTTTTTCCCCCCCCTTTTTCTCTGCCCCCACCCCTTTCCTTCCCCGGCTGGGCCCCATTTCTTTGTCAATCATGCTTTAGAGTGATACTTTTTAAAGCACGTTTAAGACCCCATCATCTGTCAGTTTCAATGGGGGTTCATAGGTGATTCCGCCTTGACCAAACACCCCTAGCCCCAATCATGACAGCCCATGCTAAAAGTATTTGCGAGTTGTTTACATTTTTTTATGGGCAGACCAACACTGAAAGTCCTGAAACCACTCTTTTATAAAAACTATCCTAGTGAACCTTTAAAAAAACAACCATTTCGTGCAAAACCCAGCATCACTAAGAGCAAAAGCAAAGAGGCATGACTTTTAAAATTTG
The DNA here is from genome assembly GCA_018398815.1 of Conus ventricosus. Taxonomy (NCBI): domain Eukaryota; kingdom Metazoa; phylum Mollusca; class Gastropoda; order Neogastropoda; family Conidae; genus Conus; species Conus ventricosus. Next base: position 42,394,680 of record CM031613.1, read on the forward strand.
CTTATGCATGTTTTATGAAAGGCAAAGGTTTTTGCCCAAGTGACGAATGCCCCCCGAGTTTCGAGGGTCGATGAAGATGATAGGTTTTCCCCTTTGGGTTTAGAACTTAAACACCGTTTTGAGACGGGCCCCTATTTAAAAAAAAAAAAAACTCCACAAAATCCGTCCAATGCATTTCTGTGGCCCTTTTGATGATCCAACGCATTGTCGTGTCTTTGGGTGTGAGGCCCTCTTTTTCGACACCATTCGGGCAGGGAGTTGTGTCGAACAAACCCGCAAAAGCCCCTCTCTCCATACAGACGAAGAAGCAGACGACAGAGAGCAGAGAAATCAGACAAAGACAGCAGAAAAACAGACAGAGAGGAGAGCAGAGAGATCAGACAGTGATAACAACCTACAGACAACCAAAGTCAGAAAAAAATACCGGCGTAAGAGAGACAGACAGATAAACAGACAGAAATACTAATGACAATAAAAAAGATAAAACGCGACAGACTCAAACCGACAAAAGGCCGATGAAAGACAGAGAGACGGGTAGAAAAAGAAAAAGAAAAAGTAACAGACAGCAAAAAAAAAAAAAGCAAAAAACCAACAACAACAACAACAAAAAATTTGACGGAAAGGCAATCATCGACAAACAGCCCGGGGAAAAACAGACAAGAGTGAGCAAAAAGGCTGCTGCTAACCCTTTTCCTTTTAGTCGTCAAGGGGGGTTCAGGACAAACACTGACAGGGCACCCCCACTACCACGATAACCCCCCTCCCCCCCTACTCCCTCCTTTTCCCTCCCCCCACCCCCTACTCCCTAAATATCTCTCTTCCCCTTCCTTCCCTTCCCCACCCCCCTTCCTTTCCCTGATGATATTTGGGGGCTATGGAAAAAAAAACTATTGGGAAGGGAGGTAACCCTATGAGGGGTTACCAAAGGGCTGGGCAGGTAACTGGGGGTTGGGGTGGGGGGTGGGGGGGGGTTTAAAAAAGGGAAAATGAGGTGGGGGGTGGGAATGGGGGGGGGGGGGTTGGGGGCTTTACTTTTTTTTGTTTCCCCCCCTTTTTTTTGTTTTCCCTCCCCTTTTTCTCTCTCTCTCTCCTCTCCTCCCCTCCATCCTTTCCCTCCCCCTTTTCCCCCCTCTCCCTTCCTTTTTCCCCCCCTTTTTTCTGTCTTCCTTTCCCCCCAAAAAAACCGCCCCCACAAAAAACCCCACCACCAAACAACAACCCCAAAACACCCAAACCCCCCCCGGGCCACCGCCCCAGCCAGCCAGCCACCCCCAAACCCCCAACAACCCCCCACAAAAACACACACCACCACCCCCCACCACCCGCCGCACCACCCCCAAAACCACCCCCCCCAAACCCACAAAAAAACACACACACACACCACCCACACAACATTTTTCCCTTAAAAGGGACAACAAACCCGTTTTTTTATTCCACGTTCCCAAAATTGGAAAAAATCCTGAGGGGACAGGTCGGGGGGGAAAAGGGGCAAGGAAAGGATGGCCCGAGGGAAAAGGGAAAGGGGGTGGCGGAGGGGAAAAGGGACGGGGGGGGGGGGAAAAAAAGAAGGGGGGGGGGGGGGGAGAGGGAGGGGAGGGAGGAGAAGAAAGGGGAGGAAAAAAGAGAGAGGGAGAGAGAGGAGAGGAAGGGGGAGAAGGAAAGGGGGAGGGGAGAGAAGAGAGAAAAAAGGGGAGAGAGGGAGGGGAGAGAGAACCAGGAAGAACCCCCAGAAAAGGACCCTTTTTTGAAGGGGGAAGAAAATAAAAAATTTCCGAAAAAAAAGGAGAAGCCCAGAAGATTTTAGAACTAAAGCCCTTAAAAGGATGCCCCCGGGGGGGTGAAGGAGGGGAAAGAGGAAAAGAAAAAGGGGGAAAAGAGAGGGAAAAAAAAAAAGAGGGGAAAGGGGAAAGAGAGAGAGAAAGGGGGAGAAAGAGAGAGGGGGGAAAAAAGGGGGGAGGAGAGAGAAGGGAAAGAAAGGAGGGGGGAAGAAGAGAGGGGGAGGAGGGAAAAAGGGTGTAAAAGAAAGGGGGCAGGGAGGAGAGAAGAGAGAGGGAGAGAGGGGGAAAAGGGGGAGGAGAGGGGAAAAGGGGGGAGAGAGGAGGAGAGAGAGGGAGAAAAGGGGGGGGAAAAGGGGCGGGAAAAAAAAGGGGGGAAAAGGAAAAAGAAGGGAGGGGGAAGAAAAAAAAAGGAAAAAGGGGGGGAAAAAAAGAGGGGAAGGGGAAAGGGGAAGGGAAAAGGGGGGGGAAAGGGGGAAAAGGGGGGAAGGAAGGGGGGGGGAGGAGGGAAGGGGGAGGGGAGAAGGAGGAAAGGGAAAAAAAAGGAGGGGAGGGAGAGGAGGAGAAAAGGAGGGGAGGGGGAGAGAGAGGGGAGGAAAAGGGGAGAGAGGAGAGGGGGAGAGAGGTGGGAAGGGAAAAGAAAGGAAAAAAAAAGAGGTGGAGAGAAGTAAGGGAAAAAAAATACACCCCCCAACCTCCCCCCCAAAAAAAAAACCCCCCCAAAAAAAAAAAAAAAACCCCAAACCAAAAACCAAACCCTAAAAAAAAAAAAAAACCCCCCCAAAAAACACCAAAAAAAAAAACAAAAAAAAAAAAAACCAAAAAAAAAAAAAACAAAAACAAAAAAAAAAAAAAAAAAAAAAAAAAAAAAACAACTCACCCAAAAAACAACAAAAAAAAAAAAAAAAACCCAAAAAACCCCAAAAAAAAAAAAAAAAAAAAAAAACCCAAAAAAAAAAAAAACCCCCAAAAAAAAAAAAAAAAAAAAAAAAAAAAAAAAAAAAAAAAAAAACCCCAAAAAAAAAAAAAAAAAAATAAAAAAAACCAAAAAAAAAAAAAAGACCAAAAAAAAAAAAAAAAAAGAAAACAAAACAAAAAAAAAAAAAAAAAAAAAAAAAACACGAACAAAAACAACCAAAAAAAAAAAAAAAAAAAAAAAAACCAAAAAAAAAGGAAAAAACCCCCCCCCAAAAAAAAAAAAAAAAAAAAAAAACCCAAAAAAAAAAAAAAAAAAAAAAAAACCAAAAAAAAAAAAAAAAGAGGGGGGACGGGGGGGGCCCAAAACAAAGAAAAAAAAAAAAAAAAAAACCCCCCCCAAAAAAAAAAAAAAAAAAACCCAAAAAAAAACCCAAAACCCCACCCAAAGGGGGGGGGGGAAAAAAAAAAAATAAAACCAAAAAAAAAAAATTTTTTTTTTTTTTCCCCCCCCCCCAACCCCCCCCAAAAAAAAAAAAAAAACCCCAAAAAAAAACAAAAAAAACAAACCCGGGGAAAACCCCCCCCAAAAAAACCCCCCCCCCCCCCCCCCCTTTTTTTTTTTTTTTTCCCCCCCCAAAAAAAAAAAAAACCACAAAAAACAAAAACCCCAAAAAAAAAGGGGGGGGGGAAAAAAACCCCCCAAAAAAAAAAAAAAATTTTTTTTTTTTTTTTAAAAAACCCCCTTTTGGGGGGGAAAAACCAAACTGGGGGCCCAAAGGGCATGGGACAAACGAAAACCCCAAAAAAAAGGGGAAAAAAGGGGTTCCGGAAAAGGGGGGGGGGAAAAAAAAGGGGGGCAAAAATTTTAAAATGGGTTAATAAAAATAAAAAAAAGTTAAACCAAAAAAAAGGAAAAAAAAGGAAAAAAAAAGGGGAAAATAAAAAAAAAAAGGGGGGAAAAAAAAAAAGGCCGGAAGTTTAAATAAGAAATAACAGGGGGGAAAAGGGGAAAGAGAAAAAAAATTTTTAAAAAAATTTTTGAAAAGGGGAAAAAAAAAAGGGGGAAAAAAAATTTGAAATTAAAGGGGGGGAAAAAAAGAAGAAAAACCCCAAAAGGGGGAAAGAAAAAAAAGTCCCCCATAAAAAGAAAAAAAAATTTAAAAATAAAAAACCGGGGGAAAAAAAACCCTTTGAAAAAATTTTAAAAAATTTTTAAAAAAAAAAAAAAAAAAAAAACCCCGGGGGGGAAAAAGGGGGGTTTTTTTAAAAAAAAAATTTTGGGGGGAAAAATTTTAAAATTTTAAAAGTAAAGTTTAAAAAAAAAAAAACGGGTTTAAAAATGGCAAAAATACCCTTTAAAAAATTTTTGGGGGGGGCAAAAAGGGGAAAAAAAAAGTTTTAAAGGGGAAAAAACCCCCCCAACCGGGGAAAAAAAAGAAAAATCCCCAAAAAAATTTTTTTTTTTTTTTTTAAAAAAAAAGGGGAATTTTTTGGGGGGTTTGGGGGTGGGTTTTTTTTGTTTTTGGGGGGTTTTTAAAAAAAAGGGGGGGGGTGGGGGGGGGGAAAAAGGGGGTTTTGAAAAAACCTTAAAATTTTTTTAAAATTTTTTAAAAATTTTTTAAAAAAAAAAAAAAACCCCAAAAAATAAAAATTTTTCCCCTTTTTTAAAACCCCCCATACAAAAACCCTTTTTCCCCCTTTTTCCCCTTCCCCTTTCCCCCCTTTTTTTTTTTTTTTTTAAAAAAAAAAAAAAAAACCCCCCAAAAAAAAAAAAAAAAAATTTTTTTTTTTTTTTTTTTTTTTTTAAAAAAAAAAAAAAAACCAAAAACCCCCCCCCCCCCTTTTTCCCCCCCCAAAATTTTATTTTTTTAAAACCCCCCCCCCCCAAAAAAAAAAACCCCCCCGGGCCAAAAAAAAACTTTTTTCCACTCCCCCCCCCCCCCTTTTCCCCCCCCCCCAAAGGCCCCCCTTTCGAAATAAAAAAACAACCCCCCCGGGGGAAAATCCCCCCCCAAAAAAAAAAACCCCCCCCCCCCCGGCCCCCCAAGGGGGGAAAACCCGCCCCCCCCTTTTACCAAAAAAAAAAAAAAAAAAAGGATCTGCTATTGATGCTACGTTTCAAACACTTCGTGTGGGTGACAATGAAACCATAAACCTTTTTATACGTATTTCAAAATTATTGTTTTGATTTAAGTACAAATGATGTTTAAATGCTTTGAATGTTCATTTGTATTCCTTCGTTACCCCTTCTCTATACCTTGTCATGACATACTGTTCACCTGTCCACCTTTCATTGACGTCCTTCATTTCTCTTCTTCTCCTTTTTTTTTTTTTTTTTTTTTTTTTTAAATGTATTTTGCTGGAAGTTGTTTTCTCTTTGTGTGTGTGTGTGTGTGTGTGTGTGTGTGTGTGTGTGTGTTGTGTGTGTGTGTGTGTGTGTGTGTGTGTGTGTGTGTGTGTGTGTGTGTGTGTGTGTGTGTGTGTGAAAAGTCGACTGTCATATTTTTGGATTGCCTTTTGTATTTCAGGCTAATATTCTTTTCACTATTTAGATGGTTGGTTGATTTTGAAGTCGCATATTGTTATTTTTTCTTGCTTCATCGAGGGGAAGATGTAAAAAAGCCTGTATTGTGCTTATTCTTTATCCCTCATTAAAAAAGATTCGTTCGTTCGTTCGTTCGTTCTCTCTCTCTCTCTCTCTCTCTCTCTCTCTCTCTCTCTCTCTCTCTCTCTCTCTCCCTACATCGACAGACAGAAACAATCAGGCAGATTGATAGACAAGGTAAATAGAATGATAGAGTATCACACTGACAGACAGGAAGGCAGACAATCAAACACACAGACAGA
>CM031613.1:42417719-42420219 GCA_018398815.1 Conus ventricosus
GTTGACAGTAAACCTTGATAAAACCAACATTATTGTGTTCCGTAAAGGTGGATATTTAGCTAAGAATGAAGTTTGGTGGTATGGTAATTCTGAGGTTAAAGTAACCAATTCGTACAAATACTTAGGTATGTTTTTTACGACAAAATTAAGTTGGAATTTAGGTTGGTGTGAAACAAGTAGAAAAGGCAAAAAAGGGGTGATAGAAATTTTGAGAACATTAAAGAAATTAAATACTACTGATCCACACATATTTTGGAAGCTATTTGATACCCAGATTGAACCGATTCTTACATATGGTGCTGAAATATGGGGACTTGAAAATAATCTAAACGTAGAAAGAGTGCACACTTACGCGATCAAACGGTTTCTGAATATTCCGATTCATTCGTCCAATAAAATAGCTTACGGAGAAACAGGAAGGTACCCTTTGTACATCAGATGTATGGTAAAGTGTGTCAGATACTGGTGTAAAGTAATACGATTACCAGTAGCTAGACTGAGCAGGCAAGCATACGACATGATGCTACAACAGTGTGAGTTAGGAAATGTTAACTGGGCCTCTAAGATTAAGAAAGTGCTAACAGAGAATGGGTTTGGAATAGTGTGGTTGAGCCAGGGAGTTGGAAACGAAACCGTTTTTATGTCTGAATTCAAAGATAGATTAATTTCTTCATATAAACAAAACTGGCACAGCCAACTAGAAGAACATGATAAATATTCCTGGTTGCTATCCTTCAAAAGTAACTTGGAGGCAGAAAAGTATTTACATTTAGTATCTAATCGGTGGCAAAGAGGCATCCTTGCAAGATTTAGAAATAGAACACTGGGACTAAAGGCTAATAAAAGATGGTATCTAAATAATGATGCTGTTGATGATTCATGTCCATTATGTAATGATATTGCAGTTAGAGAAGATGAGTTACATTTTTTGTTCACTTGTCCCGCTTATGGGAATATAAGAAAAAAATCAAGCCTATTTGAAAATAGCACAGTCAAGAGTCGAAACCTTAACAGTATTTTGCAGACAAGTGATGAAACATTGTTAAAGATGCTGGCAAAATATCTAACAGAAGCAGTTGACACGCGGAAGAAAATTATGAATGAATAAAAGTTCAAAGCACTGAAGGGATATCAATTATATTTCATTTTTATTGTGTGGAATACTTATTTGACCTCGAAGCTTGATGGTTCAAGTGAATGGTTTTTCATAAAATCAAGTCAGATAAATTATCTGTACAGAGGATATGTGTGAATGGGGAGAAGGGAGGATAAGGATATAAATGCGTGTGTGCAAGCCGATGGAAGTGGGATGGATCAGTGTGCGCATGTGAAGGGAATGATTGTTGTGTGAGAACGATTTTGTTATAGAACATATGAGTGATGGAAATGGAAACGATTTTTTTTTTTATTTTGCTTAGCTGTGTAGGCACCTAATTTGCAGTTTTTCTTTCGTTTTCTTTTCCTCTGAGCAAAACAAAAGACATTGTACCCCCTTGACAAAAAGGCTATTAGCCAATGTCAATAAAAAGATGTCAGTGTCAGTGTCAGTGTCAGTCTCTCTCTCTCTCTCTCTCTCTCTCTCTCTCTCTCTCTCTCTCTGGCTCTGTCTCTCTCTGTCTCTTGAATAGACGCACCCACATAAAGTATATATACACAAATGCATTGGCACATTCTACAGAGAGAGAGAGAGAGAGAGAGAGAGAGAGAGAGAGAGAGAGAGAGAGAGAGAGAGAGAGAGAGAGAGAGAGAGAGAGAGAGAGAGAGAGAGAGAGAGAGACGCAGACAGACAGACGGACAGACAGGGAGGCTGACAGATAGACAGACAGACAGACAGACAGACAGACAGACACACACACACACACACACACACACACACACACACACACACACACACACACACGCGCGCGCGCGCGCGCGCGCGCATGCACGCACCCACTCAAGCACGCACACACGCACGCACAAGCACACGCCCACACACACATGCACGCGCGCACGCACGCACGCACACGCAAGCACTCACGAACGCACGCACGCACACACACACACACACACACACACACACACACACACACACACACACACACACACACACACACACACACACACACACACACACACACACACACACACACACACACACAAAAGGATAGACACATCACGTGTATGCACACATGTGATATGCCCCTATCACATCCGCTTTCCTATCGGAAACAAATCAGCAGACACAACTAAAAATATAAAAAATCGAAGAAAATAGAGTTTCTGTTTATGCCAGCTAATTGGACGATAGAAATTTGTTTTTGCCAAAGCTGATATCACACATCAAAATTTGTTCGAAGAAGAAAAGAGGAACGTAAGTTGTGAAAAACGAAAAAGACAGTGGGAACTAAAGAAAGATAGATAGAAAGGCTACAGAAAGAAAAGTTAAAAAAGAAAAGGAAAGAAAAGAAAAACGATGGGAAGAATGGATTAAACAAAATCGAACAACGAGACTAAATAA
>CM031613.1:42435219-42442719 GCA_018398815.1 Conus ventricosus
TGAATACGACTGATACTGATGAATATGATGATACTGATGAATACGGCTGATGCTGATGATATGATGATACTGATGAATACGACTGATGCTGATGAATATGATGATACTGATGAATACGGCTGATGCTGATGAATATGATGATACTGATGAATACGGCTGATGCTGATGAATATGATGATACTGGTGAATATGATGATACTGATGAATATGATGATACTGATGAATACGGCTGATGCTGATGAATATGATGATACTGATGAATATGATGATACTGATGAATATGATGATACTGATGAATATGATGATACTGATGAATATGATGATACTGATGAATACGGCTGATGCTGATGAATATGATGATACTGATGAATATGATGATACTGATGAATATGATGATACTGATGAATACGGCTGATGGTGATGAATATGATGATACTGATGAATACGGCTGATGCTGATGAATATGATGTTACTGATGACTATGATGATACTGATGAATATGATGATACTGATGAATATGATGATGCTGATGAATATGATGATACTGATGAATACGGCTGATGCTGATGCATACAGCTGATACTCAAGAATAAAAACTACTCCTGATGAATACAGGGACACTGATGAAAATGGCGTGCGCATGATGAATGTAGTTAATACTGTTTTAATGCAGCTGTCCTGATGAATACAGCTGCCCCTGATGAATACAGCTGCCCCTGATGAATACAGCTGCCCCTGATAAATACAGCTGACACTGATGAAAATGGCGTGCCCCTGAGGGAATATATTTAAATACTGAATTATGCAGCCGTCCCTGACAAATACAGCTACCCCTGATGAATACAGCTCCGCCCCCGACGAATACAGCTGCCCTGATGAATACAGCTGATATGACGTTTACAGCTCCCCCAGATGAATGCAGTGCTCCTGATGAATACAGCTGTACTGATGAATACAGCTGATACTGATGAATACAACGACAAGGGTGCCACATTGGATGACTGACGAACACAAATGATACCGGTGAATACGGCTGACCCTGATGAATGCAGCTGCTCGGAATACAGATGCCACAACACGAATACAGCAATCTTGACGAACGCGCCCAATACTGCGGACTGTACATGATACGAACGCCCACTGATGTTGGCCCAGGGAGCAGGTGCGCTCAATCAATATGCCGTGGCATCCACAATCAAACTGGCCGTTTAATTATCACCCCCCCCCCGCTCCCTTCTCTCCCCCCCCCCCTCCCCCTCCCCCCACTCCCCTCCCCCTCCGCCTTCTTCCCCGCTCTCCGTCCCCTCCCCCGGTAATTCATCCATGCATCTTGCAAAAAAAATATCGGGCGACTAACCAGCATAGCTTTTTGATTGTAGGTAAAACAGAGTGGTCTGGACATCGGCGTAAGGGGAGTAATTAGTAGGCCTTTATTTCAGAGATATCGGGATATGCTGTGTGTAAGCGCTTCTCTATCGTAACTTCAACAGTAGTGTAGGTATGCAACTGTGAGATATGTCGATAGAAAATGACATGCATTTGTAGTTCTCTGTTGCGAACGACTTTAAAACAAATATATCAGAGAAAACTTGATCCATGATGAATACTACAAAGACCCTTGTTTGATTAAACTACGTTTGTTAATGTCTCTTACACGAAGCCTGATGTTAACACGCATTTTTGTTTCATTTTGGTGTAAGGTTTTTCAGTTACAGGGGGAGAGCGATTTGATGATGTTGCATGGAGATATAGTGCTGTGATATTCATGTATCTCCTCTCGTGTATTGATGGTATGGATGTTGGGTGTACGTTTATCGTTATGATATTTATTTTCTTGCTTTTGTGCACTGATATCATAAACCTCAATATGTTTGTTCACGTACCAGTTCATGAAGGGATATGACCTAAATACATTTTTCATTCATTCATTCATTCATTCATTCATTCATTCATTCATTCATTCAGTCAGTCAGTCAGTCAGTCAGTCAGACATTCATTCAGTCAGTTAGTTTGTCAGTGTGTGTGTGTGTGTGTGTGTGTGTGTGTGTGTGTGTGTGTGTGTGTGTGTGTGTGTGTGCGTGTGTGTGTGTGTGGCGTGTGTGCGTGTGCGCGCGCGCGCGCGCGCGCGCGCGCGTGTGTGTGTGTGTGTGTGTGTGTGTGTGTGTGTGTGTGTGTGTGTGTGTGTGTGTGTCTCACCCTGTTCCCATCTTTCGTACTCATGGTTTCTTTAGTGTGTGTGTGTGTGTGTGTGTGTGTGTGTGTGTGTGTGTGTGTGTGTGTGTGTGTGTGTGTGGTGTGTGTGTCCCTCACCCTTTTCCCATCTCTTTCTCTTTCGTACTCATGGTTTCTTTAGTGTGTGTGTGTGTGTGTGTGTGTGTGTGTGTGTGTGTGTGTGTGTGTGTGTGTGTGTGTGTGTGTGTCCTTCACCCTCTTCCCATCTCTTTCTCTTCCGTACTCATGGTTTCTTCATTTTCTGTGTCTGCCCCTTTCTGTATGACTTTCTGTACGCCTCTCGCCCGTCACTCTCACGTTCCCTGTCTCTCTGTGTGTCTATTGCTGTCTCTGACTCTCCTTGTCTACCTAACTGTCTGTCCGTCTGCCTGTCTACCTGTCTGTCTGTCTGTCCACCCCCCCCCTCCCTCTCTCTCCTCACTCTCTCCCGCCTCCTGTTTCTCTGTCTCACTATCTCTGTCTCTGTCTCTCTGTCTCTATCTCCCTTTCCTCCCCCTTCTCTCTCTCTCTCTCTCTCTCTCTCTCTCTCTCTCTCTCTCTCTCTCTCTCCTCTCTCTCTCTCTGTGCTCTGTGCTCTCCCTCTCCCTCTGACCCCCCGTCCCTCTCACACTCTCCGTCTCTGTCTGTCTGTTTATCTCTCTCTCTCTCTCTCTCTCTCTCTCTCTCTCTCTCTCTCTCTCTCTCTCTCTCTCTCTGTCTCTCTCTCTTTTCTCCTCCCCCCGCCCCCCTCTCTCTCACTTAACAAGCATTTCATTGAATGTGTAGAAAGCTTGCGGGGAGATGGAATAACACCGAAGCTGACGGCGAAACCAGGCTGACTAAGTGTAGTCTGTCACCTATCACAAAAGCCCTTGTTAAACGCCCGCACTGTGTGGACATAGAAGACCGGTATTTGTGGCATCGATCGGGAGAAGAATAACCGTAATATCTACATCAATGCCAGCAGTAGCACCGACAGCAGCAGTACAAATATGTAGCAACAACAGCAGCTCCCACACCTCTTGTTTGCGAACGTGTTTGTGTGTGTGTGTGTGTGTGTGTGTGTGTGTGTGTGTGTGTGTGTGTGTGTGGTGTGTGTGTGTGGTGTGGTGTGTTTCTCTCTCTCTCTCTCTCTCTCTCTCCTCTCTCTCTCTCTCCTCTCTCTCTCTCTCTCTCTCTCTCTCTCTCTGGGAGCGTGTGCACGGGCGCTTGGCACCTTCTGGTACAAGACGAACTTTTGCATGCCAGACCTTAATGCAGCGGACAGTTTAAATATTTATGGCTTTCTGCGTCCATGGCTTTGCTGCATTAATGCCAGTCTGTGGATTGCATGTAATAGGGGAAATAAATAACAAAAGCCTCCTCTTTTCTCTGTCTTTCTTTGTGAGGCAGAGAGAGAGAGAGAGAGAGAGAGAGAGAGAGAGAGAGAGAGAGAGAGAGAGAGAGAGAGAGAGAGAGAGAGAGAGGAGGGACAGGCAGACAGACAAAGAAGGCCAGAGACAAAGACGGTGACAGACGGAGACATGCAGACAGAGACGGGGTTGAAGAGAGAGAGAGAGAGAGAGAGAGAGAGAGAGAGAGAGAGAGAGAGAGAAGAGAGAGAGAGAGAGAGAGAGAGAGAGAGAGAGAGAGAAAGAGAGAGAGAGAGACGCTTTGACGATTTATTGCCTTCAGCTAACAAGCCATTAAGGCAAGGGGGTACACATACGACTTGACACATTGATTCACTGAAATATAATGAAAACAAAGTATAAGGAAGATAAATAATGATTAAATTAACAAAGTATCAGGAAGTAATGGATTTATCAAATCGCTCAATTATTAGAAAGGTACGGATATTCATAACAATGACTAACCCACACGTGGAGAACAGTCGCAAAACTTCCGTATATAACATCCTTTCCTACGTTACCATTCCCCACCCGCTTAATTCAGAAATACTGCTCCCATTCCCTTCACTCGCCTTACACGCTAAACAAGACTAGTAAACGCCAGCTCACATTCTTCTATTCTCCGTTTCTCTCAACCTCACCATCTAATCTGACAGTTCCCCGACCGCCCTTCTCCCTCCCCCCTCCCTTCCCGCTCCCCTTCACGTTCTCCCATAAACACTTACGCACAAGTGCATGCACCCACGCACGCACGCGCGCGCGCGCGCGCGCACACACACACACACACACACACACACACACACACACACACACACACACACACACACACACACACACACACACACACACACACATACACACACACACGTGCGCGCGCGCGCGCGCACACACACACTGAAACTACATGGCCATCCACCTACTCTAAAAGTACATACTAATACAGAACAAATAAAATTAGAATACAATACTATTGTCGTCAAGTTCTAATCTCTTTCTTCTCGCAGTGGTAGCTTCAGTCAAATATTTAGCAAGGGCAATAATGGTTGTATCATTACCTGTTGACAAAAGATTTACTATGCCGACTACTGTAGGCTCAATATGAGTCATTTTGAAAAATGAAAATTTTCGGCGAATATCTGAGAAGAAGCAACATGGAAAAGAAAGTGCACTTCATCTTCATTATTGTGACCGCACATCGGGCAGTCAGCACTTCGTTCACTGGTCATAAACCAGTGTTTTGCAACGCCTAGACCATGCACTCTTAATCTAAACTTTACCAGATCTCTCTCATCTTTTTATTCGTTATTAAGGACAGATATCTCTCCGCTTCAAACGTTATTTTAAAGGAACGATACCATTCATATTTTCCATTATTTTCAATTTCGGAATGCCAGTTTTGTTGTAGCATGAAAACAAGCCTTTCCTTAAATTCTAATATAAACCCCTTCTCGAAGCCAACACCCTAACACAACCATACTATCCCAAAGCCATTTGCTGTCAGAGTGTTCCTAACTTTCGATGCCCAGTTGTGTTTGCCTGCCTCTAATTGTATTAACATCATATCATAGGCTTGCCTACATGTTCTATTTGTTGGTAGTCTTACCACTCGCAACCAGTACTTAACACATTTTACTGCTGTTCGAACGTACAATGGATATCTTCCTTTTTCTCCGTAAATCATTTTGTTTGAAGAGTGTAAAGGTACACCCAGGAATCGTTTAATGGCAAAAGTATGTACTTTTTCTATTAACCCTGTATCTTCCAACCCCCAAATTTCTGCTGCGTAAGTCAATATGGGCTCGATCTGGGTATCAAAACTCTTCCAGAATAGAAAAGGATCAATTGTATGTAGTTTCCTTAGTGACTTTTGAATTTCATAACACCCATCTTACCTTTTCTGCTCATGTCTGAAAGGGCAGCACTCAAACTTAATTTTGTTGTAAATATTAGCCTAAGTAATTTGTAGGTGTTTATTGAATTAATTTCTTCAGTTCCATATTTCCATCTTTCTCTTATTCCAAGATAGCCACCTTTACGGAAAACCATAACATTAGTCTTATCTAGATTTACTTCTAGGCATAACCTGTCTGCTTCCTTTTTTAGATTGTTCAACTGATTCTGTAAACCTACGACCGTATCTGATAGCAAAATCACATCATCTGCAAAGAGCAAAAGAAATACCTCTGCAGATCCTGCTACCACTGGACTCCATGCTTCCCTTCCCTGATCAAATTTACGGCTAATTCATTGACAAAAAAGGAAAACATAATTGGCTAAGTACACATCCTTGTTTTACTCCTCTCGGACAATAAAAAAATCAGAATAAGAATGTTTATCTCTGACACATGCAATGACTGAGTCATAGATTCCTCGAAGTGCTTTATTACAATTTTCCATCAATCCCACTTCTCCTTAACACATGCCATAAGACATTTCTGTCAACAGAATCAAATGCTTTTCTGAAGTCGACGAAAGCTACATACAGCTTAGAATTTCTTGTCAAATATTTTTCAACAACGGAGTATAAAGTGAAAATGTGATCAATTGTACTATATCCTGCTCTAAACCCCCTTGCTCCTCTGCTAATTTTCCTTCATTTTCTGCCCATTGTGAGAGTCGCTTATTCAGAATAGATGTGTACACTTTGCTTACGACACTTATTAATGCATACACCACGGTAATTATCGGGTAGATTAGCATCCCCGTTTTTGTAAATTGAATAATAATGGATTTACACCATTCTTTTGGGAACATGCCCTGTTCAAATATCTTGTTGAAAAACTCTACGAGAAATTCAATTACTGTTTCGTTGGCATATCTAAGCAAATCACCAAGTATCATATCAGTACCAGAACTTTTACCGGCTTTAAGTTTATTAATACTAGATACAACTTCCTCTTCAGAAATAGGATCGTTAAAAAGAGGCTCATCTGATTCGTCCGTCGGTTCGTCGGCTAAGATTTCCTCTTGAGCCAGCGCGCCCAGGTGTCATGTTAAATATCCTGTGGAAGTGTTCATACCACTTGTCCATGGAGATATCACTGTGCATTACATTTTTTCTGTTCACAGTTCTAATAATTTTCCAGAATGCCTTAGGTCACTAGTTGACTGTTTTAGTTTAATTATCCTTCCATCGTCAAACTCTTTTTCTTTGTAAATAGGAGTTCTTTGTATTGTCTCCTTTCATCCACATACCTATCTCTATGCTGTACATCACTCTTTTTTGATCTTTGGAATAGTGTTAGGTAACGTATGACGATTCGTTTCTTTTGGGCGCATTGTTTATCATACCATTCATTTAAGTTTAAGAGAGAGAGAGAGAGAGAGAGAGAGAGAGAGAGAGAGAGGAGAGAGAGAGAGAGAGAGAGAGAGAGAGAGGCAGAGAGATAAACAGACAATCAGACAGGCAGACACATACTACAGCACTTGACGAATGTCATGATCAGAAATTTGGCAATCATAGAACACGTCGAAATCGAGTGGCTTGGAAGACCAAGGGCAAGAACAATAAGACCACCACCACCACCACCACCACCAACAACAACATTAACATGAACAGCAGCAGCAGCAGCAGCAGCAACAACAACAACATCAACAACAAAAACCACCTCCCATCCCTTCCCTTCTCTCTGTTCGCCCTTCCCTCTCTTTCTTTTCATCGAGTTCTCTATCGCTATTTTCTTGCGCATGATTATATCTGTGTGTGGTTAAATGAATTAATACTTCATTCTGTTTGTGTATATATGCATGCGTTAGTGTACGCATGTGAGCATGTTTGTATGTATATGAGTGCGCGCGCACATGTATGTGTGTGTGTGTGAGAAGAGAGAGAGAGAGAGAGAGAGAGAGAGAGAGAGAGAGAGAGAGAGAGAGAGAGAGAGAGAGAGAGAGAGAGAGA
>CM031613.1:42455219-42462719 GCA_018398815.1 Conus ventricosus
GGATGTCGGGATGAAAAATAAAATTCTCTTTCTCCGTCTGTCTGTCTGTCTGTCTGTCTGTCTGTCTGTCTGTCTGTCTCTGTCACGACCGACCCCTGGAGGTCTGCCCTGACAGGATCGGTCTAGATGGGAGTGAAGGGAGTGCCTGACCTCACACGCCCCACAAGAGACCACACAAGAAAGATTACAATACAATACAACCATTTATTTCCACCAACACACACATAGTCACAAAGTAAGCCATTTTAACACGACACAACATGCACAATCACAATGTAATCATTTCAAACACACACAACATACATAGTCACAAATAAAGCATTCCAACACACACAACATGCAACAAATCACATATTAAGCATTTCATCACACGACAACATACCTTGTCACAAATAAGCATTCCACACACACAACTAACCATAAAATAACATTTCCAACACACGTTCCATTTTGTGCCATCATGTGGTTCCCCCTCACACGCCTGTCTCACCAAAGTCCTCTGAGAGTACCGTGTCGAATCAGGTGCCCCAAACCGGGTCCTGTTCTTTGAACAGAGTCCTTTCAATGCCGACACCCTTGACACCCGGCACCCCCCCCCCCCCAAATTGCACGACACAGAGCTAACCCCACTGGTCACAGAGCTGTAGTAAGTCCGGGACAGTGGAGAACGCATCCCGTGGGACGAGGCGGTTTGTCGCCTGACGGTCCCAGACAGGGGTAAATGGGACCATCCAGCAAGGTCCACTGCTCCTCAACACTGCGCGGGCCCCAACAGCGAAATCATCGGTTGAAGCCCCACCGGGAGAGAGGAAAACGGAAGGAACTGAAGAAAGAGGGTATATAACCCCGCGAGTCAGTATCGGTCTGAAATTTGCTGCATATCTAAAGCCCCTCGCATGGGGCGAGGGCAGGTGTTTGGCTGAATACATTAGTACCACCAGCTTCACACAGACCTGAGCATAACACAGTAAAACAAACCAAATTAGGAATGTTCGCTAAAGTCTCTCACACGAAGCATGTAAGAGATAGCATTAACAGGCTGAAACAAACGACCAGCAATTTATATCTTCATCCATCCTCACTCACGATCAACGATTTTCCTTCTTAGGAACTGAACTAGATA
This sequence comes from Conus ventricosus, assembly GCA_018398815.1. NCBI lineage: Eukaryota > Metazoa > Mollusca > Gastropoda > Neogastropoda > Conidae > Conus > Conus ventricosus. Next base: position 42,456,343 of record CM031613.1, read on the forward strand.
CAGGCAAACCATTGGCTTTATAACTGCCACCACAATTGCAACTAATCATAATTCAATGACACGATATCCCCACATTTAATAGTAAACATTCAAAAAATAACAATTTCATCAACCCCGCATCCAAATGACTAATCACGCGTATGCACGCTCGCAAACCCAAAACACTCGTTCCCCTGCAAACACAAACATATGGTGGCCGAAGAATAAGAGACGGCGATTGTGACAGGAGGCCAGCGAGACCAAGCAAGTCCCAACCCTAAATCACCAGGTTTCTCCCCAACCCCACACGACTACCGCATCACATATGAATTGAAAGAGGAGAAGAATTTTGGATAAAAGTTTTGAATGGCGAGGTTAAAAAGTTGAATTAACCAGAAAAAGTGGTCTCAAACAATATTTCTTTTTATAAAATTTGAAACAAAAGGAAATTGCCGCAAAAGAGAAGAATTAGCCGTGCTAAACAACAACAAAAAAAAAAGAAACGAAACCACGAAACTGATGCTTTCCCAGCTACCCGTGGTGACCCAAAAAGGTTGTGGGTCAAAGCGAACTCTCTGCCCTCTGTCCAGACGAGAGGACCAGCAGAGCATACATGCGGAAAAGATGACCGTGACGTCCTCCCCTACAGGCAGACTGCAGGGATGAAGGTAAACCGACCGTACCTTCGGGGCTATTGGAATTAGAACCAAAACCGGAGTCGTGGCGCACCCCATTGACATCTTCCGCTCGAGTCCCAAGAGCAAACTCTCCCTAACCGATGGCAGCCAACATGCCACCCTACGTCACAGAGTGAGAATACCTCAATCTAAGAGGAATGCTGCACGTGCGGCAGGTAACAACACATGTGAGAGGCCGTATAGATAACAGCCAGTTCAAGAGGAAAGGAACGCATCCACCTAACCTGCAGGATAATTTGCACGACAGTGAAATTCGAGAGAGAGAGAGAGAGGAGAGAGATGAGAGAGAGGAGAGAGAGAGAGAGAGAGAGAGAGAGAGAGAGAGAGAGAGAGAAGAGAAAGTAAACCTAACCTAGCTGAACTACATTAAGTGCAACCAAACCACACGCCACATTAAGGACTGATACACCAGACAACAACAACAATAAATATATTGAATAAATTTTACACCCTAGATGGCCATCGTCATGGCCTCGTGACACACCCTCCCTTCTAAAAGAGCATCAGTTTCTCCTGAGATGAATGTGCACCTTTGAACCTTGATGCATGTGCAAATTCACCACATGGACCGAACCCAACAACCCTCTGTGATCGTGAGCAGAGTACGATAAATCAATACAAACATTCCACGATAGAATGATACAGGGAAATACATTGTACTTTAATTTATCTAAACAATCAAACATGCCTTCCGACAATGAAAGTAACATTCCGAGACAGGTGATGATTCATTCTACCGTTAACTTCACTACACAGACCAAAAGGGTACATCACGCCAGGCTAAGGGGAAATTGTCCCTCTGACTGATTTCCGCCCCAATGGTGTGCTGACTACGGAGCTGCCGGCATGAGATAGTCCAGCATCCGTATTGCTGGGAAAACCCTTGATATGGCGAAAGAAGAAAGCATGACTCTCAGTTCCACTGCCAAAAACCATGAGTCGACGACTGAACTGGCCGGATACCGGACCAGGCACTGGAGAGATTATGATCGCTCTCCAGTACAACTTCCGGCCGTACTTCTTCTGGTCAACGCCAGTGCGCGTCCAAATCTGCCAAGATCTCAGCAACATTCGGGGCATCGATAGTCCTAAAGAGCGGGTAACAGCCTCTGTGTATCGAGTCGCGAAGTCTAACCACAACAAAATGTAGCGGTGACCGCGATCGGATGGTGAATAATGGGTCCCCTACCAGGTCGACACCACCTTGCTGATGGCTCCCCAACCAAGTGCACTGATCCTAGTGAACACGCGTCAAGCGACCCTTGGGCGATTGTCCATTGCAGACATTCTGCAACTGTGCAGTACTACCTAACCCTGAGAATACATCCCCTGCCAGAAAAAGTCTGTCTTACACCTCGAGAGTCCGCTTTGAGCCCATATGGCCTGCCATAGGTGAATCAATGGGCCTGCCGGAAGAACAGATTCTCTCAAGCTTTTGGGGGACTGGACATTAGCTGCTTGGCCACCCTCTATCTGCCTGAGTGAAATACCCTAAAAGGATACCCTTGTGGACTTAAAGCTCACCTTGGCCGTTTCGGTCCGACTGAGCGGGATGATCCCACCCATTTGGTCGTAGGCGTTGGGACATCCATCCCACCTGAAGACGGACCATGTAGCAGTATCAGCCTTTGCAAGAACCTCGTCAGAGATCGGCTGAAGAACGTGACGCAATTTCCTGCTCCTGCTTCTTGGCTTTGGCGCTGCGAGGTAACTCCCACACATGCCTGTAGCCGGGAAGATCCGTAGACACAGACTGCCGGCGTCCTTCTGCATAGGTGATGGTATTCCCTATGATAATGGAAGCCCGAGGTCGCTCCACTGCGATGGCCCATACTTCCGCCACAGAAGTAGGGGTGGAGATAGGAATTAGTCCAAAGACGGGTGTAGGTAAAACCCATCCTCCCACCCCGCACACATCGGAACAGGCGCCCCGCAGAGGCCTCCTGTGAAACCAAATCCATGTCCACAAAGAGCGTTGAAGCTCCCGAATCCCTGATGGATGTCGACAAGGAAGAACTACGCCAACAACAGAAAAGAACACTGGTACACTCTTTAACCACCAGAACTGGATGGAACCCTACGTTAGCCGAGGCACGAGGACGCTGGAAAGGACTAGCCCCATGACATACCGGCGGCTTAGGGCAATCTTACCTATGTGGCATGGCCGGGAACGACCAAAAAGAACACACAGTCGGGTGTACTGAGTCCCCCGATGAACTGCCCTGGCCCTTGTTCGAAACCCGCTAGCCAGTCGTCGGCGCCTTACTGCCACCTAAGTCCTGGGTGAGGGTCTCCTGTCCTAGCTGGGCGATGTCCATACGCCTACGGGCTCGGCAAACACCTCAGGCAGTATGAATTGCAGCCGCGAAATCCTGTGGTGCTGTCTCCCTATAGCGGATCCTCAACTCAGGTGACACGGGTGTTGGTAAGGCTGTATCGATGAGAATCAGATCCCTCAAGCTCCAGCTTAGCTAACGGACGCCAGTACCGTCTAGCGTTTTTGCGCAGCCTATCTCCAAACTGCACGAAGGTCTCGTCGTTATTCTTTTTCATGGACCTGAACTCCTCCTGTACGTCTCTGGGTAAGGTTGAAACGTTGTACACGCAGAGCCAACTGCATGTCTGCATAAGAACGCGCCTTCATTTAGAGAGTGACAACACACTGCCCTTGCGCACCTGAAAATCCAGAAAAAAGGTGCATGGCCATTTGTTCCTCGGAACAATTGGTACGTGAACTTGCTACCCCAGTTGTCAAATGCTCCAAGGTAAATATCATTGTCCTCACTATGGTCTGAACTCTGTAAGCTTTAATTTTGGGCGCTCTAATAGTCTATCACTTGCCAGATGAATCACCCCCGGATTTACAGATGTCGGGAGTCCGCGAAAGAAGTTTTCCATCTCGTTCCCTACTTTGCTCATCCCTGTCTGGTCAGTCTCCTCTCTGTTCAGATCCTCCATCCTACTAAGCTCATTCCCGACGGAGGGCTTTCCTGTCTGGCAGCCTCTTCCCTACGGCCGAACGAGCTTCCTGTTCTGGAATGCCTCTCCCTACCGCCGATTTATCTCTCCCTACGCAGAGCTCCATCCTATCTAACTCTTTCCCTACGAAGGGCTGCTTCCTCCTCGTCGCGTCGCACAGAAACATCAGGACAGAGGCGATATCCTGATCAGGATTCACCACTCCCGACAACGGGAGGATGACCCGTTGAAGAAACCCGTCCCATTGTCTCGACGTTTCCCATGAGGTAAAGTCTCCCGGGCATCTCCTTACGAGGGTAAGCATGGAGAAGAGGGGTTTTCGGTTTTTCTGCGACTCAACAGAAGCCGCACAGTGCTTGTCGCTAGTACTCAGACGCTTCCGAGCGGTAAGTGCCATCGGGGTCACGCAGGAAGATCCCCTAGCGAAGAATTTGTGACAGTACTGCGCTGGACTAATCGCTACAGTAAGGGGGGGGGGGGGGGGGGGAAAACACTGGAATAATTAGAAGTCACTGTAGTCAAAGAGCTGTACTAATAGAAGGGACTACAATTTGAAAACCTTTCTTCTTTCCGAGAGTCACGCACGCTCTATCCTCATACCAACCAACACCGGACGCTTTGCCATGACACCTATATCCTCGTTCTCAAATACAGGAAAGACAATTCCCACTTGAAAAAACAGATACCACATGGCAATTCACGTCTCTTGGTGACTGTCTGAGAACCAGCAAAAAAAAAAAAGTCAATCGACAATGTCCAGGCTGCTCCCACTCAGGCGAACACCGGCGCTCCACAACACGAGCAACAGTGCTGTGGGCTCACCGACAAAAAAAAAAAAAAAAATATCAAAAGGAATCCAGAGAAAGAAAAATGTGACACTAAAGACCCGATACAACCACCTGTGAACTCAATAAACCACCTGGTACCGAAAACTGGTTAACTACAAAAACAGGAATGGCAGACTGATGTTGGCAACGAAAGGAAAGTCATACCTGCCTGTTTATATCGCGTGAGGCACCCTGCGGAAAGAGGTCCTGGACCGCGGTCGATTCCCCTTCGTCTCAACATCGAGTCCCCAGTCATACCAGATGTTATTTCAGGCCACAGAATTGGGGTAAAGACTCTCTACACGCTAGAGTCACCCATGCCAACACCCACAAACAAACCCGACAACCTGACTAAACATATACAAAACAGACAGAACTGGACATGCACTCCACAAAACCGATAGGACAGTCATAAACCCTTCACAACCCGGACGAGCCCCCACAAATGTCACGACCGACCCTTGAGGTCTGGCCCCGACAGGAATCGGTCTAGATGGAGAGAAATGGGAGTGACTGACCTCACACGGCCCCGCACGAGACCACACAATAAAGAATTACAATACAATACACCAATTATACACTACCAACACACACATGTCACAAATAAGCATTTTAAACACACACAACATTCACAATCACAATACGCATTTCAACACACACAACATACATAGTCACAAATAAGCATTCCAACACACAAACAACAGGCCACAATCACAATTACGCATTTCAACACACACAACATACATATCACAAATAAGCCATTCCCACGACACACAACATAACCATAAAAAAGCATTTTTTCCAACACACGTTCCTTTTTTGTTGCTCATGTGGTTCCCCCTCACCCCTGTCCTCTCAAAGTTCCTCTGAGAGTACCGATTCGACTCAGGGGTTGCCCCAAACCGGTTCGGTTCTGAACCAGAGTCTTTCCAATCCGAACATACCCTTGACACCCCCCCCCTCCCCCCCCCCAAATTGCACACGAAAAACACAGAGCTAACCTCACTGGTCACATGAAGGCTGTAGGAAGTCCGAGAGACAGTGGAGAAACGCATCCCTTTGGGACGAGGGCGTTGTCGCTGAAGGTCCCAGACAGGGGATAAGGACCAGTCCAGCAAGGTCCACGTGCTCCCTCACACCTGCTCGGCCCCCACAGCGCAAGCTTCGGGTGAAGCCCCCGGGAGGAGAGAAAACGGAAGGAACGGAAGGAACGAAGGGTACTAGAACCCCGCAAGTCATTACGTGTCTGAAATTTTGCTGCTTAATCATACCAGCCCCTCGCATGGTGGGTCGAGGGTAGGGTGTTTGCTGAATACATTAGTAACACCAGCTCCACACAGACCTGAGCCAAAACACTGTAAACAAACCAATGAGGCATGTTCGCTAAAGGTCTCCTCACATGAAGCAGGTAAGAAGATTACATGAACAGGCTGAAACAAACGACCAGCAATTTATATCTCATCCTTCCCTCACTCACGACAACATTTTCTTTTCTTAGGACCTGAAACTAAAAGCAGCAACCATTGCTTTATAAACTGCCACCACAATTGCAAATAACCTAATTCAATGGCACGATTATCCCCAACATTTTATAGTAACATATCCTAAAATAACAATTCTCCCAACCGGGGGCACGCCATACCAAATTACAAATCACGCGTACGCAGGTGGATCCGCTCGCACACAAAAACCTCGTTCCCCTTGCAAACACAAACAGGCGGTGGCCAAGAATAAAGACCGGCGATTGTGACAGGAGACGAGCGAGACCAAGCAGTCCCAACACCTAAATCCCAGGATTCTCCCCCATTCCCCACCGACAACCGCATCACAGATGACTTGAAAGGAGAAAGAATTTTGGATTTAATTTTGAATGGATGCCGAGGATAAAAGTTAA
>CM031613.1:42490219-42500219 GCA_018398815.1 Conus ventricosus
GCAAGAAATATTGAATTATAAACAAAGCTTGCTCTTGTGTCTTAGATTGACGAAATAGGGGGTATATGACCAGGAGTTATATTGTTAGTGAGTTTCCCTCCTATTGGAGGATGTCTCCCCCTTGGAGACTATAAGCTTGCTGAAGGCTCATTTTTAGAAGCATTTATTTTATTTTTCTCCATTCACCCACTCACGCACATACTGTCAGTTAGGCAGAATCATCTACCACTGCAGATATGAATGCTTATTTTCCCCTATTTCGTCAATCTAAGACATAAGAGCAAGCTTTGTTTATAATTCAATATTTCTTGCAGTCATTGCAACACCAAGCTGCTCTGTAAGTTGCTGGAACGGTGCGCGGTACTTATCCTTGGAATTTATTAGTTTGTTGTATTTTAGTCCCTTGCAGATTCATTCCAAGAACTGGCCCTCAGCACTTGTGTCTTAAGAGGATATCTTTTTATATTTTTTTTACTTTTCACAAGAAAATGTAGCTTGTTTTGCTCTTTCATGAATTTATTTTGCTTCTTAGGTGGCACCTTTGGTTGGTTTTTTGAAAACTCAACAAATATACTACGGTATTGCACACCAGCCTTTTCTGAGATTGCATACTTCTTAAAACTGAAAAGGCAGAGGAGTCAAATTACCACTTTCCGCGGTCAGTGAGGAGAAAACAACAAGGTTTCGAAATATCGGTATATGACCAGGAGTTATATGTTAGTGAGTTTCCCTCCCTATTGGAGGATGTCTTCCCCCTTGGAGACTATAAGCTTGCTGAAGGTTCATATTTAGAAGCATTTATTTATTTTTCTCCATTCACCCACTCAAGCACATACTGTTAGTTAGGCAGAATCATCTACCACTGCAGATATGAATGCTTATAACCCCCTATTTCGTCAATCTAAGACATAAGAGCAAGCTTTGTCTATAATTCAATATATATATATACATGTATAACTATATATAACTAATTGTGTATGTGATCCATCTTGAGCCCAGTGTGAGGAGATAAGTGGCTGTTTGTGCTTCGTTTTTTGAGTTAAATGTTGGTTTGTCTTTCCTGAAGAAGACCAAGAAGGTCGAAACGCGTCGTGTATGTCTTGTAGTTTGTTTCTTTTGTTAAGCGGTACAGTAATTTTTCTCTTAAGTTTGAACATGTATATATTATAAATTGATTGGGTTTTTTTTTCCCGTGAAAGTTGATGTGAGCGGGGAAAAAAAGAGAGGAAAAAATGTGAAATAAAAGTTCAATCATGAATTTCTATTTATATCGTTTGCTTTTGTTGGGTTTACATTGGCTTTGACTAGTTCTGATCAATTCGACTTCAGAGTCATGCAGTTCAACGATTAGAACACATTAGTGACGGTCGTTCACTTTTTCATCCAAGCGTTTCAGTTTGCTTCCGTTTAGCTTGTTAGCGACACAATGTCTCCTCACCCCCTCCCTTCCCCGTCCCTCTCTCCACCTCACCCCACCCCTCTCTCTCTCTCTCTCTCTCTCTCTCTCTCTCTGAAAACATGCATGGTTGCGTGCTTGCATCTCATGCTAGGGGAAATTTGCATCCCCAAGCATTGGCCGGTGCACAGTTGAAATATTAATGACTTCCAGTGTTTGTGCACTTTCCTGCACTGGTGTCGGTCCCTTGACAGTACGTTAGGTGCTAGACAGAAAATAATAGAACTCTTCCTGTCTCTGTCTGTCTGTCTGTCTGTCTTCTGTCTCTGTCTGTCTGTCTGAGAGAACTATTTTCTTTACGCGCTCGCGCGCGCGCGCGCGTGTGTGTGTGTGTGTGTGTGTGTGTGTGTACGCGTACGTGAGCATGTATGCATGCTTGCCTGCGTGCCTGTGTGTGTGTGTGTGTGTGTGTGTGTGTGTGTGTGCGTGCGTGCGTGCGTGCGTACGTACGTACGTGCGTGCAGGCGTGCGTGCGTGCGTGCGTGCGTGCGTGTGTGTGTGTGTGTGTGTGTGTGTGTGTGTGTGTGTGTGTGTGTGCGCTCGCGCGCGCGCGTTCGCGTACGTGCATGTGCATGCGTGCTTATCTGTGTGCCTGTGCGCGCGCGCGCGCGTGTGTGTGTGTGTGTGATATGTGTGTGTGTGTGTGTGTGTGTGTGTGTGTGTGTGTGTGACTGTCTGTGTGACTGTCTGTGTATCTGTGAATAACTTAACAATCCACTGGTACGTCTTTATTGTGCCATCAAAATCGATATGAATGCAACAAAACAGAAAAAAGGAATGTATGAAATAAAAGTTAAATCATAAATCTGTATTTACGTCTCTCAGTTTTGTTGATTCGCATATGTTTTGACCGAGATAAAGACGTGCCTACCAGTCCTAATCAGTTTGCCGTCAGAGTTGTGCAGTTCACGTTTTTACACGTTAGTGATGGTGATTCAGTTGTTCTTTCTTTCTAAACGTTTCAGTTTTGCTACCGGTTCACGACAGGCTGCATACTAAACATGAATGAGCCAGCGCCTTGCTTAAGGAGTTGAGTGTCTATAGACTGGCACAATCAGATTGTTGTGAGAATTTTTATCGTCTGAAACTTGACTCTTCTCGTTGTCTTTTGTACGGTCATCAAAGTACAAGTCAGATGGTTCCTAGCAGACATATCAAAATCAAAGACCGCTGGGGAAGACAACCTGGCGCAAAGATAGGGTCACCGGTGAGTACAAAAGCCAGAAATGTGACGTCAGCTATGGGTAAGGTCATGTATTCAAGAAACTGTAAATTCCTCCAAAACAAGTGAAATGATGAGGGGGATGGGGGTGGGGGGGGGGGGGGGGGTTGTAATTTGTGATCATTTTTCAGTTTAACATCAAATGCTGGCTCAAGCTTATGCTAAGCCCCAAAACGCTTGTATCGATTATATAGTGATTTGGCGTGTGGCCATAAAGTCCTAAGCGACCCGATTTCCCCTTAGACCCCTCCCCACTCCATACCCACCATCGTGTTTCTCTTCTCTCTCTCTCTCTCCTTCTCCTCTCTCTCCTTCTCTCTCTCTCTCTCTCTGGGAAAGCATGCAGGGTTACGTGCTTGCCTCGGGTGCTAGGGGAAAAATTTGCATCCCAAGGCATTGACCTGTGGACATTGGAATATTAATGATTTCCCCATTTTTGAGCATTTTGCTGCACCAGCCCATCCATTATTGTTTTAAGTGTAGGAAAAAAACCCCCCAAAAAATTTATAAAAATCTCTCTCTTATTTCTCTTCTCTTCCCCTTCTTCCCTTTTTTGAGCGCCCTTTAATTGTCTTTAGCGGATATTATGTTGAGTGCGGGTGCACCCCCTCGTGTGTGTATGTGTGTGTGTGTGGTGTGTGTGTGTGGTGTGTGTGGTGTGTGTGTGTGTGTGTTAATGTGAGGTGCGTTGTGCGTGTGATGTGCTTTTATAGCTTTTGTAGTGTTTGGGATTGTGGTGTGTGTTTAGTGTGGGATTGGTGTGATGTGCGTTTGGGGGGGGGGAGGGGGCGCCAGTGCTTTTTTGTTTTTTGTGTATGTGGGTTTTTGTGTGTGAGATGTGTGTGTATGAAAAGGGGAAGAGAGAGAGAGAGAGAGAGAGAGAGAGAAAGAGAGAAGAGAGAGAGAGAGAGAGAGCCCGCAGGCAAATAGGGAAGGAGACCCACAGATAGTAGTGATAGACAGACAGATGGACAACAGCAACAAACTCACAGACACAAATCATACATAAGTTGCAAATAAGTAGCCAGATATACTCTGTAGAACAAGACGTTTGAGAGAGAGAGAGAGAGAGAGAGAGAGAGAGAGAGAGAGAGAGAGAGAGAGAGGAGAGGAGAGAGAGAGAGAGAGAGAGAGAGATGGAGACAGAGACAGACAGAGACAAAGAGAGATAGAGAGGGTGGGGAGGAGGAATGGGGGAGGGTAGAAACAGGGTACCAGGAGCGGGGGAGGGGGAGACTGTGAATTGGGGACGGAAGGGGGAAGAAATATGAGTAAGAAGATGGAGGGCACAGACAGAGGGGAGAAACAGTGGGAAGGGAGAGAGGGTGTGTGGAAACGAAACAAACAGAAAATTGAGATGACAAAGAGAAAACACTGACAGAGAGACGTAAGTCAAGTGGACAGCACATGCTTAGAAGAAAATGAGTTTGCCTGAGGCGCTGGACACATGGGGGCGGTGACATCGCTTAGGATTGACCTCCCCCATTCCCATCCCGCACTACTACCACCACTGCCACCAACTTCTCCCTCCCTCTCTCCCGCCTCACCCTGTCAGCTAGCGTTGCGGAATTCCAATAACAAGGGTGGTACAGGACTGCTCTAAAGGCAGGTGAAGACGGTGCTTCTCTGGGTCCTCCCCAGCACCTTCGGGTGTTTCTTTTTCTTCTTTGCCTTAACTAGGCTGACCCTGGAGAAAGGTCCAGTGACAGTGAGGAAAGACCCACTGACCACAGGGAAAGTCCTGTTGACAGTGGGAAAGACTACAACTTTGGATTCTCTCTTGAGGGCACATAAAACCGTATAGCGAAAGCTTGGCTGTGTCTGGAGTGGCACTGTCTTCATCTGTCCGTGGGCAGGGGTGGTTGGGTCTGTGGGGTGTGCTCGGCAGCTGGAGGGTGGTGTTTTTCACCGGTGGGCTCTGCAGTCATGAAATACGGGCTGGTACACCCATGGGGATGCTACTTTAAGGCTGTTATGGGCTGCATCCTGTAGTCTAATTTACCTCTGTTCAGGAGCAGTTATGTCCCTTGATATCTTAATGGAGTGTCCTGCGCGTGCCTGTACCCATCGTCAACACAGCGCAGGCCTCCAAGGGTGGTACAGGACTGCTCTAAAGGCAGGTAAAGACGGTGCTTCTCTGGGTCCTCCCCAGCACCTTCGGGTGTTTCTTTTCTTCTTTGCCTTAACTAGGCTGACCCTGGAGAAAGGTCCAGTGACAGTGAGGAAAGACCCACTGACCACAGGGAAAGTCCTGTTGACAGTGGGAAAGACTACAACTTTGGATTCTCTCTTGAGGGCACATAAGACCGTATAGCGAAAGCTTGGCTGTGTCTGGAGTGGCACTGTCTTCATCTGTCCGTGGCAGGGGTGGTTGGGTCTGTGGGGTGTGCTCGGCAGCTGGAGGAGGTGTTTTTCACCGGTGGGCTCTGCAGTCATGAAATACGGGCTGGTACACCCATGGGGATGCTACTTTAAGGCTGTTATGGGCTGCATCCTGTAGTCTAATTTACCTCTGTTCAGGAGCAGTTATGTCCCTTGATATCTTAATGGAGTGTCCTGCGCGTGCCTGTACCCATCGTCAACACAGCGTAGCCTCCAAGGGTGGTACAGGACTGCTCTAAAGGCAGGTGAAGACGGTGCTTCTCTGGGTCATCCCCAGCACCTTCGGGTGTTTCTTTTCTTTCTTCTTTTCTATTCTCTTTTCTTCTATTTTCAAATTACTTTTTTTTCCTCTCATTTTGAATGTACGTTATAGCTCATGTTATCACGAAGGCTATGTCAGAGCAGAGAACAAGCAACGAACAAACAAATCAAAACAAGTAAACAAACAAATAAACAGACAAACCACACACACACACACACACAAACTAGCATGCATGCACACACACACACACACAGACACACACACACACACACACACACACACACACACACACATACACACACACACACACACACACACACACACACACACACACACACACACACACACACACACACACACACACACACACACACACACACACTTTAACACACAAGACCAGAAACTTGCACACATTCCAAACGTAGACAATGATGACAAGACATGACATAGGTCCAGCCAATCAGTCAGCAAAGAGATCCAGCCAATCACAGTCGTCAAAGAGATCCAGCCAATTAGAGTCGTCAAAGAGATCCAGCCAATCAGAGTCGTCAAAGAGATCCAGCCAGAGTCATCAAAGAGATCCAGCCAATTAAAGTCGTCAAAGAGATCCAGCCAATTAGAGTCGTCAAAGAGGTCCAGCCAATCAGTCAGCAAAGAGATCCAGCCAATCAGAGTCGTCAAAGAGATCCAGCCAATTAGAGTCGTCAAAGAGATCCAGCCAATTAGAGTCGTCAAAGAGATCCAGCCAATTAGAGTCGTCAAAGAGATCCAGCCAATCAGATTCGTCAAAGAGTTCCAGCCAATCAGAGTCGTCAAAGAGGTCCAGCCAGAGTCATCAAAGAGTTCCAGCCAATCAGAGTCGTCAAAGAGATCCAGCCAATCAGAGTCGTCAAAGAGATCCAGCCAATCAGAGTCGTCAAAGTGGTCCAGCCAGAGTCATCAAAGAGTTCCAGCCAATCAGAGTCGTCAAAGAGATCCAGCCAATTAGAGTCGTCAAAGAGATCCAGCCAATCAGAGTCGTCAAAGAGTTCCAGCCAATCAGAGTCGTCAAAGAGGTCCAGCCAGAGTCATCAAAGAGTTCCAGCCAATCAGAGTCGTCAAAGAGATCCAGCCAATTAAAGTCGTCAAAGAGATCCAGCCAATTAGAGTCGTCAAAGAGGTCCAGCCAGAGTCATCAAAGAGTTCCAGCCAATCAGAGTCGTCAAAGAGATCCAGCCAATCAGAGTCGTCAAAGAGATCCAGCCAATCAGAGTCGTCAAAGAGTTCCAGCCAATTAGAGTCGTCAAAGAGGTCCAGCCAGAGTCATCAAAGAGTTCCAGCCAATCAGAGTCGTCAAAGAGATCCAGCCAATCAGAGTCGTCAAGAGATCCAGCCAATTAGAGTCGTCATAGAGGCCCAGCCAGAGTCATCAAAGAGTTTCAGCCAATCAGAGTCGTCAAAGAGATTCAGCCAATTAAAGTCGTCAAAGAGATCCAGCCAATTAGAGTCGTCAAAGAGGTCCAGCCAATCAGTCAGCAAAGAGATCCAGCCAATCAGAGTTGTCAAAGAGATCCAGCCAATTAGAGTCGTCAAAGAGATCCAGCCAATCAGAGTCGTCAAAGAGATTCAGCCAATCAGAGTCATCAAAGAGGTCCAGCCAATTAGAGTCGTCAAAGAGATTCAGCCAGAGCCATCAAAGAGATCCAGCCAATCAGAATCGTTAAAGAGATCCAGCCAATCAGTCATCAAAGAGATCCAGCAAATCAGAGTCATCAAAGAGTTCCAGCCAATCAGAGTCATCAAAGAGATCCAGCCAATCAGAGTCGTCAAAGAGATCCAGCCAATCAGTCGTCAAAGAGTTCCAGCCAATCAGAGTCGTCAAAGAGGTCAAGCCAATCAGAGTCATCAAAGAGTTCCAGCCAATCAGAGTCATCAAGAGATCAAGCCAATCAGAGTCGTCAAAGAGATCCATCCAATCAGTCGTCAAAGAGATCCAGCCAATCAGAGTCATCAAAGAGGTCCAGCCAATCAGAGTCGTCAAAGAGATCCAGCCAATTAGAGTCTTCAAAGATGTCCAGCCAATCAGTCATCAAAGAGATCCAGCCAATCAGAGTCGTAAACGAGATCCAGCCAATCAGTCATCAAAGAGGTCCAGCCAATCAGAGTCATCAAAGAGATCCAGCCAATCAGAGTCATCAAAGAGGTCCAGCCAATCAGAGTCATCAAAGAGGTCCAGCCAATCAGAGTCAGCAAAGTGGTCTGGCCAATCAGAGTCATCAAAGAGGTCCAGCCAATCAGAGTCGTCAAAGAGATCCAGCCAATCAGTCATCAAAGAGATCCAGCCAACCAGAGTCGTCAAAGAGGTCCAGCCAATCAGCTAACTGTAAAAAAGATCATGAGACGCTGGGTATACATTTATAATACTGTGTAATTTCTTACAGTATTATTCCATTCATTGGATTCAGCAGAAACAACAGCAATGACGACGACGAGGACGACGACGACAACAACAACAAGAACAAAAACAACGACAACAAAAATGACATCATCAGCGACAACAATGATGATAACAAAAACAACACAACCAGCACAAAACAAGCAAACAAAAATGAGGGGAAAAACAGAGCATCGAAAACATACCCTGTAGTTTTAAATTGTCCAGTGCGTTCAGTTCTAAGGTTCACACACTAAGTAAAACTTTTCACAAAACAGGTAGCACTTCAGTTCAGTTTTTGAGGTGTTCGAGGTTTGACTGTCTGTGAGAAAGGATGCTGGGGAGGTTCACATGATTGGAGTTTGAGTGTGGAATATTTAAAATAGACCCAGTTCCCGACACTGACAGAACATTTTTGGTCAGACTTTACAGGTCAATTGATAAATACGGAATTCCTTTAAAAACATTAATGAAAACCATAACAATGGATGCTGACACATTGCTGAAATCCAAAACAAAAGAATATATAAGCTTAGAATAATAAAAATATAAATGAAGTATTAACAACACTTAACATACCAATCAGATCACAGTTTGGGGGAAAATACATGAAACATATCGTTTTTAATTCAAAATTTACATTTCAAACAGATGAAATGAAATTATTGATTTAAAAATGAAATGACGTGAGGAGGAACAATTCAAAGCAAGATCTTCCTAGAATTTGCAGTGAGTTGCTTATATATGCAAATTAATTAATGCCAGGCAATATTGCAGAATTCGCAGTCTGTGGATGTCATTCTAAGAAGTAATAAACATTCAAGCACAAACACATTCGGCGTCTATGATGCACGGATACTGCCTGCCGATTGTTCTAAGTAGTAGTTCACCGAGCTGATATCGTGTGGCATCTGACCTCCATCTTGAGTCCCTGTTAGATCTCTCGCTGACTTGTTAATCTCTGCACCTGTCTTTCTGTCCATCATTCTGTTTAACTGTTTTAGCTACCACCACATCCCATTGTTTGATAATCAAAGAAGAATATGCCCCAGCCAAAAGCAAAAAAAGAAAAAGAAAAAAAAGAATAAGAAAAAAAGGAAAAAAAAAAACCAAGAAAAAAAACAAGAAAAAAAACCCAAACACTAAACGAAAATTGAGCGGCAGCTAAAACACACTAAGAAGTGAGACAAATGCGTTTGGACTCAAGGAGACAACTCAATATTAATCCGTATCAAAAGATCGGTCCTCGATACTCCCCCTGTTCGATAGTCTCCCTGTTCCATACTTTTCCTGCCCGATCCTCCCGTGTCTGCCTATGGCATGTGCGTCTTCTTCTTCTTTTTTTTTTTCTTTTTTTTTTTGTACACGTGTGCGTGGTCTTTCGATGTGGGATGGAAAAGTTTTCCTTTCGTTCCCCCCTCTCGTAGAACGAAAGCTTATTTCCGGTATCGGAGGAGAAGTAGGGGCGGGGGGGGGGGGGGGGGGGGGAGGAGTTATTGATACGCTCAGACACTCAGTGGCTGTTTTTTCATAGGGGAGCCACTTTGTAGAACTTTTCGATACTCATTATGAGACAATAGCCAACGGTAATGAGGGGAAGCTTTAGCAATGGTTTATGTAAAGCATGTTTTTATTAGAGATACAAAGTTTTTTTTTCAAAAAGAGCCAGATGTGAACACTCTGCCTGAGACATCTCTCTGTCTCTGTCTCTGTCTCTCTCTCTCTCTCTCTTTCTCTCTCTCTCTCTCTCTCTCTCTCTCTCTCTCTCTCTCTGTGTGTGTGTGTGTGTGTGTGTGTGTGTGTGTGTGTGTGTGTGTGTGTGTGTGTGTGTGTGTGTGTGTGTGTGTGTTGTGCGTGCGTGCTTGCGCGCGTGCACGCTCTCTCTCTCTCTCTCTCTCTCTCTCTCTCTCCTCTCTCTGAGTGCGTGTGCGTGTGTGAGTTTATGCACGCGAGCGCGTGTGCGTGCATGCGTGCAAGCGTGAGTGCGCGCGTGCAAATGTGCACGCATGTGCACGTGTCCTCTGTGTATATTTCAATAAGCAACATAAACAAAGAACTGTTTATACTTCTATCTATTATCCTCCATACCTTAATGTGGATAAGACAATTAAACGTTTTTTTTTTCTATTGAATTGTGTGATTGTGCAGGCCTGTGTGAGTGTACGCGCGCGCGCGTGTACGCATGAATGCGTGCATATGTGTATGCAGGCGTGCGAACACGTGCGGGGTGTTTGTGCAGTGGTGTATCTCCTTGTGTGAATAGAC
>CM031613.1:42515219-42517719 GCA_018398815.1 Conus ventricosus
ACGGCGGAACAAAGGGAAGCTTTTACTGAAGGATCTTCACACGGCGGAACAAAGGGAAGCTTTTACTGAAGGATCTTCACACGGCGGAACAAAGAGAGGCTTTAACAGAAGGATCGTCACACGGCGGAACAAAGGGAGGTTTTTACTGAAGGATCTTCACACGGCGGAACAAAGGGAGGTTTTTACTGAAGGATCTTCACACGGCGGAACAAAGGGAGGTTTTTACTGAAGGATCTTCACACGGCGGAACAAAGGGAGGTTTTTACTGAAGGATCTTCACACGGCGGAACAAAGGGAGGCTTTTACTGAAGGATCTTCAAACGGCGGAACAAAGGGAGGCTTTTACTGAAGGATCTTCACACGCGGAACAAAGGGAGGTTTTAACAGAAGGATCTTCACACGGCGGAACAAAGGGAGGTTTTAACAGAAGGATCTTCACACGGCGGAACAAAGGGAGGTTTTTTAACAGAAGGATCTTCACACGGCGGAACAAAGGGAGGTTTTAACAGAAGGATCTCCACACGGCGGAACAAAGGGAGGCCATTACAGAAGGATCTTCACACGGCGGAACAAAGGGAGGCTATTACAGAAGGATCTTCACACGGCGGAACAAAGGGAGGCTATTACAGAAGGATCTTCACACGGCGGAACAAAGGGAGGCTATTACAGAAGGATCTTCACACGGCGGAACAAAGGGAGGCTATTACAGAATGATCTTCACACGGCGGAACAAAGGGAGGCTGTTACAGAAGGATCTTCACACGGCGGAACAAAGGGAGGCTATTACAGAAGGATCTTCACACGGCGGAACCAAGGAAAGGCTTATCTGAAGCATCTTAAAAAGGACGGGGTAACAGAAGGGCAGGATTCTACACGAAGGAAAATTGAAGGATTGAACAGAAGGGTTTTCACACAGCAGGATCAAGGAAGAGTTTGACAGTGGCTGAACAGAATGGTCTTAAGATGGAAAGGATAAGGGAAGGGCTTGTAGGAATTACTATTATATTGGGTATTTATATAGCGCCTATTCTCGGTCACAGACCACGCTTTAAGCGCTTTACAATAAACACACTACCTCACTCACTCAACGGGCTCCAGGTAGAGCCGGCCGAAGAGCAGCTTACTGGCGCTCATTCAGTCGTTTCCTGTACCATTCAAATATCAGTCACTCATTTTCATTTATCTCATTTATTCTTCCAGCTTCTCACACAGGATGCATGCGATGTTTATACGTGTCCTCCATTTCTACCGGTACACGATGGCACACGATAACAGTAAGTGACAATGTTTGTGGCTTGGTAAGAAATACCAGGCGGCTATCTTCAATCTACATCAATTTTGCCAGGGCAGCAGGGACACTGCAAACATATTATGATGGATACAAAAGCAAATCTCTATATTCTGAAGAGTCAATTCCGGAAGTACTGAAATTGAAAAAAAGACAAAACTGACGATTTTTGCTTTTTCTTGGTACCCTCTTACAGACACGAAACGTTGATGATTTTGCGTACTGACCTCTGATTCAAAATAATACTATCAACAAATTTTGTACTGCTCCCGGTGTTTTTCATGTAATGAATTCCAGTCTAACAATCGCCACAACAAACGCCGCTATATAGTTCACAGTATATTCCTACCAGAACTGGGGTATTACAATAGACGCCGAGAAAGTACTCCGGAAAGTTATATGAAAAATGGCACTGCCAACGTAGACAGAAGTGCATGCGTACACACACACACACACACACACACACACACACACACACACACACACACACACACACACACACACACACACACACACACACACACACACGCACGCACGCACGCACGCACGCACGCACGCACGCACACACACACACACACACACACACACACACACACACACACACACACACACACACACACACACACACACACACACACACACACACACACCCGTCTAATATCACTATGTGGATAGACGTTAAATTGAAGACAACAACAACAACAACAACAACACACACACACACACACACACACACACACACACACACACACACACACCACACACACACACACACACACACACACACACACACACACACACACACACACACGCACGCACGTGCGCGCGCGCGCATACACGTACGCACGCACACACACACATATACACATACACTCCTTCCCCCTCCCCTCTCTCTCTCTTTCTCTCTCTCTCTCTCTCTCTCTCTCTCTCTCTCTCTCTCTCTCTCTCTCTCTCTCTCTCTCTCTCTCTCTCACAAACTCACGAGCATGCATACAGAAGAATCGGAGAAGAAACCCCAAGGAGGATAAAGATGGCAATTCTGTAGCAGACAAATCTGATTATTCCGGATGAGCTACACCATTGATTCGAGAGCATGTCCCTTGAACCAGTTTGTCGCTTTGATTACTTCCTTGGGAAGGAGGGACGTAAAGACTACTCTGAAGCGTTTCAAACAACTTCTCTCCGTCTCTGCCTCTGTCTGTCTGTCTGTCT
>CM031613.1:42522719-42525219 GCA_018398815.1 Conus ventricosus
TATTACAGATACATCATTGCAAATTTTACGGTGTAGAAACTTACACAGATGGCACCTTGAAAATGAACTTGTGTTCCTTTTGTCTACCTTTGCAAGGACATATGTTTGTTTCTGTGCGAGCACCGAAAACACACTGCCCGTCAGCACAGTTTTCAGATCCCACTGATAATGTGGAACACTATATTGGTTTTCAACGACAGTGGGTTTACTTATGTGGCCTTTTCCTTCCTTACCTACTTTTCCGTCCTAACACTCCTTCCCCCCCCCCCCCCCCACCGCCTTTTTTCTGCATTTGTTCCAACCTCTCCTGATCCCTTCCCTTTCCGCTCCCTTGCCTTCGATCTGCCTCTTCATAAGGATTTTGTTTCTCTAGAGGAGGTTTGCAGCTGTGTTCAAAAAGCCAGCTGCGTCTGACTAGATGGTTTTTTTCCCCCGGGGTTCTCCCATTTTCCATCTCACCCCTTGGTGCCAGGATGGGGCAACCCATACTGGGGTCAGACTTTGGTTGGGTGCTATAGGCGGCCGACCATTTCCTCCCCTGAGGACTGTTTATTTCCCTGGTATTTGCCCTTTTCACTGCAGACACCATACCTATATTCAATGAATGGTTCGTGGTGCTGCTAAATCTTTGCAATGGCCGGTCTGTTATTCGCCATTGCAAATATTAGAGCAACACGCCATGTTGTGTAATGTCACCTTGGTCAAGTTCTGAAGGGAAAAACAATCTGAAACAGATCTGTTGATGTTATCATGTGTTCTTGATATTGTATATCCTTGTTATTGCTATAGTATTTCCTTGTAATTCCAACAACAATATTTCCTTGTATTTCCAGCAATGGACAAGTACACTGGAAAAAAAAATCAGCAAATAAAAAAAGATACACAGATTAACAAAAATTGAACAGGAGAGAGAGAGAGAGAGAGAGAGAGAGAGAGAGAGAGAGAGAGAGAGAGAGAGAGAGAGAGAGAGAGAGAGAGAGAGAGAGAAGAGAGAGAATGAATCTATGAAAGAATTATTTTAATCAGAAGTCCATTGGCCCATTCTAATGGAGCCTCAATCACAAAACAGTTACAAACGGTAGTTATATACAGTGTAAGCACAGATATACAGACACGATGCAAAATGACAGATTGAACATCTAGCTAATGACGACGGATGGTCTTGCAAAGGCTTCATTCAAGTATAATGACAAGTTTTGCATCGTTACAACGTTAGCTGATGAAGGTAAAATATAAGACCTGAACTTACATGGATTCATGCAGTCGCCTACTTTCTTGGAATTAGTTATTTTCTTAAATCACCATAAGCTGGACACAAAAAGACACAATAGACTTCGTCTCCCTCAGCAGATGAACATGGCTGACATTACCAGCTGTGACTCTGTCGTTCTTGTACACCTTAAAGAATTTGTGAATATAGATGAAACCCCAAAACTAAATCTAGTTAGAGCATTCTTTACAAATGTATTTATATTCATAGACACATAAAACTCCCCTAACTGTATTTGAACGTTCTATAAAATCTCTATCTTTCACTTGTTTGCGTGTAATTGTCCCATTTCTGCCATCTGCAATCAGTTTTTCTCTGTCTAAATTCTTTAATAAACGTTGAAACCCATTCTACACCCTGATTATCCTATACTTAAGAAAACCCATATTTGTCTAAAGTTGTACGAACATTTGTAATACACCTGTGCTTTCCCTTTTCGTCAAGAGAACATAGCATTTTGTATGCCTTAAACGGTAATCTGTGTTCCCCCATACGAGTCAATTTTAATAAAAATTGAATGCAACCTGCATAAGAGTTTAAATATATCGGATATCTACCCAGATCGCCATACAAGAAAACATCAGGTGTTCTTATATCTATAACCAAGAACGTCTTAAGACCATATGTGTGTACCTTTTCTACTTCTGAAGTTGCCGCATGCGACGCCCATATTTTAAAAATGTACTGTACTATAGGTTGCACTTGGGCATCAACTAGCTTAGAAAACAATTCAGGTGTATTATTCTTCAGTTCAATAAACAATGTTCTCAGAATCGCTACTAATGCTCTTTTAGTTTTGGTCACCAATTCATCACATGCTGTATAGAAACTAAGTTTGGGTGAAAAACATAGCCCTAAACACATATATATATTATATATATATATATATATATATATATATATATATATATATATATATATATATATATATATATAAGATTCCTCTTTTAACTTGTTTTATCTCTCTCTCTCTCTCTCTCTCTCTCTCTCTCTCTCTCTCTCTATATATATATATATATATATATATAATATATATATAATTATAAACAAAGCTTGCTCTTATGTCTTAGATTGAAGAAATAGGGGGAGATAAGCACTCATATCTGCAGTGGCAGTTAATACTGCCTAACTAACAGCATGTGCTCAAGTGGGTGGATGGGGAAAAATAAAATAAATGCTTCTCAAAATGAGCCTTCATAGTGAGTTTCCTCCCTATTGGAGATGATAAGC
>CM031613.1:42535219-42615219 GCA_018398815.1 Conus ventricosus
TGGATACAAGATGCCTCCTCTCAAGGCCTTCATGGATGACACTACAGTGATTTCATCCAGAGACGACGAGACACGTCATGTGCTGGAGAGGCTGGACAACATAGTTGCCTCATCCAGAATGAAGTTCAAGCCAAAGAAATCACGGAGACTCTCACTGTGGAAAGGAAAAGTGGCCGAATCTGTGGCCTTCAGTGTTGCCAACCAGGCCATTCCAACAGTCACAGAAGAGCCAGTCAAGAGCCTTGGATGATGGTATGATGATACGCTGAAAGACACACACAGAGCAAAAGAAACCAAACAGATGTCGGAAGAAGGCTTGGAGACCACTGACCAGTGTGGGCTCCCTGGCAAATACAAAGTTTGGGGTGTTTGCAGGTCATGCTGATACCAAAGCTTCTATGGCCTCTGATGATATACGACATCTGCACCAGCATAGTGGAGGCAATGGAAGCCAAAATCAACAAGTTCACAAGAAAATGGCTTGGTGTCCCACCCTGTCTGACTGACATAGCGCTGTACTGTCGCCAAGCAAAGCTGAAACTACCACTGAAATCCATCCTGGAGGAATACAAAGCAGGGAAGATCAGACTTCAAAGCATGCTAGAGGACTCAGGAGACAAGGTGGTAGAAGCAATCAAGCTCCAGCTGAAGACAGGCAGAAAATGGAAAGTTCAAGAGACGATGGATTCTGCAAAAGAAAGTCTAAAGATCAGAGAAATGACACGACACACACAGACCAACAGACAAGGACTGGGGATGACCAAAACGGAATGGTGGTCAAAGGCCAAAGGAAAAGCCAAAAGAGACATGATGATTCAGGAGATGAGAAAAGAAGAAAACCAAAAAAGACTCCAAAAAGCAGTCCAGCAGAGCCAGCAAGGGCAATGGACAACGTGGGAGAATGCACTCCAAAGAAGTCTCACTTCCAATTGCATTTGGCACATGGCCCCTCTCAGGATCAGCTTCATTCTCAGATCTGTATATGTCCTTCTGCCCTCAAATGCAAACCTGGTGAAGTGGGGAAAAACGGACGATCCTGCCATGAAAAACAAACAGTGGAGCATGTTCTAAGCTCATGTAAAGTAGCCCTGGCTCAAGGATGGTACACATGGAGGCACAACCAAGTGCTCAAAGAGATTGTACAAGCAGTCTGGGCTAGTACCAACACCACAAAAGGGAAAATCAGGACTCCAAAAGCACCCGCAACATTCTTCACGGCAGGAGGTAGCAAATCATGGCCAACAACAACAGTGCCACTCGGAACATGCAGGCAGAGTCTGCTGGACGGGGCAGATGACTGGGAGTGCACTGCAGACCTCCCTGAATAGAAGAGTCACCCAGAGATCATCAGCAAGAGTGGCATGAGACCAGACATAGTAGTCCACTCTCAGTGAACCAAGCAGCTGATCATGATCGAGCTCAGGGTGCCATATGAGAACAGAATGGAGGCAGCTCAAATCTACAAGACTGAAAAGTATGCTGATCTGGCAAACAGCCCGAGGAGAGAAGGCTGTCAGATCAAAGTACTCACTGCAGAAACTGGAGTTAGGGGGTTTGTAGGAACGTCAGCATACAGCCTCATGAAACAGCTCTCAGTTGCAGGGAGGGAAAAAAACAGAGCCCTGAAAGCAATGGCAGAAGCGGCAGAGAGGTCTTCAAGCTGGATCTGGTCAAGGAGGAACAAAAGTGAACTTCATAAGGCTTAAATTTCCCTACAAGTATCAGGTGCCCAATGGCTCAGTGGTTAGAGTGCTAGTCATTAAAGTGGAAAATGAGCATGTCCAGAGGGTCATTTGTTCGAATCCCAGCCATGGTTCGTGGCAAGATCGGAAAACAAGGGGCAGCAGAGGGACATCCGGAGTCATGAACCGGGTGTAGTCCAACCCCCTAGAGTGTCAGGAGATAAGGGCCGAAACACTTCTTTGAAGGGGGCTTCTCTTCTGAGGACTCTCTGCTGCCACGCTCGCCACGAGTTTCTTTCTACTAGGTGGTTTTATTTTTTCAAAAATGTTTTTCAAGCAGAAAAATATCTATCATTTGTATTGGATAAATGGCATAGGGTTAGTCTAATCAGATTCAGACTAAGAGTTAGCGGCCTAAAAAAATTCAAACAATGGCTTCAAACTGAAGAAGATAAAAACAACGTTTGCCCATCGTGTGGAAATGGAACAGAAGATGAAATTCATTTACTTTTCAATTGCTCTGCTTATAATGAAAAACGTAAAAGCTGTGATATTCTAAATTCCTTTACAGGAAATCCTGATCAGAGATCTGTAACATATATTCTTTCAAATAACAATGAAAATGTTCCGATATCCCTGGCTAAATTTTTAGCAGAAGCAATGAAGATTAGGAAAGTGTAAATTGAACAAAGTCAGCAAATTACAAGATGATCCACCATCTGTATACGTGCGTTCGCGCCTGCATCTCTCTGTTTCTGTTTCTGTCCCTGTCTCTGTCTCTCTCGGTCTCTCTCTCCCTTTCTCTCTCACTCCCCCCCTCTATCTCTCCTCTCTCTCTCTCTCTCTCTCTCTCTCTCTCTCTCTCTCTCTCTCTCTCTCTCTCTTCCCCTCTCTTTCTCTCTGCGTGCGCGCGTGTGTATGAGTGTGCGTGCGCGAGCGCGCGCGTGTGTATGCACCTACATGTGCATGTGTGTGCATATTTTCCTTCATGCGTGTGTGTGCGTGTAGTATTTTGATAAAGATTTGAGATGATTTATGATAAAACATTTAGTCATATATGATTTTCCCCCCTTTTCTGAAAGGGCTGTACAGCTATTGGACAATAAAAAAGTGTCAGTGTCAGTTCTCTCTCTCTCTTTCCTCTCTCTCTCTCTCTCTCTCTCTCTCTCTCTCTTCTCATCCTCCTTCTTATCCTCTCCTCTCTCTCTCTCTCTCTCTCTTCTCTTTCTCTATCGCGAACGTGAACGGAGAACAAATGAGGAGTGTTATTCCTGCGCCTGTCCTCCTACTCCCACAGTTCACTTCCGTCCACCCCTCCTAACAATAGCCCCGGTCCTCATCAGTCTGTGGACAACAATGCTGCAGACACGAACTCACTATAGGCATGCAGACTGAGGCAATGGAGTCTGAAATCATTCGAAAGCCAAGTAAAAGGCTATAGCATATGGACAAATCACTCGCCACCCCCTATTTTTAACAGCAATTTTGTTGATGATCGATGTGGAAGTTCATGTGATGATGGCAACGATGCTGAGAATATCAAGATTATTTATGAGGCTAGACGAAAAGGTTCTGCTCTTCGATCGAGATTCTGTCCTCCTGATATTGCAAATGTGTTGACACACGCTCTCTCTCTCTCTCTCTCTCTCTCTCTCTCTCTCTCTCTCTCTCTCTCTCTCTCTCTCTCTCTCTCTCTGCGTGTGCATGCACGAGTGCGAGCGTGTGTGCGTCTGCGCGCGAGCGCGTGTGTGTATGTGTATGCATGCAGACAGAGTCAGAGAGAGAGAGAGAGAGAGAGGGAGAGAGAGTGCGTGTACCTGTGTGTGTGTGTGTGTGTGTGTGTGTGTGTGTGTGTGTGTGTGTGTGTGTGTGTGTGTGTGTGTGTGTGTGTGTGTGTGCGCGTGTGTGTATGTGTGTGGTGTGTGTGTGTGTGTGTGTGTGTGTTGTGTGTGTGTGTGTGTGTGTGTGTGTGTGTGTGTGTGTGTCTGTGTGTGTGTGTGTGGTGAGTGTGCATGCGGACGTGTGTGTGCCTGTATGTGCACTTGTGTACGCGCGCGCGCGCGCGCGTGCGTGTGTGTGGAGTGGTGGGTGGGTGGGGGTGGGGGGTGGGTGGGTGGGTGGGTGGGGGGTGGGGGGGGGGTGGGAGGGGGAGGGGGGCGGAGGAGATGTCATAAAGCAGAAAGCAACAAATACTCACAAAGCGATTCCCAGGAGACAGAACCTTAGTGTCCCCCATAACAGCAGGTATTGATGTTTCTCCGTGAGCCAAAACATTCTTCTGGTCAACACTCTATTGGCGTTTCTTCAGCTACTGCACATAGACACCGAACGCCTCCCCATCTGTGATACCAATGTATCGCAAGTGCAGTGCTAGCTGTGAACACATATTCTTCCTCAAACACTTGCTTATCTCCAATACAAATACATCACGGGTGCAGTGCTAGCTGTGAACATACATTCTTCCTCAAACGAGCGCCTCAGTTTCTTTTCAGCGTTGTCCTTGGCTAAAGACGCTATCGTCACCACCGGCCCGGATGCAAAGCGAACACACAGCAGTCTGCCGGATCAGCTTGGCCTGTCTGATGATGCACGTGGGCGAGTGTTTTAGGGTTGTGTCGCGTGCACTGGACTGGTTGAAAAATTGACTCTGCCTCTGTCTGTCTGTCTGTCTGTCTGTTTGTCCGTCTGTCTGTCTGTCTGTCTGTCTGTCTGTCTGTCTGTCTGTCTGTCTGTCTGTCTCTCTCTCTCTCTCTCTCTCTCTCTCTCTCTCTCTCTCTCTCTCTCTCTCTCTGGTGTGTGTGTGTGTGTGTGTGTGTGTGTGTGTGTGTGTGTGTGTGTGTGTGTGTGTGTGTGTGTGTGTGTGGAGAGAGAGAGAGAGAGAGAGAGAGAGAGAGAGAGAGAGAGAGAGAGAGAGAGAGAGAGAGATTCAGATTCAGATGCAGATGATATATTTACACAACCGGCCAAGGCCCATAATGAAGGGGTGTGTGAGTGAACCCACAAAGTACAAAAGCTATATCAATGCAATTAAATTACAAAGCGAAACAATAATAATTCGAAGACAATTTCAAGAAGTGAAAATTTCTCTGTGCTTAAAGGCTTTGCGCAAAACAAAGAAAAATTTTAACAATTTCAGCAGAAGTAGATTAATAGAGTAGGCTCAGTTTAAACAAAGATGGCTGTCTGTAATATGTGGGCTTAATAAACTTTTCTCTGATGCTCATTAGAGCTAGACAGGAAAGTGCGACGTGTAATTCGATTTCCTTTGATTCTTTACATCAAGGACAAATTAATTCACAATTATTACATAATCGATACCTAAATTTATGGATGGCTAATGTAGATATTTCTAATTTGAATTTTGCTGTTACGTTTTCATAAGCCTATCAATATCAAAGGTTAAGTACGTTTTCAGGTCATGAACATCACGAAAGTTCCTTTCAAAATCAAACCTGTCACTGTTATGAATATAATCAGGCCATTTCTGCCATCTGCAATGAACCGGCCGTTGGCGGCAAAAAAACGTAAAACCTCTAAATGTTACCAACCCCTTGATTTAGCCAAACAAATCCGAATCTTTAGACAGACAAAGGCGCGCTTTGGACACCCAGGTACTTTTACCTTTAGCATCTAAGTCATATAACAGATTGTACGTCTTACAATGAATTCTAAAATCTTCTACTTGTATTAGTTTGAGCCAGAAATAGATACATATGACAGCAGGAATAATGTAAATGGGAAAACGATCAATTTCGCCATAAATAAGATCATTTGGAGTCTGTCTGTTTACACCTGGAACCCTCTTCAGAGCAAAGATATGTACAGATTCACAATGGAAAGCCGTTTTTTCTAGTCCCCATAACTCAGAGCCGTACAGTACAATCGGCTGAACCTGAGAATCAAACATATTTATAAATAACATATATGAAAAATTATCAAGAATACATAATTTTTTTAATGATGCAAAGCAAAATATTCTATGCCTTACATGAAAGATATTTGCACGCACCAACAAATCTCAAGTGTGTTGAGAATAATATACCTAAATGTATATAAGCATTGACAACTGGCATAGCAATACCATCGTACACCAACCTCTCTCTTAAACTTAAATATCCACCTTTACGAAATACTCTGATATTGCTTTTTCCGTATTGACCTTCAGTTGCAGTGATTGAGTGGCTCAATGCAAGCTGTTCAACTGTGTTTAAAACCCTATAACAGTTTCAGACACCAAAACAACACCATCAGCCAAGAGAAGGATGAACAATTCAAAAGCGTCGAGCGACAATAAAGCACCATGTTTACCATTGTTGATTGCGTTAAGAGTTAACTCATTAATAACAAAGAAAATAAGATAGGGCTGCATGCATCTGCCTGCTTGATTCCTCTGGAACAATTAATGTAGTCATTAAGTTTCGCTCCACAACGAAATCTAGTTCTTACTCTATCATACATACTTCTAATGCATTCATAAAATTTACCTTTGATACGATCATTTTTCTCAAAACGGACCAAAGTAGATTTCTGTTAATTGAG
Source organism: Conus ventricosus (assembly GCA_018398815.1). Classification (NCBI taxonomy): domain Eukaryota; kingdom Metazoa; phylum Mollusca; class Gastropoda; order Neogastropoda; family Conidae; genus Conus; species Conus ventricosus. The sequence goes on from CM031613.1 coordinate 42,541,441, forward strand.
TCAAACGCTTTTTCGAAATCTGTAAAAGCTACGTATAACCTCATGTTATAAGAAACCTGCTTCTGTATAAGTGCTAGCAAAGTGAACATGTGGTCAATAGTTGAATAACCCTTTTAAAAACCTGCTTGTTGATCCCTTGTGACATTATTTTCCTCCACCCATTCTTGCAGTCGATTATCAATAATTATCTCGAAGAATTTAATACTAATATTACTAGCAGAGATCCATCCCTCTGTAGTTGTTGGGATCATTAACCATAACCCTTTCTAAAAAATGGCAGATTCAGTCCAGTTTTCAGGAAACTTACCATTGTTAAATAATATATAAAAAATTTCAGTAAGAATTGCATTACCTGTTCAGAAGCATATTTAAATAATTCACCAATAATGCCGTCGGGACTACTTGCCTTGCGATTTTTAAGCTTCCTACACGTTAATAACACCTCCTCTTGTAAAATTGGTCGGATCATATAACATTCATTGTTTACAACAAGTGTTTTGTTAACACACGCATTACTAACATCAGTCTGTTACAAAGCCTGGAAATGCTGAAACCACGTTTCAATAGCGACATAATTCCTGGGTTGTTTTCTTTTGAAGGAAATTTTATGGATAGTATCCGAAAATTACTTTGACAACCTATAGCCAACACAAATCTTTGAAGTAAAGAATTAGTGAAGTCTTTCCCTTTTCTCTTCAGTAAATATCTGTACTCTTGCCTAACAACTGAGTAAGCCTTTTTATCCTCTGCTCGTAATATGCGATAACTAATTCGAAGTAACCTCCTGGCTTTTCTTTTACTAGCATCACCCTCCTTATCATACCAGTCACCGGATGCCATACTGCTATTAATATATGTACGTCTTCTCATACAGCCTGCCCTTTCTTTATGCAGTTATTAAACATGTTTAGCGCACAATTCACATCCACATCTAATAAACTTTTAGCAGCATCTCTCTTTGTACGATTTTCTTCACTATATAATGTATCACGAAACAAACTACCATGTTCATCATTCTAGATGAATTTTTCTATGACATGATTTTTCTGCTTTGTTACTGGCGTGTACGGTATTTTATTTAGGAAAAGCAGCAAGAAGTGATGCAGATAAGTGGTCAGAGTCTATGCATCTCCACCATAATGTCACTGTATAAGACAGTAGACAGGGATATATGTATGAATATCCCCCCCCCCCTTTTTATAACCCCCCCCCCCTCTTTACCTAAGAGTACGAACGTTACACAACAAACGCACAAAGGGAAATATGGTGCACAAACAGAAGGCTTTATCTGCATTCACACGCGCAGTCTCACCAACAGAACAGCAGGTGGAAACACCAAGATCTTTACACCCAGCACACACACGCAGTTTTCCCCACACGCAACAACAACAAAAAAACAAAGCAAAAAGGAATCCAACTATATTAATAACACCAACGCGTGACCATCATCACATGGCCCCTTATACAGTCCTGTGCACGCATATGCTGCGCATTCACATGAGGGACCCTTCCCTCAAGAGGCACACACACACACACACACACACACACACACACACACACACACACACACACACACACACACACACACACACACATACCTCAGCCCACTGAAGGCCGATACCAGAAGGAACAAAGCTGAAGAACTACATCACCTGGTAATCCCGGGCTGAAATATCAAACAAGGCTGATATTCCATCGAACCCGAGATGCCCACGCGATGCTTCAGCGTACACCCTCCTTCTCCTAAACTGTATTCCTTATACTAATGTTTTCTATTGGTGTCAGACTATCCCTACACCCACACTCAATTCCCAAAATATCATTTTGAAACACTTAAATTGTTCAAGTGACCAGAAACCCAATCTTGCACTTTAAATATCTCACTCAAAGTCCCTGGCAGACACTCGACACATGCACACGCACCAAAAAAAAACCCTCAAAAAAGGAAAAAACAAAAAAAAAAGGAAACGGCAATACAGAAAGTGTTTTTTTCAATGTCACCACGTAAAAGTCTGTCTCTGATTCACCGCGCCCTCGCATCAATGTACCACCAAAAAAAACAACAACAAAAAACAACAACACACACACACACACACACACACACACACACACACACACACACACACACACACACACACACACACACACACACACACAAGACCTGCACTGAAGCGTTTGAGAAGAAGCAGCTGGAATATAGTAGTGATGAAACGAAGAGTCGGTCCCCTACCTACAGTGCACCAACTACACCACTCACAATTCACACGCAGATGATGTACTGCAGTGGGCCCTTGAGGTGCTTTCCCACCCCGAAAGAAGGATAGAACCGAAGCTGGCGGAACTGCAACGACTGGGACTGGAGAAGACGAAGTTGGCACCCAGTCCAGAACCCACCCTGCCGGATCCAGGTGCGTCCCCACTCCAGGCAGAGGAATGGGCAGGGATGACAGTGGAAGTGGAGGTAAGACGACCCCCCCCCCTCCCCCCAACCTGAGAGGCCGACCTTCACGAATTTGCTGTGCAGGAGAAGTCAGAAAACTCGCCGGAACCTGTGAAGAAACAAAGTCTTATACACAGAAAATAAAGTTTTCTGTAGTGCATAAGTTGATTTTTTAGAAATTTTTATGGTGTTGCTCTTTTTATAATTTTCCAATGATATGTTGTAATCTATTTTCTTATCTTTAAGCTTCCAAATATATTTACTTATTCTGTTTTGGTTTTTATATTTTTCATTTTTGAAAGACTGTTTATGGTTTGCATATCTGGTTTAAAATGGTTGCCGTGATTCCTATGTATGTTTCTTTGTCACTGTCTGTTGTTACTGTAGCTTGGTACACAATATTGTTGTAGAAGACATTTATTATTCAGAGGGCACTGGTCTTTTTTGTGCAATTACAAGATATCTTTTCATCACCCTCTTTGGTTGTGTTTGTTTTTGGTTTATTGGAAGAATCAATATATATTTTTAAGGTTGGGCATACACGAGTATGATAGCTTGACAGTATTTTTGTTGAATGTTTTAGATAGTACATGTTCTTTTGGAATGATTTTTGAAGGATTCTGAGGAATTCTTTTCCTACGTTAGTTTTTGTTCTTCCATCATATGGAAGGGTTATACCATATAATTTTTTTTCCTGTTTTTCCTGTTGCTGTTCATGTTGTTATCTGGTTATATTGTAATTTGTAGTTGTAGCCACTTTTTTCAGCGCCTCTTGGTATTCGGCTGCTGCACTGTTAAATTCTTTCTCATTGCATGACAGTTTAGATAATCTTTTGTTTATACCATTAGGTATGGTTTTTAAATAGAGGGTGGATGGTTACTATTGATATCTACATAGACAGGTGTGTCGTTTAGGTTTTTTATATGGTTTGTATGTATGATCCTTTAGGTCTAATGTTATGTCTAAATAATTTACTGTGTTTTTTGTTGGCTCTACTGTGATTTTTAGGTTATGGCTTTGAAAAATTTTGCAAAGTTCTTTTTTCTTGTTTTCAATGGTTTTGGTTTATTGTTTAACGTGGCAAGACCGTCATCTCTGTATAAGCCAACCTGTTTACCAAGTATTTTCTGTATATGAGACAACATGAAAAGTCCAACTAATTCACAAGTTTCAGCTCCATCATAAGATCCCATCGTGACATCGAATGTGGAATTTCTGCTGTTTTTTTTTATCCAAGTTTCATTGTTGCTATGGAGAAGGGTTTCTTAGTGTGGAGAATGATTTCCATATAATACTATATATATATAATATATATATATTATATATATATATATTATATATATATATATTATATAATAATATATAACAACTAATAAATTCCAAGGATGAGCACCGAGCACCATTCCAGCAACTTACAGAGCAGCTTGGTGTTGCAATGACTGCAAGAAATATTCAATTATAAACAAAGCTTGCTCTTATGTCTTAGATTGAAGAAATAGGGGGAGATAAGCATTCATATCTGCAGTGGTAGATAATGCTGCCTAACTAACAGTATGTGCTTGAGTGGTGAATGGGGAAAAATAAAATAAATGCTTCTCAAAATGAGCCTTCAGCAAGCTTATAGTCTCCAAGGGGGAGACAATCTCCAATAGGGAGGGAACTCACTAACATATAACTCCTGGTCAGATACCGATATTCGAAACCTGATTGTTTCTCCTCAGTGACCGTGGAAAGTGGTAATTGACTCCTGTGCCTTTTCGGTTTTAAGAATAATGCTATCCCAGAATAGGCTGGTGTGCAATACCGTAGTATGTTTGTTGAGTTTTTCAAAAAACCAACCAAGGTGCCACCTAAGAAGCAAACGAAAATCATGAAAGAGCAAAACAAGCTACATTTTCTTGTGAAAAGTAGACAATTATAAAAGATATCCTCTTAAGACACAAATGCTGAGGCCAGTTCTTGGAATTAATCCACAAGAGACTAAATTACAACAAACTAATAAATTCCAAGGATGAGCACCGAGCACCTTTCCAGCACTTACAGAGCAGCTTGTTATTGCAATGACTGCAAGAAATATTGAATTATAAACAAAGCTTGCTCTTATGTCTTAGATTGAAGAAATAGGGGGAGATAAGCATTCATATCTGCAGTGGCAGATAATACTACGGTATTACACACCAGCCTTTTCTGGGATAGCATTCTTCTTAAAACCGAAAAGGCAGAGGAGTCAAATTACCACAGGAGCGACACACACTGGACGACACCCTCAGTCACCTGGACACTGCCAGACAGCCAACGCCCTGGTAGATGCAGAACTCGTCACTGAACACCCAAACACCGACAGTCAAAACAGGAACGACACACACTGGACGACACCCTCAGTCACCGGGACACTGCCAGACAGCCAACGCGTTAACGCCCTGGTAGATGCAGGACCCGTCACTGAACTTCGAAACACCGACATCTAAACTTAGGTAGCCAAACCTTCAGAAGTCGGTCGAGGCATACCCAGAACCCTTGCCCCAACGGCAGAAATAAACTTGAGCACAAGGGCAACCCAACCTCGCGGATAAAGCCTCAAATCGTACTAACTTGCAGACACATGACAACACCCCGAATTCACCTCGGGAACTCACAAGACGCATCACATGCACGGAATTTCCCCGATCACATCGAAGAACTCCAGTTCTACGAGCGTTCGTTTACGCACGTAAAACCCACTATTCCGGCGAGTTTATGCGTTTCTCCTCCTTCCCCCCTCCACGGACTGACAGGAACCATACTCCCGACAGGAATCACGCACTTCATGTCCACTGCCCACCTGAGAATGGACGGGCCACACTCCATAATTGTCACCGAGGCGACCTGTACCAGTTCGTGCGTGACAAAGCTTATATTTCAACCCTCAACAAAGATAATCTTGACTTGACTTGACTTGACTTCAAACACACACACACACACACACACACACACACACACACACACCACACACACACACACACACACACACACACACAAACAATTATCATCATCATAAATGCAGACCCGACCAACATCTTGATTATTGAAATACTAAGCGTCCAGCGCCAGTCAAATTCGAATAGTTATTTTGTCTGTTCAGTTCCTCTCGTTTTTTTCCCACCAAATCTTTTTGTTTTTTGTTTTTCTTTTCCTTCCTTCTTACCTGTTCGCTTCTTTCTTTTTTTCGTAGTATCTTTTCTTTCTGTATTTAATTTTCTGTCCTTATTTGTAACTACCTTTCTTGTTTTACCATCATCATTTTTCTTCTTTTGCATAGATGTGTTGACAGTGTCTTGTTCCTCGTATCATTTGCTTCTACAGTAAATTGTGAAAGCAATATTATCATTTCTTTGGTTTTGGATACACGAAGAGCTACTAAATCTAGTCTTCTCGAAACAGATAAAGAAAAGATACTGTATTTATGTCAATGAAAAATACAATGGCGTTCGTCTGCAACTTTCTTACAACACATTTAGCACAAAATTTAATTATCCCTTTCCTGCTCGTCAAGAAACCACCTTCTGTTAGCCTTTAATCCAAGAGTTCTCCTTCTCGGTCTAGCAAGAAGACCTCGACGCCATCTATTTTACATGACTGTGAAATATATTTCAGCTGAAAATGCTTTTAAATAAGCAATATCAACTATATTTTGTACTTCCTTTTACATGGGAATGCCAGTCTTGCTTATATGAATTGATTAAATGATCTTTAAGTTATGAGATAAACGTCACGTCCAACTCCCTGACTGATCCAAACAATACTGAAACATTCCTCAGTAAGAACGTTCCTGATATTGTCTGCCCAGTTTCGCTTTCCTTCTTCATGTTCCTGTTACAGCATTTCATACGATTGCCTACATAATTTTTCCATTGGAAGCTTTCTAATCGTTAACCAGTGTTTTACATTCTTAATAGTTGTTCGGATCTTTAGTGGATATTTGCCAGTCTCGCCGTATGCAAATATGTTAAGGAGTTGATGGGTATACTTAAGAAACGTTTAAAGCAAAAGTGTGCAGTTTCTTTATTCTTATTCTCTACTGCACTCCTGAGTTTTGCTGCCTATGTCAGACTAGGCTGATTTGTGTGTCAAATAAATTCCAGGAAAAAATGGACTTAAATTTGTTCATAGCTCTAAGAATTTCAATGACTCCCTTCTTCCCTTTTCTACATGTCTCTGTCCAAGCAGTGTTGAAACTGAGCTTGGCGGTAAAAACTACTCCAAGGTACTTCCATATTTCCACACACCATCATTCATGAATAGAGAGATGTCCTCCTTTGGAAAAAAAATTACATTCGTTTCATCCAAATATACGCTCAGAGCAAGCCTATTAGCTTCTTGTTTTAGAATTTTCAACTGTGAGCCAACAACAGTATATGTAGAAAACAATAACATAATCAGCAAACAGCATAAAAAACACATCAGGAGCTCCCGGGAAAATTTGTATTCCATGCTTCCCTTTTTTGACAATTTGATAGCTAGTTTGTTCATAAAAACAAAAACAACTGTGGGGTAAATAGATATCCTCGCTTAACGCCTCTTGGGCATCTAAGAAATACATGTAAACATGTTTGTTTCGCACACATGCCAGAACAGTATTATAATACCTACGATGGCTCTGTGCAATTTACCTTAAATGCCACTATTTCTCTATGTATTCCACAGTATATTTTTATTGGGCGAATCAATGGCTTTCTTAAAGTCAAGGAATGCAACGCACAGTTGTTGTTGTTTTTTTTTTACTAATGCGTACAAGGTGAATATATGGTCAATGGTGCTGTAGCCTCTGTGAGACCTGCCTGCTTTTCATTTATTTTCCCCTCTTTATCTGCCTAGCTAGTAAGCCTTTTTATTTTTTTTTATTTTTTTTTATTAAAGATATGCGTATAAATCTTCACTACTACACTTGTCATGTTAGTCCTCTGTAATTATTCGGATTGTTCATGTCACAGACAGCCTCCTCCCTTTCCCTCTCTGAAGTGGTATAACCAGGGGAGAGGCGGAGTGAGCTGTACGTGCAGTTCTTACCTTCCCCTTCCATCTCCCAACCTCTCCTCAGTGTGCCCTGTCGCTCATCGCAGCATGAGAAATATAAGAATCATGTATATCTCCAATCGTTTACGACATTGTTCAGCAACAAATATTTACCGTACTAGTGCTAGCCGAGGCTGTGTGTAGCACATTAATTTTGCTTTTCACTCCTGAGCCGTTCATTGAGCTGAGAGTACCATCTCTGCCACCGAAAACCATCACCGAGCATTTCTGCCCATAGGCCACTTCGTTGGGGTCTAGTCTACAGAAGTCCGGGTTGCCCTGTCTTCGCTGACGTGGGGCGACGGTCCTGTATTATTTTTTCTTGAGTTCCAGTCTAGGGAGGTCGGGATTGTTCCGCCTTCACTGGCGTGGGGCGACGGCCCTGTTTTCTTTCTTTTCTTACGGAGGTCCGTGTTGTCATGTCTTCGCCGGCGTGGGGCAATGGTCCTACCTTCATTCTTGTCCTTGGGTTCCAGTCTGCAGAGGTCCGGATTGTCCCATCCTCATCGACGTGGGGCGACAGTCCTACCTTCATTCTTGTCCTTGGGTTCCAGTCTGCAGAGGTCCGGGTTGTCCCATCCTCATCGACGTGGGGCGACGGTCCTGCGAGAAGTCCTGTCTGCAGTGGTCCGGGTAGTCCCGTCTTTACCGACGTGGGGCGACGGTCCTGTCGCTCTTTTTTTCTTTTTTTTCCCTACCCGTCCACCATCCTGTTGGTAAGCACTAGAAGAGCTTGTATTTATGTGTATATAGGGAAGGCCGATACGAATCGGAAATCATATTCATTCTTCATGGTCACAGATTAGAGGTCTTGTTTTGTTAGTGTTTGGGACTTGTTGTTACAGAGTCATTTTTTTCTGAGAAGTTTTTTTAGTTACTTACGCAAAGAGGCTGATATAGTAGTCGGAAAAGTACCGTTTTTCCTTACAGAAAATAGGAGGTCGTTTTGGAAAACTTTTTTTTTTATTATTCCCTGTAGTCCCACTCGGGCAAGTGTTCACTTTAAAGAGGACCAGCTGTCCTATATTGGTTTGATAACCGTGTGAATATATCATGTAATAATCAATAATTGAACTTATTACGTGTGCGGAAACATGCTAGTTTGTCAAACCATTTGGGTTCCAATATCAATAATTGAACTTATTACGTGTGCGGAAACATGCTAGTTTGTCAAACCATTTGGGTTCCAATATCAATATTCGCTCGATATTATTCGTAACGGTGTCGATGATTTAGGCCGTGATATTTCAGCTGCTGACGAGTAGTTCCCTTTGGTCAGTAGAAACAAGGGAAACCAGTGGGTAGATCGAGACGCGCTACGAGGCTGGCACGCGGCCAGTGTGGAATTATAGCGGGTGGGAGGTGACACTCCCCAGCACACCCGTTCATTGCGCTCTCTCCGTGTCTGGTCTCGTCTTGTGTCGTTTTGTCTTGTCTGGCATACGTGGTACTCATTTTTTATGTTGTTCCGTACTATATTCGTACTGTATTGTCATGAATGCAAGGCGTTGTAATCAGATTTTTTGTAACCTGATGTATCTACTTTTTAAACGAAAGGTGTGAAAATTAAAGCACTAACATACCAACTGAAATAACCATGGGACATTTGTAGAGTTGAAAATAGATATCATGTGAAACTTCCGACGTACACCCCATTCCTACTCATGAACTGACAACGAGTAGCGACGCCCCTCCACTATCGCCTCACCATGACTCCCATTGACTATGAACAGGTATGTGGGAACACGCTATTGACCCCCGGTGCAGGGTTGTTGTGGTTGTCGTCCCTCTAGGATCTTCAGTTTGCCTTCCCAACCAGCCGAGGTGCCCCTGCCCGTTACGTGGAACAGCATGCTTCACACGCTTACGAAGGAGCACCCACCGGTCCACGGAGCGCCGAACTCAGAGGGTCTTCTTGCTATGGGCTTTTCTTTTTTTTTCCTTTTTTTTTTAGTCAGCAAAAGACTCCTGCCTGTGTGGACACAAGTGGATGTGAAAGACAGTGTGACTGTGGTGTGAGGCGGCGTAGTGGGTGTAGTTCCGCCCTGTTTAAGCGCACCCTGTCAAAGGAGAGTAAACTGGGTTTAGTGTGTGTGTGCTTGTGTGTGTGTGTGTGTGTGTGTGTGTGTGTGTGTGTGTGTGTGTGTGTTGTTGTTGTTGTTGTGTTGTTGTTGTTGTTGAAAGAAATAGGCCCTGTTTTTTTGTGCTAGACGTGTTTCTGACAACATTTCTTTTTTTCTTCTTTTTTGTGTGTGTGGAAAGTGGGGGGGGGGGGGGGGGGGATTAGTAATAGTGGGATAGCATTTTGGACTTAGAGGGTATCCCACTACCATTTTTGTTTTTGCCCAGTAGGTTAGTTAGCTCTCCATAAGGGTGCTTTTCTTTTCTATACCCCTCTTTTCTCCATAGATCCTGCCTTTTTTCCCTCTTCTGTGATGGGCCCCGAGTCCCAACAGTAGCGTGTATGCGTATGTGTGTATGAGAGAATACAGCGTTGTTTATGTATTGTACTCTTGGCTCTTGTACTGAGTGGTGAATGTGCGACCTGACTCCTGACTCTGTGGTCTCCCCCTTATTGAACCCGACAATACATGCCTACATTTGTGCATATTGGTACTGTAATAGATTTTGACCAAGCCACTGGAAGTGTTTCTTCCTCGAAAAGGACGTTAAAGAGATCTACTAAAAAGTCGACAACAGCAGCATGTTATATTATGAACTGTCAATGTGACAACTTTTGTTCCCTCCCTTTGTCCCTCGTTTTGCTCTTTTGATCGGCATGATGTGCTCTTTTTGCTGTTGGCTCGGCTGACATAGATTTCTAAATCACCGTGTGTGAAAGCGAGGTCGCACTGGTCAGTAAAATGTAGAGTGGAAGCACCTATTGAAAAGAGTGAAGAAGCTACCAGTTTGAAAGAGAACTGTCTCCGGACTCTTGTGGAGGAGAGGTGGGTGTGGATAACAGTTTTTTGTCCAGGCGGGCGTGTGGTATGTGGTTCATAATAGCCAGGCAGACATTTTTTTCTTAAAGCTTACATAACTTGGTCAATCAGTGGGAGATTGCATCTCTGAGGAGATCCAAGTAAAGGCTGTTCTGTACAATTCTTAGCCACTCACAATGCTTGGGTTATTGAACAGCAGAGCTGACCACTCAGACTGTTCCATATCTTTTTATATCCCTTGCATCCATGAATGGATCCTCAAGCATAGGCTCAAAGATTGTCCCCTATATTTTATATTGTTTGAATAATGCTTTTAGTTTTTCAGCAACTTTTTTATCTCCACACTTGTGTTTCGTTCCATTTACTACCCTTCGCTGGCTGCTTTGAGGGTGCTGTTGGATTCTTTTTTGAACCCTTGGTGGTGAGAACACCATAGAATTATAGACTGTGGTGTGTCTCTATTTGACACCAAGAGCACTGACACAATCAGCCGTGTCTCCCTGATGAGTCTGATCCAGCGGACGAAAGGCCTAGGAGCAGGCAATACAAATAAATGTGCTTTCAGGACAGATTACGATGATTCCCTCAGGCAGCTAGTGAAGGGCTTCTTATATTAATAATATATTACCCCCATTTTCATCTTCAGGTTGTTGTTGTTGTTTTTGTTTAAGTTCAAATCTTTGCCAAGTCGTTACTATAACGACTGAAGAATTGTTAACCTGCACTTGTTTTCCTCCACTACTTAATTGTTCAGCATAACTTGGACAATGGTGATTTTTTCCCCTTTCCGGTTGTGGCACTTAAGCTGTTTAACAGCTGTTATAGTAACACTGCAAACTCAGAGAGCGACTTTGCTCTGGAGGGACTTGGACTTATGTTCCTGAATTGGGGTATAGAAATATTCTTTGGGCCCAGTTTTCTTTGTTACACATGGAAATAGTTTCTTCTTTGAATAAAAGGGAAAAGAAGTACAGAAGAGTTTTTAACTTAATGCATTTTAACTATGAATTTGACAACACATTTCACAAAAGCTGACTTTATACTTAATCCTCTTGTATTGAAGAACACTAAAAGCATATTTTCGAACACATTTCAAGACCGCACTAAATTCTTTTGCCGTATGCTGGCAAGTAACAAATATAACCCATCATCATTACCAACATATCCCTCTCTCTCTCTCTCTCTCTCTCTCTCTCTCTCTCTCTCTCTCTCTTGTCATTGTTATGCGGGTACAACGAACTTCTTTGTCGTATCATTGAGCAGTATCATTGATTACATGAATTGAACCTGTCATGTCATTGATTTATGACGACGTCTTGTAAAAGAAAATGTCGTGAGCGCAAGGGTGTGGCACACACACACACACACACACACACACACACACACACACACACACACACACACACACACACACACCACACACGTATGTATGTATGTGCGTATGTATGTATCTGAGGTGCGCGCGCGCGCGCGTGTGTGTGTTGTGTGTGTGTGTGTGTGCTTTTACTACACGAACAATCTTCTACCATTTATAGATTGTAGGCAACCAATGTCGTGCTACTCACCGAAGCAAGGCGTAAACCACACACACACACACACACACACACACACACACACACACACACACACACACACACACACAACACACACACACACACACACACACACACCAACGCACGAAAGGCACACACACACACACACACACACACACACACACACACACACACACACACACACACACACACACACACACACACACACACGCATGCACGCACGCACGCACGCACGCACACACACACACACACACATCTATCCATTTGTCTATCCATGGATGTATGTGTGTGAGTATATATGCATGCGTGTATGTATACGTATGTATGTGTGTATGTGTTTGTATGTATGTATGGGTGAATGTATGTATGTATTGCATATCTGAATGTATGTATGTATGTATGTATGTATGTATGTATGTATGCATGTATGTATGTATGCATGTATTTATGTTTGTATGTATGCATGTATGAATGTATGTATGTAAGTATGTACGTATGTGTTTATGTAGTAGTAGTACTTTAATTTTACGTCTTTTCACAAACTATGTGATATTAGACAAGATGTGTGTATGTATTTATGACGTGTCTGAGGTATGTATGTATCTCTGTGTGAGTAAGTTCGTAGTAGTGTGTGTGTGTGTGTGTGTGGTGTGTGTGTGTGTGTGTGTGTGTGTGTGTGTTGTGTGTGTGTGTGTGTGTGTGTGTGTGTGTGGTAGTTGTGTGTGTGTGTATGTATGTGTGTGTGTGCGCGCGCCGCTCGCGCATGTGCTTGTGTGTATATGTGTGTGTGTGTCCTTCATGCGTGTGTGTGTGTGTGTGTGTGTGTGGGTGTGGTGTGTGTGTGTGTGTGTGTGTGTGTGTGTGTGTGTGTGTGTGTGTTTGTGTGTGTGTGTGTGTGTGTGTGTGTGTGTGTGTGTGTGTGTGTGTGTGTGTGGTGTGTGTGTGTGTGTGTGTGTAGTTTGCGCCTTGTTCCGGTGAGTAGCGCTACGTTGGTTGCTTACTATCTATAAATGGTAGAAGATTGTTCTCGTAGTAAAGGCCGTTTGTGTGTGCGGTAAAAATCTTGTGATATAGCGACTCTTACTGCAATGATGCGATCCTTTCTGGCAAACCTTCCGATCATATACTCAAGCCTGAAGTACTAGGTCTACTGGCATTACGACGTACCAGTATCAACGAAGACATCTCTCACAGTGTCTGTTTAGAAACGTAATCAACGAACTAGATTTCAGTTTTTGATAGACACATACGACATTATCAGTCGTGCTCCGTCGATTTCCGATCAGATCGGCTGGCTCAATTGAGAGCAAGGCCATTTGCAATTGAAACATATGGTTTGGATCTCTTCCGCAGACAGGTATTTTTTTAAAAATCGCATTGTAAAGTAATAATTGCCAAGAGCTCCTAAGAGAGTTTTGAATTAATGGTAATCTAGTTAGAATCGAATCACTCATTTAAGAGCCATAAAATGTACTGGAATCGTATGTTGTAAATGCTGCAGTGCAGAACACAAACGAATGAATTTCTGATTTAAATTATTAAACCATATGTTGTAAATGCTGCAGTGCAGAACACAAACGAATGAATTTCTGATTTAAATTATTAAAACCATCTAAAACCTTCACTAATCTCCTTGATGTTAACAGCGGAACAAACATATGGTAACTATGCATTTACTTCACTGATTGCTTTAGGATGCTATTGGATTCTGTTTTTGATCATTTGGTGGCGAGAATATCACAGAATTATAACTTGTGATATACATCCATTTAATGCCATACAGATACAATCAGCCGTGTTTCACTGACGAGTCCGAATCAGCGGATGGAAGGCCTCTGAGTCGGCAATATGAATGGGTCTGATTTCAAGATGGTCAACGATGGTTCCAATGTGCAGCTAGTGAAAGATTCTATACTCATAAACTAAAGCGCTGATTTTTCATTTCTATTTTCTGTGTCTGCGCCCCCCCCCCCCCCTCCCACACACCTCCCTCCCCTTTTTTGTGACGGATGAATTAGTAGACTGCATGTGTTTCTCTTCGTTACTAAATTGTTCAACACATTGTTGTTCGGTGAATCAGCGGAAGATAGCATCTCTTAGATGATCCAAGTAGGCTAAAGATTGCTACGCGAAAGCTGTAACCATTTATGTAATTGACAACACTTGGGTATCAATCAGAAGAGCTGACCACTCCAACCGTTGACATCTTTCGACCTTCCTTTCATCTTGAAAATGGATTCTCAAACACAACCTCCAAAATTCCACTCCTCACTTAATATTATTTATGTAATGATTCGATTTTATCTGCAACCTATTTCATTAGAGCACTTTTTTCTCGTTTTACTATTCTACCATTCACTTGCTGTACTGAGGTGACCTTGGATTCTGTTCTTGAACCCTTGGTGGAGAGAATACCACAGTGTTATGGACTGTGATTTATCTCCATTGATGCTAAGGGAGCACAGGCACAATCAAGTGTCTCACTGACGAGTCCAAATCAGTTGACGAAACGACGGTGAACAGGCAATATGAATGTTTCTGTTTTCAAGATGGTCTATATGGTCCATGTAGACTGCTCTATATACTATATACTATACACCGAGAGAGAGAGAGAGAGAGAGAGAGAAAAGAGAGAGAGAGAGAGAGAGAGAGAGAGAGAGAGAGGAGAGGGGGGGAGAGGAGGGAGGAGAGGAGGGAGAGAGAGAGAGAGAGAGAGAGAGATGAGAGAGGAGAGAGAGAGAGAGAGAGGAGAAGAAGACAGTCAGACAGACAGTCACAGATTCCAACAGACAGACAGCCACACCGAAAGACAGACACACACTCAAACACAAGCACACACACACACACACACACACACACACACACACACACACACACACACACACACACACACACACACACACACACACACACACACGCACGCACGCACGCACGCACGCACGCACGCACGCACGCACGCAAAACCATCACCCAGCATTTCTGCCCATCGGCCACTGCGTTGGGGTCTAGTCTACAGAAGCCCGGGTTGCCCTGTCTTCGCTGACGTGGGGCGACGGTCCTGTATTATTTTTTCTTGAGTTCCAGTCTTGGGAGGTCCGGATTGTTCCGCCTTCACTGGCGTGGGGCGACGGCCCTGTTTTCTTCTTTTCTTACGGAGGTCCGTGTTGTCATGTCTTCGCCGGCGTGGGGCAACGGTCCTACCTTCATTCTTGTCCTTGGGTTCCAGTCTGCAGAGGTCCGGATTGTCCCATCCTCATCGACGTGGGGCGACGGTCCTACCTTCATTCTTGTCCTTGGGTTCCAGTCTGCAGAGGTCCGGATTGTCCCATCCTCATCGACGTGGGGCGACGGTCCTACCTTCATTCTTGTCCTTGGGTTCCAGTCTGCAGAGGTCCGGATTGTCCCATCCTCATCGACGTGGGGCGACGGTCCTGCGAGAAGTCCTGTCTGCAGTGGTCCGGGTAGTCCCGTCTTTACCGACGTGGGGCGACGGTCCTGTCGCTCTTTTTTTTTCTTTTTTTTCCCTACCCGTCCACCATCCTGTTGGTAAGCACTAGAAGAGCTTGTATTTATGTGTATATAGGGAAGGCCGATACGAATCGGAAATCATATTCATTCTTCATGGTCACAGATTAGAGGTCTTGTTTTGTTAGTGTTTGGGACTGTTGTTACAGAGTCATTTTTTTCTGAGAAGTTTTTTTTAGTTACTTACGCAAAGAGGCTGATATAGTAGTCGGAAAAGTACCGTTTTTCCTTACAGAAAATAGGAGGTCGTTTTGGAAAACCTTTTTTTATTATTCCCTGTAGTCCCACTCGGGCAAGTGTTCACTTTAAAGAGGACTAGCTGTCCTATGTTGGTTTGATAACTGTGTGAATAGATCATGTAATAATCAATAATTGAACTATTACGTGTGCGGAAACATGCTAGTTTGTCAAACCATTTGGGTTCCAATATCAATAATTGAACTTATTACGTGTGCGGAAACACGCTAGTTTGTCAAACCATTTGGGTTCCAATATCAATATTCGCTCGATATTATTCGTAACGGTGTCGATGATTTAGGCCGTGATATTTCAGCTGCTGACGAGTAGTTCCCTTTGGTCAGTAGAAACAAGGGAAACCAGTGGGTAGATCGAGACTCGCGACGAGGCTGGCACGCGGCCAGTGTGGAATTATAGCGGTGGGAGGTGACACTCTCCAGCACACCCGTTCATTGCGCTCTCTCCGTGTCTGGTCTCGTCTTGTGTCGTTTTGTCTTGTCTGGCATACGTGGTACTCATTTTTATGTTGTTCCGTACTACGTACAGACATCACATAAAGTTAAGGACCAGTCAAGATAATAGGGTGCATTTTCAAAAATTATAAAAAACCAACGAATAAGATTTATCATGTAAAACTCGGTGGCAAGGCTGAGGGTCAATAGTGAATACGTCAACTGCTGTGTGGGCTGCACGTGCGCGTCACGCAGCATGCTGGGCGCGTTTGAAAATCTACAATTTCAGCAAAACTGGAGCGTGTTTCAGTGGTCAGTGCGTGATACCTGTGGCTTTGTGAAGGGCCAAATTGAGATGCACGTGGATTAATGGATATCTGGCTATGATTTATACTCCTTGGTTTGCCTACATAAGCAGCAGCATGCCACCACGACAAAAGTTAAATGATTTCGACCGAACCCAAGCAGCAGCATGCCACCACGACAAAAGTTAAATGATTTCGACCGAACCCGAGCGATTGCCTGGCTGCAGGATGGAATTGGCGTGCGCGAAGTGTCCACGCAGGCTTCAAGTGTCGCACTCAGTCATCATTCGGTTGAGACAGCGGTTCCAGGTGACAGGAAGAGTCCAGGAGCGGCGTCGCACGGGTCGTCCCAAGAAAACGACAGCAAGAGAAGACCGCTACATCCACCGCCAAGCCATAGTGCAACGAACGAACTCTGCCAACATCATCAGACGACGTCTGCGAGCTGCCACTAACACCACAGTCAGTTCGCAGACAACACGTAATCGCCTCCATGACGTCAACCTTCGTGGGCGTCGTCCATTACGAAAACCAAGGCTGACCCAGATCCAGCGAGCCAACCGTCATGCCTGGGGCACTGCACACCAGAGGTGGCCACGTGCCCAGTGGACAGAGGTTCTGTTCACTGATGAATCACGGTTCTGTCTGACACCCAGTGATGGCCGAACCCGTGTCTGGAGGCGTCCACGGGAGCAGCTTGCTGCCAATGCAATTCAAGAAGTGGTCCCCTTTGGAGGCGGCTCGTTTATGGTTTGGGGAGGAATCAGCAGGCATCACAGAACCCCCCTTTACCATGTCGACGGTATACTGACAGGGCAGCGGTATCTGCAGGAGATCCTTCGACCTCTGGTCGTCCCGGCGCTGCAGCAGATTGGGCCTGCTGCTGTCCTTCAGGACGACAACGCCACGCCACACAGGTCCAGGGCCGTCAACGCCTTCGTGCAGCAGGCGGGGATTACCCGCATGGTATGGCCAGCCAACAGTCCCGACCTTAATCCCATCGAACAGTTGTGGGCCGAGCTCGGTCGGAGAGTTCGAGAGAACCACCCTTTGCCCGCCAACCGACAGCAGCTGCTTGGATGGCTGCAAGAAGAATGGAACACTATTCCTCAGGCCTTTCTGGCACGCCTGATCAACTCCATGCGCCAGCGTTGCCTTGACTGCCTTGCCATGAATGGTGGACACACTCGCTTCTGACAATCCATTGACATTCATGAAGTTTAACCTCTCTTTTTCTGTGATTTTGTTCAATGTTTTTCGACTCACATTTGTGTGATTTTCGATTTAGAGATTGGGCCGATTTCGAGCGCTGCGAATTGTGCATTTCTGTATCGATTGTGCTAAATTTCATTTTAGGCACATATGGATTGTTGAAATAAATGTATGTCAAAGATGGATGGAATCGATTTTCTAGTTTCTATTGGCGTGCAATTTTGCAAGTGGTCCTTAACTTTATGTGAACTCTGTATATTCGTACTGTATTGTCATGAATGCAAGGCGTTGTAATCAGATTTTTTGTAACCTGATGTATCTACTTTTTAAACGAAAGGTGTGAAAATTAAAGCACTACCATACCAACTGAAACAACCATGGGACATTTGTAGAGTTGAAAATAGATATCATGTGAAACTTCCGACCTACACCCCATTCCTACTCATGAACTGACAACGAGTAGCGACGCCCCTCCACTATCGCCTCACCATGACTCCCATTGACTATGAACAGGTATGTGGGAACACGCTATTGACCCCGGTGCAGGGTTGTTGTGGTTGTCGTCCCTCTAGGATCTTCAGTTTGCCTTCCCAACCAGCCGAGGTGCCCCTGCCCGTTACGTGGAACAGCATGCTTCACACGCTTACGAAGGAGCACCCACCGGTCCACGGAGCGCCGAACTCAGAGGGTCTTCTTGCTATGGGCTTTTCTTTTTTTTTCTTTTTTTTTTTAGTCAGCAAAAGACTCCTGCCTGTGTGGACACAAGTGGATGTGAAAGACAGTGTGACTGTGGTGTGAGGCGGCGTAGTGGGTGTAGTTCCGCCCTGTTTAAGCGCACCCTGTCAAAGGAGAGTAAACTGGGTTTAGTGTGTGTGTGCTTGTGTGTGTGTGTGTGTGTGTGTGTGTGTGTGTGTGGTGTGTGTGTGTGTTGTTGTTGTTGTTGTTGTTGAAAGAAATAGGCCCTGTTTTTTTTGTGCTAGACGTGTTTCTGACAACATTTCTTTTTTTCTTCTTTTTTGTGTGTGTGGAAAGTGGGGGGGGGGGGGGGGGGGGGGATTAGTAATAGTGGGATGCATTTTGGACTTAGAGGGTATCCCACTACCATTTTTGTTTTTGCCCAGTAGGTTAGTTAGCTCTCCATAAGGGTGCTTTTCTTTTCTATACCCCTCTTTTCTCCATAGATCCTGCCTTTTTTCCCTCTTCTGTGATGGGCCCCGAGTCCCAACAGTAGCGTGTATGCGTATGTGTGTATGAGAGAATACAGCGTTGTTTATGTATTGTACTCTTGGCTCTTGTACGGAGTGGTGAATGTGCGACCTGATCCTGACTCTGTGGTCTCCCCCTTATTGAACCCGACAATACATGCCTACATTTGTGCATATTGGTACTGTAATAGATTTTGACCAAGCCACTGGAAGTGTTTCTTCCTCGAAAAGGACGTTAAAGAGATCTACTAAAAAGTCGACAACAGCAGCATGTTATATTATGAACTGTCAATGTGACAACTTTTGTTCCCTCCCTTTGTCCCTCGTTTTGCTCTTTGATCGGCATGATGTGCTCTTTTTGCTGTTGGCTCGGCTGACATAGATTTCTAAATCACCGTGTGTGAAAGCGAGGTCGCACTGGTCAGTAAAATGTAGAGTGGAAGCACCTATTGAAAAGAGTGAAGAAGCTACCAGTTTGAAAGAGAACTGTCTCCGGACTCTTGTGGAGGAGAGGTGGGTGTGGATAACAGTTTTTTGTCCAGGCGGGCGTGTGGTATGTGGTTCATAATAGCCAGGCAGACATTTTTTTCTTAAAGCTTACATAACTTGGTCAATCAGTGGGAGATTGCATCTCTGAGGAGATCCAAGTAAAGGCTGTTCTGTACAATTCTTAGCCACTCACAATGCTTGGGTTATTGAACAGCAGAGCTGACCACTCAGACTGTTCCATATCTTTTTATATCCCTTGCATCCATGAATGGATCCTCAAGCATAGGCTCAAAGATTGTCCCCTATATTTTATATTGTTTGAATAATGCTTTTAGTTTTTCAGCAACTTTTTTTATCTCCACACTTGTGTTTCGTTCCATTTACTACCCTTCGCTGGCTGCTTTGAGGGTGCTGTTGGATTCTTTTTTGAACCCTTGGTGGTGAGAACACCATAGAATTATAGACTGTGGTGTGTCTCTATTTGACACCAAGAGCACTGACACAATCAGCCGTGTCTCCCTGATGAGTCTGATCCAGCGGACGAAAGGCCTAGGAGCAGACAATACAAATAAATGTGCTTTCAGGACGGATGTCACGAGTTTGTCACGAGGCCTACGACGTTTGACCCATCTAGGGTGGCGGAATTATTCATTTGTTTATTGTCGTTGCTGTTGTTGTGTATCCGTCCCTTGATGTGGCTTGTGGTGCGGTTGCACCTTGGTGTAGTTCAGCTCAACTTCGGTTTGCTTCTCTCTCTCTCTCTCTAATTCCACTGCCCGTGCTATTCATCCTGCAGGTTCACGGGTGGCCGGTACCTTTCTCTCGAACTTGCTGTCTATCGGCCTCTCGCCTGTCTTTTTACCTGTCGCACGTGCTTCATTTCTTTTAGTTTGAAGTATGCTCACTCTGTGACGCAGCATGGCATGTTGGCCGCCATTGCTGAGGGAGGTTAGCTCTTCACTCGAGCGGAAGATGTCTCTGGGAGCGCCTGCTCCAGTCTTGGTTCTTCACCGTATCATCGAAAGTACAGTCGGTACTTTCAATTCCTGCAGTCGGCCTGTAGGAGGGGGACATCGCTTCTTCTGTTTCCGCACCTGTGCCTCTGTCCTCTCGACTGGACAGAGGGCAGAGAGAGTCGTTTGACCCGCCTCTTCTGGGTCACCACGGGTAGCTGGTAAGCATCAGTTTCGTGGTTTGTTTGTTTTGGTTTGTTGTTGTTAGCCGGCTTAGCCTTCTCTTTTGCGCAATTTTCTTTTGTTTTCGAAATTGTAAGAGAAATATTGCTTGAGACCTTTTCTCTGGTTAATTCAATCTTTAACCTGGCCATTCTAAATTATTTCCGAAATTCTTTCTCCTGTTTATGCATCTGGTGATGCGGTAGTCGGTGGGGATGGGAGAGAACCTGGTGATTCAGGGTTGGAACTTGCTTGGTCTCGCTCGTCCGCCCCTGTCACGTTCGCCGGACTCTTATCCTTCGGCCACCGTCTGTTTGTGTGTGCAAGGAGAACGAGTTTTATGTTCGCGAGCGTGCGTACGCATGATTTGTCGTTCGGATGCGTGGCTGGAGATTTGTGTTATTTTGAAATGTGGCTATAAAATGTGACAATTTTTCCTTTGAATTATTTTTTGCAAATGTGGTGGGGGTTAAAAAGCGATGGGCGTGTTGATTTTTTTCCCAAAGGGAAAAGTAAAATTTTAAGCAGGTGAGAGAGGATGAAGATAATTCTATTTTTTTTAAAACCCTGTTGATTTAATGCAGTCTTTTCCCCTGCATCGTGTGAGAAGCCCCAGTAAATATCCGATTGATGGGTTTACTGTGTTAGCTCGTCTGTGTGAGCTGGGATTGGGGTGCATTTAATGATTTCCCCCTCCCCCTCTGGAGTGGCTTTTAAGATTTGACGCATGGGCGACGTACTGCGGCGGGGTTCCAGTCCCTTTTTCCTTCCCTTTTCCTCTTCCTTCCCCCCCTTTTCTTCTCTCCCTCCCACCCGTTTCCCTCCCCCCTCCCGGGGGCTTCACCTGGATCTGACGGGATGGGCCACGTGCTGGTTGGGGCCCCCGCTTGGCTGGCCAGGACTGGGGGTGCCACGGGGGTTGGGCCCGCTCTGGCTGAGCCCGCGGACGGATGGTGCCACGCGGGGGTCGGGACCGCCCGGTCGGGACCGGCGGACGGGTAGAGGAGCCGCCGTCGGGGCTGGCCGGCCTGCCCCCCGCCCAGGCCTCCGTAACAGCGCCTCTTTCCTTTTCCCCCCCCCCCCCCCCCCCCCGGGAGCGTCTTCACTCCCTGTTTGTGAGTGAGGGGTGGGCTTTTGAGCGCCCCCCTGCGAGAACCGACCCCGGTTCGGAGCCCCTAGTGCGACGGGTGCTCCCAGTGGACTTGACGGGGAGGGGTGTGACGCACTCCAGGGTTGAAGGGATCGATGCGGGAAATGTTTCTTTAAATTTGTGTAATTTATATGGTGGAATGCGAATTGTGATTGTGTACGTCGAAAGGTAAAAATGTTTTTTTAAAAAAATGTGCATGTTTGTGGGGAGTGTCGTTGGTTGTGCATTTTGTGTCTTTGGGAAATGCTTGATTTTGTTTGTGCATGTTGTGTGTTTTGGGAATCTTTTTTACGAGTGTTTTGGGTGGGGAATAAATGGGGGTTGTTGTAACTTTTTGTGTGGGCTTTGGAGGCGTGTGGGCGTCACTCCCTTCCTCCCACCTAGACCGATTGCGGGCAGCCCCTCGGGGGGTCGGTCGTGAAAATTTGTGGGGGCTCGTGGGGGAGGGAAAGGGCTCTGACGTCCTTCGTTTCGCGGAGTACCTTTAGTTTTTTTTTTTGTATATGTTTATCAGTTTGGGTTTGTTTATGGGGGGTTGGGGGGGTGACTCTGGTAAACGGAGTCTTTTGGGGCCCTGGGGAACATCGGTGTGACTGGGAGTCGGGGGAGACGGGGGGTCGACCGCGTCCGACCCCCTTTCCGCCGGGACCCACGCAAGGGGCCGTAAGTCTTGCCTTTCTGTTGCCGCTCAGTCTTCCATTCCTGTTTTTGTTTTTTAGCCAGTTCTTGTTTTTTTTTTCTACGGGATTTAGTAGGGGGGTTGTATCGGACGCTGTGTCTTTTTTTTCCTCTCCCCCGGTTCCGCTGCCAGTTTTTTTTGTTTTTTTTTTTTCCGGCCAGCCCCACCGCACGGGTTCTCGTGCTGTGGAGCCGGTGTTGCCAGAGTGGGGGCAGGGCCGGACATAGTTTTTTTTTTTTTTTTTTTTTTTTCCGGTGAGCCCCCCGCAGTTGCTCTGTTTAGGGCGGTGTTGCCAGAGTGGGAGCACCGGAATTGTCCGCCCCCCACCACAAAACATCCAATATACAACCCCCCTAAAATATTTGTTTTTCAAGTGGAATTGTCTTTCCCCCGGTATTTGATAACTGTAGGATATAGTTGTCGGGCAAACGCCCGGGTGCGGTGGTTTGGCTCTGGGGCTTTTTGGAAAAAGGGGGCTTCTAAATGTAGCCCCCACTTTAGTCCAGCATTTCGCACAGGACTTCCATTTTTTCCGTGCTGTGCCAAAATTCCAGGAGTACTTTCACTTCTCTTCGCTAGGGGTTTTTCCTGCGAGCCCCCCGATGGCACTTCCGCTGGGGAAGCGTGAGTAAGCGAAAAAAACTGTGGGCTTTGTTGATGCAGAGACCAAAACCTTCTCCTTCCAGGCTTCCCCCGTAAGGGTTTCCCCGGGAGACTTTCCTCATGGTAAAGTCGGACCCAAGGGACGGGTCAGAGGGTCATCCCCCGGGGGGGAGGGGTAAACCCGCCAGGATATCACCTTGTCCTTTGTTTCTGGAGCGGCAGCGTAGGGAAGAGCGTGTGAAGAGGTGTGGGGGCAGGAAAGCCCAGGGGGGAAAGAGGAAAGGGCCCCCGGGGAAGAGCTAAAAAGGGGAGGCTCTGCGCAGAGAGGAGATGACACGGGAAACCTGCGTAGGGGAAAAGCGCAGAGAGGAGGGTGTAGACGGGCACAGGTAGGGAAGAGGCGCCCTCCGAAGGGGAAGGTTGGCAGCGAGGAGGAGGCTGCAAAACAGGGCTCTAGCAGGGAAAAAGATGGAACAACTTTTTTGCAGGCTCCCGCATCTGTAAAAAAGGGGGTTAATCACCCGGCAGGTGATAGGTTTTTGAGGCCCCAAAATTTAAAAACTTCCCAAATTCAGAACCCAGTGGGGACTTGAATGTTCCCAAGGGTTTTTGACAGGTTGTATTATACCAATTGTTAGGGAACAAAAGGTATGCACCTTTTTTTCGGATTATCTGGTGCTGCAAAAGGGGGGGGTTTGCCACTCTAAAAGAAAGGGGCGTTTTGCAGACATGCATTGGTCTGCGAAGCGTTTTCACCCCACCCCAGGGACGTCAGGGGAAAGTTGGTCCCTGAAAAAAAGAATAACGACGAACCTTCGTCAGTTTGGGGTAGGCTGCGCAAAAAACCCAGGGACTGGCGTCATTTTTCTAATTGGAGGGAGGATTGATCCCCATTGAACAGTCACCAACAAATGTGTCCCCGGGTTGAGGATCGGATAGGCGAGACAGCCCTCAGGGTTTCGCGCGCATTCACACCCCTGAGGGTTTGCTGAAACTCGCAGGGGTTAGGGCATCGCCGATACGGGGAAAGGGAAACCCTCCACGGTTTTGTAGCATAAGGGGCCCACAACTGCTAGGGGGTGAACAAGGCGGAGTTCATCGGGGTTTTCAGCGCCCCCCCTGTGTTTTCTTTTTGGGGGTCCCGGCCACATTAGGAAAAAATTGTCCTAAGCCGCGGGGGTCATGGGCGTCCTTTCCCCCATTCCTGCCCGGTAACGTGGGTTTCCCTCCCAGTTTTTGGTGTTAGAGTGCCCAGTGTTTCTTTCTGTTGTTGGTTTCCCTTTGGGCGACACCTCAGGGTTCGGGACTCAACCTCTTTTGGATAAGGGGTTTTGGGTTTCCCCCAAGGGCCCGGGGGGGGCCAGTTTTGTGTGTGCGGGGTTTGGGGGCTGGTTTTTCCTACCCGTCCTTCTGTACTCTTTTTTTATTTCCCCCCCTCTTCTGGGCGAATTTTGGGCCATCGCGGTGGGGCGACCTCTGTATTCCTTATCATGGGAAAATATCACCTTCGCGACGACGCAGTAGTCGGCTACGGATTTGCCCACGGGTGTGTGGGAGTACCACACGTGCCAAAGCTAAAAAGCAGGAAAAGGAATTGCGTCCCCTTCTCCGCCGATCTCTGAGGGTTTGGCAAAAGGGCCCCATCCCGCTTCATTATCCTCTTAGGGCCGGACTTGGATGTCCAACGCCTGCGAAATGGTGGAACGTCCCGCTCAGGGTTGCCCGCACGCCAAGGTAGCTTCAAGTCCACAGGGGATCCCTTTAGGTTTCCCCTCAGGCGATGTGTGGCCAACAAACTTGTTGTTCCCCAAAGCTTTGGGGGTTGTTCCCGGCAGGCCCCGATTTCCCCATGGGGGGTCATTTGGGCTCCAACGGACCTCGAGCGAGAAGAAAGACTTCTTTGGGCCCGGAGAACCACAGGGTTTGGCATACTGCCGAGTTTCGATGTCTGCCACGGCAACGCCTAAGGGTCGCTTGAAGCGTGTTCCCCCAGGGTGTGCCCGGGGTTTGGGGAGCCTTTTAGCAAGGTTGGGTCGACCCGGTGGGACCCCTTTAAATCTCCATCCGATCGCGGTCACCGCGTTACACTTCGGTAGTGGTAGAATTGCGAGCGATACCCAAGAGGCTGTCCCGCTAGGACTATAGATATCCCTTACTTCTTGCTGAAGCTCTCGGCAGATTTGACGCGCACAGGCGTGCCCAAGAAGAAGTACTGCGGAGTTTGTAGGGAGAGCGTCATCATCCTCTCCTGTGCTTTGGGACCGGATTTTTGTTCCGGCAGTCAGTGTTCGATCATGAGGTTGGGCAGTGGAAGCTGCAGAGTCATTGCGTGCTCTTCCGTCCATATCAAGGGTTCCTGTCTTACGGATGCTGGACTATCTTAGCCGAGCTCCGTTTAGTCAGCACATGGGAAATCGGTCAGAGGGACACTTCCCTCAAACCAGGGTTATATCCCCTTTTGGTCTCTGTATCAGGTTGTTAGTGACGTGTTATTCCCCAGTGCTGTTAACGTAGTTAGTGAATCACCCCCAACTGGTTGGATTGTTACTTTCATGGTTTGGATGGGTTGCTTAGTGTTGCTAAATGTAGGATTAGGTATTTATCGGTGTGTTCTATCGTGGAATGTTGCTATTGGATTCCTCGTAAGCTGTCGAGCTCAGAGAGTTGGGTTCGGTCCCATTGTTGTTGTGAATTTTGCACATGCGTCAGGTTCCAAAGAAGAGCCTGTATCCAGAGAAAAGATGCTTTAGGAAGGGGGGTTTGTCACGGTATTGTCACGAGGCCTACGACGTTTGACCCATCTAGGGTGGCGGAATTATTCATTTGTTTATTGTCGTTTGCTTGTTGTTGGGTACCGTCCTTGATGTGGCTTGTGTGCGGTTGATACTTGGTGTTAGTTCAGCTCAACGTCGGTTTGCTTTCTCTCTCTCTCTCTCTAATTCCACTGCCCGTGTATTCATCCTTGCAGGTTCACGGGTGGCCGGTGGTATCCTTTCTCTCGAACTTGGCTGTCTATCGGCCTCTCGCTGTCTTTTTACCTGTGCTCGTGCTCATTTCTTTTTGTTTGATGTATGCTCACTCTGTTGAGCAGCATGGCTTGTGGCCGCCATTGCTGAGGGAGGTTAGTCTTCATTCGAGCGGAGATGTCTTGGTAGCGCCTGCTCCAGTCTTGTTCTTCACCGTATCTCGTAAAGTACAGTCGGTACTTTCAATTCCTGCAGTCGGCCTGTAGGAGGGGGACATCGATTCTTCTGTTTCCGCACCTGTTGCCTCTGTCCTCTCGACTGGACAAGAGTGCGTGAGGTGTCGTTTTTGACCCGCCTCTTGGGTCACACGGGTAGCTGGTAAAGCATCAGTTTTCGTGGTTTGTTTGTTTTGGTTTGTTGTTGTTTAGCCGGCCTTAGTCATTCTCTTTTGCGCAATTTTCTTATGTTTTCGAAAATTGTAAGAGTACATATTGTTTAGAGACCTTTTCTTCTGTAATTCATTCTTTAACCTGGCCATTCTAAATTATTCCGAATTCTTTCTCTCTGTTTTGTGCCATCTGGTGATGCGGTAGTCGGTGGGGATGGGAGAGAACCTGGTGATTCAGGTTGGAACTTGCTTGGTACTCGTCGTTCGCCCCTGTCACGGTTCGCCGGGACGCTTATCCTTCGGCCACCGTCTGTGTGTGTGTGCATGAGAGAACGAGTTTTATGTTCGCGAGGCGTGCGGGTTTTTAACGCATGATTGTTTCGTTCGGATCGGTGGCTGGCGATTTGTGTTATTTGAATTGTGGCTAGAAAATGTGACATTATGCCATTGAATTTATTATTTGCAAATGTGGGTGGCGGTTATAAAGCGATGGTGCCTGTGTTGATTTATTCCTAAGGAAAGTAAAAAAGTTAAAGCATGATGTGAGAGAAAGGATGAAGATTAATTCATATTTTGTTTTATTACCTTGTTTGATTTAATGCAGTCTTTTCCCTGGCAATCGTGTGAAGAAAGACCCTAGTGAATATCCTGATTCGAATGGGTTTTCTGTGTTATGTTCTAGGTCTGTGTTGGCTGGGATTGGGGTGAATTTAAAAGACTTCCCCTCGCCCATCATGCGAGTAGTGGCTGTTCAAGATTTGACAGATGGGTCAGACTGTACTGACGGCGGGGTTCCAGTACCCTTCTTCCTTCCTCTTCATTCTTCCTTCCCTCCCTTTCTTCTCTCCTCCCAGGTACGTTTCCCCTCCCCCTCCCGTGGGGCTCACTGGAGTCTGGACTGGATGGTGCACGTGCTGGTTGAGGCCACGCTCTGGCTGGAGACCCACGGACGGGATGGTGCCACGTGATGGTTGAGGCAAGCTCTGGCTGAGACCGCGATGGTGGGTGCATCGCGCGGGTGAGGACACGCCCTGGTCGGGGACCGCCGGACTGGTAGAGGAGCCCGCCGTCTTGCTGGCCGGCCTGACCCCGTCAAGGACTCAGTAACTGCGCCGCGTTTCCTTTCCCCCCCCCCCCCCCTCCGGGACGCGCTCTTCACTGCCTGCTTGTGAAGCGAGGCGTCGGCTTTGATGCCGACTCCTGCGAGACCGACCCGGTTCGGGCACCTAGTGCGGACTGGGTTGCTCTCCAGTGGACTTGCAGGGGGCAGGGGTGTGGAGCACTCCATGGTGTTAGAAGGGATCGATGCTGAAATGTTTCTTTAGAATTGTTGTTTATGGTATATGTTGCTGGAATGCTGTAATTGTGATTTGTGTATCGTTCGTAGGTGAAATGTTTATTTATAATTGTGCATGTTGTGTGTGTTGGAGTGCTCGATTGTGATTGTGCATGTTGTGTCGTTGTGAATGTTGATTGGTGATTTGTGCATGTGGTGTGTGTGGAATGCTTATTTATGATGAGTGTAGTTGGTGGTGAATAAATGGGGTGTTGTAATCGTAATCTTCTTGGTGGGCTCTTGCGAGCGCGTGTGAGGTCAGTCACTCCCTTCACTCCCACCTAGACGATCCTGTCAGGGAGACCTCCAGGGGGTCGGGTCGTGACAACGATTACGATGATTCCCTCAGGCAGCTAGTGACGGAGTTCTTATATAATAATATAAATTTTACCCCATTTTCATCTTCAGGTTGTTGTTGTTTATTTTTGTTTAAGTTCAATCTTTGCCAAGTCGTTACTATAACGACTGAAGAATTGTTAACCGGCACTTTTTTTCCTCCATATCTTAATTGTTAGCATAACTTGGACAATGTGATTTTTTCCCTTTCCGGTTGTGCACTTAAGCTGTTTAAAGCTGTTAGTAACACTGCAAACTCAGAAGAGCGACTTTGCTCTGGAGGACTTGGACTTATGTTCCTGAATTGGGGTATAGAAATATTCATTTGGGGCCCAGTTTTCTTTGTTACACATGGAATAGTTTCTTCTTTGAATAATAGGGAAAAGAAGTACAGGATGAGTTTTTACTTAATGCATTTTAACTATGAATTTGACAACACTTATTCACAAAAGCCTGACTTTATACTTAATCCTCTTGTTTTGAAGAACACTAAATGCATATTTCGAACACATTCAAAGACCGCTATCAATTCTTTTGCGTATGCTGGCAAGTAACAAATATAACCTTCATCATTACCAACATATCTCTCTCTCTCTCTCTCTCTCTCTCTCTCTCTCTTCTCTCTCTCTTCTCCTCTCTCTCTCTCTCTCTCTTTGTCATTGTATGCGGGTACAACGAACTTCTTTGTCGTATCATTGTCAGTATCATTGATTACATGATTGAACTGTATGTCATTGATTTATTGACGGAACGTCTTGTAAAAGAATATGTCTGTGAGCGCAAGGGTGTGACACACACACCACACACACACACACAACACACACACAACTCAACTCACACACACACACACACAACACACACACACACTCACACAGTATGAATGTTTGTGCGTATGTTTGTATCTGAGGTGCGTGGCGCGGCGCGCGGTGTGTGTGTGTGTGTGTGTGTATGTTTTTTACTACACGGAACAAACTTCTACCATTTTTTATAGATTGTAGGCAACCAATGTCGTGCTTCTCACCGAAGCAAGCGTAAACCACACACACACACAACACACACACAAACACACACACACCACACACACACACACACACCACACACACACACACACCCCAACCGAGAAAGGCAACACACACACACACACAACACACACACACACACACACACACACACACACACACACACACACCACACACACCACACACACACCGCACGCTCGCACGCACGCACGCCCCCCCCCCCAAATACCCGCACGCACCACACACCACACACACACACACATTCTATCCATTTGTCATCCATGGTTGTATGTGTGAGTATCTATGCAGGCGTGTTATGTATACGTATGTATGTGTGTTTGTTGGTTGTATGTATGTATGGTTGATTGTATGTATGTATTGCATATTGAATGTATGTATGTATGTATGATATGTATGTAGGTATGTATGTAGTTTGTTTGTATGTATGTATGAGTATGTTATGTATGCATGTTATGTATGTATGCATGTTTTTATTTTTGTATGTATGCTTGTATGGAAGGGTATGTATGTAGTTTGTACGTATGTGTTTATGTGTAGTAGTACTTTAATTTTACGTCTTTTCACAAAAACTATGTGATATTAGAAAGATGTGAGTATGTATTTATGGACGTGTCTGAGGTATGTATGTATCCTGTGTGATTAAGTCGTAAGTGTGTGTGAGTGTGTGTGTGTGTTGTGTGTGTGTGTGGTGTGTGTTGTTGTGTGTTGTGTGTGTGTGTGTGTGTGTATGTATGTGTAGTGGTGTGCGCGCGCCCGCTTCGCGGCATGTGCTTGTGTGTATATGTGTGTGTGTGTGTCCTTCATGCGTTGGTCATTGTGTGTTGTGTGTGTCGTGTGTAGTTGTGTGTGTGTGTGTGTGTGTGTGTGTGTGTGTGTGTGGGTGTGTGTGTTTGTGTGTGTCGTGTGTGTGTTTGTGTGTGTGTTGTGTGTGTGTTGTGAGTGTGGTGAGTGTGTGTTGTGTGTGTTGTTTGCGCCTTGTTCCGTGTGTAGCGCTACGGTGGTTGCCTACTATCTATTAATGGTGAAGATTGTTCTCGTAGTAAAGGCCGTTTGTGTGTGCGGTAAAAAAATTCTTGTGATATAGCGACTCTTACTGGCAATGATGCGATCTTTCTGGCAAACCTTCCGATCATATACTCAAGCCTGAAGGTACTAGGTCTACTGTATTACGACGTACCCCAGTTATCAACGAAGACTTCTATTTCACCAGTGTCTGTTTTAGAAACGTAATCAACGAACTAGATTTCAGTTTTTGATAGACACATACGACATTATCAGTCGTGCTCCGTCGATTTCCGAGCAGATCGTTGGCTCATTGAGAGAAAGGCCATTTGCAATTGAAACAGATGGTTTGGACTCTTCCGCAGACAGGTATTTTTTTTAATCGCATTGTAAAGTAATAATTGCAAGAGCTCCTAGGAGAGTTTTGAATTAATGGTATCTAGTTGGATTCGAATCCACTCATTTTAAGAGCATTAAAATGTACTGGAATCGTATGTTGTAAATGCTGCATGGCAGAACACAAACGAATGGTATTTCTGATTTAAATTATTAAACCATCTAAAACCTTCACTATTATCCTGATGTTAACGCGGAACAAACATTTGGTAACTATGCATTTACTTCATGATTGCTTGAGGATGCTATTGGATTTGTTTTGGATCATTTGTTGGCAGAGAATATACAGAATTATAACTTGTGTATACATCCATTAATGACATAACAGATACAATCAGCGTTATGTTTCACGGACGGAGTCCGTATCAGCGGATGGAAAAGCTTGAGTCGGCAATATGAATGGGTCTGATTTCAAGATGGTCAACGATGGTTCCAATGTGCAGCTAGTGAAGATTCTATATCTATAAACTAAAGCGCTGACTTTTTCATTTCAAATTTTCTGTGTCTGCGCCCCCCCCCCCTCCCACACACCTCCCTCCCCTTTTTTTGTGACGGATGAATTAGTAGACTGCATTGTGTTTTCTTCGTTACTAAATTGTTCAACACATTGTTTGTTCGGTGAATCAGCGGAAGTAGCCAATCTCTTAGATGATCCAAGTACGCTAAAGATTGCTACGCGAAAGCTGTACATTTATGTAATTGACAAACACTTGGGGTATTCAAATCAGAAGAGTGACCACTCCAACCGTTGCATCTTTCGACCTCCTTACATCTTGAAAATGGATTCTCCAAACAACTCAATTTCCACTCCTAACTTAATATTATTTATGTAATGATTCGTTTTATCTGCAACCTATTTTCATTAGAGCACTTTTTTCTCGTTTTTACTATTCTACCATTCACTTGCTGTACTGTGGTGACCTTGGATTCTGTTCTTGAAACCCTTGGTATGGAGGAGAATACCACTGTGTTATGGGACTGTGATTTATCTCATTTGATGCTAAGGAGCACAGGACAATCCCCAAGTGTTCTCACTGACGAGTCCAAATCAGTTGAACGAAACGACGGTTAACAGGAGATATGAATGTTTTCTGTTTTTCAAGTGTTTATATGTCCATGTAGACTGCTCTATATACATTATACTATACACGAGAGAGAAGAGAGAGAGAAGAGAGAGAGAGTGAGAGAGAGAAGAGAGAGAACGGAGAGGAGAGTGAGAGGGAGAGAGAGAGAGAGAGAGAAGAGACAGTCGAAGGACAGTCCAGATTCCAACAGGACAGACAGCCACACCCGAAAGTAGACACACACTCAAACACAAGCACACCACACACACACACACACACACACACACACACACACACACACACCACACACACACACACGACGACGCACGCAGCACGCCAGCAGCACGCACGCACGCACGCACGCACGCACGCCACACACACAACACCCACACACACACACCCACACCACCACACCCCTCGCACGCACACGCACACTCACGCACACATCAAGCACGAACCACATGTAGGTCTATATCTATCTACTTTATGTATGTATCTATTATATATATTATCTATTACTTCATTGATTATTAATTATCTAGTAAGGAATGTATGTTATGTATGTAATGTAGGGTATGAATCTATGCTGTATGTAGTATGACATGATGTATGTATGTATATGTATATCTGTATGAGTTATCATGATGTAGATTAAGCATTGTATATAAGTAAGTTTGTTTGTATGATGTATGTATGTATTATGTATGTAAGTATGTCATGTAGTATGTATTTTGTATGTATGTATGTATGTATGTTGTAGTATGTATGTATGTATATATGTATGTAAGTTTGTATTATGAAGATTATGTCTGTTATGCTGTATGTCTTGTAGTATGATGTATGATGAATGTATGTATGTATGTATGTATGTATGTATTTTGATGATATGAA
The DNA here is from genome assembly GCA_018398815.1 of Conus ventricosus. Taxonomy (NCBI): domain Eukaryota; kingdom Metazoa; phylum Mollusca; class Gastropoda; order Neogastropoda; family Conidae; genus Conus; species Conus ventricosus. The sequence continues at coordinate 42,573,880 of CM031613.1, forward strand.
GATTGTTAATGTATGAATCGTATGAATGATGTATGTATTGAATGTATGTATGTATGTATGTATGTATGTATATGTATGTTGATGTATGAATGTATGTATGTATGTATGAATGTTATGTATGTATGTATGTATGATGTATTATGTATGTATGTATGAATGTATGTATGAATAGTCATGTATATGAATGTATGATTATGTATGAATGTATGTAATTATCATGTATGAATGTATGTATGCATGTATGTAATGATGTATGTATGAATGTATGTATTAATGGATGTATGTAGAATGTATTGAGAATGTATGTAGTATGTATGTATGAATGTAAATGTATGTATGTAATGTATGTATGTATGTGATGAATTTGTATGTATGAATGTATATAATTTAAATTATGTATGTATGTATGTATGAATGTAATAATGTATGAAGTATGTAATTGATGTATGTATGTTATGTATGTATGTATGTATGTATGACGAAATGTATAGTAAGATTATAAATGTATGAATGATAGATGTATGTATCTATGTGATGTATGAGATGTATGTATGTATGTATGTATGTATGTATGTTGAATGAAATGTATGTAATGTATGTTGTAGTAGTATAGACTATGTACTGTATGTATGTATATGTATGAATGTATATGATGTATGTATGTATTTTATGTATGACAGTATGTATGTATGTATGTAATGTTTTGATGTATGAGTATGCATTGTTAATGTATGTATGTATGTATGTATGGTATGTATGTAAGTATTATGTATGTATGTATGTTGATGTATGTATGTATGTAATGTAAGTTAATGTATGTATGTATGTATGTATTTATGTATGTATGTAATGTATGTATGTAGTTATGTATGTACTGTATGTAATGTATGTATGTATGTATGTATGTTGTATGTATGTATGTATGTATGTATGTAAAATGTATGTAGATAGTATTATGATATGTATGTAATGTAGTATGAATGTATGATGTATGTATGTTTGTATGATGAATGTATGTATGTATGTATGTATGTATGTATGTAATGTATGTATGAATGTATGTATGATTATGTATGATATGTATGTATGAATGTATGTATGATGAATGTATGATATGTATGTATGTTATGTAATGTTGATAAATGTATGTATGAATGTATGATATGTATGTATGTATGTAATGTATGCATGTATGTATGTATGAATGTATGTATGATGTATGTATGTAGTATGTATGTATATGTATGTAAATGTATATGTAGTATGTATGTATGTATGTAATATGAATGTATGTATTATGTATGTATGTACGTATGAATGTATGTATTTATGTATGTATGTATGTATGTATTTTATTAATGTATGAATGTATGTATTACATGTATGTATGTATGAATGATATGTATGTATGATGTATGTAATGTATGTATGTAAGTATTGTATGAATGTATTTTATGTATGTATGAATGTATGTGAATGTATGTTATATTATGTATGTATGTATGTATGAATTAGTATGTATGTTATGTATGTATGTAGTATAGAATGTATGTATTTATGTATGTATGTATGTATGTATGTATGTATGTATGTATGTATGTATAGTAACTGTATGTATGTATGCATGTATATGTATGTATGTATGATGTATGATGTATGTATATTATGTATGTATGTATGTATGTATTATGAATGTATGTATGTATGTATGTTTATGTATGTAAGGGTATGTAGTATGTATGTATGTTATGTATGTATGTATGTATGTATGTATGTATGATGTATTGTATGTATGTATGTATGTATGTATGTATGTATTATGTATGTATGATGAATGTATAATTATGATGTATGTATGAATGTATATGTATGTATGTATGTATGTATGTGATGTAATGTATGTAATGTATTTCATGTATGTATAGTATGTATGTATGTATGTATGTATGTATGATGTATTGTTATGTTTAGTATGTATGTATGTATGTATGTATGTATGTATGTATGTATGTATGTATGTTTATTAGTTATGAATGTATTTATGTATGTATGTATGTATAAGTATGTATTATGTATGTATGATGTATATAGTTAATGTATGTATGAATGTATTTATGTATGAATGTAGATGTATGTATGATATGTATATGAATGTATGTATGTATATTATGTATGTATGATATGTATGATTATGTAGTTATGTATGATTGTATGTATGTATGTATGTATTAGTATGTATGTATGAATGTATGTATGTATGTATGATGTATGTATGTATGTATAGTATGAGAGTATGTATGTACGAATGTATGTATGTATGTATGTATGAATGTATGTATGAATGTATGTATGTATTATGTATGATTGTATGTATGATGTATGTATAGATGTATGTATGTATGATTATGAATGCAGAATTATGTATGCATGTATAGTATGTATGTATGTATGTATGAATGTATGTATGTATGTAATGTTTATGTAGTATGTATGATTTTATGTATGTAATGTATGTATGTATGTATGTATGATGTATGATTGTATGTATGTATGTAATGTATGTTATGTATTAGAATGTATGTATGTATGTATGTATTGTATGAATGTATGTAGATGATGTATGTAGTATGTTTGTATGTATGATTATGTATGTATTAGATATGGTATGTATGTATGTATGTATGTATTGTATGTATGTTATGTATATGTATGTATTGTATGTATGTATTTGTATGTATTATGTATGTATGTATGTATGTATGTATGAATGTAATGTATGTATGATATGTATGTATGATGTATGATTATGATGAAGTATATTATGTATGTATGATTATGTATGTATGTATGTAATGTTGTATGTATGTATGAATGTATGTATGATATGTATGTATGTATGTATGTATGTATGTATGTATGTATGTGAATAATTTTATATGTATGTGAAAGCATGATGAATATGTATGTATGTATGTATGTATGTATATCAGATAGTATAGTATGTATAGTATGATGATGTATAGAATGTGACTATGTAGTAATGTATGTATGTATGTATGTATGTATGAATGAAGTATGTAATGTATGTATGTATGTATGTATGAATGAATGTATGTACGTAAGTATGTATGTAGTATGTATGTTTGTATGTATGATATGTGACATGTATGTATGTAGTATGTATGTATGATAGCTAGTGATGTATTGTCATAATGTATGGTATTATGTCAGAGTATGAATAGTATGTATGTATGAAATGTATGTAAGTAATGTTTGTATGTATTATATGTATGTATGTGATATGTATGCATGTATGAATGTAATATGTATGAATGTAATGTATGACATGTATGTATGTATGATATGTAGTATGTATGTATGTATGTATGTTTGTATGCTTATGAATGTATGTATGTATGTATGTAGTAGTATGACATGTATGTATGAATGAAATGACATGTATGTATTGTACTGTAGTAATGTATTTATGTATGTCATGTAGTAATGAATTAAGTATGTATGTATGTATGAAATAGTATGTAGTAATGTATGTATGTAATGTATGATGTATGTATGTACAGTATGACATGTATGTATAATATGTAATGACATGATGTATGTATGTATGTATGTATGTATGTATGTATGTATGTAAGAATGTACATGATGTAGTATGCATACATGTAATATGTATGTAAGAATGAATATGTATGTAGTATGTATGTCATGTATGAATTTATGTTAAATGTATGATGTATAATGTCAGTATGTATGTATGTATGTATGTAATGAAATGTATGATAATGTAGTAAGACATGTATAAATAGTACATGTAATGTATGTAGATTAATGTATACAGTATGTAGTATGTATGCTATGTATGATATGTATGTTGTATGTATAATGTATTACAGTATGTATGAATGTCATGATGTATTAATAATGTATGTACATGTATGTATGTATGTATGATTTAGTATGTAATGCATGTATGACAGTCTGTATGTATGTTGTATGTATTATGTATGATATGTAATGAATTATGTATTGTATGATTACGATAGTTATAGTATATGATTGTACAGTATGTATGTATTTTAATGTTGTATAGGATGTATGTAATCTGTATGTATGATATGTAATGTATGTAGTAATGTATGAGTATGTCAGTATGTATGTTGTAATGTATGTATGTATGTATTATAATGTATATAATGTATGATGAAGTATGATGTATGTATTAAGAAATGTATGTATGTATGTAAGTTGTATAGTACGTATGTATTGATTATGTATGTAGATTTGTATGTAGATTGTATGTATGATGTATATAGTATGTATGATAGTATGAATATGTATGTATGTATGTATGTATATTGTATGTATGTAGTATGTATGTATGTAATGTATGTATGATGTATATTTATGATTATGAATGTCATGTAATTATATGTAATGTAAGACAGATGTACAGTATGAATAATATGTATGATGTATGAATGTATCTTATGATGTATGACAGAATATGTTCATGAATGTATGTATGTAGTATGATAGTATGTATGTATGAATGATATGTATTTATTATGTATGATGTATGTAGATATGTATGTATGATGAATGTATGATATGATGAAGTATGTATTATGTAGATGTAATGACATGTATGATGTTGCGATTGTACGTAATGCATGTATGTATGTATTAGTATGTATGTAGTATTAATGAATATGTATGTAATGAAATGATGAATGAGTAGTATGATGAAATGTGATGTATGTATGATGTATAGTATGTATGTATGTATGAATAAGTATATCGACTGATGTATGTAATGTATGTATGAATGTAATTCATGTATGTATGATTTGTATGTTGATGTATGTAATGCAGTAGTATGTACTTGATATAATGTATGTATGACATGTATGTATGTATGTATGCATGATGAAGTAAGAATGTATATAGTATGTTATGTATGTATGAATGTATGACTGAATGTATGTAGAATGTGACAGAATGTATGAATTATTGATGTATGACAGTATGAATGTATGCTTTATGTATGTAATGAATAGATTTACATGTAGTATGTATTGAATGTAGATGATGCCATGATGTATGATGAATGTATGTTTGTATGTAGAAGATGATGAATGAATTAGATGTATGATTTGATATGAATAGTAGTAGTATGACATGTAGAATGTATGTATTAGATTATGAAATTATGTAATGTACATGACATAGTATGATATGTACTGTATAGTATGATATGTCAGATATATGTACATGTATGATATGTAAGTATGTATGTATTTATTAATAGTAGATAGTATATATGACAGTATAATGAATGTAGTATGATGTTAGTATGTATGAAGTACATTATCATGTATTGTATATGTATGTATGTATAGTATGTATTATGTAGATGTCGATGTAGTTGATGATCATGTCATGTATAGGTATGTATGAATGTATGTATGTCATGTCAGTATTATGTAATGTAGTATGTATTATGAGTAGATGTGTAGTGTAATTAGTGTATGTATGTATCAGTATGTATGACTTGATGTAGTACAGAAATGTAGTATGTGGAATGTGTATGATGTGTAATAGTATGATAAAGTACTGTATGACATGTAATGTATGTATGTATGTATGAATGTATGACAGTAAGACATGACATTATGTACAGTATGTATGTATACAGTAATGTATGAATTTATACATATCATGTATAATGAAATGTATGTATAATAGTATGTACATAATGTATGTATGAATGAATGTATGTACTGATCAGTAATGTATGATGTATGTATGTATGTATATATATGTCAAGTTTCGCATCTTCACTGAACTTATACCCCAAAGTACAAGTCTGAGATTGGAACCGGGAAGATTCACCGCGGTCCCCCATGTTTCCCTGAAATACTTCCTCGCTTCTTCCCATGCTGGGGTCAGATTCCTGACAGGACCAAAAAAGTGAACCATTGGATTTTAGACCAACAGACCAACAGACAAGGACTGGGGTGACCAAAACTGAATGGTGGTCAAAGGCCAAGGAAAGCCAAAAGAGACATGCTGATTCAGGAGATGAGAAAAGAAGAAGACCAAAAAGACTCCAAAAAGCAGTCCAGCAGAGCCAGCAAGGGCAATGGACAACGTGGGAGAATGCACTCCAAAGAAGTCTAACTTGGAATGACATTTGGACATGGCCCCTCTCAGGATCAGTTTCATTCTCAGATCTGCATATGACCTTCTGCCCTCAATGCAAACATGGTGAAGTGGGGGAAAACAGACGATCCTGCATGCCCCCTCTGCATGAAAAACAAACAGTGCAGCATGTTCTAAGCTCATGTAAAGTAGCCCTGGCTCAAGGAAGGTACACATGGAGGCACAACCAAGTGCTCAAAGAAATTGTACAAGTAGTCTGGGCTAGAACCCAACACCACAAAAGGGAGAATCAGGACTCAAAAGCACCCGCAACATTCTTCACGGCAGGAGGCAGCAAATCATGGCCAAGAACAACAGTGCCACTCGAAATATGCAAGCAGAGTCTGCTGGATGGGGCAGATGACTGGGAGTGCACTGCAGACCTCCCAGAATGGAAGAGTCACCAGAGATCATCAGCAAGAGTGGCATGAGACCAGACATAGTAGTCCACTCTAAGTCAACCAAGCAGCTGATCATGATCGAGCTCACGGTGCCATATGAGAACAGAATGGAGGCAGCTCAAATCTACAAGACTGAAAAGTATGCTGATCTGGCAAACAGCCTGAGGAGAGAAGGCTATCAGGTCAAAGTCCTCACTGCAGAAATTGGAGCTAGGGGATTTGTAGGAACGTCTGCATACAGCCTCATGAAACAGCTCTCAGTTGCAGGGAAGGAAAAAACCAGAGCCCTGAAAGCAATGGCAGAAGCGGCAGAGAGGTGTTCAAGCTGGATCTGGTCAAGGAGGAACAAAAGTGAACTTCATAAGGCTTAATTCCCTACAAATATCAGGTGTCCCTGTGGCTCAGTGGTTAAAGCGCGAGTCACTAAGTAGAAAATGAGCATGTCCAGAGGGTCATGGGTTCGAATCCCAGCCATGGCTCGTCCCAAGATGGGGAAAAAAAAAAGGGGCAGCAGAGGGACATCCGGAGTCATGAACCGGGTGTGGCCCAACCCCCCTAGAGTGTCAGGGGATAAGGGCCGAAACACTTGCTTGAAGGGGGCTTCTCTTCTGAGGACTCTCTGCTGCCACGCTCTCCACGAGTTTCTTTCTACTATGTATGATATGTATGTATGTATGTATGTATGTATGTATGCATGAATGTATGTATGTATGAATGTATGTATGTATGATGTATGTATGTATGTATGTATGTGTGTATGTATGTATGTATGAATGTATGTATGAATGTATGTATGTATGTATGAATGTATGTATGTTTGTATGTATGTATGTATGTATGTATGTATGTATGAATGTATGTATGTATGTATGTATGTATGATGTATGTATGATGTATGTATGTTTGGATGTATGTTGTATGTATGTATGTATGTATGTTTGTATGTATGTATGTTTGTATGTATATGAATGTATGTTATGTATGTATGAATGTATGAATGTATGTATGTATGTATGTATGTTGATGTATGTATGTAGGTATGTATGGTATGTAATTTTGTATGTATGAATGTAGGTATGTATGTATGTATGTATGTATGTATGTATGTATGTATGTATGTATGGTTATGGGTTTTGTATGTATGTATGAGTATGTATGTATGTTTGTATGTGTGTGTATGTATGTATGTGTATGTATTTGTATGTATGTATGTATGTATGTATGTATGTGTGTGATGTATGTATGTATGTATGTATGTGTGTATGTGATTATGTTGTATGTGTGTATGTGTGTATGTGTGTATGTATGTATGTATGTATGTATGTATGAATGTATGAATGTATGAATGTATGTATGTATGTATGTATGTATGTATGTATGTATTATGTATGTATGAATGTATGTATGAATGTATGTATGTATGAATGTATGTATGAATGAATGTATGTATGTATGTATGTATGTATGTATGTATGTATGTATGTATGTATGTATGTATGTATGTATGTTTGCATTCTTTCACTGAACTTAGTACACCCCCAAAGTATTCCAATTGTCTGAGATTGGAACGGGAGAAGATTCACCGACGGTCCACATGTTTCCCTGAAAATACGTTCCTCGCTTCTTCACATGCTGGGGTCAGATCCTGACAGGACAAAGAGTGAACCATTGGATTTTACCTACATGACGGAGAATACATCCTCTCTGGGTCACGTGGGAAGGGTGATATGAAGGTGTGGAGAAAACTATCACCCGGAATAGGATGACGGATCCGTGAGTCTGACCGTTGTTTGTGGTGTGCACGATTCACCAGATCTCTTTTCCACTCTGTAGGTGACAGCATATGTTCTCCTGTACATGGGCAACACGTTTGGCTGTCACTGGTGTCACCGACCAATCGATTCAGGAGTCAAATGAACACGCAAATACTAAGGCACTATTTCGTGGAAACATTTGAGTGAGTCCATTAAAGGACAAAGATACAAGACAATACAACACGAAACTACAGAACACAAGAGCACACAACATAACGCACCACAACAACTCAGCGCAGCACAACACAATCCAAATGTTACACAACGCAACGCAGCACCTCACAGCACAACAAGGCATAATAAAACGCAGCTCAGGATAACACAACACAACACATCAACACAAAAGAACACAACATATCAACACAGCAGAACACAATCCTGTGAAAAATAGAATAACGTTGCACAAAAACGCAGCGCAACATAGGACAAAACTATATGACGGAATACATAACACCCAACGGATTGAAACACAATGTAACTCAGCAGACTGCAACCTATAACCACACAGGAAAAAAAAAACCAACAAGTTATAGCGTGTCGGATCTCAGTGAACATTTTCCGTAAATATTCAGGGGCAGCGTTCAAAATCAGTGAATTAGGCTGATGAGACTCTCAGCATCTACTAATACCAGAACTTGCTCTCACGGTACCTTCGATTTAAACAAGGGCTGTTACTAAATTTAAGTGCTGGCAATCTGACCAGCAGTACACCAGTCTACATGCCATGACCAGTCGCAGACATGACAGTTGTAAGGGGTTCCACGGATGAATGAAGATTCGTAACAAGTACGGCATCTGGACTGAATCAAGCTATCCTGGTGTTGTCAGACTGCAGAACAATGGAGAACTCTACTAGTCTCGAACAGAATCATCAGCATGATCAATTTGAACTATTTCTAAGGATTTCAGCCATGATCTGGAACATAGGTAATCCTATTCTGTGTGTGTTTGGAATATATGGGAATGTTATGATCATTGTGATCATGCTTCGTCTTCCGGCATCCACGTCCAGTGTTTTCTTCCAAATTCTGGCCTGCTCTGATCTACTGGTATTAATTGAATTACCCCTGAGCAGTGTCATCCAAAAACAGTTCGATTTGCCACACGTTAGTGTACTCGGTTCCTGGCCCTGTAAAATGTACATGATGATGTTTTACACGACGAAGACCTTATCTCCATGGATGCTTGTGGCACTCACCATGCTAAGAGCAGCTTCTGTGCTGTGGCCACTTCGTGTCAATGCTGTGTGGACGAAGGGAAAGTCGCGAATGACAGCTGGTATAATGACCTTTGTTATCACTCTGATTCATGGTCACCTTCTCTATGGATATGATATTGGATCTTGTTTTTATACGTGCTGCGAAAATGAAGCGTACCTTTGGTTTTTTAACACGATTTGGCCTTGGATAGATCTGTGTGAAAGTTGTTTTCTACCTTTCATGTTGCTGGGAGTCAGTAACACCGTTCTTCTGTGGACGGTGGTCAAATCTGTCAGAGCAAGCACGCGTCTTCCTGTGCAACAGGCCACCCAAGATTCCAGACAACACAAAGTGACTTCATTGACTGTCTGCCTAATTGTTGTGAATGTCGTGTTTGTCCTTCTCACATCACCAATCAACATATGCTTTATCATCTCCCGATATCTGACGACGAATGACCCGATTCAGGGTGGCCAGTTTGAGGTCTTTTATACAGCGAGCAAAATCCTGTTGTTCTCCAATAGCGCCGTTAACTTTTACCTGTATTGTCTTACCGGCAGCAAATATAGACGAGCAACAGTACGACAGACCGTTTTAGATTTAGGGCAACTCTAAACAAGTAACAGTCCTTTTGTAGTTCTTGGCTCTAATCTGCCCTATCAATGACAATGGCACTAATCTGCCCTATCAATGACAATGGCACTAATCTGCCCTATCAATGACAATGGTCCTATCAAGTGGCGCTTTGCGGCGCAGCAAGAGCAGCAGCCAACTGTGAATGTAAGCATGACCATTGGTAAATGGCGATGGCTGTAGCTGAACAGAAGTGAAGCGGTCTGCTTAAATGGTTCTGTCAGCTCTAGGAAAAGAAATGTACAAGTTCCCTTCTTTGTTCCAGCTATGCCTCAGTAGTTACTGATAAATTATGCAAGATATGTTTGTTTGATTGAATAACTTACTGCACAGTCAAGTGGATGATGGAAAGAATAAACCAAACAACAGAAACGATGAGTACACAAGCAAACTAATGGATAAATACATCAACACATTAATTACATTATAAATTATTTCTTTAAGAGGATATAACATAGACTTTAATGCTGTGGTCCAGAGTTCTTTTCACGATAATCTTGCTACCTACAACAGGAGATAGCTAAGAGAAATGTGAGAACGAGAGTTCATATTATGATAAGTTTGCTACCCACGTTTACGAGAGATAGCTAAGAGAAAAGTGACAATTTAGTGTTGACGGGTCTTTGTTGGAGATTCCAGATGACTACGACCTGCTCATCTCAGGAGGTCAGATTCTCTCCTCTAACATTTACGATTCTGCTGATCTTGGTCTTCATCATAATTGTACACTCGCACCTAAGGAAATGCAGATTCACAACAGGCGAAAGATTAGTTTAGTCATTAGCAAACACATGATGCAACAGACGGTATAGTAAAGTTGATATACCACCCACTCATGTGTGTCAATATTTGGCCAGCCTCCGGCTCATAATCTGCTTTTAGTGTGTGTGTGTGTGTGTGTGTGTGTGGTGTGTGTGTGGGGTGTGTGTGTGTGTGGTGTGTGTGTGTGTTGTGTGTGTGTGCGCGCGCGCGCGCGCGAATCGTGTGTCTTTTCTTAGAGAGCAGAACTGCTTCATATACGTATGTAATGAATAACCATCAGAGAATACAGCTTTTTCATGTATACGTTTGTTAAATAAACAGATTCATAATGTTCTTATTAGTCTGCGCATTCATCCGAAAAGAATATTATAATGTTCCCTCTAGCTCCACAAAACCAGGTTATGCCGGATCGTGTTCAAAACACATTAGAGACCATTAATGTCCGCAAGTTAGATCACGATAAAAGACACTTAAAACACCAAGGATGTTAACAAAAGAAAAATCTTATTTCAACGGAACCACATCCAAAAATGCGTTACACAAACCATCATTCAATCCTTAGCTTTGACCTCAAACACAGTCCTATCAGCTTCCAATTGAATTGTTAACCACAGTCTCATAAATTTCTTAACCAAATCCCGATGAATTTCTAAACTAATTTATTATGTTTTTCTTGACAAAGTTCTTAATATGTCATGCTCAAAACTCATGTAAGGTCATCAATACGTTCTCAATGTTGACAAAATTTTGATACTTTTTCGTAAAGGTCTTAACCAAGTCCTAAACTAACTCCTTTACAATGTTTATTATGTAATGAATAGAATAGATGTTTTTGTTCTTTGTTGTGGCTTTGCTATTTTCTACTGTTGTATTTCTAGTCGTCTCTGTTGATGGATTTTCGTTCGCTGCAGCTTTTCTCTACTTTTTGTTTTGCCTCAGGGTATAACGAAAATACCCCACAACCTGTTTCACTAACGCTTGTTACCATGCCTGATCCAACCTGGAATTCTTATCTGTTACTGTACCTGTTCACTTCTCCACGCAATAATTGTTGAATCTATTCGATAATTGTTCGCTTTGTTCAATTGTTAAGTCAGTATCTAAAGTTTGTTTGATTTTACTCTGCACAGTCAGAAATATAATATCACTTTTTTTTCTTTTTTTTTCTTTTCTTTTTTTTGTTGTTGTTGTGGTAAATCAGCAACGAATTAAAGAAAGGATATCTAATTCAAGAAAAGATAGCAGAAGTTCCATTGCTCAACTTCAAAAAGAAAGTAAGGTTACTTTGGACACACGAGACGATTCGTCTGTTTGGTTTACATGTCAGGGATACATACATCACCAAGATGAAGGGTGAAGAGTTGAGTGGGGAAGGGAGAAGGGCACGTGGATAGCAATTCAAGCAATACAACTGACGACCAGTTCAAAACGTGTGCATGGCTGGGCCGGATGAGGGGTGAGTGAGTGGCTAAGTGAGTGAGTGTGACTGAGAGTACCGTGGGTGAGTCAGAGAGCGTGCATGAGAGTACCTGTGTGTGTGTGTGTGTGTGTGTGTGTGTGTGTGTGTGTGTGTGTGTGTGTGTGTGTGTGTGTGGTGCGCGTGCGTGCGTGCGTGCGTGCGTGCGTGCGTGCGTGCGTGCGTGTGTGTGTGTGTGTGTGTGTGTGTGTGTGTGTGTGTGTGTACATAGGTGGAATGTTTAAGGGAAATAACCATTTGTAGGTATTTGTTGGTTTGGTGGTAGCGTTACGTCCCATTACATGGCCACCTTGGCCTTGGTGGGTGTACATTCTTTCGTTTATCCATTGGGAAACGAGGAGATAATTCCGCTGTACCTGCACCGCGGGGAAAAAAATCAACACGTAATGATTTTTACAAGACTTTGTACAGTTAGGGTTAGCATAGTGTCCGTACGCAATTAGGACTAGATTAGGTTAAGGGTTGAGTGTGGCTTAGGATCTGGTTAACGATTCTGGTGCGGGTCAGGCTTATGCGTTCTGCAGTTAGACAGTCTTTATCTCATCAAAATTCCCATTCCTAATAAACAAACACATCGATGGCATGCAACTATTTACCAGAAGTTGAAGGCTGGTGGACACGTTAAATGGCGAGTTTCAATGTAAGAAATAGCATTTTGTATGTATCAAGATGTAGTTTGTAGTAAGTAATCTATATTGTACTGACTACGTTTGGGGTTCTTTTAATCTAATTTAATGGTATGTTCAGAATCATATATTGTCGATTTTTTTCTTAAAACTCGAAATGTTAGTTGTTAATGTCAGAGGACATGTGCCAGATGTTTGTTTTTTTTCCTCTCTCTCTCTTGGATTACCAGAAGTCTGATGGAAGTGATCAATAAAGTGCTGAGTGGAACTGCTAAATCTTCAGTGTTTGCTCGCCGTGATGGGGAATCCAACGTCAGTCTGTGGCAGCTGGAGTTGTCATTAGTCTGTGACCATGGTGGAGAGTTCTGGAATGGTTCGCTATGTCCTACTTTAGAGCCCCTTGCACAGCCCCTCCCCATTCCCCTCCCCTCCCCGCCGGTATCTTTGTGTGTGTGTGTATGTGTGTGTACGTCATCGATCGTTGATGCGGAGAAAACGTTTCTCCCGTGAGAGCACTGTACAAAAAGACTGTCACAGAAATGAATCTCTGAATCAGAACTTTGCCAAACATTCTTATCTAACTATCTAAATGCTGCACACACACACACACACACACACACACACACAACCACACACACACACACAACAACACACACACACCACCGACGCCACGCACACACACACACACACACACACACACACACTCACACACACACACACACACACACACACACACACACACCACACACACACACACACACACACCACAGAGAGAAGAGAGAGAGAGAGAGAGGAGAGAGAGAGAGAGAGAGAGAGAGAGAGAGAGAGAGAGAGATTATAATGATTATGATGTTTTTTTTTTCAAGGGTAACAGACAAGCTAATATATGCTTTTTCACATCCAGCCCCTGCCCGCCGAGGGACTAGGAGTGACTAGCAACTAACTAAGCATGACTAGCTACTAGACCATACAAACAAACATAATTATCTTTAAAAGTACATGAAAATATAAATGAGCGTTTTCCTCCTTCAATATTGACGAATACATGAGCTTAGAGAAAAAAAAGGGACATTGAACAACAATCAAGAATAAATGAATTGATTACTAAAAAAAGCACATATATAAAAAAGATCACACACACACACACACACACACACCACCACACAAGCCACACACACACCACGCACGCACGCACGCACGCACGCACCACGCACGCACGCAGCCCGCACACACACACACACACACACACACACACACACACACAGAATCACATAGAAACTGACCTCCTATGAGTTATCTAAGGAGAGAGAGAGAGAGAGAGAGAGAGAGAGAGAGAGAGAGAGAGAGAGAGAGAGAGAGAGAGAGATTGATAAACAAAAAATAGAGGAGAAAAAATAACACACAACACACAACACATCACCAAGCAACAAAAACACACACACACACACACACACACACACACCACACACATGGAAACTGACTTTCCTATTAGTTATCAAAGGAAAGAGAGAGAGAGAGAGAGAGAGAGAGAGAGAGAGAGAGAGAGAGAGAGAGATGTTAAATACCTATATTTAGAATATCAACAAATTATACTGTTAAGGGTCATAATTATACAACAACAATGCATCAATAGCATCAACACATTACACATATTTTCATGACGTAGTTACAATGCATGAATATAATAAACAATTCAAGAAACGTCAGTAGCAACAATACATTCATAAATCAATAATCATAAGACTTACTTGTCATGTGTGTGTGTGTGTGTGTGTGTGTGTGTGTGTGTGTGGTGTGTGTGTGTGTTGTGTGTGTGTCTGTGTGTGTGTGTGTGTGTGTGTGTGTCTGTGTGTGTGTGTGTGTGTGTGTGTGTGTCGTTACTATGTAGGGGATATAACTGCTACATATCATATTTCGCTTATCCATACTTAGTTACTTCCCCTTGAAGTCGTCGAAACGCAAGAGTGTTTGAAGGATATAATTTTCCTTTCAATTACACATTCATCTTGTGAAGACGATCACAAACTAATTTAAAATGACACATTGAGACATTATGTTTTATAACAGTTAACTTTTCTGAGTGCCAATTTACTGTAGGAAAGGATTGCATTTTTATTACAAGAATTAAGAAAAGACGTCGGATGGTTGGATAAAGAGATGGCTAGATAAACGAGGGGGGGGGGGGGGGGGGGGGGTAGATATACCACTCAGGACTAGCCCGAAACAACCCAGCAAACAGACACACCAGCAACTGAGTGAAGACAGATGATCAAGCAAAACTGGAAAGGAATGAAATAGGTGGATGAATATTTATGAAATCGATTTTCACAGAATGGTAACTTAAAACCTACACAGATTGTTCGTTCATCTTCATATTCATGTATTTGTACTAAATGTGTGTGTGTGTGTGTGTGGTGTGTGTGTGTGTGTGTGTGTGTGTGTGTGTGTGTGTGTGTGTGTAATTTATACTCTCTCTCTCTCTCTCTCTCTCTCCTCTCTCTCTCTCTCTCTCTCTCTCTCTTCTCTCTCTCCTCTCTTCTCTCTCTGAAGCTTTGTCTACACACAATTTTGGGTAAAAAGACATCAAAGCAAGACCAGTGCAAAGTCAGTTCAAAACAATTTGACCATTGTGACTTATGAAAAAAAAAAAGATTTTAGAACCACAGTGCACTGTAGCATCTATAAACAATTCACACATTTTGATTTATTCTCTTTGCTATAAAACATGTCGGGCACAATAACTGTCAATCGAATGAAACAGAGATCAAAAGCAAAGCAGGCCAATGCCACTCGTAATATTTTACACCTGTCGAGCACTTGCACTCGGCAATGGCTGGAATGTGTGGCATTTTGCTGGCGGTGTTTACACCTGTGTGACACGCGTAGTAAGAAAGAGACTGGCAGCACACGGTCCTTGAATGCGACTATAAACCGAGTTCCGTGTGTGAACGCACGTATAACATCTTGCACACACATCAAACCCCATCACCTGCTTTCGGAAGGGAAGGCTGTTAGCTGTTGGTATGGATGACACGTGACACATAGCATGCACCCTTCGTGAGAAATTGAAAGAATGAAGGAAGTAAGGAAATTGAGTAAAACGATATTGACTGATGACAAGGGATAACACAACGAATGAAACGCCGGCAGGCAGCTCCTTCAGTCGGTACCCACCCAGGTAGGCAGCCAGTTGTGTAAACGAGAGCTTTTATTATATTACATGTAAAGCGCTAAAAGCCTGAATCTTTAGAGAACAGGTGTTATAAAAAAAAACACACACATGATTATTATTGTTATTATTATTATCATTAAAATGTATGGGTCGTTTGGTGGGGTAGACTACTTCACACAAGAAACACCACCGTGTGATGCCAATCGTACATCGTGAGTGGAAAGTGGCACCTTCATCCATGTGAACGATTCCGAGCAGCACTTCAAAGGACACATTACTTACTGTTCATCAACAAATTGACTCCTTTGCTCTTGAACACAAAATCAGCTTCTAAATCGACAGAAATTATACGCCAACTTTATGGATATTACTGAATGTTTCTCTTAAGAAGTACTAAAGAAAAGACGAATCGAAAGGGGACATGAAAATCGGCCTGAGAGGTGCGTATTGTCTCGTGAAACCGTGTGTGAGTCTGGCAATATTTGTCCTTTGAAGGTCTCTGCACCTGGGTGGTACAGGCTCAGTCATTTCTTAACCCGGTCAGACTGTGATTTAGCAGTGTGCGGTCTTCCGCAGCAGACACGCCAGACTTTTAGCTTCTGTCTGGCCGGAAGTTTTGTCCTGTCCTCTGACGAGAGGAAGTGGATTCGATAGGTCCAGACCGGAACCCTCGGGCTTATCATCTGTAACCTCACTGGACGTCCGGATTTTCATGTTAGAAAACTTGCAGCATAATCGTGTTTTGTTTGTTTGTCGTCTTGTGTTTCCCCTCCCCCTGTCCTTCCGCATCCATGTACCCACCCCCATCCCACACACAAACACACACACAAACACGCGCGCGCGCGCGCACGCACGTACACACGCACGCAAACACGCACCCGCGCACTCACACACACACACACACACACACACACACACACACACACACACACACACACACACACACACACCACGCACGCACGCACGCACGCACGCACGCACGCACGCACGCACGCACGCACGCGCGCGCGCGCGCGCACACACACACACACACACACACACACACACACACACACACACACACACACATACACACGCACGCTTGCGCGCACACACACACACACACACACACACACACACACACACACACACACACACACACACACACACACACACACACACACACACACACACACACACGCACGCATTCACGCACACACACGTACACACAGAGATACAGACACAGACGCACGCGCGCGCGCTCACACACACGTACACACGCACGCACACACATGTACACACACACACACACACACACACACACACACACACACACACACACACACACACACAGAGGCATCTATGTGTTTGCCATACTGCTCATTATCACCATGAGCAGACTTGAATTAAATCTGTCCGCTTTCTGCTTCAATCCGGACTCATACCTCAACCATTTTATCTTTATTTCTGCGTAAAACCGTAAGTCTTTAATACTGTCAGTGGTAAGACTGGCTCAGCAGCAGACGACGTTGATTTCCTTTATCACGAATATATTTGGTAATGATGTTAGTCGTGCTCTGATTTTTCCAGGAACTAAAGCTAGTTTTAAGACACCATACCATGTCTGTTGAAACCCCTGTGTCACGTAAACAACAATGCTCTAACCAGTCCAGAGACTATAAAGGGAGGCTACCCAACAGCAACAAGTACATTTCAATGAACCTTTCATGCATTTGCGGACAAAAATGAATTGACAGTCGTCGGGGAACTTAATTCTCAGTATGAAGCTCGCAGCCTGGAGTGTATGGATCGTTATGCGGAAACAACTAATACCTTTGGTGTGTGTGTGTGTGTGTGTGTGTGTGTGTGTGTGTGTGTGTGTGTGTGTGTGTGTGTGTGTGTGTGTGTGTGTGCGTGCGTGTGTGTGTGTGTGTGTGTGGGGGGGGGGGGGGGGCGTGATGTTGTTGTTGTTATTTTAACAAAAGATGATTTGATTCAATTAATGCGGTTCCTCTTCAGCTGAGTACAAGATTAAAAAAAATGATATGTCCTAATGTGTCATCGTTCAGTATGAAGAATTGCAATGGGGGAAAACTGAAACCACAGCATTATGTGCTTGTTCGTTTAGTTTAGCTAGCTTGTTTGTTTTATTTTGTTTGTTTCCTTGTTGTCGTTTTATCCCTCCTGGATACTGAACATTCTGGCCAATAAAGCCTATTCTGTGCTTTACAGACAATGCATGCCGATACTGACTATTCTGGCCAATAAAGCCTATTCTGTGCTTTACAGACAATGCATGCCAAATATTTTTGGTTGATTTCTCCTTGCATTTGAATTGAATTTGTTGTGTCCTTGCTGATGTGATTCGAATAAATGATGTCGTTCATGAAGGATCCCCCTCCCCCCCCCCCCCTCTCTCTCTTTCTCTCTCTCTCTCTCTGTCTGTCTGTCTGTCTCTCTGTCTCTCTCTCTCTCTCTCTCTCTCTCTCTCTCTCTCTCTCTGTCTCTCTTCTCTCTCTCTCTCTCTGTGTGTGTGTGTGTGTGTGTGTGTGTGTGTGTGTGTGTGTGTGTGTGTGTGTGTGTGTGTGTGTTTGTGAGTGTGTGCACGTGTGTGTGTGTGTGTGTGTGTGTGTGTGTGTGTGTGTGTGTGTGTGTGTGTGTGTGTGTGACGTGTGTGTGTGTGTGTGTGTGTGTGTGTGTGTGTGTGTGTGTGTGTGTGTGTGTGTGTGTGTGTGTGTGTGTGTGTGTGTGTGTGTGTGTGTGTGTGTGTGTGTGTGTGTGTGTGTGTGTGCGCGCGCGCGCGAATAGTCACTGACCTCTCAGCCTATTCGACTCGCCACACATGCACCTCAGAATCTAAATTTGGCTTGTGTTCAGTCTTCATAGAGCCAGGCGGAAACGTCTCTTCGAAGATCTTTACTGGCGTTTCTTTGATGTTTTGGGGACAACCTGCACGATCTCTGAGTGGTCTTCATTGTTCCAGCATCGGATTAGACCCGTTGTTGGTCTTCACAATACAAGGAAAGAAACTCCACAGCGTCATGGAACGGGGAAAGATGTTCCCTCATCTGGACATCTTGGTACAGGTATTGTTGACAGACGAGGGGAAGTAGATATACCACTCAGGACTAGACTAGGGTCGACGACGTTCTCTGTGTCTGTAGATTCAAAAGCCTCTTCTGATGCCTCCCGTGTGCACTTCAAGGCAACGGAGACAAAGAATGATGAGGACGCCTGTTGTGAACCACAGGGGTGATAATTATTCAGCTGACTCAGGAGACAAGAATCTTATCTACGTCCCTCCTGTCGTCCATTGCATTGCCAGTCTTCCGTCATCACCACCACGGCAGCAGTAACTTTCTTCCTTCTCTCTTTCTTTCTGTCCACCCTCTCTCTCTCTCTCTCTCTCTCTCTCTCTCTCTCTCTCTCTCTCTCTCTCTCTCTCTCTCTCTCTGTCTCTGTCTCTCTCTGTCTCTCTCTCTCTTCTCTCTCTCTCTCTCTCTCTCTCTCTCTTACTATGAAGTTGACCTTTTTCGTCACGTCGTGAAGCCCTGTAACAGTTTGCAAGTTCCAGTAGGTCACGAACAGCGGAATAGCTTGCTTTGAATACAGCTGGAAATGTACGATTTTGGTGTTCACGAAGACGTGATTTGTCATTTTTATACCCCTCTTATTATTTCATTTTCTCGCAGATGAGTTTTGATTGGAGGCCGTTGGTTTACTTATGCAAAATGCTGGGCTGAGGATGAACCGAAGTTTTTCACTTAGTTGAAGTCCATGCGCCACAAATCTACTTTGCAATTATCACCAAGCCACAACAAACTAGATTAAGGCTTTAACTGAAGTTTGAACTGTCTGTTCTCAAGGGAGAGAACACAGTTTGAAAACTACTGCCTGCTGGTGCTCAACTAAGCGATCCGTTTGTCCTGAATTTTACTTGCAAAACATTTTGAACCTGGTATGCATTTGCCGTACCCAATGGAACGTGAACTAACGAATGGGGGATGCAAAGTGCGGTCAACAAACCACAACTTGCTTTCCATCACAGGAAAGTTTGACAACCACTCACAAATGTGATTTCTGTTACAGGAGAGCTTTTATATGCTTGCTTCTGTTTTTGTGAAGTCACAGAATGCTGAGCATGGATTTCCTTTTCCACAGACCTTCGATCAGTGAGATACGGGTAACTCGAAGATTTTGGATCGTGAGCTCAAAGGTCGCGCAGTCAAGACATCAGACGTTCTAGGTTCGTGATCCAAAGGCTCGTTCAACTAAGATTGGCTTTAAGACTTTTTGGAGGGTGGCCCAGTATGTTATACATCCCTGACCGCTTAAGTATCAACTACATTTCCTCGGATACCATCCTGACAGTAAATGCAGGTGGGCATACTGCTGCAACTATCAGTCATGAAATGGTGACTGGTTTCCTGAATGATAAACAGTTAATGCTTCAAGTCTCTGTTACCAAGTTGTTAAGAATTAGAGAATGCCTAGGACAGAAATAATGATTTCTTTAAATCAACAACAAATTTGACGTTTTCGTGGTCAGACCAAAAAAGAAAAAAAAAAGAAAAAAGAAAAGAAAAGAAACTCGTAAAATATATGAGTTCTGTGAGTAAACAAGCCTGTCATGTGTTAATATTTGATAACGTATAAGCCTAGAATGCGGAAAACTGAAACTAGCGAGCTTCCCAAGATTGATCTACACGGCCGTTTTCCACGCACTGAAACTTGATGAACGCTGTCGATGGTTGTGACGTAATCGGCCCATGAACACCGCTTGTGGAAAACGACGAGATCGCTCAATATTCATTATAGCCTGTTCTTACAACGTTTGATAGTCCCTGACAACCAAGGAATAATAGGAATTTGTTTTAGAAGTAATGAAATGGATCATGAAAACCTATTACTTGTTGAGTCCATTGGTGTAGGTGACGACAGAATGTCATGTTCTCTGCGTTACAGAAATAAGGATGCCGCCAGGAACCTCTGCCGCTGTAGGGTTAGAACTCTATGGAAACCATCACGTCACACGATCTCATTGGTTTTTGTTTTGCTTTGTTTTTTTTCATTTTGTTTTCGTTTGTTTTTTTAGTAGTAGAGTAGCAGTAGTAGTAGTAAGCTTAGTAGTAGTAGCAAGTAGTAGTAGTAAGTATACTACTACTACTAAGTAGTAGTAGAAGTAGTAGTAGTAGTAGATAGAGGTGGCAGCAGTAGACACAGCATAGCAAGGTAGTAGTAGCAGCACTGTGGCGGTGGTAGCAGTGGTGGTGACGGTAGGAGCAGTGACAGTAACAGTCGATATAGCAACTGCAGCAGCAGAAACAGCTGCAAGCAGCATAAACCAGCTGCAGCAGCAGAAAAGCTGCAGCAGCAGCAGCAGTTGCACAAAACAGGCTTTGTCTTGCTTAATGTCTTTTGATAACAAAAGAAAAATGTTACTTTTGTAGTCCGTTGTTGTTGTATGTTGTTGGTGGTGGGTGTTGGTTTGTTTTTGTTTGGAGTCGGTGGTGGAGGTGGTGGTGTGGTGGTGGTGGTGTGTGGTGTGTGTGTGTGTTGTGGGGTGTGTGTTGTTGTGTGTGTAGTGTGTGGGTTGCGCGCGCGCGCGCGCGCGGCGTGCGTGCGTGCGTGCGTGCGTGCGTGCGTGAGTGTGTGTGATGTGTGGTGTGTGTGTGTGTGTGGTGTGTGGGTTGTGTGTGTGTGTGTGTGTGATATAACGAACTTATGACTTATTTTAAGTATACAGAAACCAAACACATACATTTTTGCGGATTCTGGAAAGCCTCGGTAGCAATGAAACTAAACCTGACTGGTATCCAATACGTCGATGTCACCATTTCTAAGCGTGGCAGGATCAAATGCATGTAGGAGGGAGAGACACGCCCACAGGATCTGTCAGAAATCCTCGCGCACCTTCGATAAACCTTCACGCCCCTGTCGCTCGTCGGAGAGCCCTTGAATACACACATCCAAACCAATGCGCTTTCCACCATCCCTGACATAGCGCGGGGGATGAAGAGTCAACACACCTTGTCGCTTTTCTTATGAGAAGTTATAAATAACCCGATCTATGATGCCATATTCGGACAGGAAAGAAGAAAAATAGTCGGGCAGACAGACATATAACCGACAGAGAAGCAAAGAAAGAAAGAAAAGAAAGAAGAAGAAGAAGAAGAAGAAAGAAGAAGAAGAAGAAGAAGAAGAAGAAGAAGAATAATAGGAGAGGAGGAAGGGAAGGACCAGGAGGAGAAGGAGGAGGAGAGAAGAAGAGAAGGAGAATAAGAAGAGAAGGAAGAAAAGAGGAGGGCAAATTTTTTCGCAAGTGAGGCTCGGGACCAATACATTAAACATCCACATAACTCTGTCGATAGGTGTTCCCTCTGGAAATGTAAAAATCCAGTGTAAATGGCCTGATGCTATGCATGCAAAAAAATCTTGGCCTACCTTAGCTCATGTTTAACGATAATTCGTTTTAAATCTACGCCATTGCTGGTAAGAATCGTGTAACAATGGACTTAGCCTCATAAAAATTGAGTCAATTAGCTGCACGTGTTACCATTACATTTTTTAAAATCAGGTTGAAAGGAATGACTGTAACTGACCACATTCGCGCCTAATGTCCAATTTCGCGTGCAAAGTTTTATGTGATTGCGTTCGAACAGAGGGTTGAGAACAATTCTCAAGTTTTTGCTTCTTTTTCCGCTGTTGCGTATTTCTAATTGTTGTTACTTTCTTCCCCGTCGTTTTTGGTCTGATTAATGATAATTAATCTACCGATTATTCGTGGGGAGAGAGAGAGAGAGAGAGAGAGAGAGGAGAGAGAGAGAGAGAGAGAGAGAGCGAGAGAGAGAGAGAGAGAGAGAGAGAGATAGAGAGAGAGAGAGAGAGAGAGAGAGGAGAGAGAGAGAGGTAAGAAAGTGGGGCTTGGGTGGTGGTGATGGAGGAGAGAAGTGGGGGTGGGGTGGGGGTTAAGGTGGGTGATATTCATGTTCATAGCAGATCCCCGTCGAGAATGGTCACAACTCGACCACTACAATTTTCAACGCAAACTTTTTTTTTTCTGACAACTGTCATTTCTTGGACGGTGTACCCAGGGGAAGCATAGAATAGACACCCCCCCCCCCCCCCCCCCCAAGTTCTACAGGAAATGTCGCCGACGCCAGCCCGGTAAGGAATGGTCAGATTCGACACTATGTCCACCTCTCGTTGGCCATCAAGATATGGTTTGGTTCTTAATTCATGGGCTGTGATAGGTATTTTCCGACTGGCATTGTTGCAGATCAACAAAGGCTTTGTGTCTCATCTGAGAGGAATGCGGATAATCAAGAGGTCGTTCAGATTGTCTCAGCTAATACTGAGATTCAAAGAAACGGGGAGAAGGGTCCTTTGTGTTGCGTTTTCCGCCCGGCGTCGTAACATCAGCGGGATGTGGTTCTGATGCCTGATGTATGGAGCAGCGGTGCATAAGATCCGGTCCCATCGGCTGATATGTCGGTGACTTGTTTTTTTTTTTTGTGTGTTGGTGTGTGGTGTTGTGTGTGTGTGTGGTGTGGTGTGTGGTTGTGCGTGTGGTGTGTTGTGTATGCAGTGTGTAGTGTGTGTGTGTGGTGTGTGTGTGGTGTGCGTGCGTGCGTGCGTGCGTGCGTGCGCGCCGCGTGCGTGCGTGCGTGCGTGCGTGCGTGCGTGCGCGCGCGTGCGTGCGTGCGTGCGTGCGTGCGTGCCGTGCGTGTGGTGTGTGTGTGGTGTTTGTGTGTGTGTGGTGGTGTGTGTGTGTGTGTGTGTGTGTGAGTGGTGTGTTGTGTGTGTGAGAGAGAGAGAGAGAGAGAGAGAGAGAGAGAGAGAGAGCGAGAGAGAGAGAAAGACAGAGAGAGAGAGAGAGAGAGGGAGGGGGAACGGGGTGGGGGAAGGGGTCAGAAATTGCTGTACATATTACTCTATTGGAAGATATCACGATAGAGGCAACTTTCTTTTTTCTTATATTAGTCCAATTCAGCATGATAAAAAAACGTAACTTCGCCTGATTTAAAGTGTCAGACACATACTCTCTGTCCTTAAACCATCACAGTCTGGATCCAGAAGATTTTTTTATTTACCAATCAACATGTCCCCTACGTAAAACTACGTCGAAAACAAGTTACATTCCCAGTTTTAGTCTAAACCTTTTTACTATAACAATGGCAAACCCGTTAGATTCATATTTAAAATTGAGCAGGCGATTAAACGTCAGGTCAAAGACAAAGTTTACTCTTTTTACGAAAAAACAAGATCAGTGTTCCAATTACACACTGTAACTTTTAAAAATAGTAAAAAACAAACAAACACAAAACCAAAACAAAACAAAAAAAACGAAAGTGTTAATTAACCAATCAAAGAATGATCTATTCTGCGATTACATTTCAGAAGTACAGCGCCTTTCACGGAAAGTACAGGAACGATTTCTTTAATTTTCGTTCAACTTCAATACCACATCACAGATATCATTCGTGCTACTCAATTTTGCCTCATTATTCCACAGCCCACACCCAGACATGTCCCTCCGTACACCCCACACAAGAACTTACACATGAGCAGTCAGTGTGATAACGTCAAGAAACCAGCCACCAGAGGAGACACTGCACTGGCTGCCATGAAGCGCAAACCTACACCGACACCCCTCAAACTCCTGTCTCCGATGTGTGACAAGAATTGCTGATGTTTCTTCCTGTGTGTTCTGGCTCACATCTATAACAAATTTAACCTAGGGAACTATTCGGTCCAGTTACTGCTGGTCTTCTTCAGCAACTGAACTGTCATCTCTGGTGGAGTCAATGGGATTTCACACCGACACTTGTAAATGGGGGGCATGTCTTTAGCCACAGTCTACGTTCAAGTCATGGTTACTCTCCCTGAAATTCTGTTGGTTCTTTCACTTTCCTTCTGTGAACTTGATTCACTGCAATTGTGTGGCTTGAAACCTGTTGGTATGGTGTCATTAGACTCTGAGTCAGAACACAACAGAAACATGAACAACCCGGAGTCGGAAAAGTGTCTTTGCTCAATAATTGCTTAGTCGTGATGATCAGCGTGATAGCGCATCTCTTTACCAAAGGCGCCACCACGTCCCACCCTACACAGTCTCCATGCTCACAAGCATGGACGAACAGCAGAGCAACGTTGACGATAACCACGTGTGTGGGATGCAAGATGATATTGAGACTCTTTTTCTTCAGTGATTGTCTCTGAAGATGAGGGTGAAGTAGAACTGCAATGTAAACCGTGAATTTTAACTGTGTCGCAGCATCTAAACTGGTAATGTAAAATCAAATGTTTTACATACAGGGGCCACTTTAATCAACGTATTCTATGTGTCATACATATTTTACTGTTAGGTTAAATTCTTCTGATGTTTAACACCGACTCGAAACGATTGCATTTCGTTTTTTCCTATAATGAATATTATGAAGACTCAAATCAGTCTACCCAGTTAAGCTTGTTATATATTCATTCGAAGTTCGCTCATAATGCTACAGCATAAAAGTAAAAGAAATAATGTTTTCAAAATAAAACAAAGGAGGCATACACAAACTGCACACTGAAGTAAAGCCAGAACCAACAAATCGAATAGAACCATAACAAAGAGAGAGAGAGAGAGAGAGAGAAGAGAGAGAGATGGGAGAGAGAGAGAGGGTGAGAGAGAGAGAGAAGAGAGAGAGAGGGTGGGAGAACCGAAGTAAAATGAACGACAGCCCTGCAAGAAAAGACGAGGGGTGATGTGTAGGAATGGTGGTGGTGGTCGCTGAAACTGACATGAGAAATGTCACACGTGTTAGCCTGTACTTGTAGTATGAACGGAAATCGATTTCCATCAGTGTCGTGTTGACAGAAAAATACGACCATGCGTTAACGGCATACTACACCGGGAATGGCTGCGAGAAATAACGCCGAGAGTTATTGCGTGCGTTTCATGCACCCTATCACGTTCTCAAGTATGCACAGCCAAGTATTTGCGACGTATTTATCTGTATGAAATCATGGTAGAGAATTCTATTCTACACATGCATACGAATGCCGCGCGCACACTACACACACACACACACACAACGCGCACACACACACGCACACACACACACAGCACACACACACACACAACACACACACACACACACCCACCACCAACACCCACACACAACTCACACACACACACACACACACACTCACACAACACACAACAGCACACACAACCACAACCACACGCACACACACACACACACACAACGCACACCACACACTACACACACATGGAAGCACGATGCCTCAGTATACATAAGGAGAAAAACTAGACATATTAGAATATAGAAAGGGGGGGGGGGGGGGGGCCCCCCGGGGGGGGCGGGGGGGGGGGGAGATAGTTACTTACCGCCAAGGACGTAAACACACAAAGTACAGGACAAAACACAGACTTTTGTCCATGTCCTTGACGGTACTACCAACCGCCTCTTTCTTTCTTTCTAAATTTATGCTTCATAAACAGTCACTCCGTTTTGAAACAAACCAATTAGAGTTGAAGTTAGACAAGCAGATAAAACCAACTAATTCGGAACAGACATCTGAGAGCATTGGCTGTTGTATACGACGACATCACCAGGGAGTGAGTTCCATAGAAAAACTCCAGAGAATGATAAACTTCATTTCAAAGGTATTTTCTGGTTTGGTAATAAGAACCTCTGGCTCGACCGAGAATTCTCCAGGACTATTTCTGTGAACAGGTAAAACAAATGCGATGGAGTTCATTGTTCAAAAATCTTGTATTCCATTGTTTTAAAAGGTAGTTTTGTATCTGTTACATCATGTTTTGTTCTTTTTTGTAGGTCGGATCAGCAAACCAAATTAGGCTTCTCTTCCAACACAGGGAATCTAACTTTTCGTAGTAACACCATCACAGCCACCCCCCTACACTGGAAGCATAATAGGATAATAAGATGTATGAGGGCATTGTAGAATATTGTATGGGAACTAGTATCCACTAAGTGTTTCAAAATCTTAAAAATGAGATCACTTTGTGAAATAGTTGCTCGGAGCATTCCACAGCAGGGGGTTGTCTACAACTAATCCTAGTAGGTCTATGTTGCCTGACCGGATTGATTTGACCGGTCTTACATAGAAAAATAAAACACAAGCGAAACACACACCTAGCTGATGTATTTTGTCGTGTGAACTGAACCATACTCCTGGTAGGCTTAAGAGCATAGCAATATCTTCACCCCATCTTATCCATTTACATGTGACTTATTGTTGTCAGCGAACCACTAAGAAAATATTTGGTTTAACATATTTGTCGAGGTATGCAAAATACATCGTCGTAAGCATTTCAACATGATACGTTGCTATGACACGTGTAATTGGTAAGGGTCGTTAATAAACAGACAGAAAGAGGTGGCGTCTAAATCAAACCTTGTGCAACTCCTTTTCAAAAAAAGGTTCCAGTGAATAAGACACGTGGTATCAGTCTCCCATTAAGTAAGCATCCAGCAAAGCTGTTGCTTGGGACTTTAGGTATATACATGGATCTTTTCTAACAGATGTCACAGTTAACCAGATCGCAAGCCTTTGTAAGGTCAAGGAAAATTACAACACCAGTTACTTTGGATTTGTTCACTGCAAACAGCCATGTCTCCACACAACATGTGGTACGCTGTGTGACCAGAATGTCCGGTTGAAAACCAGACTGCAAAGGATTGGTGAGTTATGCTTTTCCGAAGTGACCTATTAGAATGTTTGTGTGCATCTTTTTCTGAAGTTTAATATTTACATTGACAGAAGGAATGCGGTCGATTGCAGTTAATTTCGTTAAGTTACATTGTTTTAAGAACAGGTGCTTCCTCTCTTTCTTTAATGCCACTGTAAAGGTATGTTTTTATATGCACAGAATTGTAAACAGTGGTTAGGCTTTCGGTAGAGGTAAATTTCAGCATACTCACGAATTGGATTCGTCTAACCCTGAAGCTTTTGTTTCTTCATTGAGGTCGTATAATTTTTCAAACTTCCATAAGCATCTAGCAGAGAAATAGTAGAAAACGACTGGGACTCCATTTGGTCTCATGTTTATAAAACATTGAAAGCGTCTCTGAACAATGTGTTTCTACCGCGCTTGTCTTGAGAGTGGACTTACCGATTGAC
This sequence comes from Conus ventricosus, assembly GCA_018398815.1. Taxonomy (NCBI): domain Eukaryota; kingdom Metazoa; phylum Mollusca; class Gastropoda; order Neogastropoda; family Conidae; genus Conus; species Conus ventricosus. Next base: position 42,602,321 of record CM031613.1, read on the forward strand.
AACTGAAGACGAAAAAGTTTGCTCTGGTGTGTGGTGTGTGTGTGTGTGTGCGTGTGTGTTGTGTGTGTTGTGTGGTGTGTGTGTGTGTGTGTGTGTGTGTGTGTGTGTGTGTGTGAGTGTGAGTGTATGTGTGTGTGTGTGTGTGTGTGTGTGTTTGTGTGTGTGTGGTGAGTGTGTGTGTGTGTGTGTGATAGAGAGGAGAGAGAGAGAGAGAGCTTTGACTTTTTTTCTTCTTAATTTCTTTGTTGGACAATGGTCTGTATACCAACACCTTTATGTCAAGAGTGTAGTATATAAAACTCACTCTCTCTCCTCCCCTCGCCTCACTCTCTCCTCCTCTCTCTCTCCCCTCTCTCCTCTCTCTCTCTCATCTCTCTTCCCTCTCTTCCTCTCTCACTTTCTCTCTCTCTCATTCTCTTTCTCTCTCTCTCTCTCTCTCTCTCTCTCTCTCTCTCTCTCTCTCTCTTCTCTCGCTCTTGTGTGTGTGTGGTGGTGTGTGTGTGTGTGTGTGATGTGTGTGTGTGTGTGTGTAGGTGTGTGTGTGTGTGTGTGTGTGAGATACAAATTAAATAAACATTGGGGATACAAGTGCGGCTACCAATTCCCCTGTATGTTAAATATGACTTAAACAAAGAATTGCATGAAAAAAAAGAGGCGGTTGTATACATTTCTATTGCGACGATTCAAAGTGCAGGTAACATTTAGTAGATTCAAATGACGTCAAAGTCAGGGGTGAAAAATATGAATGATAAACTAGTAAATGAGCAGTTAATAAATGAATATTTTAAACAAATGCATAATTAGGTGAACAAAGAACAAATACGTAATAGATGCATACAAAAATAGATCGATAGACAGACAGATAGATAAGTAAATAAATAAATAAGTAGATAAAATTGATAAACAAAATAGATACAACTAGCTCTGAACCACTCCCCTATCGATATGGGAATAATTATCCCTAGTGACACGTTTTCCATATGCACATGTTCTCATACTCTGGCACATATAGTCCCTTTATAAATCAAATTCGATCTGCCACTTCCATCAATGAAATCTGGTTTACTATGTCTTTTCATGCGAAGCAAACGAAAACTTTTCTTTTCCAACAAAAAGATATCAACTTCGCAATGATAACATGAGGGGAAAAATATATTCCTGTGCATTTTCTTCATCTTCCAACAATAAGAAGCCTGTACCACATATTTGCCACTGCAATCCTTATCCTAATTATAGAGGGGTATGGGTGAGCAGTGGAGGTATTTGTGGATGAACTTTTGTTATAATTGCTGCCTCAAGGGTTCTACCAAAAATATTCGCTGACGATTACCAAAAAAAAAAATTATATAAGATATATAGATATAAATATATATATTATATATATATATATATATATAATAATAAATATATATATATATATATATATATATATATATAATATGTGTATAAAAATATAGATATATATAATATATATATATATATATATATAATATATATATATATATAATAAAATTATCAATATATATAATAACAATCTGCACTTTTGCCTTTGAGTGCCTAACCACGTCCATCTGTAACACTAAAAAAAGTTAACTGATTTTATCTATTCTAAACGAATTAGAACAAAAAGTAAAACTCTTGCTTTTTTGTTTGGTTCATTTGTTTTCTTTTCCTGCTCGTTTTTATTATTCCTTTCCTTCGTTTCTTGTGTGTTTTTGATTTGTTATGTTTTTTGTATTTCTACTACATCTATGTTGTTTTCTTTCTTTTCTGTCTGTCTGTCCTTTTCTTTCTTGTTTCTTTATCTAATTCTTTTTTATTTTTCTTTCTTTCCTTTTGTTTTTTATTTTTTCCATATCTAGTATCGCATTTTCAGTGCAAGTGATTAGAGTGACATGCCAAATTGTCATTTCAAGAAACAATGTCAAGGTCAACGAGGAAAGCCACTTTTGAAATACTTTGCACCCTCACTCCATCATGAAAACAACCAGCCACCCACCGACCCACCCATCCATCCCATCCTTACCACCCGTCTCCAGTCCATCACATAGTTATCCGGCATCCCATTTTCACTTCGCCATCATTTTCCAACAACATGCTCCTGATAACAAATAGAAAATCGGAGCTATTCTCATGTTGAAGAGACATCCGAATAACTTCGCCGGCATTTCACACAAAACAAAAAATTCCCTGATAAGAAAAAGATGACCCCACCCCCCACCCCCTACCCACCACCCCCCCACCCCTAAAAAAGGAAAGAAAAAGAAAAAGAAAAGAAAGAAAGGTTATGAATGAAGAACGAAGAAGATAAGAGCGTAAGAACGACAGAAACAAGCAAGCCAACAAAAGGACAACATGAAAACAACATGAAAATGTGTCAGTTGCATGTGTTACAAAGCTTTAGCCGCAAACAGTGATCATTGGATTATACATAGCATCATAGCTTTATCAAGCTCATGCTGAGATCATTGGATTTTACATAGCATCATAGCTTTATCAAGCTCATGCTTACTAATTTCATCTTAAAAGGAACAGATTCCACCCGAAGCTTCGTCTATGGACGTACAGTGAGACAATTACTTTTTATTTTCTAAAAAAAAAAAAAAAAAACCTGTCGTGTACAGCTACCTGCCAACCTATCTATCTATCTATCTATCTATCTATCTTCTATCTATCTATCTATCTATATCTTTTATATTCTATATCTATATATCTATATATATATATATATATATATATATATATATAATATATATATATATGTCCATCCGTCTGTTTGTCTCTCTCTCTCTCTCCCCTCTCTCTCCTCTCTCTCTCTCTCTCTCTCCATCTCTCTCCTCTCCTCTCTCTCTCTCTCTCTCTGTTTTAGTCATCCATGCGTTTTTTTTTTTTCATCTACATGTTTTGTTTCAGCTGAGGAAATGCATAGAAAATGAACAAGTGACTATTATTTTGGTTTCTTAGGCTGTCTGGCATATGACACACACGCGCGCACGAACGAACACAGACACAGACACAGACACAGACTCAGACAGACAGACAGACGGACGGACGGACGGACGGACGGACAGACAGACGGACAGACAGACGGACAGACAGACGGACGGACAGACGGACAGACAGACTGACAGGCAAGAGAGTGCAGCAGAGGGCTCAGACAGAGAAAGAGAGTCAGCACCGATGATCAAACACCTCAGACAGCTGGGGGTGGTTACTGAATGATTGATTAAAGCAACTAAAAAAAAACAATACAAAAAAACTTTCAAACAGCCGGATGGATTTCTTGAATATTAATCAAAGCATCATGTTTTTGTTTCTCTGCCCTTCTTTCTTTTTTAGTTTGTTTGACTCTTTGTTCGTTTGCTTGCTTGTTTGTTCTCTGCAATATCGTCATGATCTCAACGTCCAGGATGAATTCATTTCAAGTGAGTCGTGATTAATTAACTGAAGTGCCAGATCTTGTTTTTTTGTTTTGTTGTTGTTTGTTTTTCCTTTCTTTTTCTTTCACAAAACCTTTGTCACTAGAAAGCCGCGAAATATTTTCTACCGAAATAAGCCTGCAGCATAGTGTCTCCTGTGTTTTCCGTCTGGCATATTTTAAGGAAATGTGTTTTGATGCTGTGTTCCCTGCGAGATGATTTTACATTGTGCCATAGTCTGGCGAAATGCATTCTTTTGCCTGCATTATACTATGTATTAGTCCGGTTTGTTAACAACACGTGACCTCTCTCTCTTACACACACACACACACACACACACACACACACACACACACACACACACACACACACACACACACACACACACACATATGTATATAATATATATTTAATATATATATATAATATTATATATAGACAATGGTAGTAACTACCAGCAAAGATTTAAAAAAAAAAAAAAAAAAAAGGTAAGGTTTAAAACTATCTATATATGTGTGGTTGTTGGTGTGTGTGTGTGGTGTGTGTGTGTGTGTGTGTGTTGTGTGTGTGTGTGTGTTTTTGTGTTTTGTAGGGCCTGTTCAGGTGGAATGTGCTAGCAAAGATTTCTACTTGTGCCTGCCTGGGGGGGGGTGGGGATGGGGGTTGGTTCTTTTCTTCTATTCCCAAATTCTTGTCGAGCGTTGTTCATATATGTCGTGTGTGTGGGGTGGCGGGGTGTGTGTGTGTGTGGGGGGGGGGGGGGGGGGGAGGATAGAGTGGGAGGGGGGGGGATGTGGCTTGTGCATTTTGTTTTAGTGCTTGCTTTGTGACCTATTGTTTTGATGCCTTTTTCCCAATATTGTGCAATGTTAATGGAAACTTTTATTTTTCCTGTATTGTAAAGCGCTCTGAGGATGAGTCTTCTCTCATCAAAGAGCGCTATATAAGCTCCATTTATTATTATTATTATATAATAAACAGTATTAAAACGTCCTTAAAAAATCTGAAAAAGCTCAACCCCTTGGGGAGCAACATTTGTTAAAATATTTTTTTTTAAATGAAGTACAAAATTCATCTACAAGCTTGTTTCAAGATTGTCTCTCTCCTCAGGTGTCTTTTTTGTGGCACGCCAACGTCTTTTATGGCGTGCGGAACCTGATCTTGTCTCTGTGTGGGGCGGGTTTCGTTTGCGTGCACGTGAGGCCTGTGTGTGTGTGTGGTGTGTGTGTGTGTGTGTTGTGTGTGGTGTTTTTTTTAGGGCCTGTTAGTGGAATGTGCTAGCAAAGATTTCTACTGTGCCTGCCTGGGGTGGGGTGGGGATGGGGGTTGGTTCTCTTTCCTCTATTCCAAATTCTTGTGGAGCGTTGTTCATATAATGTCTGTGTGTGGGGTGGCGGGGGTGGTGTGTGTGGGGGGGGGGGGTGGGGGGGGGGGGGGGGGGGAGGTAGAGTGGGGGGGGGGGGATGTGGCTTGTGCATCTGTTTTAGTGCTTGCTTGTGACCTATGTTTGATGGCTTTTTCCCAATATTGTGCAATGTAATGGAAACTTTTATTTTTCCTGTATTGTAAGAGCGCTCTGAGGATGAGTCTTCTCTCATCGAAGAGCGCTAGAGAAGCTCCATTATTATTATTATATAATTAAAGCAGTATAAAACGTCTTAAAAATCTGAAAAAGCTCAACCCCTTGGAGCAACATTTGTTAAAATATTTTTTAAAATATGAAGTGCTAAATTCATCTACAAGCTTGTTTCAAGATATGTCTATCTCCTCATGTCTTTTTTGTGGCACGCCAACGGTCTTTTATGGCGTGGGACCTGATCTGTCTTGTGTGTGCGGGTTTCGTTTGCTGCACGTGAGGCCTGTGTGTGTGTGTGTGTGTGTGTGGTGTGTGTGTGTGTGTGTGTGTGTGTGTTGTGTGGTGGTTTTGTTAGGGCCTGTTCAGTGGAAAGTGTTAGCAGAGATTTCGACTTGTGCCTGCAATTATTCCTATTTCTACTTTTGTGTTCAGAGTTGCTAAGTATGGTTTTCATAATATTAACCATTTTTCTGTGAACATAGGTTGCATTTTTTGGAAATATTGTGTATGGTGTTGCTCTTTTTATGATTTTCCATGATATGCTGTAGTCTATTTTTTATCTTTGAGTTTCCAAATGTATTTGCTCAGTTCTGTTTGATGTTTGTATTTTTCATTTTTGAATGACTGTTTATGGTCATGATTTTGTTTTGCTTCTTAGGTGGCACCTTTGGTTGGTTTTTTGAAAACTCAACAAACATACTACGGTATTGCACACCAGCTTTTTCTGGGATAGCATTCTTCTTAAAACCGAAAAGGCAGAGGAGTCAAATTACCGCTTCCCGCGGTCACTGAGGAGAAACCATCAGGTTTCGAAATATTGGTATCTGACCAGGAGTTATATGTTTAGTGGTTTTCTCCCCCATTGGAGTCTGTTCCCTCTTGGAGGCTATAAGCTTGCTGAAGGCTCATTTTGAGAAGCATTTATTTTATTTTATTTTTCCCCATTCACCCACTCAAGCACATACTGTTTAGTTAGGCAGAATTATCTACCACTGCAGATATGAATGCTTGTTTCCCCCTATTTCTTCAATCTAAGACATAAGAGCAAGCTTTGTTTATAATTGAATATAACATATATATATATATAATATATATTATAATATATAAAATATATATATAAAATATATATATATATATATAAAGAGAGAGAGAGAGAGAGAAAAGAGGGGAGAGAGAGAGAGAGAGAGAGAGAGAGAGAGAGAGAGAGAGAGATCTGCTGCAACAAGTAACTTGTGCAACTGACAAATCTTGGGTTATAAAACCATAGTGCTGTCTACACTGACAGTTGACACACAGACAGAGAGACAGACAGACGTCAGGCGGACGGACGGACAGACAAACGGAAAAACAGAAAGACTGACAGACAGACAGACAGACAGGCAAGAGAGTGCAACAGGGGAGTCAAACAGAGAAGGAGAGGCAGCACTGATAATTTTGTCAAACACTTTAAACAGCTGGGGGTAATTACTCAATTATTGATTAAAGCGAGTAAACAACTTCAAACAGCCAGGTTTTTTTTTAAATATTGATCAATCAAAGCATCGTGTTTGTGTTTCTGCGCCCTTCCTTTTATATTTTCGTTTTCCTCCACTCTTGACTTTGTTTCTTTCTTCTTTTTTCTCTTCCGATATCGTAATGATCTGATCGTCCGGGATGAATTTACTTCAAGTGGATCGTCATTAATTGACTCTAGTGCCAGATTTTCGTATGTTCGTTCTTTTTATTTCAAAAAAAGCCCTTGTCACAAGAGAGCCGTGAAATATTTTCGACCGAAATAAGCCTGCAGCACACTGTTTCCTGTGTTTGCTGTCTGGCGTATTTGAAAATATATGTTCGGATGCTGTGTCGCCTGTGAGATCATTTCACACTGTGCCATAGTCTGGCGAAGTGCATTCTTTTGCCTGCTTTAGCGTGCGTCTCAATTCCATGCTTATCCAGTATTTGGAACACACACACACACACACACACACCACACACACACACACACACACACACACACACACACACACACTCTCTCTCGCACGCACGCACGCACGCACACACACACACACACACACACACACGCACGCACGCACGCACGCACACACACACACACACACACACACACACACACACACACAACACACACACACACACACACACACACACACTCTATGAGGCGTGCGTCCACATTGCCATTGCCTCGCTGTCCGTGAGACACCGTCAACTAGTTTATCCAATGATTCATCTGCCCATCTTACAGGTGACAAACCAATTACCCCGTGGTACCTAGTTACTCCTCAGCATTAATGCATGTTGCACGATGTCCAAAACTAGATGAGGCAAGACACAAGTCTTTAAAATCTCTTTTTTTTTCCTTTTCAGAAGCTTGCACACGTGACCTATGTTTTCCATCGACACACGCTTTTCGCAAATAAACACACATGGAACCACCAGGAATTAGGGCACAGTTCCAGACATCCTCTTTCCCTTGAAAACCCCCCCACCTCTTTCCCAAAATGTTTTAATACTTTCCAATGAGGGACTTAAGGAAATCCTCAAGGATTATATCAGGGGAAAAGGAACCAGCTCTGTGCTAAGCAAGTTTGTTCCATAAGGGAAACATCATATTGTATGCAAACATATTCGACAATGTCGATCATTTCAAAACACAAGTTCATGAATGTTCAACATTAAAGTTTGACGCTTCAATATCGTGTCCAACAAATGTAATTGGCATGCTACTGAAACCATCAAGCGTCCTATCCGAGCCTTATCTTATCGATGACGAGTACAAATCAGTTACGCACATCAAGAAAAAAAAGGTAGCAAATATCCCCGTGGGTTTTCATCATAGAAAGCACACACACACACACACCTCACACACACACACACACACACACACACACCACACACACACACACACACACACACACACACACCACACACACACACACACACACACACACACACACACAAAGCCTCTCTCTGTCTACATCCCCCTCTCTCTCTCTTGATATGGTCAAACGCACCTCGAAAAGAAGTCGCCTTCCAGTGATGGTCGTGGAATACTGGCTGAAATTCGATTACTGTATTAATGAGTTGGATGAGTGGGGTGCGGGGCATAAGTGTGTGTGTGGTGTGGTGTGGTGTGGTGTGGTGGGGGTGTGTGTGTGTGTGTGTGTGTGTGTGTGTGTGTGTGTGTGTGTGTGTGTGTGTTGTGTGTGTGCTGTGTGCATGTGTGTGGGGTGTGTGGTGTTTTGTGTGTGTGTGTTGTGTGTGTGTGTGTGTGTGTGTATTCATTTAACGTCTTTCCACTAAACGTGATATTAGACGGGGGAAAAAATCGTGCCGAAAGAGTGAGATGGGGAAAGAAAGAGCGTATGTGCTTATGCTTGTGCACGCACACGTATGTGTGCATGTGCGTGTGCACGTATGTGTGCATGTGCGTGTGTTCGTGTGTGTGTATGCGAGTATGTTTGTGTGCATATGTGTGTGTGCTTATATGAGTGCTTATATGAATAATAATGGTAATTACAAAACACTTGAATTTTTCAAATAAGTTTGAAAGGGAAAAAAGCTAAAATTTTAACAAAACTAATTAACAACCATCTAGGCACAGAAACTTAACCTTTCTCAGTCCTTGTCACTTTTGAGCTTTGTACATTATTCCATCTTCCCTCCCCACACATATCCCCCATCCCCGCCCCCCCACACAAAAAAAGGAACCTATAAATACTTCCCCAATGGAGTGCGCTCCAAGCATACAAAAAACTCATATGTTAGAGCTGGTGACTCAAAGATGGCCTGTGCACTATTTTGCCTCAACACTGGAATTATTTTTTTCATGTCTTGTCATGTAACAATATGATCACGTGTTATTTTCTTTTTACACAAACATACTATGCTTTTAACATATTTTGTTTTAAAAGCATCAAGTTTCCACCTATACATCAATGAAAGTATATTTTTATTAAACTAAAATCATGTTGAATGATTTTAATATAAAAAATATCAACTGATTTTGATTGTCATGTTCTATCATTCTATCTTTGAAAGTTTTCGAAATATGTGTTTTAACTAATTGCACTGCTCATATACCGATAAGGTAGGTTAAGATCTTCAGAACCACAAATATTTTTGCTCCACGCTTAGCTCCCTATCTACTTTATCGTTGTAATAAAAGGAACAGTGTGAAGGAATCCAACAAAAGGTTAGTTGGGTGCCTCCTTCAATAAGCATATGGATCAAACAGCTTACTCAATAATCATTTCAGGCCTAGTATGCAAATTAAAATCTTTATTTCCTGAAGGACTGATTTTGAATCTACACAAAACAGAGCTTGAAATATTGTTTTGGGGAAATTTAAAAGGTAATTCAAAGCCATGATATTGCTGTTAATTCAGCTGTAAATATGGATATGTTACATCCAATGTAAAAAGATTTCGCCACCCTCAAGTCAGGGAATTAAGAATGCACAACCTGTTTTGCTTACCAATACATGAACCATCTGTTAATATTTTTAATTGGTTAGTATATTTCTCGTCCATATGACACTTAGTATAACTTGCTAGCATATTGATATTTTCATCTTTTTTATGTTGGTGTGATCAATATCAAAATTGGCTTTTTTAAGTCCCAGGGTGGAATAGGACAAAAAGATGGTCTGGAGAGAAATTTTCTTTTTCTAAAGAAACCCCAGAATCTGAAATTATTTTTTATGTATAAGTTGCTATAGTTATTTGAGAAGTGACTTTGCTCTTTTCGGAAAATCAAAATCTGATCTTATTTTGATTTCTGATTTAATGGTGTTTTTCTAGCTGTACTTTTTAATGACAAATTTACAACATGTTAGATCTCTATAATCATCTAGAGGAAGTACCCGAGCTTCATGATATGTACGTGACGATGATGCGTGCACAGGAAGTCCAAGGGCTAATTTTAACGCCTTACATTCAATACTTTGCAGTTTTTGTAATAAATATTTAGTCGCGTTGAAGAATATTTCTTGGGCATAAGTTATTTTTGATCTCATTAAAGATTTACATAGAGTAATCAATGTAGCTGGATCTTGCCCCCACTTTCTTTTGAAATGATTTTCAGAAAGTTTAATGTTTTTTCTCACCTTTGTTAATAAATATTCGATATGAAAGTTCCATGATAATTTAGATGTAAAATAAACTCCTAGAAATTTTATCTCTGTAACGTACTTAAGAGGAGTATCATCCAAGGTGAAAACAGGCATACTTTCTGGTTAGATCCACTGTTAAAAAGAATCATATTTGTTTTTTCGGTTGACAGACTTAATCCGTTTAGCTTCATATAATCCACCATCTTATTTAGTTCTCCTTGATAGATCTTTTTGACGAATTTTATATCTCGCTGTGAAGTTTTCTTTTTTAACGTTACATCCATCAACATGCATATATCATCTGCATATTGGACAAGAACAACTTTTTTTGATAATTTGTTTGGCAGATCATGCATTAATAACGAGAAGAGAAGTGGCGCTAATACTGGCCCTTGAGGGATTCCCATTGAAGTGTGTGTGTGTGTGTGTGTGTGTGTGTGTGTGTGTGTGTGTGTGTGTGTGTGTGTGTGTGTGTGTGTGTGTGTATGTGTGTGTGTATGCGCGCGTGTGTGAGTGTGTGTGTGTGTGTGTATGTGTGTGTTTGTGCGCGCGCGCGCGCGCGCGTGTATGAGTGCATAAGTGTGCGTGTGTGTGTGTGTGCGCGTGCGCGCGCGCGCGTGCGCGCGGTGTGTGTGTGTGTGTGTGTGTGTGTGTGTGTGTGTGTGCGTGTGCGCGCGCGCGCGCGCGCGTGCCATTTTGAATTGCTGAATGGAAATAGACACGCCGTCTGTGTTACCAGGGCCGAATCATGCCGACACATAGCGCAATCTGATCTGAGTGAACTCGCTCAAATAGTTTGATCCTTGGCTTCAAAGAAGAGGGAAGACATTGGAAAGGATAACTGACAAGTGTCTATCTCCGCAGGGCCCATTACAACGACATCGATGTCGGACAGAATTTAGATCAGGCAAGCTGATGACGAGACCCATGGACCGATTGGTGTAAGGAAGATGACATGCAATTAAGAGCATGTAGGTCACTTTCTACATGAAACAACGAGACTCATTTGTCGTGACGTAGCATGCCTCAGCAAACCTCCTCTCTCTCTCTCTCTCTCTCTCTCTCTCTCTCTCTTGCCTTCTCGCTGATGTTGACTAACGAAGCTAATGAATGCTTTCCAGTTTGCGTGATGTGTGAGTGCACAGAGAGCGTCGTCATTAACAGAAATGCATTATTTTTTGTTTTGGAAAGACTCAGGTCGCCTGATACTTAAGGACAGCTAACGGTATCAGCGCGGACTTGTGTGGCCAGTTTGGTCCCCTGCCACCAAGTAGACCGTTGCGGCCAGGAAGTTCGGCTTCCATTTTCATGATATGACATCTCTCTCTCTCTCTCTCTCTCTCTCTCTCTCTCTCTCCTCTCGCTCTCGCTCGCTCTCGCTCTCTCTCTCTCTCTCTCTTTACTGGACAGATTCTATCGTGCTTCCTTTATCTAAGAAGATGATGTGGATAACCCTAGCAATTATAGAGGGATATCCTTGTGTAGCATTAGCAGTAAAATGTACAGTACATTTATAAAGAACAGACTTCAAGAATGAATAGAAAACAATAGTTTGACAGGCGAACACTAAGCGGGTTATAAAATGACGCTATTCTGCAAATGACCATATGCTTACTTTGTTAGCATTAACTCAAAAAACGGTTTTGCTTTAACTGTAAACTGTACATTGCCTTCATCGATTTTGAAAAGACGCTTGATTCTTAATTGATTTTGAAAAGACGCTTGATTCTATAGAGGGAAAAAAACACTTGTTATGGCCAATCCTTTGAAAATGGGATTAAAGGCAAGTTGTATCAATGCACATGAATCCAAAAGTTATGGTCAGACGTGAGACTAAATTGGCTGAATGTGTTAATTGTACAGGTGGGGTGAAACAAGGTGACGTTTGAAGCCCTGTATTGTTCTCTTTATTCATCAATGAATTAGCGTTATAAGAGGAGGCAAACACGCATGATTACTTGGAGCTGTTTGTATTATCATTGGCTAAAGATGTAGCTTTGCAGGCTGTAGCAGTTATTGGTCTGCAAATACAGAGAAATAGTTTGTGTGGTGCAGTGTCAGCACTGCATTTGAGGGTGAGTGTAAATAAAAGTAAAGTTATGTTTAGAAAAAGGGGATTATCTATCTGCTAGTGAGAATTAGACTTAGAACGGAATGATAATGGCTGGTGTTAACGTGTACTAATACCGGGCAATTTACTTTTCATTAAAGCTTAGTTTTGTAGCAACGTGCAATAACATTTCTAGCCAAGCCAAAGGTGCTTTTTATGCAAAAAGTATACAAATCAAAAATAATTCTCTTAACACATTTCTAAAATTATTTGATGCAACCGATGGTACAGTGCGGTGTGCAATTATGGGACTGGAGAATGGAGCATGACATTGTGAAAAAGTACACTTGTATGGACCCAAACGAGTTTGGGCGTCGACTGTCAAACACCAAATGATCTGGCGTATGGAGAAACGAACAGATATCCTATTTACATAAATTCTGTTAAAGAATGTGTGAGATTTTGGTTAAAATTAACAAGAATTGATAAGCGTAGATTACCATATCGTGTGTCGTTTGATTTGGACGAGCGTGCGAAAAAACAACAAAAAACAAACAAACCCAACTAGGCCTTAAAACATTCGTTGCAAATCAAGTATATGTATGGCTTTGGTTATGTCTGGCTGAACTAAGGGGTTGATGCAATTGATGATTTTCTCCGAATCTTTAAAGATAGACTAATTGCATGCAGATGGAAAGAATGGGATTATCATATTAGTAAAAGCTAGTGATTTCATACTTATAG
>CM031613.1:42621545-42629045 GCA_018398815.1 Conus ventricosus
GCAGAAATGGCCTGATTATTATTCATAACAGTGACAGGTTTGATTTTGACAGGAACTTTCGAGATGTTCATGACCTGAAAACGTACTTAACCTTTGATATTGATAGGCTTATGAAAACGTAACAGCAAAATTCAAATTAGAAATATCTACATTAGCCATCCATAAATTTAGGTATCGAACATGTAATAATTGTGATTTGTTTTGTCCTTGATGTAAAGAATCAAAGGAAATCGAATTACACGTCGCACTTTCCTGTCTAGCTCTGAGCATCAGAGAAAAGTTTATTACGCCCACATATTACAGACAGCCATCTTTGTTTAAACTGAGCCTACTCTATTAATCTACTTCTGCTGAAATTGTTAAAATTTTTCTTTGTTTTGTGCAAAGCCTTTAAGTACAGAGAAATTTGCACTTCTTGAAATTGTCTTCGAAATATTATTGTTTCGCTTTGTAATTTAATTGCATTGATATAGCTTTTGTACTTTGTCGGTTCACTCACACACCCATGTGTCTTTTTGTTGGATTCCTTCACATTGTTCTTTTCATTACAATGAAAAAGTAGACAGGGCAGCTAAACGTGGAGCCAAAAATAGTTTTGATTCAGAATTGTTTGATTTTCCCTTATCAGTACATGAACAGTGTAACTTAGTTAAGTCGCATATCTGGAAAGCTTTCGAATATAGTATGGTAGATCACATCAATAAAGAACAGTTTGATATTAAAAGAATCAAAGAGAATTTTAACTTTAATAGAAAATTACTCTCATTAATGTACAGGTGGAAACTTAATGCATTTAAAACAAAATATGTAAAAAGCGTAGTTTGCATATGTGGAAACAAAATTACTCCAGTTCATATTGTTTCATGCAGTGATATGAAAAAAAACCATTCCAGTATTGAAGCAAAATACTGTGCAGGCTATTTTTGAGTCACCAGCTTTAACGTATGAATTCTTTGTACACTTAGAACGCACCCCTATTGGAAGATACTTAAAACATTTTTATTAACTTTATTTGCGGGGGAGGAGAAAGGAGGGGGATTGGAGTGGATAATATATGGTGGGGATTGGGGGGGGGGGGAGGTGGGGGGAAGCAAAGGATTTTTTGTAAACTACTTTCATGCGTTTTGACTTTAATTGATTAGTTAGTTGTTGGTTTTAAGTATTTTGTTTTATGTTAATCTTCACTTATGACTTATGTAAAGATATTCGCACACATACACATCCACAACTATCTCACTCACTCATACACACACACACACACACACACACACACACACACACACACGCACGCACACACACATACACACACACACACATTCGCGTGCACGTGCACCCATACATGCATACATTATACATGCATACATTATGTGCACGCTTGCAATTACTTTCCTACACATTCACCTTTTTTTTCTTTTTCTTTTTTTTTTTCTTGTGTTTTTTTTTTGGTGGTCTAATATCACGAATAGTGGATAGACGTTAAATGAAAGACACACACACACACACACACACACACATAATATATATATATATATATATATATATATATATATATATATATATATATATTGCTGAACAATTAAATAGTGGGAGAAAACAAGTGCAGGTTAACAATTCTTCAGTCATTATAGTAATGACTTGGCAAAGATTTGAATTTAAAAAACAATTAAAGATGAAAAAAATGGGGGGAATGTATTATAAATATGAGAAACCCTTCACTAGCAGCCTGAGGGAACCATCGTACTTCCCTTCGAAGGCAGATCTATTTGTATTGCCTGCTCCTAGGCCTTTCGTCCGCTGGATCGGACTCATCAGGGAGACACGGCTGATTGTGTCTGGGCTCTTGGTGTCAAATAGAGACACACCAAAGTCCATAATTCTGTGGTGTTCTCATCACCAAGGGTTCAAAAAAGAATCCAACAGCACCCCCAAAGCAGCCAGCGAAGGGTAGTAAAATGGAACAAAAGGAAAATGTGGAGAGGAAAAAAGTGTTTAAAAACTAAAAGCATTATGCAAACAGTATAAAATGTAAGGGACAATCTTTGAGCCTATGCTTGAGGATCCATCCAAGGATGCAAGGGAGATCAAAAGATATGGAACAGTGTGAGTGGTCAGCTCTGCTGTTCAATAACCCAAGCATTGTGAGTGGCTAAGAATTGTACAGAACAACCTTTACTTGGATCTCCTAAGAGATGCAATCTCCCACTGATTGACCAAACATTATACTGCTGAACAATTAAATAGTGGTATAATATATATATATATATATATATATATATATATTATATATATATATATATATATATATATATATATATAACAATTTACTTGTGGAGGAAAACGAGTGCAATCTAATATTTCTTTCATCATTGCATTTAAAATTTTAGCGAAGATTTAAATAAGAGAAAAGAAATAATGAAAAGAGGGACAGTCGAGGCGAGAAGACGAAGAAAATGAAAACATGAAATTAGGGAAATATGATATAAAGTTTAAACTCTTCCCTAGTAGCATGTGGGAACCATCATAATCCTTTTTGATGACAAATAGGTGGGAACCATCATAATCCTTTTTGATGACAAATCCATTCATATTGTCTGCTCCTAGGCTTTTTGTCTGCTGGCTCGGACTCATCAGGGAGACACGGCTAATTGTGTTTTTGATCCCTTGGCATCAAATGCAGATACACCACAGTCTATAATTCGGTGGTGGTGTCACCACCAAGGGGTCATAAACAGAATCCAACAACACCCCAAAGCTGCCAGCGAAGGATAGAAAAGGAAAAGGAAAAGAAAGTGAGGTAAGGAAAGCAGCTGCTAACAAACTAAAATCATTATATAAACAAAAGCGAAAATCTTTGAGATTATGCTTGAGAATCCATTCAAGGATGCAAGGGAGGTCAAAAGATGTCCAACAGTCCGAGTGGTCGGCTCTGCTGTTTAAGAACCCAAGCGTTGTGCGCAGCAAAGAATTGTGCAAATTAGCCTTTATTTGGTTCCGCTAAGAGATACAATTAGTACTTCAGGTGACCATAACCCCCCCCCCCCCCCCCCTGACCCCGGCGGGGGGGGGGGGGGGGGGATTTGCCATTGTGTTTTTCTGAAAGTTTAGGCCATATGCCGTCATCATAGGATTTCAACAAAAGATTGGTTGGAGCTCTTGGGAGCAATGAGGTCTGGAAGAAATCACCCGTTTTCTACTCTAAAAAAGGGGGTAGAGATGAAGAACATGCTATTACTCATAGTATGGTGCCTTAAAAATCAAATAACAAGTTGTTTAAAATGCGCTGAGGCTTGTTCTACATGGGCATACCACATTTGACGTGTTTTTAAAGCACAAGTGTAGTTATAGCATCCAAATAAATATGACATATGTGTTTATTTGTCAATCGTTTTTAACACTTTTAGCGCACCAACCTATTACTCTTTAAATTGGTTTTGAAATGGATACAATTGAACAAAAACTGTTAAAGTGTTTCAAAATGATGTCAAGAAAATGGTTAAGTAGAATGTTGGCCGACCTGCTCATAAACCATGACCAAGGGATCTGTTTCAACACAAGCGAGTGATGGCTGAGTGTCGCAGTATGTTGACAACAGATTCTTCAGTGTCAAACCCTTCCTCTTGAACAGCATCACAAAGGTTCACAAGTTCAAAGTCATCGTTCTCCTCCTCAGGAGTTGGCTGGTCACAGAGGATATCAACAAGTTCACATGGAAATATATCCTCCTGACACCAGTCGATCTCCACACCACTGTCTGTTGGCTTCCAGCCTCTGCGGACGGCCCATCAAAGGCTGGTTGAGCACAATGGACATGCTTCCAGACCTCCACGTTACAACAGAAGATAAAAGGGTAAAGATCATCAAATCTCATAGCCGTTTTATGGCCTTGGCAATGACTAACTTAGGTTTCGGTCTCAGGACTCAATCCTATTTATGTTCAAAATGTCATATTCAGGCTTTTATGTTACCCCTGGCCATGTCAAATAGCATTTGTTTAACTATAGTTAACAACAACAATGCTACTGTAGGTCTCCGTCGGCTGTACCTGACCATGGATATAATATATCCAACCTAAGATTTAGCTATCTGACTTGGTTGTTTGCTCAGCCCAAGCAGTGTCACCTGTGGCTGTACAGTTTGATGCGAGAGTGGCAGTCTCTGTCACAGCGGTCACATCTGCATGTTGACAATGGTTTGTTTCCTGCCATCCCCTTTCTGCATGTTTGCTTTTCTGCTGCAGCAGTTGTCAGTTTTATCTTCACTGATCTGCACAACAGCATGAGGTCTGGAGGAATGACAGCATTCCTCCAGACCTTAACAAACACTGCAAGACTACCCTGCAACAACAATAACTATCATGTTGAAAACAGTAAGATATAGTACCTGGTAGTTGACTCGCTCTGTGTGCATCTGCAGGGAAGACTGACAGGGAGGTAGGAGGCTCAGGTCAGTTCCGTTGTAGCTGGCCAACACTGCATGTCCCCAACTGGTGTCAAACTTTTCTCTGAGAAGGTCAAAGCGGACCTGGTTGATGTTCCTGCTTTTGGGTCTGCCATACAGACAACAGACATAGTGTTCAAGGTTGTCCACTGAATCAGAAGACAGTTCTGAGCCTCCCAGTGCTCGGAAGGCATCATGAAGGAACGGCTCTTTGTGAACGCATTAAACGCCCTGACCTTCCCTTTGCTCACAAAAGAACTGGTGGAGTCAAAGCCGGGAAAAAGCATGTAGGCCAAGGAGTGCTTCATTGTATTCCTGTCCATACTTGGCACAAGGTCTGTGGTGGAAAACAGCCTCCTGTAGTTTCCCGTGCCAGTGTCCAAGTATAATGTTGTATGGAGCTGGGAACTGAAGTGTAGTAAGAGTAGAAACACATCAGTGTCTGAAGTCAGAGCGCACAATTATGCCCTCAGAGTCAGAAGCATTCTTGTTCTGGTGAAAACCGTGAAGGATGATCCTCGTGTCCGCTTCTTTCTGAGTGGAAAACAGCTCTTGAACTGGTGAGGCTTCCACAGACTTGCCATCCATTGAGGAGAGCTTGAAGCAATCGGGCCCACATGTCACAAACAGTTCTCTGTTCAGGAGTGTGGCAGCATGGGGATCTTTTCTCTATTCAGAAAGCAGGAATTTGCAGGAATTTGATGAGCTGGTTCTTGTTGTCACCATTTTTCATAAACCCTTTCCAGTCTCTGGGGACCTTAGTGTTGGGACCCTTACAGAAGGAATGCTTCACCTTCTCCCCAATGAGAACGTTCCATTGATTTGATGGAGTTGTGGTTGTACACATCTGCCACATAATCAATCCTGTCTGTGGATGGCAGATTTTGCAGGATTCTGTCTGCCAGGTCTCCAAATGTTGGGGGAAGAGAGGTAAGTGACTGCAGATGGAAACATTGCATCAATCATGTGATGGCACTGGTTGCTCTTTCAAGTCTGTCTCCTCCGAGAGATGCACGGTCTTTGCTTTCTCTGTCGTTGCAGGCAAACCATCAGGAGTTGCTAGGGCCCAAGGCACTGGACTCAGAGGGTAGCTCATGACCTGCAAACTGATGTTATTTTCCTGCGAGATCATGAGGAGTTGTCCGAACATGTCTCTCTGCGCTGCCACTTGCACCAGTTTGTTCGAAGATGATCGCAGAGTCTTTGTCTTCTGCAGTTTCGCAATTGTCTTCAGCTCCACTTTTTTCAGAGGAGCATGGAAACTCAGAGTTTTCTCAGCCAGTCGTTCTGTCACGAATTGGTAAAAGGCTTCCTTTCTTCGTGCATCTGCTTATAGAAGTTTTCCTTGAATGCTGTCTGGTGCTTCAATTCCTGATGAGACACAGAAGAGACCCTCTCTTCCACTGAAAAGGGATCCATGAAGCTGCAGAAGTAATCCATCATGTTTTTCACACACTCCTCACTGGCCCTAGTCTCTGCACATGTCAGGTCTTTGTGAACTTTGACATCATCCCCAGTCATGCCAGTCATCTCAAGTGTTGCAGCAAGAAAAGAAGCTCTGACATGACGTGTCATGCACCAGTGAAGGTAGGCAGCACTGTTTCTGCTGAATCCTATGATCCCACCCACAAACTGTGCATGGCAGTTGATCGTTTGCTCAATAGTTTGGTCAACTGGTACTCTGCATGAAGGAACTGTTGATCTCGACACACTGAGTCCTCCATGTCGCAGGAGTTTTTCTGCTGAGGGATGGTTGTGCTTGAGATTCAGAATGCTCAGGAAATAGACTGTGGCGTATCTTGAGTAGTTCTGGTGATCCATCACAAAGAGCAGAGGGCACATTTTCTCTATGCATGACAAGTGCAAGTCCAAGTCATTTTCTTTTGTAGCCTGGAGAGATGCAGAATCAGCATACTGCAACCAGAACTGTGCTGTCTTTCCCTTTCTTCCCTGTGATAACGTCCTTCTTGAAGTTCGAGTACAGTCTGAAGAGGAGAACAACAGATGGCTTCTCATGAGTGTCTTGAAGCTGATGTCTGTTTGTGCACCCTGGCAGATCTTCAGACAGCTGGTTTAGAAGATCTGAAGCTTCTGTTGATTCCTTCAAGAATGTCTGAAGAAGCAACCGCCCAAGAGCCTCCAGAACAACCTTGTGGACTCTCAGGGCACGATTGTAGTGCTTTCCTGCCAAGACAGCATCAATCGACCCACTTGAGCAGACTCCTGGCCGCACAATGATCTCTCCAAGACCAGATCTCCTCATGAGTTTTCCAAGTGCTGCCATGTATGAAGACAGAAAATGAAATATGCCAAGGCGAACAACAACGTTCTTGAACCGGTCATTCTACCAAACAGTCATGTATGCCTTTCTTGCAACAGCCAGGTCACAGGTGAACAGAGTGGGTTTCTGGCCCACTTCCCTTGTTGAAGCATCAACAGAAACTTGGAGGATATGTTGAACAGTAGCGTTCTCAGTGACGGGACGTAGAACTGGCTGCATGTAGTCAACCGTTGACTAGTCATTCACCATACCCAGATTCCTCTCAGTGAGTGATACCCAGCCTGCCAGATTCTGTTTTTTTCTGATTTAGATCTGGTTTATGTATGAAAATATTTTTACACTCATTGCCTATAACTTTCGTGCTACGACCACTACTACTACTATGCTTCTGCTGCTGTTGGTGCGGCTGCTACTACTGCTACTACTACTACTTCCACAACTACTGCTACTTACTACATGTGGTTTTAATGTTATATACATTTCAGACTGGTGACGGTGATGATCATACTGGAGAATGGCTCAATAGTTTGGTCAACTGGTACTCCGCATGAAGGAACTGTTGATCTCGACACACTGAGTCCTCCAGGGTCACCATTCCATTCTGCCACCTGAAGTGCTAAATCTTCCACGGATTCACCAAACAATATCATCCTGAACAGTTTGGTAGTGGGGGAAAAACAAGTGCAGGCTAACAATTCTTCCGTCATTACATTAATGACCTGTCATGATAAACCTGGGGCACATATAATGGTAGTTCTGTGTACTGTGTACTGGTAATATGT
>CM031613.1:42631545-42641545 GCA_018398815.1 Conus ventricosus
CACAACCAGTATGGTAGGACCGTTGCAGTCCACACTGAAAATAGAACCATTCCTTTCCTCTGCTCAAAGGCCTTTCTTCAGCTGATTTCGAGTTATCAGTTAGACACAGCTAATTATGTCAGTGCTCCCTTGGTATCAAATTGAGATGCATCACAGTTTATAATTCTGTGGTATGTTTTAGCACCAAGGGTTAAAAAAACAAACAAACAAACAACAACAAAAACAAAAAAAAAGGTCAGAATCCAACAGCACCCCAATGCAGCCAGTGAAAGGCAGACACGTAAAACAAAAGAAAGCGCTGTATAGAAATAAATTGTGAAAAGAACTGAAACCATTGCTTAAGAAGTATTAAATATAGGGGGAAATCTTTTATCCTATGTTTAAGGATCCATTTTAGGATACAAGGGGGGACAAGAAGTGGTCTCAATGTCGAGGTACTGGTACGAGCGCCTGACCAAACCTAGAATTTTGTTGGCTTTGTTGACCTGCATCTCGACATGCCGGCTGAATTTGAGTTCCTGATCTACCAATACCCCTAGATCTTTCTCTCCCTTTGATGACTCCAGTATCACTCTCTCTTCACTGTTGTGTAGTTTCATGCTATACTCTGCCTTGGAATTACTGCGTCCGAGGTGTAGAACCTTACATTTTATCGCACTGAACTGCAGCTGCAAGCAATCTGCCCAGTCGACGAGGTTATCTAAATCCTCTCCCTCTTGTTTTGCTCTTCTACTGTGTCAAACACTTTTGTATCATCTGCGTACATCTGACAGACGCAGTTTACCACCTCTGGCATATCATTGATGAATATAAAAAACAGCACTGGCCCAAGACGTTACCTTGAGGTACTCAACACAGGCTCCCAACTGGAAAAACTCCGTGTGATCCCAGCTCTTTGTCTTCTGCCTACCAAAAAGTCTATAATCCAGGACAAAACCTGTGAAGTGACTCCGTAAGATTCAAGCTTGGAGATTAACTGTTGGTGGGGCACAGAATCAAATGCCTTAGTGAAATCCACGTAGACTACATCTACAGGTTTCCCCTCATCTAACGATTCAGTCCATGCGTCCAGTGCGCTCAGAAGGTTCGTAACACAAGATCTCTGACTGATGAAACCATGCTGGCATTTTCAGTGATGAAATGACCATTGTGATCAAACCCAATGGACGTGTAAACCTACAGAGGAAAGTCGAAGAGAACCGGTCAGTGCTTTCTCTGTGCAGCGTCCATCTTGGCCCGAAGACTACATTGAAATTGATGATGTGGGGATGCATTTCACATGAAAGAGTTGGACCACTGGTGTTCGAGGAAGGCAGTATGAACAGTCAGAAGTACACTGATGTGCTGGAAACCAACTTTCTGCCGTTTGTTGCCGACCACTACCCAAACAAACTTTGGTACGTGCAAGAAGACAACGCTTCTGTTCACCGCTAGGCTCACACCGAGACCTGGAAGCGACAGCACAGAGTTCCCGTGTTTTTCTGGCCCCCTCAAAGTCCAGATCTAAATCCGATCGAGAACGTGTGGCAAGTACTCATGAGTCATGTAAGAAAAAACATTCGACGCATCAGTACTGTCACAGATCTGCGATGTTCATTTATAGACCATGGGCCAGAAAGTGAAACCCTTCACCCTATGAGGGAGTTTTGTAGACAATGTTTTTTAAGTAGATTTATATATGCGCTTTTCATTTCTGCTCGTCTGCAAGTCGTATCTGGTGGTAGTATATTGTGGTGTCTGAAATAAGTAGCGATATGGGGTGCGAAAACGTCAATTAACAGCGTAGATTATAGTAACCAATAAGTCATAACTAACACCATTCTGATACTCAATTTCGGATGTTGTATTGTTTAGAAATGCTTTAAACAGATCAGCAACAGCAGAAAAATCATTTTCATACATTTATGGGGATAAAAAGAAAAGTTAAATGATGGTAAATTTAACTAGTTTCGAGCAAGTTTTGAAACTCTACTCAACATCAAAAGAATAATCAGTCTGTTACTGAGATTAAAACGTGTACAAAAAATTACATCATGTGTTCACTTCACATTTGCGGAATGTAATTTGAGCAAAGAAATCAAAATATTCCCTTAAAATCATGTTGATGGCAATATGTAATGTTAAACGGAATTCTGCAAACTCAAGTATTTGTATACTGAACAGATATCCATTTGTGCTATATCCTCAGATATCTAAACATATCAAAATGCTATATGCAACAGAAAATAATCCAAGAAGCAAAGATCAGAATATTCCAGAAATATCTAGAATTTGAAGTATCACAACTAGTACTGTATATATGCTTACAGAGTGAAACAAATGTGAATACAAAATACACACTGTCGTGCAATCTTTGATAAAGATGGATACATCTATACATTCAATATCTGCTGAAAATGTTTTAAGACAAACAACAGCAAACATTTCATTTGCAACATCTTTTACATTCCAAAGTTCAGATATTTTTAACAGGCATTTCCAAAGTAAATGTAAATTTAACATGAATCCCAATTCTCTCTCTCTCTCTCTCTCTCTCTCTCTCTCTTCTCTCTCTCTCTCTCTCTCTCTCTCTCTCTCTCTCTCTCTCTCTCTCTCTTTCTCATGCTTGTTGGTCTTATTAGTTAATGATGCACACTGCCAGAAAGTTCTCTTTTATCATGGGTTCATGATACGAGATGATGTGATGTCACACAGACAGTTAAAAGACTGGCACAGGTACACGTGCAATGTCTGATGACAAGGCAGACAGAACCTAATCTGAAAAGACAAAGTCGGTCAGATTCATCGCCTCGGGCAGTTCATCGTCCGCCTCTGGCTGCTCTGAGACTTCGAGCAGGACGTCCACCAGTCCTGAGGCATCAGATGGCCTGACGTCCTTTTGAAATCTAGATGGCCTTCTCTGTGTTCCCATCCATTGTCTATTGGGGAAGGAAGCATCGCTTGGCAATGCTTGCATGATTCCAAATCATCACTTCACTTAGAAGTTGACTCTCTTAATGTGCATTTGCAACGAGTGTTTGCACGGAGGCAAAAGGCTCATGTCAATGCCATTGTAAGTGTTTAGTAGTACTCCCTGCTTGGTTCTGAGGCGCTCCAGGAACTTCTCGTGGCGCAGTTTGTGATGTCATCAGTGGTAGATCGCCGACCTCTGTAGAGAAAACCTGTGAACTGTTCCAACTTGTCAACCACCTGACTAGGTAAATCTTCAGAAAGTCCAAGTTGACCAAACGTGTCAAGGTAGTCTGAATTCTGCCAAGAGTTGTCATCAACGTAATCTTCCCTTTCTTGAAAAATGCACTTGTGGTATTACAACCACTGAATGCATGAACTGCTGGCAGAACAGAGCACATCTCCTGTCCCATTTTCTCTGCCACACCTTTCACATCAATCAGCCTTCTCTTGTTACCGACGCCTGTGTCAAGAATACTTTCTGTGGTGTGTCCTTCACAAACTTCAACAAGAGGACCAAGAACATCTGTGTCTGGAGAACGTACACAGATGGTAGAGTCAACAGATGAGTGAGCAGCAACATGCAAGCAGTGAAGGAACTTTTTAGTGTCAGCCTCTTCATGCGAAGAGCAAAGTTCTTGTATTTCATTCACTTCTGATGTCCTTCCATCGGAAATGAGACGTGCACATTTGTTTTCACAAACAAAGAGAACCTCTCGTCCTTGTAATTTTGGTGGCATACTTATTTTCTTTCCACTGACTCAGAACAAATTGTGTGAGGCTTTGTTTGTTCTGATCATTTGAAAGAAAACTGCTCCACGTCCTTGGCGTTCTTGTTGCTTGCCCTTTGATCTCGTATCGGTCAGATGATCCCCTCCTAACTCTCTCCAAGCCTTTCACATATTGTGGATGGTACGAATCTGTAACAAAGTGCACACAAGGCTCCTTTGGAGTTGCTCAAACATGTCTTCGGCTAGTTCCCCCAAAGTGGGCGGAATAGCAACTTGTGCATGGTACATTGCATTTCCATCAATGATGTAGGTGTTGGTGTTTGGACATGGCTTTTCCGCGAGAGGAACGTCTTTTTTCAAGAAAGTGCAGAAGAACTGATTGTCTGTTTTGGCCGGTGGCTCCATCTGCAGTTGCAAGAGGCCAGGGAACTGGGCCAAGTGGGAAGCAAAGCATCCTCTCCAGGTTGATGTTGTGTTGCACTTCAAGAATAATGAGCTGGCCACAGACAATGCTTTCAGCTGTGATCTGCTTGGATTTCTTGTGATTTTGCAGTGACTCTAGCTGACTTTGCTGCACTGGTGAAGGTTTTAAGGTTCAGCTTCTTGATTGGTGCATTAAACTTTTTAGACTTGTTATGATCCGTTCCTGAATGAAAGTGTTCATAGCATCCTCTCCAGCTTTGGTTGCATTTAACAGATCTTGCTCTGTTTCCTTTGAAACTGGTGCACCTGATGATAAGCAATACAAGGAACTCTTGGTCTCCACTTCAAATGGATTCAGGTCATTGCCAAAAGCAGTCACCACGTTCTTTATGTTTTCCTCGCTTTCTGCTATCTGAGAAGGTCTGAGATCTTTGTGTGAAGTGTTATCTTTAGTGTCAAGACCTGCAAATGCCAGTGCTGCTTGCTGGTAGGAACCTCTCATATGCCTAGTGAGGCACCATCTGTAGTAGGCGTCTTGTTTCCTGCTGAAACCTACTATGCCTCCGTGTGATTTAGCATGGCGGTTGATTGTCTGTTCGATAGTGATGTCGACTGCACATCTTGATGTTGGCATATCTGATCTGTTGACACTAAATCCATTCTTCCGTAGAAGATTGTCTGTTCTGGATTTGCCACAGTCAGGTTCATCATTGACAAGAGGTACAGCACAGTGTACCTCGCATAGTTTTTTGGTGGTCGTAGCAGAAAAACAGCTTGTACCTGTCTTGGAGACTCTCCAAATGCAAAACAAAATTGTTCTCTTTGGTCGCCCTTTGGAGCTGAACAATCAACCAGACTCGGTCCATGTAACTGATCCAGAACTGCGCTGTTTTCCCCAGATCTCCCCGACGAACAGACTCTTTAATGTCTGCGATGCGTTCCAGCATCTTCTTGCAGATTTCGTTCTCCAAAGCCATCTGAAACTTTCTGGACAAGGATCCTTTGAAAGAGCAGTCAACATGCTTGTGCGTCTGCATCCAAACAGTGTGTCGACTCAAACGTTCTCATGAGAAGTCGTTCCAGTGCTTCAAGGATCTGTTGTAGTGTTTTCCTGTCATCACTTTTTCAATGGAGCCACTAGCACAGATGCCTGACTCAATGAGGATTTCTTCAAATCCACTGCATCTAAGACTCTTTCCAAGAGCCCCCATGTAGGCGCACGTCAAACGAAACATCCCTATTCTAATGACAATGTTTTACTTAACCTGCACACAGACTATAGCTACATGTCAGATGTGATGTTTTTTTGTGGTTTTAGTGCTTTGTCTATGTTTTGGTATGTTTTCTCGATCTTTAAGTATGTTTGCTGCTCTAAGAAACAGGCTCTAAACCTTAAAGGATTGAAAATAGAGACCATTCATCCATACGCTGGGGCGCGAACCGTTATTCTATCGTCACCCAACTTCATCAGTGCACAACAGCCTTATGGCGCCAGGTATAAAGTGCAGACAACCTGATTTGAGTAGCTAAGGGTCTATGCTATCTTGCAATATTAGTCCCATAAACTCCCTCACAGGGTGTATGGGGGGTACAGGGTGGCTCATGGACTATTACCACTTAATAGAATCAACTGACTGTTGCCTACCTCCACTCCCTCTATGACTCTCTACCGAGACGCTGTCAACATGTTTTGAGTCGGAAGGGCCAGATTACCAAGTACTAACAAGTTCAGTCCAGCCTAAAGGTAGGAACAATAAGTTTTCAACAACAGGTGCCTGTAGGTAATCAACGCCGGAAGTGCCGAGAGGAGACAGACTTTTGTCCCATGAGTGTAGATGATCTCTACCTTGAGCATCAGTGTACGTTTCCCAAGCACATTTAGAAACAAAAACTGGTCAAATTAAAGACAAATCAATTGCAGTGGCCCTTTGTTTTGGTATATCAGGAAATCTCGTAACACTTCTGTCAATAGACAAAGGCACGAATCCACTATATTTTCAATGAATCTGTTACTAGTAACAGTGGTTATAACTAGTAGTTATACGGTCTTTTTCCCAAAATGGAGAATCAGCATTAAAATCGCCACACATTAACAATTGCTTTTTACAATCTGGTAATGCGTTTCTCCAATCTGTATTCATCGTTAGGCCTTTTAGGCAAGTACATACATACACACACACACTATATTTTAAATTAATTGATCACTGACTTTCAGACGTGCCGTGTAAGAGTGTATATCAGGCAAACCACTTGGTACAAGAGAAGCGCAAACACTGGACTCTAATTTTTTTATGAATATATATCCGGCAGTCTTAATCTTTTCTGAATGAGGTACATTCTCGTGCACAGGTGGAAAATAATAATTTCCGAGCCTGGATAAAATGTGTCGGTTTACATTTAAAGATCATGCAAGTATCTGATAATTAGCTGAAGTGAGGTAATTAACAAAGTAATGCGAATTTGTTAATGTGATGGATCTGCAACTCCACTGCATGATTTCTAAAGGATATGGTTTGTCATATCCGACTTCATATAGGACTTGAGAATTACATTTCATGTTTTTTTCTCAAGTCAGAGATGGTTAAATTTTTAATTAAGAGATAATCTTTGTAAAGTTTTAACACAAACAGGAAATATTAACAATTCAGTAGATAAAAATGAGAGAGAGAGAGAGAGAGAGAGAGAGAGAGAGAGAGAGAGAGAGAGAGAGAGAGAGAGAGAGAGAGAGCGACAGAAATGGGAGGGCGGGGTAAAAAAAAAGTCAAAAAATGTCTGACCGTAAAGTAGCCCCACTTGAGGCGAAAGAAAAGTTAATGGAATGATGGGCTGAAACAACACAAATCTAAGCCCACTGATTAGTCTTGAATCTACTGCCAGTCTCTTAGCATATCGAACGTGTTCCACCATGGTGCGGATCTCGAGTCACTAACTAAAGCTAAATGTGTAGAGACAGCAGCATGCGATGGATAGGACCCACAAAGATACGACACAGTGTGTCCCCATCTTCCAGTCTCCCGTGGTGCTTTCCAGAAGAGGTCTCGGACGTGATCCGCGAGAGCACTGGATCCTCTGGGGGGTGGATGAAGATTAACCTTCAGACATCTTGCATGAGCTTGTAGGTTCGAGTGGCTGATGAAGGAGACCTCAAAACCAAACAGCTCTGTGCCCATAGGAGCACTGAAGAGTTCTCTTCTTGCTTCCAGTTCAGGGTCACAGGAGCGATCTTACTTATTATTATCTCTTTTTTTGGCTCTGGGATAGTTGGAAGCAATATTTTTAATGCACTGTGCAAAGCTTTTGCTGACAACTTTTGGGTCAGTTTTTGTACTCCCAGTTCTTAAAGAACAGGGAGTACTTTAGAATGGGAACGAAGAAATGCTGTGTGTGTGTGTGTGTGTGTGTGTGTGTGTGTGTGTGTGTGTGTGTGTGTGTGTGTGTGTGTGTATGTGTGTGTGTGTGTGTGTGTGTGTGTGTGTGTGTGTGTGTGTGTGTGTGTGTGTGTCTGTGTGTGTGTGTCCGTGGTCAAAAATGTGTTCCACTCGCTCCAAACAAAACTACTGGGCCGATCTTTCTGAAAATTTGTAGGTGTGTTCATTATTGAACAAGGATGATGCCCGGCGTTTTTAGTTTACCGTTACAGCCGTTACTAACGGCTGTAACGGCCTGTAACGCTTTTTCTTCTTTATGGAATATCTCAGAAAGTACTTGGCCGATCTTTCTGAAAATTTGTAGGTATGTTCATTATGGGTCTCAAATAATGCCCAATGTTTTAGTTTACCGTTTTAACCGTTACTAACGGCTGTAACGGCCTGTAACGGTTTTTCTTCTTTATGGAATATCTCAGAAAGTACTTGGCCGACCTTTATGAAAATTAGCAGGTATGTTCATTATGGGTCACGGATGATGCCTGATGTTTTAGTTTGCCCCGTTATAGCCGTTACTAACGGTTGTAACGGCTTGTAACGGTTTTTCTTCTTTATGGAATATCTTAGAAAGTACTTGGCCAATTTATAAGCGGTATGGATGATCTTGTGACAAATCGGATCCTCTGTCCATATGTAAGTGATGTAATGCTGAAAATGGATTAAACAACCGTTAAAAACCGTTATTCTGCCGTTATTTCTTATATATAGGTCGATTTTAATGAAATTTGGTATATAGAAAGGTTATCACACACAAATGGCACTTCTATATAGTGTTCCAAAATTTGACCGTTAAAACCCGTTATTCTTGACATATTGTCCAATTTGGATGAAATTTGATATCTACACAGGCTTTAGCCTAGTGAGGACTAAAATACCGGTTTCAAAAGTGCATATCGGTTATATAACCGTTAAACCGTTATTTTGCCGTTATTTTTTTTATATATTGGTGGGTTTTAATGCAATTTTTTAATAGAAAGGTTATCACACACAAATGGCACTTCCATGCAGTGTTTCAAAATCTGACCGTTAAAAACCGTTATTCTTGACATATTGTCCGATTTGGATGAAATTTGGATATGTACACAGGCTTTAGCCCAGTGAGGACTAAAATACCAGTTTCAAAAGTGTACATCGGTTAAATAACCGTTAAAACCGTTATTTCGCCTTTATTTCTTATCTCATAAAGCACTTGGCTGATTTATAAGCGGTTTGGAAAACTGGGAGTACGTTTATATGCTTCGCATCTTGTTTTTCATCTTATTGACACCACAATGAACAGCTATGGCATCCATTTGTGTATCACGAAATTTTAAGGTTAAGATTTTGTCAAGAATAGTCTTTAGATTGTAAATTTTCTATCAAGTATGCTCTCCTTGATAGTAGGCCACCTCAAAGCCATGTAGGCCTATATACCAAGTTTTTCCCATTGGCGTTGTTTATGACAGTATCATGTATAAGGACGACAAGCGGTAGATCCAGTTTCCCTGTGGTAGGAGCGACTACTAGAACCTTTCGCTGTTCTATTTGTATTGGGTGTTGCTTTAACGTCATTTGAAGTTAAAGCGTCATTAGTGGGTTCTGGAGTTTTGTTGCGTTCTTTACTCTCTTCATTTTTCTTCCTCCTGCTTGTAGTGTCTATACAGGCCTATGTGCAATGGGAACTGACTGTTAGGGATCTCAGCCTAGTGATGGACAGGCCTATGTGCAATGGGAACTGACTGTTAGGGATCTCGGCCTAGTGATGGAGATTTGGTGGCCTCTGCATTGGTAGGTCTACTTTGTGAAACAGTATTGTCTGTCCGTGTTTGGCTATTCACATACTTTGTTCCATGGATTGTTCTAAATCTGTCAGTTCTTTTCGGTCATTCACTGTAGTTTCCAGTGATTAAATTTTGCCCCTTAACATCTGTATCATTTGTCAAAGTTCTCCGATTTCACTCACCAAGTCTTTCGGAGAGTTGGCCTGAGAGTGTTCATTCGGCATGCTTTCTGAGACATCGATTCCATTATAAGTTTACTAGTGTCGGCGTCTCAGCAGTTTGCCACAGGGCGTCGCTCCAACACTTCTTTTCTTAAATTGTATGTCACTCCGCTTTTCTTTTCTGCTATGGAGACTTCTTTAGGTGTCGTATCATTCAAACGATCTCCCACACCTCTAGACCTGGTCGACCGCGTCATGCTTTGTGGATGAAATGTTTGTTTCAGCAGACTCTGGCCTAAGTTCGCAACCGTTTCTGTCATCTTGTGTGACGTTTCCTGTGTGTCTGTGGGTGGGTGGGTAGGTGGGCTCGCGCGTGTTTGTGTATGTGTATTTAAAGATAGTTGTCATTGCGATTCGACCATTTCATTTCACTGAGCATAACATCTTACTATATGTACAACGTTTGGCGACATGTTGATATAAGCATCTTGCCAAATATGGCAAAGTAAGAGATTGTGTTTGGTAGTGAATTAAGAACACATCACGAACTG
>CM031613.1:42651545-42663784 GCA_018398815.1 Conus ventricosus
GATACAACTCTACTGTTGTGCTAGTTTTATTCGTCTAGGTCAATT
Source organism: Conus ventricosus (assembly GCA_018398815.1). Classification (NCBI taxonomy): domain Eukaryota; kingdom Metazoa; phylum Mollusca; class Gastropoda; order Neogastropoda; family Conidae; genus Conus; species Conus ventricosus. Next base: position 42,651,591 of record CM031613.1, read on the forward strand.
TGTTACTCTAGAGTGGCTGGATGAATATCTGTCCCAACCCCTATCCCCCAAACCCATTGTTTTTGCCTAACACGATCCGAGATACAATCCTGCACTTGTCAAATCTTACACGTTCATGGATATCAATATGACTTGTAAGAATTTTCTTGTCAATCGGATCAATGCATTATTCCGTAAGACATGCACCAAAATGTTGAACAAATGTTATCCCAGAATCATATAATATGAAAACAGAAAAAAGAAAGGACTAGGTGTTTAATCTAGACAAGCTATAATACCAAATAATCCATCTTTAGGCCATGCACCATCTTCCCACCAGGTTCCTGTAAAACCTGGGCAGTGGTGTTAACGTAGTCCTGCCAACAGACTGACTAACAAACACGCCGACAAACGCACATGAGGACAATCCTTTCTCAACGAAGGCAACAAGAGCAGCTGCGAACTAGCCGTCACTAAGGTGACAAAGCAACATTGCAGGATCTACTCTGCCTAAAGGTCAACTGGCGTTTATTAAATTCAGAGGGACGAGCTTGCTTAACGTACCATCCCATTCATACCTTTCTCCTAACGCCAAGCCCCCTATCTTACATCCTCTCTCCCTTCCATTCCCATTATCCCCTTACCCCATCTCCAATCCAAGCACAAACATTCACATCCACGCTGTGATTTAAAATCCAATGCGTGTGTGCCAATGTGGTTATAAACACACACACACACACACACCACACACACACACACACACACACACACACACACACACACACACACACACAAAGAGAGAGAGAGAGGTGCATGCGCACACAAACACCACGGCTTCCTAAGACTATTTATGAAAACGATACATTTACTCAAGGATACACGAGCGCTCAGAGAGAGAGAGAGAGACAGACAGACAGACAGACAGAGAGAGAGAGAGAAGACAAACAGACAGACAGGCAGACAGACACTCGCACACAAATTCGAATGCGCACAAACGAACGCACACACACACACACACACACACACACACACACACACACACACACACACACACACACACACACACACACACACACACACACACACACATTTATGGCTCAAAGAATGACCAGTAGGCGATTTTTTTTGTTTTTGTATTTTGCTTTCTTTTTCATATTCTGTTTCGCTTCAGTGGCATAGCCTCCACACTGTTCATTCTGGAGGCCGGTCAACAGCCACAGCCTGGCTTGTCCCACCACATCGCCAGCACTGGCATTCACAGGACGGCGAGTGTGACGCTTTTCGTCCACATATGATTGCATCTTGGAATTGGAGGCATTGTCATTCTGGACAATGTTTGCGTATGTTTGATTTTTTTGTAATATGTTGAGTTCTAGTAAGTTCTAGTAGTCCAACACTCATTTTCTGATCTGTCAGTCCTTCAAGCGGGGACACATTCGTGGAGGAATGTGGGGTACCTTGGTTGACATTTCGCCAATGGATGACCTGATGCTTTTGTTCAGTGTTGCCATGAATTTTTCGGCTTCTCCATTTGCTTCAAGCCACACTGGGGTTATCTTTCTGTGTTCAATGCTGAAACTCTTCATGAATTGAACGAATTCGACAGCGTTGAAAGGTGCATTGTCTGTGTTGATGGTTTTGGGGATGCTTTGCGTAGAGGAGATACATTCTCAAGTTTGGAAATCACACACTTTGCAGAAGTTGACGACTCGACTTCCGCTCCTGGAAATCGACTGTACTTGTCAATACCAACAAATAGGGACTTGTGAAGTCCATGGCCAGTGAGTGACATGGTTCAACGGGTGAAGGAGTTGGTTGTGATGGCTTATGGCTAGCAGCTCTAGGATAAGATGCTTGACACGTGCGCATGTTATTACGTCTGCCACCAGTTTTGACATTGCGTTCTGAAAATTTCTGCTGCAGCGTTCACACCAAAATGCAATCTTTTATATCGCTGAACATCTTTGTGAGTGGAGAATGTTGTTACGTATCGACTTTCTGGGGAAAGTTCAAGCTGGTGATATGCACTCGAAAGGCCTAATTTGCAGACGTTTGTCGATCCATTGAGATCAGCGATGAGATCATCGATTGTCGGCATGGGTGTTTTTCGCTTTTGACTGTTTTGTTTGCTTCTCTCATGTCGACACATATTCTTACACCGCCAGTTTTCTTTGGAACTTTCACAGTTGGGCTCACCCAAGGTGTAGGACCTTCCACTTTCTCAATGATGTCATCTTGCTTGAGGCATTCGAGCTCTCATTTTACATCTTTTCGAACGTGAAAAGGAATGCGACGGTCAATTGGCTTGACAGACTGATTTTCAGAGTCAATATGCAGCTTGAGTTATACACCTTCTGTCTTCCCTACTTGTCCGTCAAATAAAGCTGGGAACCCGTCTAACATCTATGTAGCATGCGTCTTTGAAGAGAAAGCAAACTGGATGATGTTGAGTGCTTGAGCTGTTTCACTACTCAGAAGGTTGCTGTTTTGATCCGGCATGTTCGCGACATGGAATTTTGCTGCAGCGTATGTGTCTTAGTACCCAATTGTAGTGTGTAGGAAGCCTTTGACTGGGAGTGGTTCTTTAGATCCTTCCGCATAGATTGTGGGACATGGTCCTCGCCAGGCAGGCGCAGACTTAAACCTGCCATATGACCTAGAGTTGATGATAGTGACAGTGGCTCCAGTGTCCATGATGAACTACGTTGGTGTATCATACAAGTACGCATTGACAATCGGTGTTTTCTTTGGTTTCTTTGATTCATTGTTTATGGTGAAAGCAGCTTCATCACTTAATGGCTCAGTTTCTCACTCCAAATTGTTGAGTTGTCCAACGTTTTGCGATAATCTGCACACTTTCCCAAAATGTCCAGTCTGTCGACATTTTCTGTATTATTTTCCTTTTTGCTGGGCATTGTCCTTTATGTGGGAAGCTTCCACCACAGTTGCGACACATGGTCTCTCCCTGATTGTGATTGAGTGGTGGGCTGATTCGTCTGTATGACCCTTGACCACGGGATGATTGATCACAATACTGAGGACTGTCACAAAAGTGATGGGTATTTGTTGGTGAGTTCCTCTGTTTGTTCTTGCTGGAAACATGGAGAGCATAGAATGAACTTGCAGCTGAAGCCATGCTTTTTCTCCATTTCTGATGCCTGATTTAAGTGTGTTCAAAGGTACGAGCTTCATCAAGTAGTTTGGACAGGGTCATGTCACTGTGGAGTGCTGTTCTTCTCAGTTTTGAGGACCTACAACCGTGCATGATTTTGGTCAGAATTTCCCTGTCTTTGTTGTTTCCAAAGTCACACGAACTAGCAAGAGAACGTCGTCTGGTGTAAAAAGAGTAAAATAGACTCCCCATCATTCTGCACTGCTTGTCAATACCTCAAAATTTTGATGGCCATTTTTTTTTCTTGGGAGTGAAATAGTCTTCAGTAGAAGTTTTGGCTTTGTCATAATCGTCGTCTGCTCCATTGTCTTCTGTGAAGCTGTCAAAAATATCGTGAGCGTCGTCTCCCATATAATGTAACAAAACAGCTTTCTTTCGTGTATTGTTGGTAATATCCAGTCCCCACAACCTGTTTTCAAACTTTGCAATCCATTTTGACCTTCTACCCCTAACGGATTGTTATCTTTGTACACAGAAAACTTCGGGAAACTCAGTAATAAAACCATGATGATAATGAAAATGAAAGTAGATAACGGACTTCCGTTTCGATCAACGAAGTTTCAATGTTAATATGTACTTATCTGTCTTGCAGGTTGTCGACCTTCATCCTCGTCGGCATTTCGGTTGATTCTTTTCCTCGGGTAACAGCTAAGAACTCGTGTAAGAATGAAAACTGTTTTTATTAAGCTATAAAAAAACACTAGTTTTTTCATAGCTTAATGGGCAGCAAACGTTGGACCACATGTATATTCATGTAGTGATGTAAGTGACGTAAACGTCACATGATTTAAAAAAATGTGATCATGCAGAAAGAGTTGATGTGTTTACTTTCGATACAATACTTAAGAAAGAGATAATGATTTTGTTTTCTGGCCGTGTACGGAAAAATATATAAACATCAGATACTGACCTAATAATTGAACAAATCCAACAATTATTGTGTGAAGAAGTGAACAGGTACCATCACAGATGTAAATTACAAGTTGAAAAAAGCATAGTCACAAGCGTTGGTTAAACTGTTTTAAGCTTATGTACTGTGATTTGTCATAGTCAGTTCACTCCATCCACTTGATTCAGAACAAAGTGTGATATGTCTTTTTACTCATGACCCGGTCGTCTGAAATGCTCTAGAAACGCTTCATTGTGATCTCTCTAATTGCTTTCATACTGTGTTGTAAGCACCGATAAAATTGGAGTTTGTTGGCTTCCCCCCCCCCCCCCCCCCCCCCCAATCATTTACATTTAATGATACAGAAAATAATAGGTCAGGTGGTCGAAATAGTTGGCGTCTAATTGTGGAGCCGACCGTCGCACAACTTAGAGTGAGGGATTTCACAACTTGAATGCTCTCTTTGTCCACCAGCAGTAAATGGGTATCTGATTCAGGACATGTAACATAGCCAGCAGCAGAAGGTGGGTGGGCTCCTACTGCCATGATGCCATGTACCGGACATGAGGACTTCTGATAGTTCACAGCCTTACGGCCATTAGGTTATGCGGTTTAAAACCAAATTATACAGAAATAGGATGACAACAAGGATTCGGTTAGCGAGCAGAACCTACACAGCGTTCAGATCACTGTGAGGCAACTGGACTCACTGTAGCAGAAGCCCTGGTAGGATTGCAGCTGAGAGAATGGTAACAGAATTTTAAAAATGAGGAGCAAAGCAAACATGTCTGTCTCACCGGCCTGAATAATCTATAACTGACTGATTCAATTACCCAGCAAAAGAATTTATACTGTCTGAGCAGATTTACCTGTCTCCCGTGTCAACAGCTAACTCTTTATATTCTGTAAACAAGTGGGGTATGTTTTGCTCCCATAAGGAAACCTAACACAGAGTAACTTTTATTCAAGACTGGCACAGCCTTTTAAACTTGAATAAAGTCAGACAAATACATAGACGAACAATCTAACAGTGGGGGAAAAACAAGCACAGGCCAACAATTGAACTGTCTGGCAAAGATTTGGACTTGAGGGGAGGGGAGAGGGGAGTTTGAAGATGGAGAAACTGGGAAATTTAAAAGAAAAAAAAAATTACAGATATGAAAACTCTTCACTAGCTGCATAAGGGAACCATCGCAATCCCTTTTGAAGGCTCCCTTATGCAGCTAGTGAAGAGTTTTCATATCTGTAATTTTTTTTTTTAAATTTCCCAGTTTCTCCATCTTCAAACTCCCCTCTCCCCTCCCCTCAAGTCCAAATCTTTGCCAGACAGTTCAATTGTTGGCCTGCGCTTGTTTTCCCCCACGTTAGATTGTTCGTCTATGTATTTGTCTGACTTTATTCAAGTTTAAAAGGCTGTGCCAGTCTTGAATAAAAGTTACTCTGTGTTAGGTTTCCTTATGGGAGCAAAACATACCCCACTTGTTTACTGTTTATCGTTTACTGTTCCCTACCTCATTTCATTTCCGATCTTTGTATTCTGTTACTTACGACTTTGTGAAAATAACCATCATCCTTGATTGCATGGTATTTTTGTTATACCTCGAGGCAAAACAAACCACACAAAAAAGAAAGAATGTGAAGCAAAAATACGCAGGACAAAAGACACAACCAGAATTGGAACATTACAAAATAGCAAAGCCACAACAAATAACAAGAACAACTGATCTATTTATTACGTAATAAAGTTTGTACAGAAGTTAGTTTAGAACTTGGTTAAGACCTTTACGAGAAAGTATCAAAATTCAGTCGAAATTGATTCAGAACGTATTGATGACCTCATATATTTTTTGTGCATGGCATCTTGAGAACTTTGTGAAGAAACGATATAATAAATTGGTTTAGAATTTTATCCAAATTTTGTTAAGACATTTATGAGAATGTGGTCAACAGTTCAATAAGTAACTGTTTGGACTGTTTTAAGTCAAAGCTATGGATTCTGCTAACGTACAGACATTTGTGGTCTGTAATGTGGTTTGGACACGATCCAGCTTAGGGCGATTTTGTGGAGCCAGAAGGAACATAACAATATTCTTCTCAGATGATCATGCAGTCAAATCACAACATTATGAATTTGTCTATATAGTAAATGCGTACATGTTTGACAAGCCGGCCGAATGTTCTCGATTCCATTGAGCAAATAAAAGGTAATTTTGTCGATGTTGAGCCTAACTTCTTTGGGTCCTTCAAGTGGGCGAACCCAGACATCACCGGTGGGGGCACACCCCTAGCTGGATGCTGAAAGAGGGAGAGCCACTGTGATGTAATTCGCATGTCCAGGGGGGATAGTAACAAGTACATATCAACCTGCCGATCATAGGTGAGAAAGGCATCCTGCCTCCACCACCAGCTACTCACTGGGTTCTCCAGTGGGACTGAGGAGAAGCAATCGTGGCAGGTGGCCGTCGCATTCAATGGCCGTCAGCCTGCAGGTGACCATTCAGCCATGCTTGTCCTGAGGGATGAATACCTTCGGAAAGGCTTTAGTCTGTTAGGTGGTTTGCACTTTGTCAGATACAGATTGAAGTAAACACGTGAAGCGTCAGTCCTATTCTGGGCTGTTAGTACAATGGGTAGAGTCGGACAATCGAACTTGAGTTAGAATTGGATGTTATGTATTAACAACTCGGTTCCCAACTCTTTGTGTTGCATGTGTAGGAATGCACCAGCGATTCCATTGGTGGAACCAAATTAACACGGAGATTCGTTGGTTGCAACTCTCAATTGTTTGTGATAGTTGTTGTGATGTGATAGTTGTGACGTGATGAAATGTGTGTGTGTGTGTGTGTGTGTGTGTGTGTGTGTGTGTGTGTGTGTGTGTGTGTGTGTTTAGATGACTAGTGATTCCATAGGCTGAATCAAAATAACTCAGATATTTATCGCTGTAAATTGTTGTGCAGGTGACCATTCATCCATGCTTGTCCTGAAGGAGGAATACCTTCGGGAAGGCTTCAACCTATTAGGTGGTTTGCCCCTTGGCAGTTACAGATCGTAGTAAACACGTGAAGTATCAGTCCTGAATTGTGGAGAACTCTGGGCTGTTAGTACAATGGGTAGTCTCCAAGAATCGAACGTGAGTGTGCCAGTGATACCATTGGTTTACCAGTATAACTCAGGTTCTCTTTGTTTGAGAATGGTTAAAGGACGGTCGGTAAACCAGGAAATGGATGACTCACTTAGGGAAAGTGAGCTCATCCTGTCTTGCCGAGGGCTCGGGAAGATACGGCGAGGTAAAGTCAGGGCCGAAAACCTTGAAGTAATTCGGAGGTTTGCTGTAGCCTCGGAACCGATGATGGTAGAGAACTGTCTCCTCTGTGGGGACGGTAGGCAATAAGACGTGTCAGCCTGTTGAGGCCTAGTCAGGGAGCTTCCAGCCACGGCATGGTGTCTGCAGCAATAGAGGACCTGAAGGACAGGCCGACAGGAGCCCTTTCTGTTAAGATGGCGAAGTGCAGTGGAGTCTGGGAGACTCGGTCCGAGGGTACAACTCGAGCTACGCTGCCAGTGTACACCAACTGGGATTTGGCCAATCGGGTGGACGCAACAGTGTGGCAGCTTCAGCGATCATAGTGGATCTGAGTGATTAGAGAACTGGCTGGTCTACGCAAGGAACGCTGGCAAGTTCTGAACATTTCTTTCTTGCGTTCCCAAGCGTGTAACCAGAATATTGGAATGCTGTCTTTCCTGGTTAATTAAGAATGACTGAAAAAATGGGATGCAGTTAATGGCTTATCTGTATGATGTTTTCATGTTCATATGATACAGATAAATGTACTGTGTGGTGACGGGTGGGGGCTCGGAGTCATGATTAATGAAATTCCATTTTTTAGTAAAATGTTATTGGTTTCCCGTCACCTTCGTGCGGGCCCAACGTGAGTGAGAGAGTGCGTGTGCCTGTGCGAGAGCAAACGTTGTTTGTGAAGATAAAAAATTATGAATGTTTCTGTCCATGCCCCCTGCATCCCTGTATATGATGATCATATTTCAATTACGAGGGGGAACGTTGGAAACCCGTCACAACATGAAATAGTTATATTCTCTGATGGCTTATTCACAAATAACGTTCGTTTATGCAGCACCTCTGCTCTCTAGGAAAAGAAACACGATTCACACACGCACGCAACACACACACACACACACACACACACACACACACACACACACACACACACACACACACACACACACACACACACACACACACACACACCACACACACGCACGCACGCACGCACGCACATACATACACACACACACACACACACACACACACACACACACACACACACACACACACGCACACACTTACTCACTCACTCACTCACTCACTCACTCACTCTCTCACTAAAAGCAGATAATGAGATGGAGCCTGGTTAAAGATTGACATACCAGAATGGCTGGTATATTGACTTTGCTATAACGACTGTAGCATCATGACGTGCCTGCCAATAGCCATGTTTGATGCTATACAGGAATTCAGAACTGGGTGCATGCTGCCACTGTCTTGACTCACGTGTTCTCTATTTTTTTTAATTAGTATTACCTGTTCAAATATTTTTTTCAATTGAATTGTTTAGCCACAGTTTGGTATTATTTCTCATGCTGTTTCTAAGACTTCGCTCTTATAGAACCTGCATTAAACTTAGCTTACATTTGTATAAAATCTGACGTTTCTGGTGTAGGTGTCTGAACAGACTTCAATGGGACAATCATAGTTAGGCCCAATGTTCAATAGTGTGGTTTTGTTGCATGGTTAATGTTGGTAGAGCAAAGACTCCAATACCATATTGAAGACTAGAACGTTTGAAATTTCTGTGTGTACGACATGAAAAAAATAGCCCACCAAATAAATCTTGAATAATTTTGGCCATCGAAAGTAATTTGTGTTAAAGATGGATATCTAACACACACACACACACACACACACACACACACACACACACACACACACACACACACACACACACACACACCTACATCATGTATACATACTAACACAGGCACAGAAAGAACATTAAGTGCGAGGTTACAAGGTATATTTCTCCTCATCATGACCATTACTGATGCTGTCGTTTGCATTTCCTGACTTTATGTCGCTTAACTATACAATATTACCCATCAATACACGAATGAATGAATATTTTCATTAAAAAGAAATCCTGTTGCCTAAAAGGCAACTCAGTTACTCTGCCACCTGTGAGACAGAGTGATCAAGACAGCTTGAAGTTCCTTGCAATCTGTTTGTTGATGAGATGATCCCAACACGTGACACTGAATCTTTCACCTCTTCTGAATCTGCATGTCCTTAGGTGCAAGTGTAGAATTATCGTGAAGACCAGGAACAGCAGAATAGTAAATGTTAAAGGAATCAATCTGACCTACTGAGATAAGCAGGCCCTAGTCATCAGATAATCAATGAATTCTGTTCCTGGAATATTCAACACAGATCCGTCAACAATAGCTGTCAATGTTCTCTGGGCTATCTCTTGTTGTAAATATAGATAGCAAACTTATCATAGAACGGACCCTGGACCACAACACTAAAGTTTATATCACATCTTATCAGCTTTTTTCACTTTTTCAAAATCATTTATGATCTTGTCGATTTATTGATGCATTTCTTAATTTGTTTGTTTATGTACTCATTATATGTGTTGTTTGGTTTAATCTTTCATTCGTTTGTCTGTAACTTCTTGGCGTATTTAGAAGAAAGAAGGGAACGTGTGCATTTCTTTTGCTGCAGCTGACGACAGGACCATTTAAACAGACGGTTTCACTCCTAGTAAACTTCAGTCATCACTGTTTACCAATGGCCGTTCTTAAATTCACGTTGGTAGCAGCTTTTACATTATATGTTAGTGTGTCCACTGCAAACTAACACAAGATATTATTAACATTACTGGCACTAAAAACCACAGACGGACTTTTAATCGTGTAGAATTGCCCGAAAATCCACATCAGTTTCTCTTAATGTTGCTTTTCTGAATTTGCTACCTGTTAGACAATACAGGTAAAAGTTAACGGCGCTGTTGGAAAACAACAGGACATGGCTGACTGCATGAAAGACCCTATACTGGCCTTCCGAAATCGGGTCATCCAACACAACATATCGGGATGTGATGAAATATATGTTGACTGGTGATGTGAGGAGGAAAAAAACGACATTCACAACAATTAGGCAGACAGTCAACGAAGTCACTTTGTGTTGTCTGGAATCTTGGGTGGCCTGTTGCACAGGAAGACGCGTGCTTGCTCTGACAGATTTGACCACCGTCCACAGAAGAACGGTGTTACTGACTCCCAGCAACATGAAAGGTAGAACACAACTTTCACACAGATCTATCCAAGGCCAAATCGTGTTAAAAAACCAAAGGTACGCTTCATTTTCGCAGCACGTATAAAAACAAGATCCAATATCATATCCATAGAGAAGGTGACCATGAATCAGAGTGATAACAAAGGTCATTATACCAGCTGTCATTCGCGACTTTCCCTTCGTCCACACAGCATTGACACGAAGTGGCCACAGCACAGAAGCTGCTCTTAGCATGGAGAGTGCCACAAGCATCCATGGAGATAAGGTCTTCGTCGTGTAAAACATCATCATGTACATTTTACAGGGCCAGGAACCGAGTACAGTAAAGTGTGGCAAATCGAACTGTTTTTGGATGACATTGCTCAGGGGTAATTCAATTAATACCAGTAGATCAGAGCAGGCCAGAATTTGGAAGAAAACACTGGACGTGGATGCCGGAAGACGAAGCATGATCACAATGATCATAACATTCCCATATATTCCAAACACACACACAATAGGACTTACCTATGTTCCAGATCATGGCTGAAATCCTTAGAAATAGTTCAAATTGATCATGCTGATGATTCTGTTCGAGACTAGTAGAGTTCTCCATTGTTCTGCAGTCTGACAACACCAGGATAGCTGATTCAGTCCAGATGCCGTACTTGTTACGAATCTTCATTCATCCGTGGAACCCCTTACAACTGTCATGTCTGCGATGGTCATGGCATGTAGACTGGTGTACTGCTGGTCAGATTGCCAGCACTTAAATTTAGTAACAGCCCTTGTTTAAATCGAAGGTACCGTGAGAGCAAGTTCTGGTATTAGTAGTGCTGAGAGTCTCATCAGCCTAATTCACTGATTTTGAACGCGCCCTGAATATTTACGGAAAATGTTCACTGAGATCCGACACGCTATAACTTGTTGGGTTTTTTTCCTGTGTGGTTATAGGTTGCAGTCTGCTGAGTTACTTGTGTTTCAATCCGTTGGGTGTTATGTATTCCGTCATATAGTTTTGTCCTATGTTGCGCTGCGTTTTTGTGCAACGTTATTCTATTTTTCACAGGATTGTGTTCTGCGTGTTGATATGTTGTGTTCTTTTGTGTTGATGTGTTGTTGTTGTGTTATCCTGAGCTGCGTTTTATTATGCCTTGTTGTGCTGTGAGGTGCTGCGTTGCGTTGTGTAACATTTGGATTGTGTTGTGCTGCGCTGAGTTGTTGTGGTGCGTTATGTGTGTGCTCTTGTGTTCTGTAGTTTCGTGTTGTATTGTCTTGTATCTTTGTCCTTTAATGGACTCACTCAATGTTTCCACGAAATAGTGCCTTTGTATTTGCGTGTTCATTTGACTACTGAATCGATTGGTCGGTGACACCAGTGACAGCCAACGTGTTGCCCATGTACAGGAGAACATATGCTGTCACCTACAGAGTGGAAAAGAGATCTGGTGAATCGTGCACACCACAAACAACGGTCAGACTCACGGATCCGTCATCCTATTGCGGGTGATAGTTTTCTCCACACCTTCATATCACCCTTCCCACGTGACCAGAGAGGATGTACTCTCCGTCATGTAGGTAAAATCCAATGGTTCACTCTTTGTCCTGTCAGGAATCTGACCCCAGCATGTGAAGAACGAGGAACGTATTTTCAGGGAACATGTGGACCGTCGGTGAATCTTCTCCGGGTTCCAATCTCAGACAATTGGAATATTTTGTGGTGTACTAGTACAGTGAAAGAATGCAAAAAACAAACATACATACATACAAATACATACATACATACATACAAATACTCAACA
>CM031613.1:42663884-42666384 GCA_018398815.1 Conus ventricosus
TAAAGTATATGCCATTAACATACTAATGATCTAGACACAGAAGAAGAAAGTTTATATAAAGGAAGGGGGAGAGAGAGAGAGAGGGGGGGGGGGAGAGAGGGAGAGAGAGAGAGAGATGGGGGGAGGGGAGGGAGAGACGGAGATAGGAAAAAGGGAGGAGACAGACAGACAGATTGACTCAGAGAGACAGACAGAGAGACAGACAGAGAAACACACACACACACACACACACACACACACACACACACACACACACACACACACACACACACACACACACACACACACACACGACTGACGGACGGACGGACAGACACACACGACTGACGGACGGACAGACAGAGGTCTCAGAAAGACTACCCGACGAAGACAGGGACAAAATAGAGAAGTCGAGCAGAAACAAGAGTATATTCGTTTTTATTTCATTAACAATTAAATCAGCTGGAATAATCGCCTTGACTTTGATCAAAGCATCATGTTTGGACTTATGCGCCTTGTTTACATTTCTGAAGCTTCGTTAGTTTGTTTGTTTTATCCCATTTCCTGTTGATCTGATGGTTCAGGTCTTACGCCGTCCGACTGAGTTTTGATTAGTTAAATGTGTTGCAAAATCCAGCTTTGTTAGTGGGTGTTTTTCCCTCAAGGATTATGTCACAAACGAATTGAGGAACAACAACTCGTGTCAAAATAATCATGCAGCGCGGTATTTCGGGTGCTTTCCTTTCGTCATACAGTCGTGAAAAATATATTTTGAAGCTTTTTCGCAAGTGAAGTCTTTTCAAAACATGTTGTAATCTGGCGAATTGCATATTTTGTATTCCGCATAATGAGCTAATGAACAGCGCTGTTGACAGAAACCTGCCTGTGCTTCACTTGATGGTCACAAAGCAGACGAGAATTAGACAGATTTATTTCAAATTCTTAACTTAAGGAACAAAAGAGAATGTTGTGAAGAGAGTTGTTCAATTGCCATGTAATCTGCGGGGTGCAAAACCGAAGATTGACAGAAACAGGCAGGGACTACCTTGCAGACAGAATTCACTGATGACATAGTTTGTGCCCTGGTGGAGAAGCCGAGAGTTCAGTGAAACGGCTTGAGCATGAAACATTTTGCCAAAGAGAAATCGTGTGATACACTTGCAAAGAAAAAGCCTTGAAATACGTATTGCCCTCAATTGTGTGGGCCTCTTTGCGATGGGAATTTCAGGCAGAAACAGTACTGTGTGACACAGGCTTCAGAAAGTCCAGATTGAAACCTGGTTTTCTGGACAGCCGAGTCATTAAAGTCTTTGACCTGGTTTCCTGGTTAGTAGCTGATAAGCTCTTACCGGTGATGTTTATTTCAGATGGAACAGGCACTCTTTCACTACTGGAACCACACGCCTGCCTTCGTCACCACCACTCTGCCCACCACCACCACCTCCAACCAGTCCATGAACGAGTCCTTCTTCGACCCCGAGGAGAGCTCTGCCTACGTGATCATGAAGAGGCTGCAGACAATCCTGATCCCTGTCATCTGTGTCCTGGGCATCATTGGGAACCTGCTGGCTGCTGGCACCTTCTCCAGCCCCAACCTGAACAGCACGTTCTGCTGTTTCCACCTGGCCTCCAAGTCCGTCAATGATGTGGGGTTTCTGGTGTCTCTCTTCGTCATCTGGCTGCACAGGCTGGGAGTCACGTTCTTCGCCAATCCGGGGTCTGTCAGATCACCGTGTTCCTGACCTATGTCTGCGGGTGTTTGTCGGTGTGGTTCGTGGTGTGCATCACGGTGGAGAACTTCATACGGTTCACCAAACCTCGGCTGATTCAGAAGTACTGTACCTTGCTGGTGGCCAAGCGCTTGGTGGTGGGGGCTCTGGTGGTGACGGCCGCCCTGTACAACTTCTCTCTGTGGACCACCGGGGTGGTGGTGGGGAGGACGGCAAGCGGCACTGCACCAGTCTCACCCGCTTCCAGAACATCGTCATGGCGACCACGGTGATCGACACCACCTTGACGCTGGTCATCCCCTCCATTCTCATGTTCTTCGTCATCCTGGCCATCATCTTCAAGTCGATGGAGTCCTTCGAGAGGAAGAAGAGACTGGGCGTCAGCATGTCCCGGGAAAGACAGAAGAAGCGACTGACCCCGGAAGGTAAGATGACCACCTTCCTCTTCGCGCTCTCCGTCATCTTCCTCCTCCTTAACCTCCCCACCCACGCCATCCGTCTCAAGATGCTGATTCACGTCTACGTCCAGCATCGACTGCTCACCTACTCCGACGTGACTCTGCAGCGTTTCTTCGAAGTTCTCCTCTATCTCAATTTCTCCACCAACTGTCTTATATACTTACTGTTCGGAGAACGCTTCCGAGCAGAGTTCAAGGTGATGTACTTGAGGAGGTGCTACCCTCCTCCGAGATCAGAAGACGTGCGGTCGGGAAAAGAGGTGGAGGAGGAATACCCAAGTATGACGGAACAGAGCGTGGGCTCGGGCATCCTGCTCCACCAGAGAGGCGCCG
>CM031613.1:42671384-42678884 GCA_018398815.1 Conus ventricosus
GCTTGCTGAAGGCTCATTTTGAGAAGCATTTATTTCATTTTTTCCCCATCCACCCACTCAAGCACATACTGTTAGTTAGGCAGAATCATCTGCCACTGCAGGTATGAATGCGTATCTCCCCTATTTCTTCAATCAAAGACATAAGAGCAAGCTTTCTTTATAATTCAATATTTCTTGCAGTCATTGCAACACCAAGCTGCTCTGTAAGTTGCTGGAACGGTGCTCGGTACTTATCCTTGGAATTTATTAGTTTGTTGTATATATATATATATATATATATATATATATATTTTATATATATATATATATATATATATATATATATATATATATATATATATATATTTATATTATAGGCTCATATTAAGAAGCATTTATTTTATATTTTTTCCCCATTCATTTTAGTCCCTTGCGGATTCATTCCAAGAACTGGCCCTCAGCACTTGTGTCTTAAGAGGATATCGTTTATATTTTCTACTTTTCACAAGAAAAATGTAGCTTGTTTTGCTCTTTCATGATTTTTTTTTTGCTTCTTAGGTGGCACCTTTGGTTGGTTTTTTGAAAACTCAACAAACATACTACGGTATTGCACACCAGCCTTTTCTGGGATTGCATTCTTCTTAAAACTGAAAAGGCAGAGGAGTCAAATTACCACTTTCCGCGGTCACTGAGGAGAAACAACCAGGTTTCGAAATATCGGTATATGACCAGGAGTTATATGTTAGTGAGTTTCCCTCCCCATTGGAGGATGTCTCCCCCTTGGAGACTATAAGCTTGCTGAAGGCTCATGTTGAGAAGCATTTATTTTATATTTTTTTCCCCATTCACCCACTCAAGCACATACTGTTAGTTAGGCAGAATCATCTACCACTGCAGATATGAATGCTTATCTCCCCTTATTTCTTCAATCTAAGACATAAGAGCAAGCTTTGTTTATAATTCAATATTTCTTGCCGTCATTGCAACACCAAGATGCTCTGTAAGTTGCTGGAACGGTGCTCGGTACTTATCCTTGGAATTTATTAGTTTGTTGTACATATATATATATATATATATATATATATATATATAAGAAGAACAAATAAAAACTCGAAATCCAGGTAACATTGTCTTCAAGATTTGCAAAATTTTCGCCGTAGCTTCGTCAGAGCTGAAACAGAAACAACGCATCGCAACTGCAATTAAAACAATAATAAAAATTAAAAGTTAAAGATTAAATTTTAAAATAGGAGGCAGAGGGGGAGGGGGGGGGGGGGGGAGAAGGGGAAAGAAGGGGTGTGGTGAGGAAACATTTTGGGACACTGCACACAACATTTCACACTTGCAGCTTTCTTCTGTTAAAATGACTGTCATTCTCCTATTACGATCTTAGTAAAAGCACATGTACAAACCAGAATCTATCCACTGGGAGGAAAATAATTCCAGCAATATCAAGGATTTCAGTGTGAACCCCACCAAATACCATAAAGGACAGAAGGGAAGAGAGAGAGAGAGAGAGAGAGAGAGAGAGAGAGAGAGAGAGAGAAAAGGGGGAAGCGCGCGTGCGTGAGAGAGAGAGAGAGAGAGAGAGAGAGCGAGAAGAGAGAGAGAGAGAGAAGAGAGAGGAGAGAAAAGAGAGAGAGAGAGCTAGGGGGAACTATCTTGTTACTAAATACTCATACAATATATGTGCTAAATCTAACCTTTTAAAATTTTTTTAAAACTTTAATAAATTCTACACCCTCTCAACAGTCATTTCAAAATCCAGCTCGATGCTGTCGATTTAGATCCGTCATTTCTACTGGTGAGTTGTGCAATTTCAGGCAAATCCACTGAAATACAATCGACTGTGACAGGCAATGAAGGGATTAATCAAAGAAAACCGGCAAAAAAGGACTGAAGGTCAGCTAAATTGTGATTAAAGCCCACCCGACCACCAAGGCCATATCTAGGTGAAGATGGGGGACCCCGTCCCAACTTTGAATTCTATTTTGTCGTTTGGAATGTGCGGTATTTGTACATAATCAGGTATGGAGTTTTTGTACATAGTCGTGGTAATATTTCTGTGATCTGCTTATGTTGTTGTTATTGTTGCTTGCAGTTCCTTACTCTGTATTTCGCGCGCACGCGCGCACGCACGCACGCACGCACGCACGCTCGCACGCACGCACGCACGCACGCACGCACGCCGCACGCACGACACACACACACACACACACACACACACTCACACACACATACACACACACGCACGCACGCATTCAAACACACACACACACACACACACACACACACACAACACACAAAACACACACCCCACACACACACACACACACACACACTCACACACACACACTCACACACACACAAGCACGCGAACAAACACATCCACACACACCTGTCCTGCACGTCACTACATGGCCATCAGTTGAAATATGGCTGAATGTCATGGATGACCAAACCCATGTTTTTTCATCGATCAAGTACAAAAGACTCAAAGAACATAACTGAAATGCAATCATTATTTCATGCCACATCCTTTCAGCATAACGATGTAAATAGACCGTTGTGTTGTGGCCAATTTCTGTAGCAACTTAATCCGCATTTTCCCGTCGTAAGTCATTATCATTTGCCATAGTCGTCGTTGTTTGTCGTCGTCGTTGTCGTCGTCGTCGTTGTCGTCGTCCCTCGTTGTCGTCGTCGTCGTCGTCGTCGTCGTCGTTTGTCGTCGTCTCGTCGTCGTCATCATCAATCATCATCTTTATCCACATCATCATCAGCATCAGCATCATCATCTTCTTTGTCCCGTCAAAATACACATATATGTATGTATAGATAGATAGATAGATTTTAGATAGATAGAGAGAGAGAGAGATAGATAGATAGATAGACTACATACATACATACATACATACATACATACATACATAACATACATACATACACACATGTATGAATTTTGTATTATGTAGTATGGCCTTTATCTCATTTATCATTATTGTCGTCATCATCATCATCATCATCATAATTTTTTGTGTGTGTTTATTTGTTTTTTTGTTATATCAGTAGTAGTAGTAGTAGTAGTAACAGTAGTAGTAGTAGTATAGTAGTAGTAGTAGCAGTAGCAGTAGCAGTAACAGAAGGAGGAGGAGAAAGAGAAAGAGTAGTACGCCCCGAACTGGTTCACCAGCGTTAAAAGTTTTCAATAGAAATCATATGGGGACAGACAGATAGGCAGACAGACAGAGAAAAGACCGACTGACCAATAAGTAAGATAGATAGATAGATAGATAGATAGATAGATAGATAGATAGATAGATAGATAGATAGATAGATAGGTGCACGTGCGAGTGTGTGTGTGTGTGTTGTGTGTGTGTGTGTGTGGTGTGTGTGTGTGTGTGGGTGTGTGTTGGTGGTGTTGTGTGTGTGTGTTGCCTACGCGGGCGTACGTGAGTGCGTGCGTGCGTGCATGCGCATGCGCGCGCGGAGTCCTATGCGACATGATGCGTCAGGGGTATAATGTAAAATATGAATTAATGTGAAGCATTTGTGTAAAATGTGGTGCTTTCCCAAAAACTTTTTTTTTGATGTTCGACAAGTATGTAGTGTATTTCCCTTTGATGTAATTTGTTTTTTGTTGTTTTACGTGTGGTATCATTTGTGAATTTGGATGCGGCATTGGAGGACACATTTTCATGATGTCATATTTATATTATGCCTGATGTCATGTCTGGTGTTATGTTCTGACGTTCTTTACGTACAATAATGCTTTGTTCCAGAAAATGAAGTGTTTTTTGTCCCCTAAGTGGTAATACTTTCCTTTGAAAGAATCCGTGCACGATTATCTAAAAAAAATGTTTACAGCCTGTTCCCATGTCCTAGATACTTGTTTTTCATCTGGCAGTGAGTGTTGATAAACATTGAGAAGGGATGGGGAATGGGAAAAGGTGGATGGAGGTGGGGGTGGGGAAAGGGATTGGAGGGAGGAGAGGGGTTGGCCCTGAAGGTAACATCTCATTGAAAAACAAACAAACAAACAGAAACTGTTAGTGTTGATAGAATCGAACTCGTTATCAATCCATCCGGTATACTATACATTTAAGTTAATATACATTAGCATATGGTTTCTGTTTGTTATAGCTTGGATTGTCACACAACAAAATATAAAACCAAACAGAACACACAAATAAGAATCTCGAATAACCAACCAACAAACAACAAGTACACACGTAGTGGAGTTCAATACATCAGACAAAAAAAGGAAAGCATTTTATTACATATGGAGCAACAGATCAATTTGTAAGGATTGTTTTTCTCGTATAGCTGAGTTCACACCAGAGAGGAAATGAACGTATCTTTCTTCTACTTGAATTGTGGATAAGTGTATTAAAATAATTCTTTTTTTTTCCTTTTCTATTCTCTTCTTTTCTTTGTTCTACTTAAATTGTGGATAAGTGTGTAAAAGAAATTCTTACTTTTCGTTTTATATTCTCTTCTTTTTTTTTCTTCCCCTTTTTGACCTTAATTTTCAAACATGATAGGGGTGTGATAAATGTATGTGGTGTGATACGCAATTGTACCTCGGGCGTTAGCATCTGCACATTCGGAAGAAAACACGTGCATACCGACAATGTATGGACCAGTTCTAAGATTATATGCGAAGCCCAGCTTACAATATTATTCGTGGAATCATTTCTTATTTAAAATCAGAGGACATCTGTAAACAACAGATTGTCCATATTGGATTGACATGAAATCAGCATGCAGGTAGTACAAACGAACTGTGTATATTTCAATCGAAAGTGGTTTTCCATCTAAGCCAAGCAGCATGAGCGGTCTTTCGGCTGAGACACGTATCGTTTTCTGTCGGTATTTCTGAGGTTTTTACTCTCTTTAGTCTTTAACAATCAACTTCTTATCCTACTTCATGTCGTGTCTACTTGTTTTTGTGTTTTCGGGGGAGGGGGTGGTGGTGGTGATTTTATTAACGACGAAGTAACCTGGATGTCTATTGACAAGGAGGATACTCACCTTTTCTACGTGTTATCAGGTATATGTTGAAGGAGAACAGAGATGAGAAGCCAGCGCAGAGGCGCAGTAGTCAGCGCCGCGGATTCTTGACCCTGCCCGAGGCTGGAAGCGCAATGAGAGTAAGCGTAGAACATAATTATCTTCAGATTCTCATCGACCAGCGTAACAAAATCACCGATGCTGTGGCCATTCCTATCTTGCTCCCGTGTTCACCTTGGTTTCGATTTCCTCTCTTCATCTCTACCTCGGGCAAGTTCAGGTCGAGGTCGGCAATTCATTATGACTGTCATTGAAAGGATGCGGTGATACCCTCTGGAGGGACAGTTCTCTCACGCAGGCTCCGAGACTGAGCTACTATTGTTGTAGGTAGGGTTGTTCAGTGGGCAGCACCGTGCGCATGCTTGATCAGAACAGCACAACTGAACGCCACAGAAGTAACTCGACACCAGCGCCATGTCCCCTCTGGCGGTTTGGGTTGTAACAACTTGACATGGACTGCTCCCTGTGGATTGCTGGTTCAGGGGCAGTGACCGGACATGTCAGATCGTGGCTGTGTACGACATGAGAATGACGGAAGATGAGAAGGGGGGGGGGGGGGAGTGCCGAGAGAAAGCAAAATATCTTACACAAGTGAGATAGGCGGGGTGAGGGGGTGAGACGGGACGGGGTGGGGGTGGGGGGGGTGATGGGGTCGTGGTGAAGGTTGGAGTGAAGGCAGGGAGCGGGGAAGTGTGTGCTGTCTTTGGGGGGTGGGGGTGGGGGGGGGGGGGGGCATGACTTTATGGGGAAGGCAGAGAGGGGTGTATCATTAAAGTGACAATCCTCGTTGTCTTTAACTTTGTCTTTTGAAGTGAAAGTCACAAATCAGACGACCGACTAAAACTGAAAACACAATCCTAGATCATAATCCGACTTTGAAAAAAAAATCCGACTATTGAAGAGAGAAAAAAAAAAAAGGGGGGGGGAGGTGGGGCGGTGGAAAGACAGAGCGAAATATTAAAAGAAAGAAAGGCAAAAAAAAATACAAGAAAGAAATGAAAAGAAAAGAAAAATAATGAAAAATGATTAATGAAAGAATGTCATAATGAGTCAAAACAAGAAATAAAGAAAGAATGAATGAAGAGATAAAGAGAGACAGAAGAAAGATTAAAAGCACGAATGAGAGAAAACAAAAGAATTCCACGTCTATGTGTGTGTGTGTGTGTGTGTGTGTGTGTGTGTGTGTGTGTGTGTGTGTGTGTGTGTGTGTGTGTGTGTGTGTGTGTGTGGAGAAAGAGAGAGAGAGAGAGAGAGAGAGAGAGAGAGAGCGTGTGTGTGTGTATGAGTGTGCGTGTGTGTGTGTGTGTGTGTGTGTGTGTTGTGTGTGTGTGTGTGTGTGTGTGTGTGTGTGTGTGTGTGTGTGTGTGCGCGCGCGCGCGCGTGTGTGTGAATCCACATTGAGGGTTGCTTTGTACCTTGACGATCAGGCTTTATGCATTGATAGTCATGCTTATACTGTATACTTTGTGATTTCTGTTTGCTTTATGCATTGATAGTCATGCTTATACTGTATACTTTGTGATTTCTGTTTTGAAAACAAACAGTGCCGTACTGTCTGATTTGCACACCCTTTCGTCGAGGACCTTAGACGCAACAGATTCAATTTATATTCTGAACATTACTTTGATTTCCTGTCTTTATATGAACAGACTAATGTAATATCATCGTGCGTAATTCAATACCCGGGTCGTGGGAACAGGCTGTACACACCATGAGCTTGTACTCTTTGTACAGGACTAATGCTTTGTGGTGACTGGTGGAATCTTTACCGTGCAAAAGCCACTCCCCAGTGGTCGCTGCAAACACGCAACATGGGTATGAATGATGGACAGGTCAACTCTCAAAAAGAAGAAAAGAAAAAAGAAAGAAAAAAAAAGAGAAGAAAAGATACCAAAGACCTGGGAAGTGAGTTCATGGCATATATTCCCTTTTTTTCCAAGTTGAACTTGTCTGTTGAATGCATTGGCTATTTGACCGATTGATTGATCGACTGACTGATTATAAGGTGACTAAATGATTGGTTGGTTAATTGGCTGCTTGGCTGACTGATAGAGTGAGTGAATCGTTCATTGCAGTGAGGAACGGATGTTGATGGACGGGTGTTATGTTCTGCATTGTAAGTGTTGATATCTATATATCTGTTTGTCAGTCTGTCTGTCTGTCTATCTACCTATCTATCTATTTATCTGTCTATCCATCTATATAATGTGTGTGCGTGTGTGTGTGTGTGTGTGTGTGTGTGTGTGTGTGTGTGTGTGTGTGTGTGTGTGTGTGTGTGTGTGTGTGTGTGTGTGCGATCGTCTTTCTCTCTCTCTCACACACACACACACACACACACACACACACACACACACACACACACACACACACACACACACACACACACACACACATCTTCCCTTTTCACCATGAAAAATCTTTGTTTGCATAAATGAAAAGACAATGAACTAA
>CM031613.1:42686384-42696384 GCA_018398815.1 Conus ventricosus
AGAGAGAGAGAGAGAGAGAGAGAGAGAGAGAGAGAGAGAGAGCGAGCCAAACTTGGATCGACCTTGGGTTCGTTTTTACCCACTTCAGTGTCTGCAGCTAAATGTGGCCTAATTTTCTGCACATGCCCTCAGAAAACTATTTTCTTCGCTCGATGACGTATGGTCTCTGTGGATAAAACGCGTGCACAGGTTCTTCGCCCACCTGTCCAGTTGAGGACCGATCAATATCGTCATGATTTGGGTGTGTGCGTTTTCTTGTGTGTTTTCTTGTTACTGCGAGACAGGCATAGTGGTCACACTCCATTATTAGCGTGTCCATGTCCAGCCATACTCACTGTTTTATTTTGAAGAAGTCAATGAATTCGTGGAGATTCTAACAGGGCAGAGTACTAAACATCAAAGGGAATTTCTGAGATGCTCTGACATTTTGTTACGGTGGCATCACCGCAGATTACATGCGAGCAGACAACACAAAGATTTGTTTGGCGAGAAGGGAGGATCTATACTGTAACAGTCTTTATCTACAAACCATATTTGGAAGCCCTCCATCCTTCTGTAGCTAAGACAAAACATACATCTATAAAGTAGACAATTAGCCATTTTCATCCAAGTTTTTTTTTTTCCTGTTGAAATGGACAACCTCGTCCGCCCCTCTTCATAGGGTCAGATCCATAATTCATTTATTTCTGTTGCACAAGGCAGTACATGGATGAATAAAGGACAATAATCAATTTGAATAATGGGCAATAAGTGGATGGATGAAATAATGATGGATGGAGAAATAACTGGAGGGATGTTGTGAGTGAACAGGAATAAGAGAAAAGTAAATTATGTGATTGCGTGATATTTGTTGGAATGAGAATATATTTTCAAGTCGTGTGTCCATTTGACGCTTCGGAAACCAGTCAGCCCTTTATTATTGTTTCATTCTGTGCTTAAAAAATAAGAACTGAGTAGTGTCAAGGTCACGTATCCACACTGTTTAGTATTGAGAAAAGCAATAACTGGAAGATATTGTGAAAGGTGGGGGTGGGGGTGGGGGGAGTGAACGACAGACTTCCCTCAGTAAATAGATGCTTCATACTTCGTATCTATACTCTGCACACGATCCCCTGATCTTCCTGCTTTCATCAGTAGCACCCAGTCGCGCTTCCCTCCTCCTTCCCTCCCCCCCCCCCCCCTTTCTCTCTCTCTAGTTGTGTCGGTGCTTCTATGATTGTATTTGCTGGAACCCCTTCATGAGGGCAATGGTCTAAACATGAATAAATCGTCTTGGTTCTTGAGCCTCTGTCTCTGTCTGTCTGTCTGTTGTCTGTGCGTCTCTCTCTCTCTCTCTCTCTCTCTCTCTCTCTCTCTCTCCTCTCTCTCTCTCTCTCTCTCTCTCTCTCTCTCTCTCTCCCTCTCCCCATCCCCGAAACAACAGCTCACGCTCTCCAGTCCTTCCCTTTCTTCCTTTAGTCCAGACAGCCTTGACGTTTAGCATGCTACACGGCAGATTTATGGCCGCATAAGAGAGAATGGTGCGGGAGAGACAGTGATATCTGAAGGCAGGATGTTGAAGTGTGTGGTCTCTAAGGTGATCAGAATGGTGGGGGAGAGACAGAGATATCTGAAGGCAGGATGTTGGAGTGTGTGAGTCTCTAAGGTGATCAGAATGGTGCGGAGAGACAGAGATATCTGAAGGCAGGATGTTGAAGTGTGTGGGTCTCTAAAGTCTAATCAGAATGGTGTGAGAGAGACAGAGACATCTACAGGCAGGATGTTGAAGTGTGTGGTCTCTAAAGTCTGATCAGAATGGTGTGTGAGAGACAGAGATATCTGAAGGCAGGATGTTGAGGTGTGTGGTCTCTAAAGTCTGATCAGAATGGTGTGAGAGAGACAGAGATATCTGAAGGCAGGATGTTGAAGTGTGTGGGTCTCTAAAGTCTGATCAGAATGGTGTGGGAGAGACAGAGATATCTGAAGGCAGGATTTTGAAGTGTGTGGTCTATAAAGTCTGATCAGAATGGTGCGGGAGAGACAGAGACATCTGAAGGCAGGATGTTGGAGTGTGTGGGTCTCTAAAGTCTGATCAGAATGGTGCGGGAGAGACAGAGACATCTGAAGGCAGGATGTTGAAGTGTGTGAGTCCCTAAAGTCTGATCCGTGCCAAAGACTGCTGTCGTTATTATCCACTGTACAAGGACGATGGTGTGTTTCTGGCCAACAAACAGCGCCACGAGCGGATTTGTTATTCGTTTGTTTATTTGGTTATTTGTTTGTATTGTTTAGGTTTTGATTTGCATTGTTTTGGTTTGCTTCTTTGATTTGAGGATCAGATATTGGCTGAAGTATGCTTAAATGTAATAAAAGATGGGAGAGGAACAGTGGATTGTTTTTGTTTGTTTGATTTTTTTTTTTTTTTTTTTTTTTTGGGGGGATGCAGTAGAAAGGGGAGGAGTGGGGAGCTGGACGTGACCAGGAAAGTGAAAAAAAAAGTTGTCATTTCAATGCTTAACAAATTTCCGACAGAATATGAAACAAAAACTGTACAACTAGACTGGGATCTGTGTCATGGTTCAGAGAATGCCCTACGCATTTTCACACACACACACACACACACACACACACACACACACACACACATATATATATATTTATACATATATATATATATATATATATATATATATATATATATATATATATATTATATATATATATATATATATTCAATTATAAACAAAGCTTGCTCTTATGTCTTAGATTGAAGAAATAGGGGAGATAAGCATTCATATCTGCAGTGGCAGATTATTCTGCCTAACAGTATGTGCTTGTGTGGGTGAATGGGGAAAAATAAAATAAATGCTTCTCAAAATGAGCCTTCAGAAGCTTATAATCTCCAAGGGGGAGACGATCTCCAATGGGGAGAAAACCCACTAACATATAACGCCTGGTCAGATACCGATATTTCGAAACCTGATTGTAGAAGAATTTGACTCCTCTGCCTTTTCGGTTTTAAGAAGAATGCTATCCCAGAAAAAGCTGGTGTGCAATACCGTAGTATGTTTGTTGAGTTTTCAAAAAACCAACCAAAGGTGCCACCTAAGAAGCTTAGGTATAGATATATTTGTATTGCCTGCTCCGAGGCAGCAGGCAATACAAATATATCTGCCTTCAAAAGGGATTGCGATGGTTCCCTTATGCAGTTAGCGAAGGGTTTTCATATCTGAAACATATTTTCTTAATTTCATGTTACCAGTTTCTCCATCTTCAACCCCCCCCCCCCCTCTCCTTAAGTCCAAATCCTTGCCAAGTCATTACTATAAAGACAGTTCAGTTGTTGGCCTGCGCTTGTTTTTCCCCCACTATTAGATTGTTCGTCTATGTATTTTGTCTGACTTTATTCAAGTTTAAAAGGCTGTGCTAGTCTTGAATAAAAGTTACTCTGTGTTCGCGTAGTATTTGGTAAACAGACTACTTGTGTTTCGTAATTCATTATATTCACAACAATCGAATAAGAAATGCATCTCATCTTCGAAACCATTCGAACATAACGGGCATACCGAACTCATGGTCGAATCTGATGTAAACCACCTTTTGTGTGAATATAAACCTAAGGTTCTTGTTCTAAATCTGACAAGTGAGTCCCTATGCCATTTATTAGTTATTACACCAAGATGTTTTTCAGGATATAATGAATCTTTGAAGGAGTAGTACCAGCAGTATTTATCATTTTCAACCACAGTGGAGTGCCAATTTTGCTTAAAACAATCAATCAGTCGCTGCTTAAATTCAAACAAAAACATTTTCTCACTACCTACCCCTTGTGCAATCCAAACAATGCCAAATCCATTTTCTGTTAAAACCTTTTTAACGTCCGACACCCAATTGTACACTCCTATTTCCATTTGTCTGAAAAGCATTTCATATGCCTGTCTGCATATACGATTTACTGGAAGTCGAGTTAGTTTTAGCCAGTATCTCACACATTTAATATAATTTCTAATAAATAAAGGATATCGGCCTGACTCGCCGTAACACATTTTATTTGATGAGTGTAAAGGTATGTTTAGAAATCTTTTTAATGCAAATGTGTGAATATTCTCCATTTGTTTATTTTCATTAAGTCCCCAAACTTCAGCACCGTATGATAACATGGGTTCTATTTGTGAATCAAACATTTTCCAGAATAAATTAGAATCAATCGAATTCAATCTTCTCATGGTGCGAAGAATTTCAATAACCCCTTTTCTACCCCTTCTAGCGACTTCTGTCCAGCCAGACATCAAGCTTAATTTAGTTGTAAAAACGATGCCTAAATATCTATATTTATTTGTTACCTTTATCTCCTCATCTCCATACCACCATATTTCATTTGCAGAGAGATACCCTCCCTTACGGAAAACTATAATATTAGTTTTGTCTAGATTTACAACCAATTGCATTCTATCAGCTTCAGATTTAAGTACATTAATTTGATTTTGCAACCCTATAACAGTGTCTGACAGCAATATCACATCATCGGCAAATAACAACAGAAACATTTCAATTCCTCCAGAGATTAGCTGAATGCCATGTCTTCCACGTTTTGATAACTCCACAGCAAGTTCGTTGATGAAAAATGAAAATAGTAGGGGGCTTAGCACACAACCTTGCTTGACACCTCTTGGACAATTGAAATATTGTGATAATAGGCATTTATCACGTACACAGGCTTGAACGGTATTATAGATTCCTCTCAGCGCATTATATAATTTACCATCCACACCAGATTTCCTCAGGCACTCCCATAATAGGTTTCTGTCAACTGAGTCAAAGGCCTTCCGGAAGTCAACAAAAGCCACGTATAATTTTGAATTTCTGGAGAGATATTTTTGAACTAAACAATACAAAGTGAAAATATGGTCAATGGTGCTATATCCACTTCTAAAACCCGCCTGCTCTTCAATAATTTGTTCTTCTCTTTCCGCCCATTTAGTAAGTCTTGAATTCAAAATACTGGTATAGATCTTGCCTAATACACTGGACAGACTTACGCCTCGATAATTATCTGGGTTATTGTCACCTTTTTTATGCAATGGTATTATGATGGATTTCGACCACTGAGTTGGGTTTCTCCACTTTCTCTGCCTAATCTGAACAAACTGAGGTAACACGGGGAAAATGTCGCACACTGCGCCTCGGGCGCAGGACAATTGTTTTGTGATTCCCCTGTGACACACGCGTTACCGACAATATTGCGTATACATGTTCCCGCCATTGAGGGCTCTCTCTCTCTCTCTCTCTCTCTCTCTCTCTCTCTCTCTCTCTCTCTCTCTCTCTCTTACATAAACAGAAATTCTCCCTCTCTCTCTCTCTCTCGCTCTCTCTCTTACATAAACAGAAACTCTCTCTCTCTCTCTCTCTCTCTCTCTCTCTCTCTCTCTCTCTCTCTCTCACACACACACACACACACACACACACACATGCACAAACACACACATACACACAAGAGCGCGCGCGCACGCGCGCACACACACACACACACACACACATACACACACACACACACACACACACACACACACACACACACACACACACACACACACACACCTGTACTGTTTATCCCCGTAGGCTATAAATGTGGTGTTTTACATTTATTTATTTATTTTTATTTATTTATTCATTTATTTTGTTGTTATATTACTTCATGTTTTTCATATCTATACACTTAAATTGCCCACAGACGCACGCCTTGGTATCGAATCCACAAGGTCTCTAGTGTTCTTTCCACGTCCCTTGATGTCTACCCGTCCCCCACTTCATACCCATCTGCCACCAAGAACCTAGGTCTTGTCCTGTTCATGCACCTAAAAAGCTCTACCTTAGCGCAACATGCTGACGACGTCGATGACAAATGAGAGCAGTTGTGAGTGAATGAGTGCATCTTCCGGATTCCAGAGATGCGTACAAGAATGGCATCGGAGGGAGTGAGGCAGGCGGAGGAGAAGGGGTCGACGATGGAGGTTTGTGATGGGCGTTGAGGACGATGGAGGTTTGTGATGGACATTGAGGACCCAGAGAATAGAGAACTTACAAACGGAAGTGGAGTTATATCTGATAATGATGTTTATGACTGTAGACAGACAGGTTGAAGCGTCTCTGCACATATCAACATTCCTGTATGCGTGTGAGTCGTTGATCTGAAAGCGTTCTCTGTACATATCAACATTCCTGTATGCGTGTGAGTCGTTGATCTGAAAGCGTTCTCTGTACATATCAACATTCCTATATGCGTGTGAGTCGTTGATCTGAAACTGACAAAAGTGTACAGGCTATTGAGTATGACAAAAGATGCTACCGTAAACTCTTCGACATGTCAAGCAAAGACCACCATCAGCTGGGATGAAACAACAACCAAAGTAATAACACCATTCAGCCCTATACATATGAGACATGAACCGTAACAATCGATCTTTATTTTTAAAAAAAATTAAATAAAAAAATAAAATTCAATTGCCGAAAAGGTTGTGTTCTTGCAAGATACTAAACATCAGATATGTTGATCACCATTACCCATGAACAGTTTGCGTGAACTGTCAAGCAGCGCATCGGAACATACAAACATCTGTTGACATCAGTGAAGAAACAACCACAACTACAACATCATGGCCCTGCAGCAGGGTCCTGTTGCCTTGCTGAAACAGTCCTCCGGGAACTGGCCATGCAGCAGGATCCTGTTGCCTTGCCTTGCTGAAACAGTCCTCCCGGGAACTGGCCATGCACAGGATCCTGTTGCCTTGCCTGCTGAAACAGTCCTCCCGGGAACTGGCCATGCAGCAGGATCCTGTTGCCTTACCTTGCTGAAACAGTCCTCCCGGGAACTGGCCATGCAGCAGGATCCTGTTGCCTTACCTTGCTGAAACAGTCCTCCCGGGAACTGGCCATGCACAGGATCCTGTTGCCGACCTTGCTGAAACAGTCCTCCCGGGAACTGGCCATGCAGCAGGATCCTGTTGCCGTCTGCTGAAACAGTCCTCCCGGGAACTGGCCATGCAGCAGGATCCTGTTGCTTTGCTGAAACAGTCCTCCCGGGAACTGGCCATGCAGCAGGATCCTGTTGCCTTGCTGAAACAGTCCTCCCGGGAACTGGCCATGCAGCAGGATCCTGTTGCTTTGCTGAAACAGTCCTCCCGGGAACTGGCCATGCAGCAGGATCCTGTTGCCTTGCTGAAACAGTCCTCCCGGGAACTGGCCATGCAGCAGGATCCTGTTGCCTTGCTGAAACAGTCCTCCCGGGAACTGGCCATGCAGCAGGATCCTGTTGCCTTGCTGAAACAGTCCTCCCGGGAACTGGCCATGCAGCAGGATCCTGTTGCTTTTGCTGAAACAGTCCTCCCGGGAACTGGCCATGCAGCAGGATCCTGTTGCTTTGCTGAAACAGTCCTCCCGGGAACTGGCCATGCAGCAGGATCCTGTTGCTATGCTGAAACAGTCCTCCCGGGAACTGGCATGCAGCAGGATCCTGTTGCTTTGCTGAAACAGTCCTCCCGGGAACTGGCCATGCAGCAGGATCCTGTTGCTTTGCTGAAACAGTCCTCCCGGAAACTGGCCATGCAGCAGGATCCTGTTGCTTTGCTGAAACAGTCCTCCCGGGAACTGGCCATGCAGCAGGATCCTGTTGCTTTGCTGAAACAGTCCTCCCGGGAACTGCTGTAAACGGGAGTTGGAGAGGAAGGGAGGGGAGGGGGAGGGGAGGGAGGGAGAACAAAAAAAGTGTAGATTATACAGAGGAACCATTTGCAGAGATCCAGGTTTCGTCAAACAAGTGACAGATATTGTAGGAACATGAGGGGCAGTATTCCAACATCGCGCTTAAAGAAAGAAAAAAGAAAAAGAAGAAAAAGAACACTATCACACATCCCGTCCCAAGTTTAACTCCTTCACACTGCTTAATCCAACCCATGTGCCACTCTCTCTCTCTCTCTCTCTCTCTCTCTCTCTCTCTCTCTCTCCTTGTCCCCTCCTGGCCATCCTCGTTCATCCCTGACCTGTTTGTTTATGTGTGTGTTATGTGTAGCTCTATCTTGCTACCACTTTGTGGATCATTACGCACCGTGTGTTTTCTTACACCCTTTTGTGCTTCACCTACCCCCTCCCACCCCCTCCTCCTCCTCCGCTTTTTTGCGTTACAACAGCAACAACGACAACAATAATGACAATAATAATAACAGTAATAATAATGATAATGATATATAATAATGATAATAATTATCATTACCATTATCTTTATTATTAGTATTTTTGTTATTATTATTGTTGTTGTTGCTGTTGTTGTTGTAGTTCATGCCGTTATATATTATTCATTTTTTAAAGCAATATTTACAAGTTTGGAAGATGCTCCTTTCCCTATTTGGATTAGGTTTTTGTTTACGTTTTATCTTGTTCCCGACTCCTACGGTTTGTTTGCATATAAGTTTTCTTTTGTGTGCGTACCTCGTTCACCGAATGACACTGCGGGGAACAGCGCGAGTCCACTCAACGCCCGCCCTCTCTCCCCTTTCCTCGAAATGGCCACACTTGAGAGAATCGATCGTGATTCGTCATATCGCCTTCCTGCTGATCCACGCCGTGTCTGTCGAGAAAAGACGGAGGAGGATCGGTAAGAAACGCGTGTTTCTTTCCATAAAACCAGGTCGCGCAAGGACGAAAGAGAGAGAGAGAGAGAGAGAGAGAGAGAGAGAGAGAGAGAGAGGACCCATCCCTTTGTACCCAGAAAACACCGACTTACAAAGACGTGGAACTGGAGAGCGATGGTGATGAGGGTGCGCAAGACTCCGCACAGGAGGATTGCAGCATGAATCCTACCACAGGGGATCCTACCAGTTTTCCTCCAACCACTAAGCACCAAAAATGAATAAAGAAACAGTATTTGTGAATGCTGGACCCCCCTTCCCACTCCTACCATTCCTGATTCATGGGCAGAATGACTCAGCGCAGACTGAGTCTTAGCAGCCAGCTTTGAGTGGACTAGTAAGGCTGATTCTAGAGTCGGCGCCATTCTTCTTCTTCTGCGTACGCAGGCTGATACTCCTGCGGACACTCCCTATATGGACAGACAAGTATTAATCCCATCTACCCAACAAAGGGAGTAGAGTTTTGTGTGTGTGACCGTTTTTCATCCCGCCATTAAGGCGGCGCCATTCAATAGCCATTTATCCTGGACCTGCATAATCCCACCGTTCAAGATGCGTTCTTCCTTTGGCGAGGATACGAGCAGCCGTCTTACTATCCTGCATACAACGAACATGTTCCATTCATACCACCAGTTCATGGTTCAGCAGGTTTCTTTCCTTGGGTTCTCGAGCGCTGGTGGGCATTATCTATTGGTCCCAACAGTTGGAGCAGGTTTCATGATGCTATCCCTCTGTGGACAGGTTACTACATAGCGGCATTCACCCTCGGGGTCCTCTCTCGCTCTGTCTGTCTGTCTCTGTCTGTCTGTCTGTCTGTCTGTCTGTCTGTCTGTCTCTCTCTCTCTCTCTCTCTCTCTCTCTCTCTCTCTCTCTCTCTCTCTCTCAGCTCAGGACTCAACGACAACGGGTCCAAGTCTCTCGACAACTTGTCCATCCAATCCCTTTTACCCACTCCTCTCCTTTTTCACGATCCCTCCTATGGGAATCTATCAGGGTCTCCCCCTCCGAAAAATAGGAATCCCCTTCTCTGGTTTGGCTCTGTTGGGCGAATAGCGCCCAGAGCTTGTCTCTCACACAGAACTAAGACAGCGACAATGTTTTTGGCTTGGTGAGCCACCTCCATACCTGTGGTCACGACTATCGTCCCATCCCTACCGCCTCGCCACACTCACACACACACACACACACACACACACACCACACACACACACACACACAACACACACAACACACACATACACACACACACACACACGCACGCACGCACCACGCACGCACGCACGCACACACACACACACACACACACACACACACACACACACTCCCTTAGGTTCAACACT
>CM031613.1:42701384-42706384 GCA_018398815.1 Conus ventricosus
TCCCCTCTCTCTCTCTCTCTCTCTCTCTCTCTCTCTCTCTCTCTCGGTTTTTTTTCTTTTCGAATTCAAAGCCTTTTTTCTTCTCAATCAAAGTCATGAATACCACATCATGAGCTTCAATACATGAAATTCCAGACGTCAGACGGGAAAAAAGTCAAATGGCACTAACATGAATGATGTGCAGCTGCATTAATGAATACGAAACAAACGTCCATGAACGATACCATCGAGCTCCTGGATTTCCCGAAAGCTTTACACATTGCAGTGGCTGCATTTACACTCAGATCGAACTAAGCGTCACTGGTTGCTATTTAAATGTACCTCTCTCTCTCTCTCTCTCTCTCTCTCTCTCTCTCTCTCTCTCTCTCTCTCTCTCTCTCTCAGCAAAGAATGCTACCATTAAAAAAATAAATCATCATCATCATCATCATCACCATCATCATCATCATCATAATCGATTGAAACTCTAGGCTTTGTAAACGGCATTTTGTCCAATAATCACAACGTCAAAAAATAAAGAAGATGCAAAGCATATTAACGTACTCCCAGTTTATCCTGAATACGCGTGAGATATTCCATAAAGAGGGAAAACTGTCTTGGGCTGGTGTAACCGTTAATAATGGCTACTCTGGTATACATCGGCCATCGTCTCTGACCTAAAGTGAACATACTTACAAATTTTCAGAAATATCGGCCAAGAACGTTCTGAGATTTTCCATAAAGAAGAAAACCATTATGGGCCGTTAGTAACGGCTATAACGGTAACCTTAAACATCGGGCATCATCCGTGACCCATAATGAACATACCTACAAATTTTCACAAAGATCGGCCACGTACTTTCTGAGATATTCCATAAAGAAGAAAAACCGTTACAGACCATTACAGCCGTTAGTAACGGCTATAACGGTAAACAAAAACATCGGGCATCATCCGTAACCCATAATGAAGATACCTGCTAATTTTCACAAAGATCGGCCAAGTACTTTCTGAGATATTCCAAAAAGAAGAAAAGTGTTACAGGCCGTTACAGCCGTTAGTAACGGCTATAACGGTAAACTAAAATATCGAGCATCATCCGTAACCCATAGTGAACATGCATGCTAATGTTTACAAAGATCAGCCAAGTACTTTCTGAGATATTCCATAAAGATTTTTTTTTAAACGTTACAGGCCGTTACAGCCGTTAGTAATGGCTATAATGGTAAACTAAAACATCAGGCATCATCCTTGATCCATAATGAACATACCTGCTAACTTTCACAATGATCGGCCAAGTACTTTCTGAGATATTCCATGAAGAAAAACAACCGTTACAGGCCGTTACAGCCGTTAGTAACGGCTATAACGGTTAACTAAAACATCGGGCATTATTCGTGACCCATAATGAACATACCTGCTAATGTTCACAAAGATCGGCCATGTACTTCCTGAGATATTCCATGAAGAAGAAAAAGCGTTACAGGCCGTTACAGCCGTTAGTAACGGCTATAACGGTAAACTAAAACATCGGACATTTGTTGTGACCCATAATGAACATACTTACAAATTTTCAGAAAGATCGGCCAAGTGCTTTCTGAGATATTCTATAAAGAAGAAAAACAGTTATAGGCCGTTACAGCCGTTAGTAATGGCTATAACAGGGTAAACTAAAACATCGGGCATCATCCGAGACCCTTAATGAACATACCTACAAATTTTCACAAAGGTCGGCCAAGTACTTTTTTCTATAAAGAAGAAAAACCGTTACAGGCTGTTACAGTCGTTAGTAACGGCTGTAACGGTAAACTAAAACGTCGGGCATCATCCTTGACCCATAATGAACATACCTACAATTTTTCAGAAAGATCGACCAAGTAGTTTTGTCTGGAGCGAGTGGAACACATTTTGACCACGGACACACAGACAGACACACAGACACACAGACAGCATTTCTTCGTTCCCATTCTAAAGTACTCCCTGTCCTTTAAGAACTGGGAGTGCAAAAAGAAGAAGAAGAAGAAAAGAAAGAAAAAGAAAGAAAGAAACAGACAAAATACCGACCAAATTATTTCTGACATCCTTCCATGTCTACCACTCTGATATCGATCGTGACTTGACGAGAGCTGAAAGCACACGAAGCGAAGGACACGAAGCGGCCCGAGTAACGAAGGTGCGTGCTGAGGAAACGCAACAATAATCTTCCTTACTGTCCCATCAATACATCATCAGGATACAAGGCAACCTTTCGTGGAGAGGGAACGACCCATGGACATCAAAGAGATTTCATGTGATTGCTTGCTGCTTGTATCTCTGCTCTATTCTGTCCTGTCAAGGTCTTACGTTCACCTCATAGATCCGTAATTAGGGCTGTTTGAACAAAGGACGATCTTAGGCGGTGTTGTAAAGGTTGTTTATGAACCAATTCTATGTTGTGCACGGTTGGACAGTCGCAAATGAAAGATCAAAGACCAAATCGCTTGTGTGGCGTCGTCCTGATTACATTGATCTCTTACTTTGAAGTTTCATGCTGAACACTAGTGCTACGTCTCATTGTATGTTTGTAATTAACCACCTAGTGAGTAGTGGAGGTGATCCTGTGGTCATGCCTTTGTTTCTGATGGGGGTGGGAAATATTTTCTTTGACAACCTCTGTCATCTCCCTTGATTCCAAGCACGTTCTCCTCTTTCCCCTTCCATTTTTACCCGTACTGTATACTTTCCGCATTAAATCTTTTCTCCTGTAAAAAAGAGCATTTTGACTGATTATTGAATAAAACTCTACCAATGATATCATGTGGGTTTTTGGTTACACCTACATCTCTCTCTCTCTCTCTCTCTCTCTCTCTCTCTCTCTCTCTCTCTCTCTCTCTCTCTCTCTCCTCTCACACACACACACCACACACACACACACACACACACACACACAACACAAACCTGCTCGATTACACTCTCCGGACACCATCAAGTGTTTCTTGCACAAAGACGCTGTACACACGAACCACGAAAACTATAACCCAGTATGCCCATAGATGCACAGCTGGACATTTACTTGATAAGGTCAGCCGCCCCCTCCCCCTCTCTACAGTCATCCCCACTTTGAAGGCCAAGCAGGTATTGCATAGTTTCAATTAATGTGCCCTTCGTAGTTACCAAGATCAGTCTCATTGCTTCAAGTTGATTTCTAACAAATGTGAGAAGATAGCTCTTGGTGGTGCTGTGAACCTTAATCCATAACCAAATCCACTGGGTACAACTGCGTGACGTATTCGGTAGAAATGGCGCTGTTGAATGCCTTTATCTGCCATTTCGTTCGTGGCAGACAGGTCGTCTTTGTGTTTAAGAACACCTTTCTCAGCAATATGCTCTAAAGGTCAGCATTCTATCAAACTGTTTACCGAAAATACCGTAGGTTGTCAGCTAATTCAATGGTATTCCATTCAAGGAAACTGTCATGCTTTGTTGTTGCTGATTATGCAGACTGTTGCTGATTGTCTGGACTTTTGTAGCGTTGATGGACGATTCAGTTTCTTGCTACTATTAAGCAATGTCGTTCAACTGCTGTTCAACTGCTTTCGTTCTTCCTTGAGCATTCTTTGACGATTTGTTGATCAGACCGTCAATTGCTAGTGTCATATTCGAGTAGTTCCGTTTTTATTGAGGTCTGCAAGGCCTTTAATGTTAGTATTATAAAAAAAACAGTGGAGAGTGGAGAACCTTGAGGTAATCCCATGAACAGTTTATAAGGTTTAGACATCCCGTCTCTAAATCATGGAATGACAGTTCGCCTCTTAAGTGCTGCTGCAATTCATCCTGTATGTGTCCTGCTGACTCCACGAGAAGCAAGAACTCGGCTTTGTTGTATGCATCTTCCAAGTCTTTGCAAGTGCCAGCGTTTCGTTCTGTCAGTCCTTCATCACTTCATTGGCAAAAGCATGCTGCATTCTCCCACGTATTTTTACCTGTTCTGTAGCGTTCTTGATTGGGAGGGATGATCTGTCTACTTTTTGCAAGTCTTTTTTGTTGCCAAGGTTCGTTCCATGAGCATGTCCACTATATTTTGCATAGTGAATATGCGGAAACCATTTAACTGATGATGATCTTTTCCTGCTTTTGGTAGAGCTATCATGAAACTGTATTTAGTCTTCCATGACACAGCCTTTATTGAAAATATCCTGGTGCAGGCTGTTTAATATCTGAATTTCATACTTTGTCTGGACCTGGTGCACCATCTTTGGTGCAATTAGCTATTGCTTCATCTAGTTCAGTTGCTCCAATTCCATCATCAATGCCAGTTTAAGGTAGACATTGATTTAACTTGGTCACACGTTTCGTCTTTTTGGCAGCTGCATTGCCCCTATACCGTTTCCAACGCAAGACAAAAATTGTGATAGGCCTTCACTAAAAAGTAGACAAATGCCATAAACAAACGCCTTACGATTCACTGACTGAAAGAAAGCATTCATGCAAAACCGGGGTGACATAATACATGTTCGAGGAGTTCGGTAATTCGTCTTCATACTGCTACACGTCTTTTCAATATAATGTTAATGCACGTACACTACCACAGGTCCTTTCGGTATGATACCAATGAAGAATCGGCTACACGGCGTTTCAGTATGGTGCTAATGTACATTTTAATAAGCTATATATCTGCTGACCTGTCTGTCCACATCCTTTCTCTCTCTCTCTCTCTCTCTCTCTCTCTCTCTCTCTCTCTCTCTCTCTCTCTCTCTCTCTCTCTCTCTCTCTCACACCACACACTCTCTCTCTCTCTCTCTCTCTCTCTCTCTCGCTCGCTCGCTCGCTCTCAGTCTCTCTCTTAAGTAGCAGACATCTATATCATTGCCAAAATGTCTATATGCTTCGCAAAAGCCATTTCTTTCCTTAATCACAATGTCAGAAACAACGGCCAACTTATCTCTTTCATCGTATTATACTTGCTACTCCGATATTGACCTTGACTTACGAGAGCTGAGAGGATCGAGTAATGAACAGGGCGATTTCTACAGACGGAATGAAG
>CM031613.1:42711384-42713884 GCA_018398815.1 Conus ventricosus
ATTTAAGTAATGACGAATCTTTGTAACCCACGTCTTCTTGCCACTTCTGTCCAAATTATACAATACTTTATACTTTCAAAGGTAGCATACTTTCGTCCATCCGACATAATTTCAGTCAGTATCAGTATTTCATACATCTTATATAAGAGTTTACATAGATCGGAAATCTTCATAGCTCACCATATACAAATCATTTGGAGTTCTGGTGTCCACATTCAGAAAACGTTTCATGGCAAATAAGTGTGCATCTTTAATTCAGTACCACTGTCAAACGCCCAGATTTCTGCACCATACTGCGCTATTGGCTGCACGTGGGAGTCACACAATTTTGTAAACGGACTAAAAGAACTGCATTCCAATTTGAAAAGCACATGAGGATTACCAGAACTGACTTTTTGCCTTATTAATTATATCTTCGCACGTTAAACTAAAACTGAGTCGCGTTGGAGAGAGAGAGAGAGAGAGAGAGAGAGAGAGAGAGAGAGAGAGAGAGAGAGAGAGAGAGAGAGAGAGAGAGAGTAAATTAACAAGTGTTTGTGATTTCTATCTTGTTTATTTGTCATTTTATGACTGCATTTTGGATAACATTGCGTGTGTACTATGTAGTACTCTTGTTGTTGCTTTAACCTTTTTTATTAATTACTTTTCAATTCATAATTTACAAATGCTTTTGGAAGTGCGTCACAACATATATTGCTATTCTGTTGTTCTTGTTTTTGCCGTTGATACTGTTGGTGGTGGTGGTGGTGGTTTGTTTGATTGTGCGTTGTTTGTTTATTTTCACATCTCACTGTTGGTATAAGTGCTTGTTTCTCTGTGGTTGTTGTTGTGTTTGTTTGTTGTTGGTTTTGGCTAACCATGCTTTGATGCATACGTCGTGTCATTTAGTACCAGTGTAACAGAATAGCAGCGTCGAATATGAAAAAAATGGCTAACGAAACCAATGTTCTTTACTGTTATAAACAAACTTATCGTCATTAGCAAATTCTCTCTCTCTCTCTCTCTCTCTCTCTCTCTCTCTCTTCATCTCTCTCTCTCTCCTCTCTCTTCATCTCTCTCTCACTCTCTCTCTCATATATATATAAATATATATATATATATATAATATATATATATATATATATAATGTTCTCTCTCTCTCTCTCTCTCTCTCTCTCTCTCTCTCTCTCTCTTTCCACAGTCCCATCCCCCCCCCCTCTCTCTCTGACCAATAGTGTATGACCACCAAACCGCTAACTATCACCCTCAATCTCACCGAACCCTCACCCCAAATAATGTCATACAGATGTCTTCGAATTCTCGATCGCGTCTGAGTCGGCCGTCTGCGAGAGAGAGAGAGAGAGAGAGAGAGAGGAGAGAGAGGAGAGAGAGAGAGGAGAGAGAGAGAGAGAGAGAGAGAGAGAGAGAGAGAGAGGAGAAGAGAGAGAGAAGAGAGAGCTCAAAAGTAATATGCAAGGCGTTTTTGTTTATTTTATTGTTATATACACAACGTTTTTACTTGCTTTATATGCTTGCTTATATTTTTTATTTCTTTAGAAGAATTGAACGGAACGATAATATTGCTTGTTGGTGTATCTCATTGTCTTCATTTACTAAGATTCAATACATAAATGTTTGTCTGAATCGACTGTGCTTACGACTGTAATCTCAGTCATTAAGTGTCATAATACCACGTGCATTACGCCATAGAATGTCATGTTTACGAGTCTCTTTGAGAAAAAGCGTTCTTCTTTCTTCACAGGAGATCAGTTCATGTGTCTTGCCTCTGGGGGAAAAAAACTGTGTGATAGTCTGGCTGAAATCTGGAAGCGGCACATTATAGGGCGTGGTTTACGATTTGTTAAGAAATAGCCGGGGAGAAAGGGGTGACGAACATTGATTTTGTCGACAGCCGTTACCGAATCTGCTTGGCCATGAATCTTCATTTCTCCACGAAGTGCCCCGAACCATCCCACATTCCCCAGACTGACTTGGGCTGACTAAACATATCACCTTAACCTGATACTATTGCCCCATACTGAACTAGTGCTTACATATTTATAAGGTTATAGAAATAAAGACAAATAGAGATCTGGGAAACAGAGAAATAGAAGTGCAAAACAAACGTTACTAGTCAAACCTTGATCGCCTTCTTGTTCCATGTTCCGTCTCCTCAAGCCACTCTTTCCTCTCTCATTGCTCACTCCATCCCGCCGTCTTGCCTCTGTAATGGGTGAAACAGGAGATACGATTAAAAACAGGAAAACATAGGAAAATCGTGTCCTGAAACTATGCCTGCCTTCACATCTATTCCCTCGTTGATGCTCTGACCTCTACGAAGGCCATTTCTTGGTGACGGAAGCTAGATGAAAGACTCTATGAAGTCGAATACAAAGACACCTTCAGCGTGTTTTATCATGTCAACTTATTATACTCAGAGCACTTTACTTAGGGTACAGATGGTGGACAGGGTTACCTGCTCATAATTATTCCTCGTTTGCTCTTCAGAGAAAGCTGTTAT
>CM031613.1:42723884-42726384 GCA_018398815.1 Conus ventricosus
TGTGTGTGTGTGTTGTGTGTGTGCGCGCGTGCGTTTTTTTTTTTAAATAAATGAAGGGTTTGTTGAAAGTTAAAGATAAATTCCTACTGGACTGCGTAATAAATGGGGCATAACGAATAAAGAAAAGCATAATTATTTAACATGTAAGGTAATAATCAGTGTGTCGAACTGTCATGTGAAATATCAATACCAGCCCTTGTGCACTGTATTCTTGCTTTTGGACAATCTAGTAATAGTGACTTACACTAAGAATTTTCCCACACATACCACTTTAACATTTTTGCTGATTTTGGTTCGAAGTGAATTCAAACGCCTCCTATGAATTAAGGTTACTACCTCTCCTAGATATCGGACTTTTACATTTGTCTAATTTAGTCTTGGGGGTGAATGTCAGGATTTGGTTGTATACAATTGTGAAACTATGACTATCTGTGGTCCCTCAATAACTTTTTGAACTGTTAAAGGATGCTTTAATGATCAAAGTATAACATCTGATAGATCTAACACGGAATGCTCAGTGCAGTCCGTGCTTCAATATTTCGAGCTGCTCTCCGGCAGCTTGAACACTTCCTCATTTGATTGAGATTCCACAACGAGAGGGCAACCCAAGAGAACGTCACATTTATCTTTTCATGATAGAGATGTGTCCACGTAATTGATTTCTTAATGTCTATCAACGAATCTTTGGATTTCAAGACTGTAAGGCCAGAAAAGAGCTGACTTTGAGTCACTGCACACGTACAAGTGGACAATTTGCTATGAAAGAAATTTAAAACATACCTTTAGGGACATTAAAATAGCAACTACTTTCCGCAGTAAAAAAATTGACAAGTGGTATGCCAAGAAGATATAAGATCTCTACTTTTAATTTTGGTTTAAAAAGCTGCTCCTGTCTAAGGTCCATCTCACACCTGCGCATTGTAAAAATTTGAAGATGATCCTTATATTGATTTTCCAATGAGAATTTACATAATAATTTTAAAAGGATATGGAGGGTCGTATTTTTCAGTTCAGTATATTTGTGTCATAATTTGCTTTGTTTGTTCCATTTGGGGAAAAATGTGAAAAAGACGATTGACAGCCTATTTCCACTTTGGTTAATGTTGTTTTTTAAGAAGAGTAGATGTTATGATTGAATAGATTTTAGTTGATTTTTATGTATTTTGCTCTTTTAGCAACAATCTTTCTCTGAATTGAGAGATACTTCATTTGTACAGAAACTTTTCTGTGAAAGGTTTCTTAAAACAAATTTAGAGGAGACATTTTTCGAAACTCTCGTTCAAAGTAAGATACCAATTTCACTAACGTCCACCGATGTTACATGTAGTGTGGGAAACCCCCAAGAGCAAGTTTAGATGCTTTTGCAATCTACACTTTGTAACTATTAAGTAATGCTGTGGAGCACTGAAGCAGACTTTCTTGTGCATAAATCATCTAGACCGCACAAGAGCAGAAGATAGGTAGTGTTAAACTCTCTTATCTTGTCCCCATTTTTGTTTTGCTTATACTTTAGAAAGTTTAAACCTTTCTTTGCTTTATTTCAATATATATTGAATATGTTGGTTCCATATATTTGATGTTATATATACTCCTAGGAATTTAACTGAGTTTGAACGTATTTGAAGACCAGACCCATTCAGGGTAAATTGTGGAAGTTTCTCTGGGTCATATCCAGAGTTAAAAGCTTAGATTGTTTTTTTTTCGGTCGAAAGTGTCAATCCAATTTTCATGTAAGAAACAACTGATTTTGTTTAATTCATGTTGGATATTTGATCTTTATTAATTAAAGGATCTAATGGGTTTTTCTTTTGCATAGTGACTTCATCCACAGACATAGTCATCGACAAACTGTACAATACCTATGTCTTTGGATAAGCCTTTTGTTATCTCTGCAATTAGGATATAAATAAAATTGAGATAATACTGTTCCTTGTGGAAGACCCCATTTTCCAGTATTCTCTAGTGTTGAAATATCATGCTCTATTCTTGTTTGAAATAATTCTACTTGAAGAAAAACTTTGACATAGTTATAACAGGTTCCATTTATTCCATATTTTCAGTTTTTTATACAAAAGTCGTTCAGCCATACTTGTTCGTATGCTTTTCCTTATGTCAAAGAACGTTGCCAGAATTTTTTCGACCTTGCGAATTGGTTGTTTGACATGTGTTGTGATTTCACTAGATGGTCTGTTTGCTGATCTGCCTTTCGAAAACCAGCTTGATTATAGGGATAATTTATGTTTGTTACAAAAATAAAGCAATCTGTTTAGGACAATTTTTCCATTAGTTGCATGTATGCGACGTTATGGCAAATGGGCGGTAGCTGTTTTATATACTTCGAGATTTTCCCTTGTTTATAGGTGTATAGGAACTTCTGATAGAATTGCTCCCATAATGAAGGCAAATTGCCATCTTCCCAGCATTTTTGAAATGAATACTGAGAAAAAGCGCTTTACAATAGGTGCACAGACGTAACATTTCATGTGTGTGTGTTGTGGGG
>CM031613.1:42741384-42766866 GCA_018398815.1 Conus ventricosus
AACAAAGAAACAAAGGAAAAGAAAGTCGAAAGAAAGAAGGAAGGAAAGAGCACAGAAAGAAAGAAAGACGAATAGAGGACACAGGAGACTGTACGCCGATGTCTTGTCTGTTGAGGTTAATATCAGAAATTTTAAAAAATCGGAACAAAAGTTTAATAACATGCATTCTGGATTTTTGTTTAAAATGTCACACACACACACACACACACACACACACACACACACACACACACACACAACACACGCACGCACGCACGCGTGCACGCGCGCGCACGCACGCACGCACGCACGCACGCACGCACACACACACACACACACACACACACACACACACACACACACACACACACACGCACGCACGCACGAATCCAAGCCAAGCCAAGCTTAGAATATTGTAATATGCCCACCCTTCTTCCATTCCCTGTCCGCCACGCTCCTCATCTCAGTTCCTCCCCCCACCCCCCACCCCACCCCCACCCCCACCCACCTTTCTCCTCACTCATGCACCCGTTCCTTCTTTCTTCCCATCTGTCATCTCTGTTTTGTTGCCTTCTTGTTGTTTATCAAGTATGCTCTCTCGAAAGTTGGGTCGAAACAATGTGTGCCACGAAAGAAAAGGTGTGGAACACGACAGTACATTACCTCACCTCCACTCCCTTCTGTCGTCTTGAATTGTCGTTTGCCACGCTTAGAAGACTTAGATGCCAGACATTTACAGGAGAACGAAGTTGGGTGAGACAGAGCGGTGGGTTTGGCGGGCCTACCCCCCCCCCACCCCCACCCCACCCCCACCACCTCTCTCTCTCTCTCCTCTCTCTCTCTCTCTCTCTCTCTCTTCTCTCTCTCTCTCTCTCTCTCTCTCTCTTCATCGATATCCCGCTTTCTTCCCACCTATTTGTTTGCCATTTGTATTTCATATCACATGATTATACTCTTACATTGTCAGTCCCGAGTTCTGGTCAGTTTCCATTTCTGTTCCTCTTGTGTCTGTCTATTTGCTCTCTCTCTCTCTCTCTCTCTCTCTCTCTCTCTCTCTCTCTCTCTCTCTCTCTCGGTCTCTCGCTCTCTCTCTCTCTCTCTCTCTCTCTCTCTCTCTCTCTCTCTCTCTCTCTCTCCCTTTATCTAAAAAAATTACTTTCAAGAAAAGAAATAAAACCACAGATGTCGGGACAGTTTTCCTGTCTTATGACAATATCTAGCGAGGCAGAATCGGGATGGGGGGGGGGGGGGGGGGTTACTTTTTAAGCAAGCCAAGGAGATAAATATTGACAGAAGCTGTAATCTATATTTTAGTTTATATTTCTTTAGCCTTAAATCTCGTGTCGCGTGCGTGCGTGCGTGCGTGCGTGCGTGCGTGCGTGCAGTTCAGTTCAGTGGTTTATTTAACGTCTGTTCACCATTGATGATATTAGACGAAAAATAATTTAAAAAGTCATCTCTAACTAACAAAGCTTAACCTCAAAGATAAAAAATAACAACAAGAACTTTTTGAATTAGTGGTAAAAATAGACACGCATAAAAGCAACTTGGAAAATTCAGATCGTGCGTGGGGCTGCGTGCGTGCGGGCGTGCGGGGTGTTTGGGGTTGTGTTTTGTGTGTGTGTGGTGTGTGTGGGGTGATTGTGTGGTTGGTGTGGTGGTCCCGCGTGCGTCGTGCGTGTGTGTTTTGTGTGTGGGGTTTTGTGTGGGGTTGGGTGTCCCGTGGGCGTGTGTGTGTGATGAGCGCTCCGCGGCGCAAGCCCGGAAAAAAACGGAAAAAACCCTGATGCATGATTTCTTTCGTTTTTTTTTTTTCCTTTTTTAGGAAACAAAATGAAAAACGGCTTCATTTTTTTCTTTTTCCACATGCAAAAAAATATGAACCACTGCCTTTAAAAACCCCTTTTGTGCCTCAATTTTTGTTTTTGACAAAAAAATAAAAAATTTCAGTTTTAGTGTATTTGAATTTTAAACAACTGAATTTGGTAAAAAATGTATTTGCATGATGCTGTTGGGGGTGATAGGGGTTTCTAAAAAAGGGGACGCTAGGCACAAAGGGGGTAGGTTTTTTTCATACACATACAATAATCTCCACTGCAAGTAATGGCTAGCTTTTTTGGGTTTTTATAATTCTGTGACAAAAAAACCGGGAAAAAACACTTTTGGTAATAGAAAAACAATGAAAACGGGGGAAGGGGCATATAAAAGAAAACAACTTTACCAAAAGTGTCCCTTAAAACATGAAATAAAATCTGTTCCAAAAACACTTCCTTTTTTATTTTTAAACAATTAAAAACTTTAAAAGAGAGGGGGTAAAGGTGGAGAAAAAACATTTAAAAAAAAAACAAAACAGCTTCCATTTAGCAAATGCGGGTTGCTTTTCTGGGGAGCTTTGGCCCTTCCGTCCTGGACGCGCGTCACTGAGTTGGAAAACAGCAAAGCTTTCGTCCAAAAACATTTCCTTCTCTATACCCCCTGACACCCCTTTTTTGGGTTTTTCCCATGCCCACAAGCAGCACAGCGCACGGGGTTAGGCCACGGCTCCACAAGACATTTGTTGATTCCATCAAATCGGACAAAGGGGCACCTCGGGCCCAAGGGGGGGGGGTTTTTTCCCCTTTGGAAACTTAACTTCCCGGGCCCCAAAAGGGCCCTAGCAGGTGGGTCGGGGCAATGGGTGCCCGCACTGCCAGCAAATCAAGA
Source organism: Conus ventricosus (assembly GCA_018398815.1). NCBI lineage: Eukaryota > Metazoa > Mollusca > Gastropoda > Neogastropoda > Conidae > Conus > Conus ventricosus. The sequence goes on from CM031613.1 coordinate 42,744,067, forward strand.
AAAAACTTTTTCGGGCTGGGACTGTTTCCGTAAAGGTCCCAACCTGCTGCACGTACACTTTCAAGGCGAAATGAAAAAATTGGCCACCCCAATTTTTTTAAATCCAGGGCTGAAACAGTACTGATAAACATTTGATCCTTTACGGCCAAGCCTCCCAGGGTCTGGCTATAGTGCTTATAAATTTTAGACGGGGAAAACCCCTTTTTCTAGGAAGACCCTTTTAAAATTGGGGCTTGCTTTGGGGGGTTTGGGTCCCCTTTTTGAGCGCGCATTTTTTTTCCTGACTTTCAACCATAATCTGAAGATTTCATAAATTTAAAAAAATATTTCAAAGACCCAGGGGTTTTTGGAAGGAAGTCCAAAACACATCACCTGGAAACATCCCTTTTAAAACCCTGCCCTCCCTTTGGGCGGGGTCATGCATGTCATGGCCCTAGCCCTAACATAAAGGGCATGGACCTCCATCACAGAGTTAGTGATTTAAATTTTTTCCCCGTGCCAAAATTTAAAAGGGAAGAATATTCATTGGCTTGACTATGTAGGGGGCCCGCCCCCAAAAATTTAATTGGGATTAAGACCCCATTCAAAAAAAACAAATTTGGGGTTTCTTTGGGGTTTAAAGTGACCACTGAGGGGAATAGTTTAAAAAAAGGGCTGGAAAGGTGGGTGCTGGTCATTTTCTTTGAACACAGAGTATCACTCACTAAAAAGGGGGAAAGAGTCATTTTTTAAACCCAGGAGAGATCCAAAGACTCGAACCTGTCGGGAACGGGGGCCCTTTCTTTGCTGCCCCGGTTCAAACCCCGGGTTACGATAATATTTTGGGGAAAGCTACGGGGGAAAAACAAAAAGAAAGAAAAAATTTCATAGTTAATTGAAAGCGGGTTTTACTTACACAAACCCTTTAAATTCGTTTTTTCAGCCCTTCCCCCTTTCCCCCTTTCCCCCCCGTCCCCCCCTTTTAACCCTTCGCCCTCCCCTTAAAACTTTCACCCCGTGGGGGGCGGTTAAAAGAGGCCATGGGGGGGGAACACACCGGTAGTTCACCCCAGCCAGTACCACCCAGGGAGGGGAGTTTGAAGCTCGCATTTCGCAAAGACAAAGAATCGGGGGAAGAAAAACGAGACCGAATTTTCCAAACAAGAAAATTGGGGGGGGCGTAAAATTGTCTCAGAGAGAGAACGGGAAAAGGGAAAAGCGGGGAAGCTTTTACTTGAGGAAAGGCGGGTCCTCATTGATTAGGGGAGTTATGAAAACCCCCGGGCCGGGAATTTGGGAAAAGGGAACGTGAAGGCCATACTTTATAAACGGAACAAATATTTTATCCTCATGTAAAGAGAATAAAAAGTGGAAAAAAAAAATTTTATCTCCGGGTTAAAGAGAGAAAACAAGGTAAAGACTTTTTTTTCTCTCAGTGTAAAGAAGATACATGTTTTTAAGTTTGATTTGTCTCTCGGGTGGGGAAAGAAAACCAGGGTGTGCGGTTTTAATTTGTCCCCCATGCGGAGAGAATACGGGGGAAACCCTCTGTTTAAAAGTTGTTTTTTGGATTAAAAAGGGGTTTTTCCCTAAAGGGAGGGGGAGAAGAAAAAACATTGGGTAGTGCCCCTTTTTGGGTGTTTGGGAAAAAATTGCTGTGCGAAAGGAAAGTAAATGCTGCCCAAAAAGGGGAAAAAGAAAGAGTGACAGTGTGACAGTGGTGCCCCCCGACTTCCCGTTACAACCGGCGTATTTTCCGTTTTTTTTCCCTTCCGGAAAAAAAAAAAAAAAGAAAAAAATTTCTTTGGGCCCCTTTGGGGTTTAAAAAAAAAAAAAAAGATTTATATTTTTTTCCCCAATTTTTTGGAGGAAAAAAAAAAAAAGGTTTCTTTTTTGTCCCCTAAAGGGTTTTGAGGAAGAAAAAAAAAAAATTCTATTTGTCCCCTTTAAGGGTTTGGGGAAAAAGGAAAAAAAGAAAAAATTTTTAAATTAAAAAATTGTTATAATATTTGCATTTTTTGGGTTTGTTTTTTCTATTTCTAAAAGGGGTTAGGGGGGGTTGCCTTTTTTTTTTGGTTGCTCACCCTTTTAAAGGTTTTTTTTTTTGGTAATTCTTTTAAACCCTTTCCCCCACCTCAGGACCGAAAACCCCTAAAATTTCCCATTTTGCCGAACCGGGCACAAGGGGCGGGGCGTTGGGGAAACGCTGCCCTTTCCCCCTAAGGAAAATAATTTTGCCCCCTTTCCCCAGGACTGAAACCCCCAAAACCTTTTTCCTCCCGGTTTACGGGGGAAAAGGCCCTTGGGGATTCAATACCCTTTCCCTTCTGATAAATATCAAATTTCTTTCGCTTTTTATTTTTTTCGTTTTGATTTTTTCCCCCTTGCCCCCTCAGAGTGGGGATCAACTTCCTCCCGTCACGCTAATTGTAGGGGGGGATTTTGATTACCGCCGGGCCCACAAAAAAATCTTATTTTTTTATCTTTTTTTTTTTCTGGGTGGTGCGAAAATTTTCTTGAGTTTGGGGAATGTGCATTTATTATTGTTTGTTTTTTATTTTAATTTTTACTGTAGTGGTGTATATTGTGTTTTTGATTTTTTTTTTCCCGTCCCCCCCCAATTTCACGGAGACAGGCCCAAAAAAAGGGTGCGGGTCTTGGGGCTTCTTTTGTTTTTCTTGTTTTCCTTTTACTGTTCCGGCCTTTGAACCCTTTTCATTTCCTTTAAAAAACCCCTTTTCAAAATCTTTTAAACCTTCTCCTCAATACTCCAAATCTGTTTTTTTTCAAAAATTTAAATCTTTTAGTGGGTTTTCCCGGGGGCTATTGGGCCCCCTCTTTTTAATTGTTTTGATTCCATTTTTTTTTAAAATTTAAAATTCATTTTTTGTATAACCCGGTACATTTGTTTTGGAAAATTTCTTTTGAAATTAATAAAAAAAGAAAAACTGAAAAACAAAAACTTTTTGAAAAACAAAAATTTTTAAAATAAAGAATTTTTTTTTTTCAAAAATTTTTATTGTTTTTTTTTTTTTTTTCTTGGGGAAAACATTTTGAATTAAACTTCATTTTTTTTTGAAAATTTCCCAAAATTTGGGTAACAGTTGCAAATTTTTTTTGGGAAAAAAAACATTCCTTGGTTTTCAATCAAACCCTTTTTAAATAACTTTTTTTTTGTTTAACCCGGGAAAATTGAATTCGTATTTGTATATACTAAAAATTACGGTTTTTGTGAAACTAAAAAACATTATATATCGCCAAAATTTTTATTCATATTTTGAGATTGTTTGGTGTTTATACAACGTTTCTTTATGGATGTTTTTGATAAATATTTTTCAAAAAGGGGAAAACGTTTGGGGTTTTGATGGAGAAAAATTTAAACCAACAAAGTGCAACAATGCATAGATAGGGCAGCAGGCTAAAGAGAGAGAAAAAAATAAAAGGAAACTAAAAGTTAAAAGAAAATCTAAAAAACTAAGATAGAAGAAAAAAACTCCCGGGGGAAAGTTGAAAAAAAAAGACTACAGGGGGGAAGCTGAAGAAAAAAGACTACAGGGGGAAAAGCTAAATCGGAAAAAAAAGTTTACAGAGGGAAGCTAAAATTGAAGAAAAAAGTTTAAAGGGGGAGGGAAGCTAAGAAAAAAAACTACAGGGGGGAATTTTAAGCTAAAGGGAAACGTAAATTTTAAAAAGTTGAACATTTTAAATAAGACTGATGCAAAAATTTAAAAGAATACAGGAAACAAGAGAACCTCCACCAGTTCCACCATTTCGGTTTCCGCAGCCATGCCTAAACCCAAAAAGGGGCAAAAATTTTCCCAAATTTCCGCCTTTTGGGGAAAAAACGGAAACATTAAATTTTTTCCCTTTCCCATTTGAAAGTCACGCAACGCCCTTTGGTTTTGGCCAAAAAAAAAGGGGACATTTGTATTTTGGGCTTTCGTTTTTTTAAAGGGGAGCGCTTTGCCACTGTCCCAAACCCCTTTGCACGAAAAAAAAAATTTTAATTTGGGGAATCATTTTAAAAAGAAGAACTCCTCAAAAAAATTTCAATTTTCTGTGATCTTTTTTTCCCACGAACGTTTCCGTCTGTGCCCCCCTAAAAAAGGGAAAAACTTTTCCCACTTCTAAACCAAAAGAGCATTTTTTGGGAAAATCGATGGATCGTTTTGGGCAAAAACGAAAAAACCCCTTTTCAATCCGCGAGACCCTCCTTCTTAGAGAAAAATTTTTTCCAGACGGAGCAAAGACTGCCATTTTCCCTTAAAAGAAAGGCAATTTGAAAACGTGGGGGAAAAAGGTCAAAGGCTGACATATTGTATCGCCTCACCCAAAAAAAGGGCCCGGGCCCAAGGGAAAGGAAAATTTTTCCCACGGAGCCCAGGCGCATGTACTACCCCATCGGGCCCGGGGAAATTACAGGAAAGGAAATCGGGGTCATTTTTGAGTCCCCAAGGGTTTATACAAAACCTGGGAACGGACAAGGGATTTTTCCGGGGTTCGAGGACTTTGGGTCAAAACCAAAACCCAAAACCGCCGGAAAGACCGTTACCCTCACCCAAACGTTCCGGGGTCGGGCCAGCACCACCACGTAAAACCTTTTGGGCCATTTTCGGGACAGAACGAATTCACAAAATCTTTGGGCGCCGATCAGAAAATGCGTTGTTTTCTTTTGTAAAGGCAAGTTCCTTAGGAAAAATTCCCCCTTTCAAAAAAAATATTCAAAACCCGCAAAAAGCTCCACTAAATTGTGAAAAAAGGCCATTTTGGCACCAGATCAATCTGTTGATGACTGGGTTAAAAAAAGGGAGCTATCAAGGGTTTTGCAGGCTTCGGTTTTGGAGACCTGGTGAAACTACTGCGGTTTAACGGAATCTTTCGTGTTTCCCAAGACCAGAAATCTAAACACTTTTCCAAAAGTGTAGGTCGTTTGGAGGCAAAAATTGAAACTTTTTCCCGCTGGCAAAAAATTTAAAGCCCGATACACCGTAAAAATTCCGGGTTTTTCTTACCCCCTGTGTTATGATAACCCAGTTTGCGATTTTGACTTGGGCAATTTGCCGGGTGCCCCGCTACAGAACATGGTGGTGCGGGGGATCGTTTTTTCCCTTTGCTTGGTCCTAAAAAAAAACCCGTCATAGAGCAGGAAAGGTTCCCAAAGCCGCTAAAAAAATCACAAAACTGGATAACCCGATTACCCCAGATGATTTAAAAAAAGGGAAAGGAAAAAAAAACCAGACGCTGACGACAAAACTTTTTTGCTAAAAAACGGGATTTGTCACTGCCGAAACCAAAGGGAAAAACCCAAAACTTCCCAACGGTTTCTGACTTTCCCTCAACAGGGGGTTTCCGGGACGGGACAAAAACCCAATTGGGTTTTTCCCAAAAACCCTTTTTAAAGAAACAGGTTTGCACACGGCCATAAATTGTTTTCCGCGGGGCACTGGGGAAACCCAAAAAAAACATTAAAGAAGTTCTTAAATCTTTTTATTCCCCCGGGTGTCACAAAGGAATTACAAAATACTCCCTTTTTTTTTTTTCCCCCCCCCCCCCCCATTTTTGCCCAACCCCAAAAGAAAAACCCCAGAAAGGCCGCCCCCAAGGGCACCTTTGAAAAAAAAATTTCCCCCTTTTTTCCCGGGTTCCATTTCGGAAGGTAAAAAATTAAACTTTTTGGGACCGCTCCCCACTGTTTTCTTTCGGGATATCGCATATTTTGACTTTGGGGGATACACAACAAGGTATCCAGAAGCGATTCCACTGAAAAAAAATTTTGATACAGTAACTTCGCTGAACCTTTATTTTGAAATTTTTTTCCAAGGGGTTTTCCCAACAAAATTTTTCTCGGATTGGGGAAAACGCAATTCTTTTTGTTTCCCCATGAGAAAATTAAAAAGACTTTGTCAATCCCCTTCCTTCAACCACGCCATATCACCCCCAATGGGAAATGGCATGGTTGAACGTTTAAAAGGGAAGGGTTAAAAACCCCAAGGAAAAGGTTGCAACAAGACCCCCAGAATGGATCGTTTAAATACCGTTTGGGGGGGGGGTTTTGGGGGGGCATACAGGGAAATGCCAAGAAAGGGAAATTCTCACCATTTGATTCTTTTTTGGGACACTCCCCAAAGGGGGCCCTTTGGGGGATCTATTGATGACACAATGGACGGAAAAGAGGGACATACCTGACAGAAAAACTTTTTACCAATACTTTTAATAACGCAAAAATTCTTTTGAAGGAGGGCAGTGAGCTTGCTCAACAGTCACTGATAGGAAAATTTGATGAGTAAAAGGCTTGCAAAACAAAAAAGCAAAGCCTTTTCCTTAAAGCGGGGAGAAAAACCCTTTTGGCTACAAACTAAATAAACAAAAACAATTTCGTGTTATGGGGGAAGGGTCCTTTTCAGGGGGTCGAAAAACTTTCTAAAGAAAATTATAAGTTTAAAAAAGGCAAACACTAAAGGTTTTTTCATGGAACATGTTGAAGAAGAAAGTTGAACTAAAAAAGTTGCCATCAACCATTGGGTTTGATGGATATTTTCCTTTTTCAAAAACTAAAGGGCAACATACAGCCCCTTTCAGGATAAATTTTTGGTCCCCAAATGATCGTACAGGGAAGATAAAAAGGTATAAAAACCAGCAAATGTAGGAGTTTTAACATCTACCTTTGCAGATGATTTTTTAACCCCTTTCCTATTCGCATCAAAGGTGAAACCAAAGGAGGAGTGGTTCTTTTCAAAATGATTTGCAACAAGTAAAACCCGAACGCCAAAAAAATTTGAAAGACTTTCGGGAAGGTTTTTGAGGGAAACCCCAGGAACAGTAACGGTATTGAAAAAAAAAAAATCCCCCAATAACATTCTAAAATACCATGAAAAACCCGGAACCATACCCCCCCCCAATTGAAAAAAAAGAGGGGTTGGGAAGAGAAATAAATGTAATGCGGTTTTTAAAGGTGATAGAACCTTCTAAAACTCCGTAAGCTTCCCAAAGGGAAAGGGGTAGCCCAAACCTGCAACAGTGCGTTTCTGCATCGATTCCAGAAAAGTAAAAAATCACTTGTTCAAATCCGACCTTTTCCCAAACCCTGAAGAACCTGTGTCACTCCGGAAGGAAAGTTTTTTTTGTGAAAGAATTTGGGACAAAAAGGGCCCTGCAATTCCAAGGGCGAAGCGACAAGGAAAAAAACAGCTTTTCAAACCCCTTTTTGGGTTTTTCCAGTGGACAAAAAATGCCTTTTTTTTTGGGAAAAATGCCCCACTTTTTTTGCCAAAGTTCGAGCCCTGAAACTCCAAAAAAATTGGGGTGCAGTCAAATTTTTTTTTATAAAAATTGGTTTGGGTGCCCGGTCCCTGGAGTACCTCCTTTCCCAACTTACGAGCTGTTTTTTTCCCGACTCCCGAATTTGGTTTTACTGCCCAAAACCCTCAAAAATTTGTGCCGGGTTTTTAAACTCTCGAGTTTTTTGGGGCCACTATTTCAGGGGAAAAAGGGTGCCAGAGGGGAAAAAAGTGGAAAAGATTTTTCCTTACCAAACCCCCAAAAAAAAACGATCATTTACTCAACGGGTTTTTGTCTTTCAAAAAGCCCATAGTACCCCACTTTGCGTCCCCCCGGGCCCGGCCCCTTTTTCCCGAAACCGACGAAAAGGGGCGAAGAACAAAAAAATTGTGTTCTGGGGATGTCAAAGGCTTTTTGGTTTTTAAAAACCCTCAAAATCCCTTTTCCGTTCTATTGTTTAAACCCCCCCTCTCAAAGACTTTATTTTTAAAAACTGATCAGTTCCCAAAGGAAAAGGGGGCGGTACTGTTTTTTGGAAAAAAGGGGGCTTTGTTACATCCATGCAAAAACGCCATTTAAAAGGGTTTTCAAAGACGCAGGGGAAAAACCCCACTATTTAAGAGAGTGCTTGGCTAATTTTAAAGGGAAAGTAGAAAAAATTTGCCCTTTTTTTACGGGAAAAAATTTTTGTTTCCGACTGACCATAGGGCCCACCCGCGTTCTGAAAACGTCCCAAAAACTAAAAACACAGGTTTTTAAGATGGTCCTTTTGGGTGTGCAGGAATTCCAGTTTTCGTTGAACCAGTCCTGGAATACAAAAAAGCCCTGGGAGATTGTTGTCACCCGCGTAAAAATTCCCTGGGCAAATGTAACTGTTTTTTCAAGGAAAGACTATTCCTGTTTTTTTTGCTTTCTTAATATTACGGTTGATCACTTTTTGGGGCATTTTAAACCACTGACATTTTAAAACAATTTTAATTTTGCATAATTTGCTTTTTTTTAAGTGACTATAATTTTTTGCAAGCAAACGCCCACTTTAAGTTGATGAAAAACATATTTTATTCTTTTGTAAACAAAAGGGAAAAAAACAAGTACTATTTTTGTCTAAATTTTTTGAAATTTAATCCCATAGGGAAGTGAAGACAAAAAACCTTAGAAATGTATAAATACTTTTTGATTGTGCAATTAGACCAAAACCCAAAAAAAATTTTTTTTTGCCCGTCCAAAAATGGAAAACATGGAAATTTTCAAAGGACTATAACACTAATGTGGGAAAAAAAAACTAAGTTTTTAAAATAAAGTTTATTTTTGTTTTAAAATGTCTTTTTTAGAAACCAAAGACACCCGGAAAAAAACCCCCCTTTTTATGAGGGGTTTTTAAACATTGTTGAGAAAAAAAGCAAGGAAAATGTCAACAATTAATGTAAAGACCCCAAAATTTGCTTTGAATTGTTGATTACCCTAATTGTTTATTTCCTTAATTTTGAAAATGAACTTGTGGAATAAGTTTAACAATTAAAAATTTTTTTTTTTAAAAAGAAAGTCGAAATATGCAAATTTTGGGGGTCTGAGATTGATTTTAAAAAGTTGAAAATTAAAAAAAGGGAAAAAATGTGCAAAGGTTTCACCCTTTTTGAGATTCAAGGCTGAAGATTGGTTTTAAAAAGAAGTTTTTATCCTTAAAAAATTTCGGGGAAAATTTTTTCTCCCCCAAAGGGGGTGTCCCGTGACGACCTCACATTCCCAAGGGAAGTGACGCCCAAAAAAAATGAGTTATGAAATAAAACTTTCCCCGTGCCACAAAAAAGGGAAAAATTCTAAGCTTACTATTTAAACGGGCGTCCCCCAAAAAAATTGTGAGTAAAGACCCCATTCCAAAAAACAAAGTGGTCAATTTGGGGGAAATTTTACCACTGAGTGATAGTTTAACAAAGGGTGGGAAGGGAAGGTTTTGGGCCCGGCTTTTAAAAACTATATCCACCACTAGAGAAAGGGGGAAAAAGTCATTTTTTAAACCCGGAATGGCCCAGAACTCGAACCTGTCCCGGACGGGGTCCCTCTTTGCTGACCATCATTAACCCGGGGGGGGCGAAAGATTTGTTGGGGAAAGCTACATTTGGGAAAAACAAAAAGAAAGGGGAAAAATTCAAATGTTGAATTGAGAAAGTTATTACCCAAAACCCAACCTTTTTCGGTTTCCCGCCCTTCACCCTTACCCCCCCCTTTACCCGTCCCCCCATTTCCCTTCCCCTTCACCCTTCAAAAATTTCCCCCCCGTTAGGCGGTTGAAAGATGGCCCCTGGGGGGAACACCCGGTATTCAGGGCCCCCCATACCAACTCCAGGGGGAAAGGGGTTTTTTGCTGTCAAATTTCCAAGAGACGAAAAGTCCGGAAGAGAAAACAACTCGTTATTTTCCCCGGACAAGAAATTCAGGGGCAGTTTTAAATTTTCTCAGAGAGAGAGACAGGGAAAATTTAAAAGCAGGGAAACTTTTAACCCGAGGGAGGGAGGGGCCTCATGATTAAAGGAGTTAAAAAATTTTCCTGGTCCGGAATTTGGGTTAAAGGAACGGAAGGCCATAGCTTTAAGAACGGAAATAGAATTTTTTTTATCCTCGTGTAAAAAGAGGGTACAAGTGTGAAACTATTTTACTCTCAGTGTAAAGAGAGATACAAGTGGAAAACATTTTTTCTCTCATTTTAAAAGAATACAGGGGTGAAAAATTGATTTTTTCTCTCGTTTTTGAGGAAGAAACAATTTTTCGGAAATTTTTTTGCTCCCCAGGCGGAGAAATCCCGGTTTAAAAACCCGTTTAAAAAGTTGTTGTTGTGAATTTGTAAAGTTTTTTTCCCGAAAGGGGAGGGGGGGAAGAAAAAAAATTTGGTATTTCCCTTTTGGGGGATTGGAAAGAAAGCGTGTCGTATGGGGTAAAAGCTGTCATGAAGCGGGGATGCAAGAGTGACAAAATGTGACAGTGCATCCCGTCCCCCTGTCTTTTAAAATCTAAAGTCTTTTAAGGGGGCTTTCCCTTATTTTAGACCTTTTCTCCAGCTTAAGACCCTGCCTCTTAGCCCGCACAACCCAAAGGGGTTTTAGCCACCCGGGGAAGGGGGGGAAAGGTTTTCCCACAGAGTCCCGTCCAGGGAAACTGTTTCACAAAAACACAGTTACATAAAAACACATCCCAAAACTAAGAAAAAAGCAAAGTTAGCAAAAAGCCCTTACTTTTCCATAAAAAGTAACATTCAAGGGGCCATACATTTCAAACCCTATGGGTTTTTTTTCACTGGGAAAACCTGCAAATTTAAAATGGGGGTTCTGGGCTCAAAAAAAACCCCCCCACAAAAGGGCCAAAAGAACCCTTGGGAACTGTTCCCCCATACTCTGACCCACTCCTTGCGGACATGACCCACTCAATTTAAAAGGGCATTTTTTGGGAAAACCTTTAAAAAATTTTTTGTAACTGACTTTATCTTCCAGGAAACCCCAAAAAGGGGGGGGAAGTCCCTTTTTCTTTCCCATCAACTGCGAACGCAGGGGCGCAAATCCGTACTATTTTCCCAGTTTGGGGGTGTGTCCTTGCCCTCAGCTGGCGCCGTTCAGGTTGTCAAACGTTCCTCCTTTATTTTTCATCCGCACTGTCCTCATCTTTAGATCACCCTTTGCGGGATTCAAAGTAAAATACTTCTGTTTCCAAAAGCTTTTTTTTTCTTTTTTTATGCTTTTCACTTTATGTACCGTGGAATTCTTGAAAAAAAACCAATTTAAATACATGAAATCATTTTTTCCCCCCCCCCCAAAACAAAACAACAAAAAACAAAACAACAACAACCCAAAAAACAACCCCCCCCTCTCGGCCTAAACGTCCCATTTTTTTTGTACGCAACTTTTAGCACATGGGAAAACCCCTGATCTATTTTTTTCCCAAAAAAAAACGGAAAAAAAAATTTTGACATAACCCAAACAATTTTTTTTTATTTGACATAAACAAAAAAATTTTCATGCAGTAGAAAATTGGGGTTTTCCAAATTCGGAGGGTTAAATTTCGCGATTGTTCTCTGAAAATGTTGATCAAATGACTGCCCGTCCCGATCTCCACCCAGACTTTTATCCCCCCAAAAATTGGGTCTTATTGGCGAGGGGGCCTTCCTTTATTGATGGGGGCAGGGAAAAGCTTACAAACCAAAAAGATTTACTTTTTAAGGCTTACAATTTAAAATGGGCCCAAAAACGGACCCTTTGGCATTAATTTGGGTTTTAATATAAGGGAAAAAACCATGGATCTCTTTTCTCAACAAAAAACAAACATTGGGTTTTTCATTATCGATTAAAACCCCAAAAATTTGGGGGGGGGGGGGAAAAAAAAAAACGGGAAAAAGCGGGTCTATGATTTTTTTTTCGGTTTGGGGCAGGTGATTTGGGTACTAGGGTACATTTTTAAAAACAGTACCTTTTTAAACCATCTTGTAAGTTTTAAAGGAGCTTTCCCTTTTTTTAATGACTTCTAGTTCTGTCTTTTCTCCCCTTTGTGGTTTAATGCCTAAAACTTTAGAATTTTTTTCTTGGGGATGTCACGCGGGAAAAAGTAAAACCTTTTGTTTTTGTCCCTTTCAGGGATACCAATTTAAAAATTATAAAGCGCCCCTGAAAACAAAAATTTCAGTGGATGAAAAATGAATAATGAATAAAAATGAATGAATGAATGAAGGAAAAAAATAAATTTTAAAGAATTAAAAGAATTTGAATGATGAAAATTAAAAGAATAAATGAAAAGGGTGGAAAAAAATAAAAATGAATGAAAGAATTTAGTGGGAAAGAAATTTAATTTAAAGAATGAAAAAAATGGGCGAAGGTTACGGACCAGTTTTTTGGGTTAGCCTTGAAAGAAAAAGAAAAAAAAAGGGAACAAGTTATATTGGATTTAAAGAAACAAAAAATGATAAAGAAACGGGGGCGGGGAAAGGGGGGGAAAAAATGTAACCTTCCGAAAGCAACGATGCCTTTTACGAACAAGGGGAAGGGGTTTATTTTTTTTGTTTTTTTTAACGTAAAAAAACACGAACCAAAAAAAAAACAAATGCCAAACAAAAGATAAAACCGAATCCAACAGACCAACAAAAAAAAAAGAAACGAAAAAACAAAAACCAAAACACATACAATTTTCAGCCAAACCATCATCACTATCATCACCATCCCCACAACCCCACCCCACCACCATTAAACATCATCATCATGGGTAATTTTCCATTAACTTTATCTTCAAACATCTCTCTCCCCCCTCCCCCTCCCTACTTCCCCCTCTCTCCCCTCTCTCTCTCTCTCAAAACCCTTTTCCCCTTTTTAGAAAAAACCCGGAAAGGGCCAAACCCGGCATTAACCCGCTCCGCTTCTTTTTGCATCCACCGGGGACAAAACCAAAAACAGGACAGAGGGCCCTAAACTAAGCGCTACTTCATACGTCTTTTTAAAAAAATCTGCGGTCATGTTATAATTTTGTCTACAGAAATCCGGGTCCCGGGTCCCGCGGAAAAAGAACTCAAGCGATGAAAACCCTACTTTTTTCCCCTTCCTTTCCCTTTAATTTTTAGAGAGACCAGACATGCCTCATATCGCTGCTTCTGCAGGGGGAAAATAAAAAACTAAAATTGGTGGGAAATTATTAAAAGAAAAGAAGAAGAAAAGAAAGAAGACGAAAAAAGAAGAACAACAAAAAAACAACCCAAAAACAACACCAACAACAAAAACGAGAATAAGAATCCAATGTAATGACAAACAAGATGCAAAGCATATATATGTACTCCCAGTACAATGGTACAACAAAAGGAAATATATATATATATATATATATATATATATATATATAATATATATATATATAATATATATATATATAATAATATATATATATATAATGCTGAACAATTAAGTAGGGGGAAAACAAGTGCAGGCTAACAATTCTTCCGTCATTATAATAATGACTTTGCAAAGATTTGAAATTTTAAGAGAAAAAGAAAAAAAAATGAAGATGAAGAAAATGGGGGAAATATATAATAAATATGAAAAACCCGTCACTAGCTGCCTGAGGGAACCATCGTGATCCCTTCTGAAGGAAGATCTATTTGTATTGCCTGCTCCTAGGCCTTTCGTCCGCTGGATCGGACTCATCAGGGAGACACGGTTGATTGTGTCTGCGCTCCTGGTGTCAAATAGAGACACACCACAGTTCATAATTCTGTGGTGTTCTCACCACCAAGGGTTCAAAAAAGAATCCAACAGCACCCCCAAAGCAGCCAGTGAAGGATAGTAAAAAGGAATAAAACGAAAGTGTGGAGAGGAAAAAGTTGCTAAAAAACTAAAAGCATTATATAAACAGTATAAAATGTAGGGGACAATCTTTGAGCCTATGCCTGAGGATCCATTCAAGGATACAAGGGAGATCAAAAGATATGGAACAGTTTGAGTGGTCAGCTCTGCTGTTCTATAACTCAAGCAATGTCAGTGGCTAAGAATTGTGCAGGACAACCTATACTTGGATCTCTTAAGAGATGCAATCTCCCACTGATTGACCAAACAATAGATGCTGAACAATTAAGTAGTGGGGGAAAACAAGTGCAGGCTAACAATTCTTCCGTCATTATAATAATGACTTTGCAAAGATTTGAAATTTTAGAGAAAAAGAAAAAAAAATGAAGATGAAGAAAATGGGGGAAATATATTAAAATATGCAAAACCCTTCACTAGCTGTCTGAGGGAACCATCGTGATCCCTTCTGAAGGCAGATCTATTTGTATTGCCTGCTCCTAGGCCTCTCGTCCGCTGGATCGGACTCATCAGGGAGACACGGCTGATTGTGTCTGCGCTCCTGGTGTCAAATACAGACACACCACAGTTCATAATTCTGTGGTGTTCTCACCACCAAGGGTTCAAAAAAGAATCCAACAGCACCCCCAAAGCAGCCAGTGAAGGATATTAAAAAGGAATAAAAGGAAAGTGGGGAAAGGGGAAAAAAAATTTTTGGAAAAAACCCCCCCCCTCCCAAAAAAACCCCCCAATTTACCCCCCCCTCATAGCCAAATCCTGAGGATTTTCCAAAAAGACCAAAAGATATGGAAAAAAATTTGAGGGCAGCCTTCTTTTCAAAACCAAAAGGGAAAGAAAAGTGGCCAAAAAATTGTGCAGGAAAAACCTTTACTTAGTCTCCAAGGGGTCCCAACATCTCCCATTAAATTGACCAAACAAAATAAAGCAAAAACAATAAAGTATTGGGGGAAAAAAAAGGGGGCCGGCTAACAATTCTTCCGCATTAAAAAATGTTTTTGAAAAAGATTTGAAATTTAAAGAAAAAAAAAAAAAAATTTGAAGATGAAGAAAAGGGGGGAAATTTATTTATAAAAGGGAAAAAACCCTTCACAACGGGCCTGGGGGAACCCCTCGTAAATCCCTTCTGAAGACAGATCTTTTTGTATTGCCGGGCCCTGGGCCTTTCGCCCCGCTGGGGGGGGGGGGACCCCATCAGGGAGAAAACGGCGGATTGGGGTCCTGCGCCCCCTGGTGCCCAAATAAAGACACACCACAGTTCAAAATTTCGTGGTGTTCCGCCACCGGGGGTTTCAAAAAAGAATCCCAACAGCACCCCCAAACACCATTGAAGGATAGAAAAAAGGGAAAAAAAAGGGAAATTTGTGGAAAAGGAAAAAAAATTGCAAAAAAAACTAAAAGCATTATATAAACAGTAAAAAATTTGTGGGGAAAATCTTTTGAGCCTTTTCCTAAAGGATCCATTCAAGGATACAAGGGAAAAAAAGATAGGGAAAAGTTTTGAGGGGGTCAGCTTTTGCTGTTCTATAACTCAACCCAATGTCAGTGGGCTAAAAATTTAAAATATCACGAACATTTTAAAAATGCCCTTTTTAAAAACCAAAAAAACCCAAAAACCGTCAAGGGGGGGGGCAACATCTGTTAAAAATATTTCAAAAAAGAACCCCTTTAAATAAAATATATATAAATACTGACCCCCCACCAACTGGGGGCTCTTTCCGCCCCCCCCCTTAAACGTGCTCAATACGCCACCAGCTTCTCAAAACCCCCCAAAGGGGACCTACACTCCCCCCCCCTTCCCCCCCCCCCTTTGGCCCCCCCCCCCCTTACTCCCCCCCTGTTCCCCCCCCCCCCCCCCCCCCAAACCCCCCCCTATGGGCCCCCCCCCCCCCCCCCCCCCCCCCCCCCCGGGGGTTTTTTCTTTCTTCCCCTCCCCAACCCCCGCCCCCACTTTCCCCATTCCCCATTTTTTCCCGGGGGCCCCCCCCCAGTCTAAAAAACCCATCCACCCCCCCCCCTTTCCCACCCCCAGGCTTTTTCTTCCCCGGCTCTTTTTTCCACCAAACCCCCCCCCCCCCCCCCCCCCCCTCCGTCTCTACACTTACTATCCCCAAATTCTTTTTAAAACTCTTTAAACCTTTACCTTCCTAACCCCTAAACCCTTAGAACCCCCCCCCCCCCCCCCCTCTCCTAACCTCTTCTCCCCTCCCAAGTAGATTTCTTCCCCTCACCCTTTTTTTTCTTTTTCCTCCCCCCCCCCCCCCCCCTTCCCCTTTTTAAGTAAAATTTTTCTCCCCCTTTTAAAACTACCTGGGTAAAAAAAACCCCTTTTGGGTTTTTCCCTTTTTGGGGCCCCCCCTCTCTCTCTCCCCAACTCTCATCCCCCTCTCTCTCTCTCTCTCTCTCCCCCTTTCCCCCTTTTCCCCCTCTCTCCCCGGCCCTTCCCCTCTCCCCCCTCCCCCTTACCCCCCCTAACCACCCCCTTTTTCCCCCCCCCACCCCCCCCCCTTTCCCCCTTCCCCCTCCCAGCCACCCGCCCCAACTTTTCCTGTCCCCTAGTACCCCCCTTTCATTCCCCCAACCCCTTTTCCCCTTTTCCCATGGGGCCCCTTTTTTCTCTTTTCCCCTCTTTTTCTCACTCCCTTTTCCCCTCTTTTTCCTCTCTCTCTCTCTCTCCTCTCACTTTCTTTTTCCCCCTCTCCCCCTTTTTATTTTTCCCACTATCTCTCTCTTTTCTCCACTTCCCCTCCTCTCCATCTCTCTCTTTCTTCCTAACCCACCCTTTTTCCCTCTCTCCCCTTTCTCTCTCTTTTTTTCTCTCTCTCTTTAAACCCCCCCATGGCGCACTATGCAACATAGGGGTTTTTCGTGTGTTTATCGGGATCCCGCAAAAAGGGGGGCATAAAACCTGGGGCGGGGTGAATTTGTGTTTGTGTGTGGGGGGGGGGGGGGGGGGGGGGGGTTTTTGCTGGTGACGAAAAATGGTTTAAATGTTGGGTATGGTAAAGATCGCCAATGATGAAAAGTGTGTGTGGGGTGGTGGGGGGTGTGTGTGTGTGAGTGTTGGGGTAGTTTTGTTGTGATGTTTTTGGGTTTTTGTGGAGAGAAGTGTTTGGGGTTGGGAAAAGGGATAAAAAAATCCCCAAAGTTATAGCATGGGTTTTTTTTGGAGGTGTGTTGGTGGTGTGGGGTGTGTGGGGTTGTGGTTTGGTGGGGTTTTAAGGCGTTGCTAGGTGTTTGAAGCCGCGGGTGGTGTGGGGAGTGGCCCTTGTTGGGGAGCGGATTTTGAAATTTTGGGAATTTTGGGGGGGGTGGTGATTTAGGTTTTTTGGTGGGGGGGGGGGGGGGGGGTTGTTGTGTTATTGGGGGGTTAGGTGGGTTTGGAGCCCCCCTTTTTCCCAAACCCCCCTCCCCCCCAAGAACCCCGGGGCAAGAGAAAAAAATTCTCTTTTGAACAATTTAAAACCCCAGCAAAAGGCCCCGGGCCTTGGGAAAAGTGGGTGGGGGGAAAACGGGCTGCCAAACCCTTTTTAAGCCTGAAAAGGTTAAAGTAAAAAACCAAAAAAAGGGTTTACTTAAAAACCCGGGGGGTTTTGGGCGCTTTTAGAATCTTTTTAAGGGGGTTTGGCAACTACAAAAAAAATAAAAAAATTTAAAGAGAAAGAGAAAAGAGGAGAAAAGAGAGAGAGAAAAAAAAAAAATTCCAAGGATAAGTATTTGAGAAACCAAATTCCGGGCCAACTTCCCAGGGGGCACGGGGAAAAAGGGGGAAAATTAACCTGAAAGAAAAAATTCAGTTATAAACAAAGTTTGCTTTTTATGTCTTAGTTTGAAGAAATAACCGGGAGATCACATTAAAAAACGGGGCAGGGAAGATAATTCTGCCTAACTAAAAAGAATGTTTTTAAGTGGGTTAAAGGGGAAAAAAATAATTATAAATGGGCTTCTAAAAATGAGCCTTCGCAAGCTTAAATTTTCCCAAAAGGGGGGAGACAACCCCAACGGGGAGGACCCCTCACAAACATAAAACCCTCCGGGTCAGATACCGATTTTAAAAAACCAAAATTGTTTCTCCCCCATTGCCCGGGGCGGAAAGTGGTAACTTGACCCCTCTGCCTTTTCGGGTTTAAGAATAATGCTATCCCAGAAAAAGGCTGGTGTGAAATACCGTAGAAAAATTATTTTGATTTTTCAAAAAACCCAAACCAAAGGGGGCCACAAAAGAAAAAAAGAAAATTAAATTAAAGAGTAAAAAAAGCAAAAATTTTCTTTTTGAAAAGAAAGAAAATAAAAGAAGAAAACCCTCTTAAAAAACACAAGTGCTGGGGGCCCCATTTTGGAAGGGAACCCCACAGGGAAATTTAAAAAGACAATAAACTAAAAAATTTCCCAAAGGGATACGTACTGAGCACCTTTTCCCAGCACCTAACAGAGCAGTTTGGGGTTTTAAAAAAGACTGAAAGAAAAATATTCAATTAAAAAAAATTTGCTTGCCTTATGTCTTAAAAATTGAAGAAATACGGGGGAAAAGCTTTCATTTTTGGCAGGGTAGAAAAACGGGGCCAAAACAAAACATATGGGGGCCTGCTCGTAATTTGCTGGAATGGTGCTCAATCCTTATCCTTGGAATTTATTGTTTTTGTCTTTTAAAACCCTTGGGGAAATTTCTTTCCCCAAGAATCGGCCCCCAGAATTTTTGTCTTAAGAGGTTATCTTTTTTTAAATTTTTCTATTTTTCACAAAAAAATGTAGCTTGATATATAAAAATATATATATACAATAAAAATTTATAATATATATAAATATAAAAAATATATATATATATAAATAAAAAATATAAAAATTAAAAAAACCCAAAACCCACATTTTGGGAAACCAAAATGTTAGAACAAAAAAGGTTAAAAAATTGGGGGCAGACAAAAAATTGGAATTCCTATCGGGGAAATAAAACCAACACCGATAAAACAAAAGTGGGCCACGGGATAAAATTTTCCATCAAAAAAAAAATTAAAAAAAGGGTGTGGTGTAATAAAAAAAAGGGAAAAACTCATTCAAAGGACCAAGACGAAAAAAAAGGCAATTTTTCCCATCTCCCAACGTTTTGGGGCATTTGGGCCTTTTTTCAGGCAAACCAAAAATTTATTTGGCACGGGGACCACAAAAAAAGCCTTTTTCCCCCCCACCACTCCCCAAGAAAAAAGGGCTCACATGTGGTCAAGATTTAAAGAGTTTAATGAAAAATTTCAAAAAATTTTTTCTCTAATTAAAATCCCACTTTCCCAAAACATTTTTTAAAAAACCCAACTCACCAACAGCCCCAGTTTTTTTAGCCACCCCCCATCCTCACTCTCCCCCCTCTCACCCCTCCTCTTCTCTCCCCCCACACTCTCCCTCTCTCTAAAGCAAGGCGTAATTACTTAAATAAAAGTACAAACAACTTTAAAATAAAACCCACCACAAAACACACACCCCACAAACCCCAACCCACACAACCCCCCACACACACACACACAAAAACCCCAACACACACACAAAACTTTTAATCCCCAAAAAAGTTTCACAAAAAATAGATAAACAAGCATACAAAAAGGGCATTTTAAGTTTAAACAACCTTTTCCCCCAAACCACCCATATGGGGCACAAACCCTCCCCCAACAAACCCGTCCCCCCCCCCCCCCCCCCCCCACAACCTAAGATAACACAAACACAAACATAATCAACACAGTTAGTTTAAAACACACAAAACACACACGCACCACGCACGCACCCCACGCAGGGCACGCACACAACACCCCCACACACAACCCCCACACACACACACACATACACACACACACACACACACACACACACAACCACACAACACACACACACACACACACACACACACACACACACCCACAACGGAAATGAAAACCAGAAAAAAATTATGAAAAGTCATGCAAACGAACTCTTATGGATAACAAACTTTTTAAAGAAATGGACAAAAGACAAAAAATTTTTTTAAAACGGGCAAAATGGGAGTGGAAAATTTAAGGAAAAACAAAGGGAAATTTTTTAAAAATGAAATTTTTTTCGCAAATGAAAAAGAAAAAAAGAAAATACAACCCTTGAACCAAAAAACGCTTTAACATCCCCGGGGGAAGAAGGGGTAGGGGTGGAAACGAAAAGCGACTAAAAAAAAAAAAGAAAAAAAAAAAAAATATAAATAAAAATAAAAAAGTTAAATTAAAAGCAATTAAAAACAACCGGGCTTAAAAAAAAATCTACAAATTATTTTTCCCCGCGGGGGGCGGTTCGTCAAAGGTAAACAGCTTTTAAGGGCCAGGCCACGAATATAAAAACCCTTTAGCGGGGCTTGCTGTTGTTTTTTTTTTTCCCGTGCAACAAGTTTTTTCCTCAGGTTTTTTTTTTAAATTCACTGATGGGAATTTCCCTCTTTGTCGCAATTTTTTAACCATTTCTGTTCAAAAACATTTAGAGGGGGTCAACTGTGGTTTACATAGTAAAAAGTATTTCTTTTGAAAGGGCATAGTTTAAATTTTTTTTGGAAATGTTGTTGTAGGGTTTGCTGCTCTTTTTAAGATTATCCAAGATATGTTGTAGTCTATGTTTTTATCTTTAAGTTTCCAAATGTATTTACTCAATTCTGTTTGGTTTTTTATATCTTTCTTTGTTGAATGATTGTTTGTGGTTTGCATATCTAGTTTTGAATTGATTTTCAGTGATACCTACATATGTTTCTTTTGTGTTCTCTGATGTTACAGTGGCTGGTACACAATGTTGTTGTAAAGGCATTTGTTGCTTAGGAGACACTGTTCTTTTTTGGTACAGTTACAAGATTTCCTTTCGTTACCCTCCTTTTTCTCTGTGCTGCTTTTCATTTTGTTTGCTGAATCGATGGCATTTTTAAGATTCGGCATACAGAATATGATAATTTGATGTTGTTTTTGTTGAATATCTTAAATAATTTATGATCCTCAGTACCATTCTCTCTCTCTCTCTCTCTCTCTCTCTCTCTCTCTCTCTCTCTCTCTCTCTCTCTCTCTCTCTCTCTCTCTCTCTCTCTATAGTATATAATATATATATTATATATATATATATATATATATATATATATATATAAATCAATTATTATGGTACTTTCTTCCCTTTTGGTGGCAGAAATGTTGTATGTAAGAGAAAAAAAAAGTGCTGCTCTCCCTGGCGGGGAAATGAACCTCGGTCTCCCGCGTGACAGGCGGGGATACCAAACACTATACTACCGAGGAGCTTAAACATTTTTGTTACACATAAGTTTATAAAACCGCTATTGCTTAAACTGTACACTCACAAAATTATCATATATAGCTGTTAGTAACGGCTATTCTGGTCAAATAAAACATCAGTCATCATCCGTGACCCATAATGAACATATCTACACATATTCAGAAAGATCGGCCCAGTAGTTTTGTCTGGAGCGAGTGGAACACATTTTGACCACGGACAGACAGACAGACAGACAGACAACACAGACAGCATTTTTCGTTCCCATTGTAAAGTACTCCTGTTTTATAAGAACTGGGAGTACAAAAACGGTGAGAATGATTAAACAGCAACAACAACAATAATAACAATAATAAAAATAATAGTAACGATAATAATATCAATAACAACAACAATAATAATAACAATAGTGATGATGATTATAATAATAACAATAATAATGAAAAATAAGATGATTATAATAACAACAATAATAAAAATGATAATGGTAATAATAATCTCCCGTTTGGATTCAAACTTTACGTGTCATCATATTGAAATGGCAGTATAATAAAGTAGTAAATAGTAAATGATAAATATTGTGGGTATTTACCACATTAATGTAATTCCGACGTTTTAAATGACCTTAGAATAAATCTATACGTTAACTGATAAATGAATGAACAAACTGAACGGGGAACACTATAGAGATGGAGTTAAGAAGCAAAGCAGGCACCTCTGTCTTCGTCTTAACATCCAAAAAGGTAAAGACAAATAAGGAAACTGCCAATAATGAGTATAAGATTAGCAAAATTAGACAAGATGCAAAGCATATAACCGTACTCCCAGTTTATCCTGAATACGCGTGAGATATTCCTTAAAGAGGAAAAAACCGTCTTGAGCTGGTGTAGCCGCTAGTAATGGCTAAAATGGTAAACATCGGCCATCATCTGTAACCTATAATGAACATACTTACAAGTTTTCAGAACGATCGGCCAAGTACTTTCTGAGATGTTCCATAAAGGAGAAAACCATTATGGGCCGCTAGTAACGGCTATAACGGTAAACTAAAACGTCGGGCATCATTCGTGACCCATAATGAACATACCAACAAATTTTCTGAAATATCGACCAGTTACTTTCTAAGATATTCCATAAAGAAGAAAAACCGTTATGGGTCGTTATAGCCCTTAGTAACGGCTATAACGGTAAACTAAAACGTCGGCATCATCCGTGACCCATAATGAACATACCTACAAATTTTCAGAAACATCGGCTGAGTACTTTCTGATAAATTCCATAAAAAAAAGAAAAACCGTTATGGGCCTTAGTAACGGCTATAACGGTAAAATAAAAATATCAGGCATCATCCGTGACCCATAATGAATATACCTACAAATTTGCAGAAAGATCGGCCACGTACTTTCTAAGAAATTCCATTTAAAAAAGAAACCGTTGTGGGCCGTTATATCCGCTAGTGATGGGTATAACGGTACCAAAAAAATCGGGCATCATCCGTCGCCCATAATGAACATACCTACAAATTTTCACAAAGATTGGCCAAGTAATTTCTGAGATATTCCGTAAAGAAGAAAACCCGTTATGGGCAGTTATAGCCGTTAGTAACAGCTGTAACGGTAAACTAAAACATCAGGCATCATCCGTGACCCATAATGAACTTACCTTTTAATTTTCATTAAGATCGGCCAAGTACTTTCTGAGATATTCCATAAAGAAGAAAAAACCGTTATAGGCCGTTATAGCCGTTAGTAACGGATATAACGGTAAACTAAAACATCGGGCATCATTCGTAACCCATAGTGAACATACCTGCTAATTTTCACAAAGATCGGCCACGTACTTTCTGAGTGAAGAAAAACTGTTCAGGCCGTTACAGCCCTTAGTAACGGCTATAGCAGTAACCTAAACATCGAGCATCATCCTTGACCCAGCTGATTTTTTCATAAAGAAGAAAAAC
>CM031613.1:42766966-42816966 GCA_018398815.1 Conus ventricosus
TGGGACCAACCCAAAGGAAAAAACCTAAACTGTCAACCTAATTTCCAGCTTTAGAATTCTTAAAAAAAGGGACGTCACTAACGCCCAAAACCCCCCATCCCCCCTTTATCTTTAAGACAAAATTTCAAATATTATTGTGAACGTGTCCCCTAATTTCATTTGCGCATGAACTGTAATTTTGTAGAAGCATCTTTTACAACTGTTTCTTTTCTGTGGAGGATGTACTGTTTTTTTCCCATACGGCGTTATTTCAATTTCTTTCCGACTATTGTCGTCTGCATAAGACTTACATGTAAAGGCCAGAGTTGAATGCTTTTCTGAAACTTTTTTGACGGCCAAAAAATGTAAATGGGCTTATGATTCAAATTTTATGTCCCATTCTAAATATGGTTCTAAGTGCCATTGAGGTCAGGTTTTGGGACTATTTTATTCATACTGGCCAACATTATTTGCCTCTAGATTGCGCATTGTTCTAGTTTAGGAAACTTTTGTTGTCGCCAACCTCTTTGCGTTTATAATCACCATCTTTAGAGTACTCAAAACCATACAAAGTGCCTATCTCACCATTCTGTTCAAAGTCCGCAACATCTGCAAGGTCTTTTAATTCTAAGGTTATACACCTTACAGGCCTAATGTAACTCCTGTTCTTCGGGCCCCCACGCGACATTATTTTTTAGTAACGTATTATTTTATTTCCAAAACAATGTGCAGTTATCACATTTTACGACTTTCCCCGTTTTGTCTTTGATCTTTATATTAAATGATCCGACCCTCCCACAAACTAATCTTTTAAACTGTAAATTAGGAATTGTATAATTTCATATCGCAATATGCAGCTTTCCCTGACGGCAGAGCTCTTAAAACAGTTGAGGGCCTTCCATCATATAAGTTTTCATCAGTGCTCAGCTCATCCAAATGAACATAGAGTAATGAATGTAATGCAAGATCGAGCGACTTTCCCCGTCATAAGTAGTTTTGGTCGGTGTAACTCTAAATCTATAATTGTTAGCCGTAAAGCCTAACATTTTAGCTAGCTCTTTATCAAAATAGTAACCTCCTTCTTCTTCAGGCTTGAATGTTAACATTGTTTTTAGATTTGCATTGTTAAGTTTGAGAGTAATGTCAAAGTTACTCATTGCTTCTTTTAGTGAGCAAAACCCTAATAACCATCAGCTATTGTTAACTCGCTAACTTTGGCCCCCTGTTTTGTCAACTTTTAGAACCTTATTATTCCCTTGGCTTCGCTTATATTAAACCATACGACTTTGTAGAATATTTCATGGAGCGCACCATTTTGGCCCCGCATTCGTTATCAATAGCATGTTCTAAAAACGAAGGACGGTCTTGGGTTGTTATTGTTACAAACATTTTTTAAACAAATTAAAAATGAGTGCATTCAAATATGCTGATGCAAAATATTCTGTTGGGCCGCACTACAATCTTAAAAATATAGCAACTGATACTCTTACAATTGCTGTGACCCAGACTGCCTCTTTTCATAAAAAGGTGAGTACCCATTTAAACAGATATCTTAACCCCCCTATTGAAAACGACCACATCAAAAAGCGTGGTTTAGTCACCAATGCAGTTTTTATCAGAACCAGTTAAACTTTGCTTGTTTTGCGCATCAACTGGTGTGGATGTCGTATGCTGATCATTTAAATCACCATGATCCTTTGGTGAGGTCAGTGTACAGATTTCATTTCTATTACACCTTTAGACGTATTTTGACTGAACTGCGAGCGCCATACCAAATGACAAACCATTTAATCCACTCAGCAACATAAATAGACATGAAGGCTTTTGAAAGGATCTGTAACGAATTCAATATTAACATCAAGACAGGCTTTAGACAAAAGTTGGGTCATAATCATGGCCTAGGCGACCTTTATTTTCGGGCACGCACAGAAAGTATAACTATGACTGGCATCCTCCTTTCAAAACTTTCTTTTCAGGCAAAACTGTTCAGCCTGGGTCCCCTACAGCAAGAGCATAAAACAGCAAGGACCACATTTATCTAAGATACCTTCTAAAGGTCCTAACTAGGGCGGGAATAGAAAACAATAAACACTCTATTCGTACTTACGTTTTGGTGTTGCTAGGGGGCGCAAGCACAGGCAAGATCAAGCATCACTGATCCTTCTAACTGGCTTTGACGCACAAAACCAATACTTACAATAAGAGGACCCCATTAATTCTACCAGTTGATTTTACCTTCACGTATTCAAAGTACCACCATGTTTTACAATATCAAGATCGAAGAGTAGACTTTGCTGTTGGCACTGTTTATACATGCTGCCTTCCTGACCACAAACACCAGATAGGTACAATAATAAACTAAATAATGAAATTCTTATAAGCAGGCGATGAACAAAGGTTGGGAAAAACGACATAAATTCTGAGCCGTAATATTACAAACAATAAAGAACATCCCAAGATAAGTCATCTAATCCCCCAGTCCAACCCCCCAAAGTCCCAATGAAGACTCAGCAAAGCTCGCGGGCTTTGTTCCGATACCCATGATATGAAAAGACAGCGCTTGTTCTTGGATTAACTGGCATAGGAAACTGGGTCTTTATCTTACTAAATATTAACCCAACTATTACAAGAACTAATGCCCATAATGCTCGGCCATAAAGCCAACTACTGGCATGCAGTAGACAAAGCCAGCTAACAATAACCTCCTAATATACCTGGTAAAATCTAGCTTTAACTGGCTAATTTATAAATAAAACTCGCAAGAGATGATCAAGTTGTTTTTTTACCCATGATTTATCAGCGGAGATGGAGCGATGGCGGCGGAGGCACTGAACGTTGCTCTCCACCACCGCCTGTAATAGCCATCACCATGAACTTAATTGCAAATCCTAAAGCTGTTATAATGCTTGCTAATGTGACTCCATGCTCTCCCTAAACAGCGTTCGTATTCGTTCTGCTAGCGTCGGTCTTCATATAACATTTTTTCGATAGTTTCTCGCACTTCTCTTATTCATTCACTTGATTTCGTAATTGGTCTCGTTAGTAGTTAGCACTTCTGTCCTTGCTGATATTTCTTGTTCAAGATCCTTTTAGTCTTTGGTTATTCCTTTCCTTAATACAGGCCTAAGTTGGCGTCATCACCACAACGAGTTTTTCTTTTTCTCTTTTTATAATATGCTCATCTAGTTCACACCTAGTTTTGCTAAATTGTTTGGTTAATTCGCCTTTGATTGGAACTTACGTACGATCAAAGGCCGTTAGTTCTGCGCATGGGTAGCGGCGAGTCGTGTATAGTCTTTAAACACGCTGTTTCTTCTGAAAAAAACTGGATTCTGCTTCTATACATTTATTAATTCACCTCTGATTGATTTAATTCTTTAAGTTCCTTGTTTTGCATTTGTTACTTTGAGTTCTTGCATGTGTTTGAGTTGTAGAAACTGCCTCCGCCCTTAATTTGTCCTAACAAGGCCAAGGCGATTTTGATCTTTCACACTGAGTCTATTTCTAATTGAACCCACGGCTAAAAACTTTGATGGGTCTTTTTTAGTTGTAAGCTGAACAAGTTGTCCTTGGTCGCTCCTCACAAACAAATGATCATCTTTTAATTCAAAATCATTTGGTCTATAAATTCGGGAGGTTCTTGGCCTAAACTTTGGTACAATGATTTAACCTTACTTTCTGTTAATTCATGCCGCATTGAGTGCATTGAGCGATGCTGTGTCAAAGGAATCATTTCACTCATGTCGTCTCCAGGGTCAAAAACATCATAATCTTCTTCAGCTTCAATTCCTGCCATGTTTTAAATAATTAACTTTTTATTTTGTTTATAAAAAATGGCAAACGCACATGGCTCGATTCTTAACCCGAAAAGAAGACTGAAAGAACCCTATGGCGTGAAGGGAAATAAGCGGAATATTACTGTTCCAAATAATCCATTACTATTGATGCGGATCAAATTCTTACTGTCAAATTTCCAGACCTAGGGGCGGATGAAGTGATTGTGCCAGGCTCTGCACGTCTTACTTTCAAAATAGAACTCGCTTCAACAACAGACCCAAACAGGACAGTTGTACAGAATCTGGGGCGGGCAATCGTTAAGAAAATTTCTATAAAACTTGAGGGGCAAGAAATATTTTCTTTACACAATGCAGACATATTTTTAACCTATTCTGATCTATGGCTAACCGGGAATGAAAGGGCTGATCTTGCGTTTCAAGGAATCGAAAATGAAGAAGCACTAAAACATAGAATAGGCGCCGCAGATACTTAAAGACGGTAAAAAGTATGCAGCTGTAAATTTTGCGTATGGAAATCGCTTTTCCATCCCTTAGATTTTGAGTTGTTAAAAGCGCATGCGCCATACTTTCAAGGAGCATTAAAAGACAGATTGTCATATGAACTAACTTTTAATGAATACAAACGTGTTATCAATCATCAACACCGAAGCAAAGTACATCATTTCTGACATCTTGTTAGAGTTTGACGTTGTTAGCAACCCTAAATTAGCAAAGATGATTGGGGATCAATATAAGTCACTATTATAATATATTACGAAAGAGTGATTCATCATACAACATATCCTAGAAGCAGGCAGACACTATATGGAATTTTAGTTTTAGTGTTGCATCACATTCACTTAAAGGTATTTTATTGCTGTGTAAGATGAAGAACCGTTCAAAAGAGCAAGTGAAAAGTTTTTTAATCCTAAAATAACAAAAGTGCAATGTACAATGACGGTAGTCCTAACCAAATCTACGCTAGCGGGCTTAGACCTTATCATCATATTTTACGAAATAAGAAAATTGTTTGGGGGTGGGAGGGTAGAAATCCAACAGCAGACCTAGTGTCTAAAGATTTACATCTTCACAATGTTAGGCTTGATGATTATTTAACAACAAAATACGGTTTATGGATTGACCTAAGGTCAACAGAGGATAATGAGTTGTATGGAAGCGGGAGAAAAGTGAGAGACGTAATAAACATTCAAATTGATAAAGAAGAAGAAGCCGATAAACCTCTTAATGTACATTTGTTTTTATTATATGATGCGCAGCTGAATATTCAACAATACAGATTAGACTATGTATTATACTAAATTATTTTTCATTTTATAAAAAGCATGTCTGTTAAGGTTTATCCAAATGTGCCTACAGCACCGGAGATGCCAAGAGAAGAGATAGCAGGCAATTCTGCTGTTATAGAAACCCCTGACATAAAAGCCTTCAGATTAACAAACATTACGCAAATGCAACAAAAACTAGAGCAGGACCTTTCAAAATACAGCAAAACCAAACGAAGGTATTCTGCTGCCTTTAATGCCGTTACATATGTTAATACTGGGCATCACTATTATAGCTGCATCAGCAGGAACGAGTTGGGCTCTTAGCAACGGGCATAGGCGCACCCGCAGCTTTACCGCTAGGAAGTTTGTCTTTAGCTCTCGGCCTGTGTTCATTAGCTGTAAGTGCGGCTGGCAAAAAATTAAAAACTAAACTCCAAAAGCACACAGCTATGGTTCAACTAATAACGGCTAAACTTAGTTCGTTTAAACTGACAATAAATAAAGCTCTTGTTGACTCAAACAATCACGATGAAGAATTTAATCGTTTACAGGCCGATTTTGATGACAACAAAAGACAAAAGTTTGATCTTCAAAGAAAGGCGATGGCAAGTTTTTCTCACAGCCAGACCGCCTGAGCAGATAAAAAAGGAATGCTTATAAAAAAGTAAACGAACATTAAACGCTGTTCTAAACAGCTCACATTAACAACGCCAAAGGGTGTTTATACTTTAGTTTTACGAGTCCAAGCGCAAAAAGACCGGTGATATTGGTTCTGATTAAGTATTTTTTTTTTAATTAAATAACTATTTTGGCTTAGGAAAAAGAAAGACAGCATGGCTACGATAAATGAAGGACCAAGACGAATTGTTTGAAGGAATGCTCGAGAAGAGAGCGTGTATCAAGACACACTGAATGATATTAATTTATAAGTTATTGACCAACAAACGTATCCGGGCAAAGTGTTGCACATGCTATTTTCTCAAGTTCCAATGCAAACTAACAATAGACCCCGCGCCATTTAAAGTAATGTTGAGCTGTTTTTAAACGACTATGTCAACAATAAACGAAGAAAATCTAGAATCTGGGTCTCGACTAAACAACAGACTATTCCTTTCTCATAATACTAACACGGGTTGGCATACGAACTGCCTACACAGTTGACGCTGCCGCTGCAGAAGCTAAAATGATAGGCTCTTGTGTCAGAGGGCGAAGTCCATAGAGATTAGATTAAAAAACAGCTAAGTAAATCACCGAGTGTAGTCAAGGAAGGCTTACATTCCGCTACCCTCTTCGGGAGTTGGTTTTTTAAAGAGAGCAGTTTAAACAAAAGAATTCAGACGACAAATGTTTTCATGTGGGTGCTCTTGCAAGGCTTGCATCATGTCCCGCGAACACGCAGAAAGAGTGACCTAACTCTCGCAAATAACGCCAAGATCTTAACTTCAATGAATATCCTTTCTGCTAGTGTAGACCAAATTGATCAGTTTGAAGAACAAAACAACCCAATAACCGGTTAATGTATATCACATGGGATGAGGAAACAAATTAGGGGTGCCAATTAACGTGTCCAAGGAACAGTCCCAACAATAGGCGAACCAGCCAAAAGTCATGTGGACTTACTCCTAATGGTTTTCGCTCAGCAGGGCTGCCCCATTACACATTGATACGCACAATGAGCAGATTATTAGCGCATACTCAAAGCATGAACATTAAACAAGAATTCTGTAGACAAAGTGTAACAAGAATTCCAACCGCTTCAAGCGCGCTTGAACAAATAAAACATTGTAAAAGTTCTGTAGACTTAAGACAGAACTAAACTACGCCCCGCCAGGTATCTAAGGTTAGTTATAAGAACTTGGAAAACGGCTGGCAAACAAGTCCATACTATTTACGCAGACTTTGAATCACTCATTGTTCCTTATGAAGGGCCACCGCCACAAACAACTTCGAAAAACAAGTCTTAATGAGTAATCATCGAATTGTCTTTGCTTTCATCGTTGTCAGGTCGGATGGCGTTTATTCAGAGCCAGAATTATATAGAGGGCCGATGCTGCAGAATACTTTCTTAGAACGCATGGACAGAAAGTGCGTAATGACTGTTCTAATAATCTAAACTAATTCAGAAATCAATAATTACTCCTGAAGACCACAACAGAATGACTCACACACCATTGTTGATTATGCGTTAAGAGCTAACGCCCAAGAGTGAAACCCCACAGTAAGAGACCATGATCACAGTAGTGGAAGTTAGAGGAGCGGCGCATAACAAATGCAATCTTCAACTAAAGTTTGTTCCAAAGACATGAAGCTGCCTGTATTTCTTTCACAACTTGCGAGGTTATGACTCTCACCTTATAATGCAAGCAGTAACCAACGCCTTCAGGTTGCATGGCATTGCACAGTCATCAGAAAAGTAACATGTGCCCTTTAATCTAAATAACATGCTTTTATGACTCTCTGCAACACATGTGGTGGGATCATTAGAGTCACTACTATGTCCCTTAAAGTCCCTGCCCAATAACGAAGAATAATTGACCCCACGCTTTGTTAGAAGGGCGTTTTACCCTTATGAGTACATGAACAAATGGGAAATGTTTGATGAAGACACACTTCCTCCTAAAGGCGCGTTCTTTTTCTATCCTTAGAGAAAGGAAATCAGTGACACGATTACCAGCATGCTCCAAGATGCTTGGCAGAAGTTAGATTGTAAAACGATGGAGACTATCAGATTCATACTTATGGCTGATGTATGTTTGTTGCGGACGGCTTTGAAAACTATAAAGAGTTACCTGCAATGAAACATTACAGTTTTGGATCCCTGCGCATTATATTTCTGCACCCGGATAGCTGTGGACGCTTTCTTAAAGTTTACTGAGTACAGATTGATATATTGTCAGATTTATCAATGATTCAGATGAATTGAAAACGGTTGCGGTGAGGAATTAGTATGCGTCGAATCATTACGGAAGCAAACAACAAATACTTGGACGACTATGAATCCGATAAAAGGTCCTTAACTACTCATGTATTTAGATGCAAACAATCTGTATGGTAGGGCAATGGCGCAATCACTTCCGTTACGTTAACGCAACTTTAAAATGTACACAGGTACGAATAATATTCAAAGGCATTAAAGTGGTTGGGCATTTTAACGCCAGATCAACAGCGCGTTTTCATTCTAGAAGTTGACTATAGATATCCTCATGACACTCCATGACATACATATGACTACCCTTTAGCAGCAAGAAAGGTCTAAAGATGGATCCAAGAGAGCCGCATAAACATGGGCCCAATCTTCGAGGCGAAAAAAAATAGGTCGCCATTACAGACTTCTGCAATTTTTATTTAAGACATGGTGTGAAGTTAACAGCTGTTTCATCGCAATAATTGCTTTTGCTCAGAACAGTTCTTAAACATACATCATAGAACACTGACCTCAGAACTAAATCCACAGATGCTTCAGAAAAAAGACTTTTTTCAAGTTGATGAACTACAGCTTGTTTTTTGGAAAGACTAAGGAGAATCCGCACAACTTAAAGAGTTAGATTGGTCACCAGAGAGAATGAAGCAATTAAGCTGACTTTCAAAACGCTAATATCAGTACCATTAAAAAGATTTGCATGATCAGCTTTTTTGGCAAATGATGAAGAAAAAGGAAAGTCAAATTAGACAACCGTATTTATTGGGTTTTACTGTTTTAGAATTATCAAAGCTTTTGATGTTAGAGTTTCTTTATGACTACTTTAAGCCCTCGTATCCTGAGATTTCCAGAGTACTTTTACACAGATACAGAAGTTTTGTTATAGATATCCCTACTGAAGACAGCTATAACGTACAATGAAACCGAAGTGGCCTAAAGGGCATGCAGGATGGAACGACACATCTGATTACCCTAAAGATACGCCTTTTGCATTCATCCGTTAATAAGAAGTTTAGGAACGATGAAGGAAGAACTTTCTGGAAAGGTGATCAAGGAGTATGTTGGTTAAGTCGAAAAATGTACAGTAGTTTTCGAGCCAGGAGAAAATCGATTAAGAAAGCAAAGGGAATATCTCGCGGCGTTGTGGCAGTCCAAACATATCACCATGACAACTACAAAGAAGCATTGTTTGTACAATAAGACTTTCATCAAGCCAACGTAAAACTGCGATCTAATCTACATGAGATCAACACAACAGTTGTAACAAGAATCATTAATAGAACAAACACACAACGGGTGTTTGTTAATCCCAGATTTTTTCATATGCAATTGGGCACGGAGAACCGCATAAACATGGGGTTTATATTTTTCATCAACTTTTATTATAAGATCAATCATAGCTTCATCCAAATCATTTAAATCTTTTCTCATGTTTGCTTGACGAGTCCGAAATTTTTTTTTATTATTTTCAAGATAGTTCTTTGTTTCCCCAAATTGGGGTTTGGATTGTAGGGTGATCTGGAAAATGATTTACATGCATTGATTAATCCACGAAAAGGTTTCCTAATAGCATTTACAACCATGAAATGAATTCCCGTATCATTTCAGTTCTCTTCCTTTACCAGTCTGTTCGTTCTGCGCTTTCCCTTCTGGCCTTCCATTTTAAACCAAAATATGTTTACGTAAAATTAATTAAAGCGGATCGTGCCTGCGGATTATCTGCAGATCCTTCCTTCACAAACGATCTTTGAGGAGCGGTTGTTTTGTTGTGTCAGTTTTCTCGTAAATAATACCGGGCGATCCCTTTTTACAATTCTTTTATTTCATATGGATCAACACTCCAAACTGGAATCGGTTTCCCTGATGCTAGTGCCCCTTCTGCATCCGCCCCGTAAATAAAGGTACCTTACTTTTCAATCTCAAATGTAATAGTTTGTCCGGATGAAGACTCCCTCAAGCAACTTTATTGTTTTTCTTTTGATTGCTTGTACTGGTTTAGCCCTTTAAATTCTTCCATTATTCATTGCGCGCAAACTGAGGGCAGTCTTCTAAACCCATTCTGTTTGCAGAATTGTCATCAGCTCTCTGTGATACTGTAGGGAGAAAAGTCCTTTCTGCTAACTGTTTGTTAAAGTTTTTCGACTAAAGCCTGTGATCGTGAACTCCCGGAAGTGCCTCTTTTAATGGGGTAACTCTATGTTTCCAACAATAATTGATTCCACTTGCCCTTTAAATTCTTTTCCATCATCGACTTGAATCATGCGAGGATAAGTTAAAGGGCACGTTGATATATCAGTTGTATAGCAACAGCAACAGCAAAGCACTCTTTTGTGTTAATTGTTACGCATCTTTGTTATCTTGAAGCAATGTCCAATGCTGTGATTGCGTACTTAAATCTTTTTCCGTCTAATCCTATCAGAGGGTAAATATAGAAGATCATTTGATGGGTGTCGTTTTGGATTGTATTGACTAAAGTGGTGGTCTCTGTAGTTCGCCTAGGCCGCAGGTACATAAATTTGCAAATCGCTTGTTTAAATAACCACTCTTTTGCTGTTTGTTTCACTAAACTCACCCCGGGGGGGTAGCTTTTGTATTGCTGTGATGCCCCTTCCAATATCCTTTGGGCTAATAATTGATTTTGTTCATTTTTTATTCAGCCTATATTAATGTGCAACAAAATACACGACGGTCATACCAACGACAATAAACGCGATTTCTTGCATCTTTTGTTTTTCTGAATGTTGATAAAGTCACTGAATTTTGGTGGGGGCAATGTCTGGACTGTTTGCCTGTTACTAGATAATATTCTTTATGCTTGGTCCAAACAATTTAAAATGTGTAAGCTGCATCCCGCGTTCTTTCAGGGTGTCATTAATAAAATCTAACTGCTCAAGGTCTCTGCCTTTCAAGGCCCCCGTCGTGTGCAGCTGCTAGTTTGCGCCATAGCTTTTGTTATGTCTTTTTCTCTCGCTTGTCATCCCGCAGTTTACTAAATGCAAAATGTACTGCCGCTAAAAGCAAGCGCATTCACCACAGCGCCGCCTATCATTATTGCGAGGAAGCGCATTTTTTATAAATGTATTTTTTTTTCTTACATATTATATTGTCTGGAATTATTCCTTGCTTAAACTAGAAATCTTTCGTAGCAAATGAAGCGGCAATCATAGCAATCACTTTGCTAAATCCTCAAAGTTAGTTTGCGCAAGATCTCCGGTTTTGTATTTTTAACAGGCTTTTACCAGCATTGATATTCCTACCTTAGTCCTCCAATAACAGCAGATTGGTATATACAAGGTTAGGCAATAGTTATTTCGGTGCTCATTTTAAAAAATAAAATAATTATAATTATTAAAAACATGAACAGTGGATGATCTCCTACCGCTTAACAAGGCGGCCTAAACCTGCTGTACTATGACTATACCAAGTTTATGACCAAGGCAATTTGTCCAAAAAGGAGAGGCTGTATTCTTTGGTAGCCCGTGTGGAAAAACAAAACAGTTCCTCTGAACTGAAAATACAGCATTGAACAGATCAACAGATGCCGCCCCAAGACATTTTTAAGTATCATAAACAGTATGAGCGCAGCTGGGTCATAGAATGGTGAAAAGTGGTGGGAAAACGGTTCTATGTTTGTACACAAAACTAGTCAGTAGATTTGCTCCCATTGATTCTGAACAAGATCTTACGTATGATTTAACGCAAGATCCAGTTTTAACAAAGTCATTAGAGCTCTAGGGTGTGATTATACTATAGATTTGGAACATTGTTATCGCCAATTAAATCATGGGACTTAATAACTTTTAATCATATAGATTTTAATTCCCATCAAAATGAACGATCTAGAAAATCAGCAGAATCCGAAACACTGAATCAGGTGGAGAAAGTAACCAAGCTAAAAATACAGCAGAAAACGCTGAACCAGGTTGGAGATCCATTAAAAATCCCGGCGTGTTGAAGCAGGAAAAAAATTAGCAGAGTGGAACAGACAAAAAAATTAAATGTTTACAGCATTATGAAAAAACATAACACCGCCAACGCCAGAACAAGTTAATTTCAATGCCAGCTATAAAACTCCATGTGAAACAAGGTCCCCGAAAGTCTTCCATGGAATATTGAAACTTAAAACTGTTGGCCGATTTTTGGCTCCATTGCTGCTGGTTGGGGGCAGTTATTGCGGCTATAAAAATATATAACTATGGCAACAAAAACAAAAGCAATCAAAAAATCTGAGCCACTAAATTCAGAAAAAGACACCAGCACGCCAAAAAAAACCGCCATAACAAAGCATCATATTTGATCCATTTCAAATGAAATAATATTTTTAAGAACGTTAATTTTAAATTTTTTTTATAAAACTAGATCATGGCGTATATAAAATGATGGTGTCAATAAATAACGACATGGAGTCTATAAAGACATTTCCATAGACCAAATTGTAAATCAATTGCGGTTTGCTTCGGATGTAAAATCCTTCCTTAAGATCTATGCAGAGAACGCTGAGCAAGACAATCCTCAACAGAATGACGGCGTTTTTTGAGGCGTGTGTGTACTATATGAGACATCTGCTATTTAAGATAAAAACATAGATTGTATTTTTTTTGATAATTATAAGAACTTGAATACGAACTTGGTTGTACTTAGAGGATGACTTAATCAAGAACTTATTAAGAACTTAATCAAGAACTTAATTAAAAACTTAATCAAGAACTATTAAGAACTTGAAGTAACTTAATTAAAAACTGGTAACTTAATTAAAAAATTTAATTAAGAACTTGGGGTGACTTGGGGGTGGGAGTGTTGTGTGGTGTACACAGAGCTTTATTTATTTGTCATGTGTAACACCACTTGGTGCAAGACAGTGCTTGCGTTTTTGTAATGCATTGGCTCTTTTGTTGCAAGTTCAAAGCAGCCACCAAGTGCATTTATCAAAAGCTTGATTTAATAAACAAGACAGTTGAATAAAGTACACTCTGTGGCCGCCCGAAGGCAGCCAAAAAAAGTTGAAGCAGGGCGTTGAAGCAGTGAAGACAGGCAGTGAATGTCAGTGAATCAGCAGTGTTCCAATACTAGTTGCCTATTTGAGCGCTACAGGCGGTTGCGCGACCTACTTTTTTTTTTTTTTTTTTTTTTTTTACTTCTGTGTTACAAGCAAATGCTCTGGCTCAGCTACTCCTCTACGCAGGCGGGAGTTTCAGGTTTCGCTAATTCTACTCTTGCGATGATTGCTGTGCGTTGTCGGGAACCATGATACGGGTATTTTCTCAGCCCAGTAGTTCCGAATCTCCTCGCTGCTCTCAAACATTGCATGGAGCTCCTTTTAAGGTGGAAGATTTCATAGAAAGACAGCCCAACTGTGCTGAATTTGGATATGTATGGTTTCAACAAACGGGCTATCTCTCTCAGTCTCCGTGCATATGAAGGGCTAATTCCAACATTTTCCTTCAGCCATTCATCCCACGTATTATTGTGAGTCCCTTTCCTTTCTTCCGCCGCAAAAAACTTGAAAACAACTTCTAAAAGTCCCCCGTATTGCAGGTTAAAAGCCATTGTGGTTGCTTCTTGTCTTGCTAGTTGTCTATATCCTTCAATCAGCTTTTGAAACAGCACTTTGCGATGATGTAATTTCTTCAGATTGAAAAAGAACACACATCTTTTCTGACTTTCTTCTGCACATCAACAATTTGGACTGTAAATACATGTGTAGTTCATTTGGATTCCTTGTTGTTTTGGATTTCTTTGCTTTTCCTCCATACAAGGCGGTGAGTTTTCGTTTGGGTTGTGAAGGAAGTTTAGGTAGTTTCTCACTTGTAGATGGGCCTGCTGTTCTAAGTTCCTCCAAAACATGAAGAAATTGAGAATGGTACTCAAGATGTTCTTGAAGTATTGTCAACTGAGAAATACTCCACGCTCTTTGTTCTGTCATGATCAAAATGCTAACTAAAGTCAACCACTTTTCTCACTGAAAATTACACACGTCTTAGCGCCACAACACCCCCAAGAAGAATGACAAACGGCTGTGGTCGGTTGTCAACGCCAACAACAGTGCTGGGGGCGGATATGACGTCTTTTTACTATCACATGATTAAATCTTGGCTTATGGTTGGTGAATGTAAGAAACATGTCTAGATTTGTTTTGCCTCAGGCGGGAATCCTTATGCACCCTACCAAGGCGTAAAGCCCCACAGCACAAATTAAGTAATCATGTGTCAGCCTAGCTCCGTATTTCCATGCCTGGTACAAGTTCTTACCACCAGCACCAGCAATTAGTGGATTTGCCCCCCCGTCATTTACCTTTCTCATATTACCCGTAAACAAGAAGACATCTCCACAGGGGTAGATAGGAAATCACAGCGCCTGATGACTACCATGAAAAATGTTTGGCCGCTGTGAAATACAGCTTATGTTGACTACCATGAGAATTTCTTTACACTTTCATTGAAAACATACTTTAGAGAACAGTTATAGACTGTATGCGTGAAAATGATGTTATTAAAATCTGAAAACTTTAGTAAATTAGTATTGAAAACGGATAACCCTACACAGTATGTTTGTTTGTAGATAATCGTTATTTTTTAGTTATTGAAGTCTTACTTGTCAGAGAACAGTAATATGCTGATTCTAGGTCACTTTCGCCCGAAAACTGGGTGAGGGTGAAAGTGGCTTAGAGTCGGCCTTTCCTGTTCTCTACAGTACAAATGGAAGAGCAAACAATAGCCCGCAAGCGAATAATTTGTGATATCACTCAGATGTTAGAGATAAAATACATTGCGTGTCACAAGTGCTTTGTTTGTTTGCCTACGGTTTGGGGCTTGGTCTGGTAAAACCAGTGGGTTGGAAGCATATGAAGACATATGATGTTCACACACCCTTCATAAGGGGTCATGACCTATTCTGAAAACATTTCTTCCCACTCCGACTCTCTCTCTCTCTCTCTCTCTCCCTTTCCTCGGCGGAAGGTCAACTGATCAGGCACGATTTGTGAGCGTCTGTTAAAAATGAGGTTTTAACATATTAGGAGTGTGTTGATCGTCGCAATCTTTTGCATGGAGGAACTTAGGTTTGGTAATTGGAGTGATTTGGGTACTTTCTGAATGATTCATCAAGATCAAGGCTAATTTGCTTCATTAAGTTTTACAAAGAATTATGAAGAAGGGGATCTCTTGGAGTACAGCTCAAACTTCGGATAGTGTTGCTATAAAGTGTACAACTTGCACGTGATTGATTTACGATACCTGAGTGTGTCCTTGGTGTGTGAACAGTGAAGGTGTTCAACTGGTTGACAGTGTCGCGTGCGGAATAGCACGGTGTGTTTACAAACTGAAGGAAAACAGGCGCTTTAAAGGAATTCTTTTCTTCGTGTTGCGATGATGGAAATAGGCACACGATCTGACTAAAAACTGCTGTCAAATTATCATCGGTGTGAGAAACATTATTCCTTTCAAATATACTACTGGGAGCAAAATGACGACTTCTTCGTTAAGTGATGGATGTGGCAATCTGGTACAGATGATGGACTGGCGTTTTAGTCAGATGATGCAAATGATGAATTTACACTCCTGTAACCTCAGTAATATACTTAGCCACAATCTCCAACAATTCAACAGCGCAATAGGAAAACTCAACACCGACATTAATTCACTGAAACATGCATCTGAGAGAAATAGGCTGGAGATTAATACTGCAGTAGAAAATACTGCAGTTGTGAACGAGAATTTTGAACTGATTAGTCAAAGACTCGACAGAATGGAGGAACAGGTCCATCAGAATGAAGTAGACCTGAAGAGCCGCAATTTGAGATTCACAGGAATACCAGAAGGGGGTAAGTACACATTTCCAACAACTGATGTAATTATTGATGTTCTGAACCAGTATTTGTATGGAAGAAATTGGAGTCACGATGATATTGACCGGGCATTCAGAGTGGGGGAATGGAATGACTCAGCAGACAGACCAAGACCAATAGTTGTGCAGATGCACAGGTGGTCAGATAAACTGGACATTCTGCAAGACCAAGAGCTGAGGGAATCGCTACGTAGAGACAACATCAGGATTTCTGCAGAACTCACCACCAGGCAAAGAGAAATGATAGACTTCCATACCAAGCAAGGAAAGAGGGTATATTACTGGAAGGGCAAACTGCAGGTGGAAGAATATTCTCAAAGGTTGGGACCAAAAGACTTCCCTGATCGTCGCTATGGGCAAAGCAACCATGATTTTCAACAAGGAAACGGCCAGGAATACCACGACCCATGGGCTTCGGCTGAGAATCGGAGACCCTACAATGACTTCAACAGAGATATGAATAATACAAGATCAAGTGGTGTTTTAAAAAGAACTGAAGAACAACGTGTAGTGCCTGGACACATGAGTTACAGCCAAGCAGTTAAAAACGGTCGAACATCATTATAATGTTTCAAAGAACAAAGAAAGAACATTGAGAAACTCTTCGAGCTCGAAAAGACTCCCAATGAATGAGTATTTCTCTTATGAAAAGCATGATAATCAGAGTTCTCCTTTTCATCAGCACGCTTCAGGAGCGGAACACCAAAGAATCGTCATAATGGGAAGGAAAAAACAGTTTCATTCAAGACAGGCAGTTTTGTCTGATGATGAAAAAAGTGGAAAAATAGATACATGGGACAATGTTACTACAGCAAATATTGCAAAAAAAAACAAAATACGATATGGATGGAAGACATAATACAAGTGAAACAAGGATTCCAGTTAGAAACAACAAACAAGGACGAGTTGAAAGGAAGCAGCCTTCCTGTAATGATCAGCAAACAGACACTGTGATGGTTGCAAACCTGTCCTTAAACTGCGATGAAGATTATGATCCAGAGGAAGAGCAGCGTGGTTTGGCTGCTGCTGATATATTACAGGACTACAGGAAAACACCTCAGTGTGCGGATGATAACCAGGAGTCAACCCTGAAGGGACAAGAGGCAGGACTGCCAGATGAAGACAGCGACATCTCAAAAGGAGGAAACGAAGCAGCAGAAAACCATGGGACCACATGTCCAGGCTGACATTCCGTCCAGTCGGTCAGTTCCAGATTTAACTAGGAATGATTTCGGTATGTGTGACAGCGGAGCTGGAGATCAACCTCTGCAGGCCGTCGCTGAAGGTCGGATCGAGGCGGGGGGCAAAGATTCCTCTGGGAATGGTACAGAAAGACTTTCTCGTCCAACAACACGAGCAAATGCAAAGGACCGGAAGTTAGCCGGGGTGGTAACACGAACGGGAAGTACCAACCAACGATCAGTTAGCCAAGGCAGCCAGGGTAGCATCAGGGAGGCGTTTAAGAGGATCAGGTCTGGTTGCAGTGATAAACGCACACAGAGACAGGCTCCCTCTCCTGAATGTCAGTTAGAAGACAAATGACAAGTAGGCCGGGCGTCATGCTATCCAAGTGGGTACATGAAAGGGGCACGGGGTACAATAGGTACTTTTTCTAAACAGGAAAAATGCCCGGAAAACAGCTATTTGTGTAACAGTTCAAATGTGTTGTCGGGTCAAAACATGTCTAGATCCGTCAGCTTTTTGAATTATAACGTGCGTGGATTGTATGAAAAGTTACATGATCCAGAATTTGTTAACTTTGTGACTACCACGATTTCATTACGTTTACCGAAACTTTTATTTCAGAAGGTTTTGATTCAATTGTTTTTTCAGATTATGATTCTTTTATTTCCAAAGCTCAGAAACTGTCAAAGCAGGGGAGATATTCTGGAGGAATTTTGGTTTGTGTCAAAAAACGTTTTTCTAAATTCATTTCCAAATACAAGTTAAAATGATGATGTAGTTGTGCTAAAAATATCAAAAGAGCTATTTGGTTGTGATTATGATGTTATGTTCATTTAAACCTATATTCGACCATATGATTCCAGTTACTGGAGAAGCAATGTTGATGGATATGGTATAGAAGTACTTGATGAATGTATTATGTATTTGTATGAGAAATTCGACGATTTTCTTATTCTGTTATGTGGGGATTTAAATGCTCGCACCGAATATAGAAATTTTGATTACATTGATGACATTTTTGAGCAGACGGTCAGCAGTGCTGCAACCGACATAAATACTTTTGCCAGAAAGTCTGATGATATGGAAATGAATCTCTTTGGGACTCAGCTAGTTGAATTGTGCAAAATTGCAGACTGTTTTATTGTAAATGGTACCTCAAAATGGAATTGTGACTCTGGTTGTACTTACGTGTCAGAAAAAGGGTCAAGCGTTATAGATTACTTTTTGATGTCATGTAATTTTCCCCCTCATCTCTCAGACATACGATTAATTGTAAAAGAGTTGATCGACTCAGATCACCTACCGTACAACTAACATTGTACACAAAGGTCATGAATGAGGAAATATGCAGAATGCTAATTGCCTAAAAGACAGTGGTGGAGAAAAAATAGTGTGGAATGTGGACAACGAAAAAGAATATAAGATTGTCTTAAAGACTACGAAGGTATAACTATGTTAAAGGAAGCAATGGAACTGATTGACGAAGATGTTGATTCAGCAATGGATTTGTTTACGCAATATCTGCTTAGAGCTGGTAAGTGTATGCAGAAAACAGTGTCTACTAAGAAGCAATCTCAGAGATCTGAATGGTTTGATGAGGAGTGCAAAAAAGTTAAACAGGAATGTACAAGACGCTTACGAGTACTCCGAAAGTTCAAACGGATGGGGAAATGTAAATGCCATGACGGAAAATTGACGTTACAGAAAAATTAAGGATATCTAACAAAAAATGTTTATGTAAAGACATGAGATTGTCCTATGCTGAAAGCAGAAAAATATACAGGAAACTACTGACATGTAAAAAAACGAGGTTACGTAGGCAAACGGCTGAAAAAACTAAGTATTAACTTAAAAAATTCAGCTTTATTCTGGAACCGTCTCAAATGTTTGGGACTGAGAAATGAAATGAGAATGAGTGGTACTATAACAACACAGAATTGGTTTGAACATTTTCAGAAAACGTTTTTTTTTAAAGGAAAGTTATACAGTGAACCAAACTTATCCCCAACAGATATAAAGAGGGACAGGAACATCCTCTGAATCGGGTCATTACGTACCACGAAGTAGAAAAAGCACTGAAGAAAATTAAATGTGGAAAAGCAAGTGGCACAGATGGTATTATTGGGGAGATGCTAAAAACGGCGGGTCAAACTATTGTTAACTTTCTCACTGTGTTATTTAACAAAATTTTTGATAATGGCGTGTATCCACATGAATGGTCGAAAGCCATTGTAGTGCCTATTTTCAAAAAGGGGAATATAGACGACCCTGATAATTATAGAGGTGTATCTTTGATTAATGTCACTTGTAAATGGTTTACTTCAATTCTGAACCAGAGACTGTATTCGTGGCTAGAGGAAAATAATATAATTGTTGAAAATCAAGTTAGTTTTAGAAACAATTATTCAACGGTTGATCAAATATTCAATTCATACACTATTGTCCAGAGATGTTTATGTTCAAAAGGTCGAAAACTTTATGTTGCCTTTGTGGATTTCAGAAAAGCATTTGATTCAGTTCACCATGACAAATTACTACAAACCCTGTATAATGAAGGGATACAGGGGAAATTTTTATGTTGCCTGAAGTCCATGTATGATTCTCTCATTTCATGTGTACGATGCAATGGAGATTTTTCGGAGTTTTTTTTATTGCCCCGTTGGTGTAAGACAAGGATGTGGACTGAGTCCAACACTGTTTTCACTCTTCATTAACCAACTGGCCAACCACATTGCAGGGGTCCATGGAGTGCAACTGCTTCCTAGTTTTATTGAGATCTTCATTTTGCTCTTTGCCGATGATGTAGCTTTAATTTCTACCACACCAGGTGGTCTACAAGCACAACTAAACTCATTGAAAACATGTTGTTGTAGGTTAAGATTAGATGTTAACAATCTAAGACTAAAGTCATGGTGTTCAGGAAGGGAGGCTATTTAGGCAGACGAGAAAAATGGTATTATGATGGTGAAGAAATCGAGACAGTCAACAGCTACTGTTACTTGGGTTTCACATTTCCTACCATGCTTAGTATGAATCTTGGAATAGAGCACATGGTAACAAAGGCAAAGAAAGCACTTTATCTTCTGTGCCGTGCGTTTAACAATTGCAAAGAAATGTCTCGGGAAGTATTCTTCAAAATCTTTGATTCCAAAATCCAGCCAATTTTACTGTTTCTCAGCTGAAATATGGGGTCTGCAACGTTTAGAGCACATTGAGAAAGTACACTTATTAGCCTGCAAAAGATTCCTTGGCGTTCCACTTAAAACACCTAATAAACTTGTATATTCAGAATTAAGTAGGCATCCCTTATACATAAATTCATACATGAAAGCATTGAAATATTGGTTTAGATTATTAGATATGGGCTTGAATAGATTACCTAAACAGGCCTATCTTATGCAAGTAAATATTGATGATCAGGGCATAAGGTGCTGGGTAACAGGGATAAGAGAAATTCTAGGGAGCACCGGATTTAA
This sequence comes from Conus ventricosus, assembly GCA_018398815.1. Classification (NCBI taxonomy): domain Eukaryota; kingdom Metazoa; phylum Mollusca; class Gastropoda; order Neogastropoda; family Conidae; genus Conus; species Conus ventricosus. Next base: position 42,787,431 of record CM031613.1, read on the forward strand.
TTATGTATGGCTACGGCAAGGTGTGGATGACGTAAGAGTGTTTTTACCAATTTTCAAACAAAGTCTAGTTGCCATGTATGTTCAAGAATGGTCGGCATCAATTAGGGATAAAAACAGATATGTCTTGTACAGATCTTTACAGTGTGGTTTCGGAATTAGTCCTTACTTTGAGTTTCTAGACATCTTTTGCTTTAGAGTGGCTTTGACACAGACAAGACTTGGGGTACTACCTATAAGAAACAATACTGAGAGATATTGTGAAAATCCCGTCGCAAGATTTTGCCCATATTGTTTGAACGTGGATGAGGATGAAAAACATCTTATATTTGTATGTCCTTTGTTTACTGATTTAAGAGACAGGTTTCTTGGTCTCCGTTACAAATTATTTTGAATGGTGTAGATAAACAATTATCTCGTGCAGTGGCAAAACACATATTTCACTCACTTAAGCGTAGACAAGCAACCGTTAAATGCCTTTGAAATATGTAATAGGCTTCAGTCAGATATAGCTTTTGTAATAAGATCAGTTGTAGAAGTGTGGTGTCTTTTCTTCTTCCAAGTCAGAACGCTCATATTCGGAGTTACGATGAGCTTGTTGATCAGGATAGTTATGTTGAATGAGTGAGATCATATATGAGCTAAGGTCATTTACTTTGAAAGTGTATGTGTATATCATAAGGTGTGATTTTGTATGTGCGTGCTGTTGTTTTCCCGCCATCTACCCACTCCCTTCCCCACCCACGTTCCCGATATTTCCCTCTACCTATGTGCAAGCTGCCTATGGCCTATATGCATTAAACGTTCGCATTCGCATTCGCATTCTCTCTCTCTCTCTCTCTCTCTCTCTCTCTCTCTCTCTCTCCTCTCTCTCTCTCTCTCTCTCTCCACGCATCTGTATTTGAGCCAGCACATATGTGTCAGTGTGTCCGTGCGTGAGTTCGTGCTTGCGTGCTAATGTGTGTGTGTGTGTGTGTGTGTGTGTGTTCATCTTTGTTTCTGTATATGTGTGTGGTGGGGGGGGGGGGAGAGGGTTGAAACACAGGGAGAGAGAGAAAACTAGGTCAGTGCACGAGATGTCATAAAACGCTACATCGAACGTTATTTCGCAGCCATAACGACGCACGAGGTGGAGAGGAGGACACGTTGTCCCCATCGTGATCGCTGTCGTAAACAACTGCCGTAGGAGGAATGTGAAACAAATAAGGTACTTCTGTTAATCACAAGGCTGTGTATGTATGTACATGAAGCCTTATTTCGTCAACATCATCCAGAGAGCAACGGGGAGGAGATTAGCGCGCGTGCGCTCTCTCTCTCTCTCTCTCTCTCTCTCTCTCTCACACACACACACGCACACACACATACACACACACACGCACGAACGCACGCACGCACGGACGCAAGCACGCACACACACACCTACGCACAGAGAGAGAGAGAGAGAGAGAGAGAGACTCTGTTAATGGATGCGATGTCATGTGAGGTAAAACTCGTTATTTCACGTAGAAAATGACCTACATGCCGCTTACCGGATATCCTCAGCGCCCCAATTGATACTGTTGTCGTCATCAGCCTACGTCATCGAGTTTCTGTTCTGAGTCAACGGTTTGTTTGCTTTTTCGTTCGTTTTTTTTAAAAAATTGTTTGTTGTTCTGTCAAGTGACCCTCATGGAGAGACTCGCACCAAGGTTGTCCTTGTTCTGCCTTGTCAGCAGTGTATTAGCCAACAGGTCATGGAGGCTGTTTGAGTAGGACTATTCAGATCCTGTCTGTGTGAAATCTTGGGGGCCATGTTTTTAGTATAACGTGTCGCGTCAACTCTCACCATACTTCAAATGTGTGCCGACCTGTTGTGCTTAGTTTGTTCGTATTTATTTAAGATTTGTTATTTCCTACATGATATATCAATCTCTATCTCTCTCGTCTGGTTAGAACAAACACATATTATATAACTCAGTATATCAAGTAAAGCGAAATAAGTTCAATCGACCGACAGTTTTTAAAAAAGGTTCTGTATTGTAATGGTGAATATGTGATTGAAAAGGTTCAAAGTATTGGTACTTACATTACGAATTTGCGACTTTCCTGCAAGGATATCTCGAGGGAAGTGCGGGGTGGAGCTGCAATGTTTTGTTGTTGCAAGCAAGCAAACACACACACTCATCACTTACGGTCTAAAGGCGTAAAAACAAAGAACGAACACACATATATATATCTAATGCTGAACAGTTAAGTAGTGGGGGGAAACAAGTGCAGGTTAACAATTCTTCGGTTGTTATAGTAATGACTTGGCAAAGATTTGAACTTTAAAAAAAAATTGAAGATGAAGAAAATGGGGGGGGGGGGGGATATATTATAACTATGAGAAGCCCTTCACTAGCTGCCTGAGGGAACCATCGTAGTCCCTCTCGAAGGCACATTCATTTTGTATCGCCTGCTCCTAGCCTTTTGATCCGCTGAATCGGACTCATCAGGGAGACATGGCTAATCGAGTCTGTGCTCTTGGTGTCAAATAGAGACACACCACAGTCCATAATTCTCTGGTGTTCTCACCACCAAGGGTTCAAAAAAAAGAATCCGACAGCACCCCCAAGGCAGCCAGAGAAGGGTAGTAAATGGGAACAAAACAAAAGAGTGGAGATGAAAAAAGTTGCTGAAAAACTAGAAGCATTATTCAAACAGTACAAAATGTAGGGGACAATCTTTGAGCCTATGCTTGAGGATCCATTCAAGGATGCAAGGGAGATCAAAAGATATGGAACAGTCTGAGTGGTCAGCTCTGCTGTTCAATAACCCAAGCATTGTGAGTGGCTAAGAATTGTACAGAACAACCTTTACTTGGATCTCTTAAGAGATGCAATCTCCCACTGATTGACCAAACAATAGAATGCTGAACAATTAAGTAGTAGGGGAAAACAAGTGCAGGTTAACAATTCTTCAGTCGTTATAGTAATGACTTGGCAAAGATTTGAACTTAAAAATAAAAAAATTGAAGATGACGAAAGTGGGGGGAATATATTATAAATTTGAGAAGCCCTTCACTAGCTGCCTGGGGGAACCATCGTAGTCCCAAACCAAACTCCAGTCTCCAATTTCCATCTTTCCCTCTCGCCCTACGAGGAGGTGAAGAGAGAGAGAGAGAGAAGAGAGAGAGAGAGAGAGAGAGAGAGAGAGAGAGAGAGAGAGAGAGAGAGAGAGACAGACAGACAGACAGATAGACAGACAGACACACAGACGTACAGACACATAGACACACACAGACACGCACACACAGACCAGAAAACACAGGCAGATGGAAAACCAAAACAGGGTATATACACAGAATGACAAACCCGGGGAGACAAATAAGAACTACTCTACGTCCAAACGACCACGTTCAGACTGAGAAAGAACAAAATGACAGATACGGGGGGAAAGCGAGGAGTAAAAAAAAAAGATTAAAAGCTAGAAAGATAAAACCAAAAACGAAAGAAGAAAAAACAAAAGAGCAGAAAAAATGACAGACAGACAAATAGACGGACAGACAGAAAGAAAGAAAAGGAAATGAACAGAAAACGGATATTTTGGCCAATGGAAAAGCACATGGAAAAGAACAGAGGAAAGACGGCTGCATACAAATTAGGCCCAAAAACATAAATCTAGCAAATAACAAACTAAGTCAGCGACAACAACAAAAAAGAGAACAAACAGAACAACGACACATCTCGTTTTGGCGCAGTGTAGTTACTTTCCAACTCTCCACAAACTCAAAAGTGTAAAATTCGTCGATCTGATTTGACGTCGGACCAGAAATCGATTCACAGGCTATCCATCACCAACTAGCAACCACAGAGAGAGAGAGAGAGAGAGAGAGAGAGAGAGAGCAAGGCATGCCGTGTCACGAACTGTCAATGTCACAGTATTAACGATCTGTAAGGACCCCGGTATGTGGACATCCTGGTTGTTCTATTCGATCTAGAGGCTGTAACGTGGGTTCTGGCCGCCATTAATCTGTCTGCAGTGTGCACGCGCAGGAATACGAGTACGACAAGTACCTTCCCTGTCTCTGTCTTTTTGTTTTAATTAAAGGAAGGCTATTTTGGTTGAAGTTTTACCGCCATGCAGGTTTTGATGTCTGATGGTATATTACCAAGAATAGTACTCTGCTGTGAGGAGGAATGACGCGGATCATTATGTAAGAGACATAGGAAAGAGTGTGTTTAACTCCCGTTCGCTGAAGCTGTTCCTTTACCTCCATTCTTTCCCCTTCTCCGAATTCGAGATACGGCTCCTCTCCCTCCGTGTGCCTCTGTCCCCGCACTGTTAGGTACATGCATAGTCATCTAGTAGGGTCATCTATGCAATGTAATGCTTGCCCAAAGCTCGCGTTGTTTTTTGAGAAAGAGTGCTCTGAGTAGGTGTGCCTATGCTTTGAGTGGCTCGGCTGGGTACAGCTACACTGGCTGTCGCTGGGCTGGTTGGGACAGGTGCGTCATCGTCGTCCAGTGCGTCTGAGAATACATGGCCTTCTAACGGGTACCTGCCATCACTGGGTCCGTGTTGTCCTTATCTGTCCTGTCCTCAGAAACAGACATGTTCTGGGTTTCTAAATCACCTCTCGTTGTCTTTGCGTACGAAGCACCTGGGGGAGACACACAGATATCTCGATTCGAGTCTTTCTTAAGACGGGGTGTGCATTTGGGTATCCTTGCTTGCCCTGACGTAAAAATAATCGGATATTTGGTACGTCTGTTGAAACACGATTCTGCTATTCCACTACAGCCACTACAGCTGCTTATGTCCCTATGCCCCCGTAACGATCATTACGTTTTTCTATTTCTTTTTGTTTGTTCGTTTTTTGTTTGTTTATGAATCATAGTGCAAGATCGGCTGGTGAGGAGTGGTCAAAAACGCAGGTGATGTGTCAGTTCATTATCTGTTTTCAGCCAGTTGTTCTTTTGAAAGTAACTCAAACACCTTTAAATCCACTATTGAATAATTACCTGCCTCTGCTTAGAGATTGTAAAACATTACGTTCAAATTTTATATATTTTTTGTTCCTGTCTTTGAATCTCTTTTTCGTGACTTTCATTGCTGAACACAGAACTTCTTGATCATGTTTGATCCTCATCGGTCTTCATTATTTTTGCTTGATGCTGGGCGCAGTTCATTCTCAAACGATTTTGAAGTTATCGAATTCTTTGCTCCATGAGTGCACAGTTTCCACTGCTTTGGTTAGTCTGTTTAGTTTTTCTTCAATACTTACAGCATTCTTCTTTGTTTCAGTTTCCATACCTTATCAGAAGTCCTCAGAAGCAGGTGCAGGATGTGTTTCAATGTCACTGCAATGCATCAACAGCAATATCTGATCTTATGTGGGGTTTAAAAAGGATGGAGCATAGTTTGTTGCAATAGCATTGCACAGGACGACAGATCATGGAGTAATAATCAGACATCACGCTCTTCAAAAGGGTGCGACTAGAGCATCATTCTTTCGAACAATACAGTGTATGTTTGCTACAGGATCAAAGGGAAAAAGAACATGTTTACGGTGTGTCCATGACCATCTTCAAACGCTTCATGTACACACAGAAAGACGCACTGGGCAGAATTATGTCTGATATATATATATATATATATATATATATATATAATAATATATTATATATATATATATGTTAAGAATATTTTTTAAAAATGAAGTATTAAAATCAACAAGCTTGTTTCGAACCTCTCGCCCTCCTCAGATCTCCTGGGAAATTTGGGGGAACGAGGGGTTCGAAACAACTTTTTTTAATCTTCATTTAAAAAAAAATTCTTAAGGATGTTGCTCCCAAAGGGGGTTGAGCACCTTCAGATTTAAAGAACACTTTTAATTGTTATAATATAATATAAAAATAAATAATTTTTTTTAAAAAAAAAATTACAATTATATATTATATATATATTTAAATATATATAAAATATATATAATATATAATAAATATTTGTTATATTAAACAGTTACAAAACGGGTTAACATGTGCCCCCACGGGGTACACTCTTTTTAAAATAACCGATTTTTGTCTCTCTCTCTCTCTCTTTTCCCCTCTCTTTTCTCTCTCTCTCTCCTCCTCTCCCCTTCATATATATATATATATATATTTATATTTTTATACAATATAATTGTGTGTGTGTGGGGGTGGTGTGTGTGTTGGTGTGTGTGTGTTCGGGCAAAAACACGGGGTGTCGTGCCCTTTGCATACTTTGCCAAAAATTTTGGTTAAACTGTTCCATAGGGTACCATTTTTAGTCAGCACGCTGGAGAATGCATGAAATAGGTCCATTTACAGGGGCAAGCTTCTAAGTGATTTTTGATTATGCAAAAGAAGGAGAGGAGAGAGGAGAGAGCCCGGTGGGGGTTCGACGCATTTTGCCCCCTCATTGCTTTTGAAATCATCTCAGTCGGTTTCCGTTCACAAAAAATTTTTTCTGACGCGTGCGAGGGTAAACCCCGTGCAAGGAAAGGCCCCTCAGTGCGCCACCTTACTCTTATGACAATGAATCCCCTCGTCATTATTTTTATTGTGTGGTGGTGGGGGTAGTGGTTTTTGGATAATAGTATTAATTAATATCAAATTGTTTTTTTTTGTTGGGTTTTTTTTGGTTTTGTTATTGTTTTTGTTTTCTGTTGGGGTTGTTGTTGTAGTTGTTTTTTGTTGTTTTTTTTCTTCTTCTTTTTCTTCTTCGTAAGGCCTAAAAAAAGCCCATCCTTGGGTTTTACAGAAGCTTAAAGCGTTTAAAAGTCCACCTTTTTTTAGACAACCTGACCCACCCGGGGGAACCTCCTGAAGAGCTGCCTGCTGGGGCTGCAGTTAGTCGTTTTGCGTATAATTCGTCTGTCACACTCCGTTTCTCCGTCTTCTTCATTTTCTCATGCAGCTACGGATACGTGTGATCCATAGCCAGGCCAAACTGCCTTTCACCAAAAAGGGGTGAGGGTTCTTCCGTTGTGCGGGGGTTAGCATGCGTTCACGCACCCATTTGAAGAGAAAATTTTAACATCTGTTTTTTTTTGTTCACTGCCAAAAGGGTATTTGTCTTTGGGGAAAAACCCCAACCCAAAATCCCCACGTTTGTTTTCAAACTGATTACTTCTTCATTTGGCGGCATTTTCATTTTTTGCCCCCATGGAACGTTTCGGGCAGCCGCGACTTTTATGTCCGCCCACGTGTACCTTTACAAATGGTCTGGGGGGTGAAACCCGGTTTAAACGCGTTCCCCGCTCCTTTTTAGGTAATTGAATTGTTTTTTGGGCGGGAAGTCCCTGGCGAGATATGTTCCATCCCAGGGAAATTACGGTGTTCAATTCGCGCGCGGAGGTTCTTATCTGCGCCCTGGGGTTGGCTTGCTGCCAAACAAATTGTTTTCTGTGTTCCTTGTGCCGCAGAATCCTCACAAATCCATCCAAAGCTTTTATGTTGCCTTATTGATATCAGTCAATCATCTGCTGCTGCACTCTCAGATCCATGGTCATGTGTATGTTCCTTTTTTTCTTTTAGGTCGATAATACCACAGGATTTTCCCTTTTATATATTTTAGTTTAATCAAAGAGGGGACAAACCCCGTCGCCCACTTCACTGGATGGTTACGGGGCGAAACCCACTCTCCGGGCGATAAAGTTTTCCCTGGACAGGGTTTTTCTTGTCCCGAATACGTTTGCGAAAAATTTGATATTTACACAAGGAGTCTCCATAAAATGCATTTTCAATAAAACCCTTATACAAATCCCTGTTTTCGCCGCCTCTAAGCCATCCCCCCCCGCCGCGGCCCCCCCCGGGGGTGGGGTAACAATAACAATAACAATAATAACAAAAAAATAATTTTTAATTTAGTCTTTTAAAACCAGACCCCTAGAACAGGGGAGCAAATCATCTATAAGTAAAACATAAAATCTCTTTTCACGATGAAATCATAGTTTTTCCGTAATTTTAAAAATTTGTTATAAGAGAGCACTTTTTACACCAACTTTCCTTTAATCTTAGTATCAAAATTTTTTTTTTGCTGAGAAGGAAAACGATAATAATAGTGAGGAATGTATTTCGTTCTTAAAGAAAGATATCTTGGAGAGAACAGGAAATGCCGCTTCTACCCCACTTGCTCCTCCACCAAGTTTTTGGGCGAAAGCGGCCTAAAAGCCGCCTTTTCCTGTTCTCTAACAAGTAAGACTTCAATAACCAAAAAATAACGATTATCTACAAACAGACATACTGTGTAGGGTTATCCGTTTTTAATACTAATTTACAAAACTTTTCAGATTTTAGTTTTTGTTTAATCTATTTGTTTTCTTGATCGTTTTCAATAACATCATTTTCGCGCAAACATTCTTCAAATGAGTCTCTGTCTTTCATGTGAAATAACACTAGTCTTTAACTGTTCTCTAAAGTCTTTTAAAACCGAGTTATATTTCTGGCATAAAATCCACACACTTATCCGATCATGTCTTCCGCTGAAAGCCAGCTTTGACAAAGTGTTTCTCTTTTTAACTATATCTTTTTCTGCCGAACAGTCATCTATAATAAAGAGTGTCTGCGTTCCTTCAAACACTTTATAAAAGTATTCTAAACACTCACTCAGTTTAGTGCTAGGATTAACTAAATATACGTCATTGTCTGTCCATATAAACCTTCTATCATGATATGCTTTGTTCCTTTTTAAGTGTTGGACAGAAAATTACAATTGATCAAAATTATAGCGATAAACTGTTTGTAATAAGTCTAGGACAAATATTGTTTCCCACAACCAGTCTGCCCACAAATCATTGAACAATGAGGGGATTTTATCATAAAGTTTAACTGCTCCATAGTTTTATAAACAGAATTTAATCTAATCCAGTTATTATTTTTATCATACTCTCCGTCAAAACTTGTTCAGTATAATAAAACCTATGAGGCCTAAATGTGTAAGATAATCCAATTCAGTTCTGTAAGATTGTTTCTATTTAAGTCAACATTGATTTTGTTGCTTGTTGTTATGATCTTAATATCCTCACCATTGTGAAGAACGACGATGGTAACGTTAAGGCGTTTAACGTCTAAGTTTTGCCAGCTAATATTAATTCCTTTTATAAGGACGTCACTAACGCCCACAACCCCATCCCTCTCCACATCTTTAAAGACAGAAATTTTTATCATTGTGAACGTGTCTCCTAATTTTCTGCTTGGAAAGAACTGTATTTTGTAGAAGCTTTTTTTACAACTGTTTCTTTTCTGTGGAGGATGTACTGTTTTTTCCCATACGGCGTTATTTCAATTTCTTTCCGACTATTGTCGTCCGGCATAAGACTTTACATGTAAAGGGCCAGAGTTGAATGCTTTTCTGTAACTTTTTTGACGGCTAAAATATGTAAATGGGCTTATGAATTCAAATTTTATGTCCCATTCTAAATATGGTTCTAAGTGCCATTTGAGGTCAGGTTTTCGAACTATTTTATATCATACTGGCCAACATTATTTGCCTCTAGATTGCGCAGTTGTTCTAGTTTAGGAAACTTTTTGCTGTCGCCAACCTCTTTGCGTTTATAATCACCATCTTTAGTGTACTCAAAACCATACAAAGCGCTATCTCACCGTTCTGTTCAAAGTCCGCAACATCTGCAAGGTCTTTTAATTCTAAGGTTATACACCTTACAGGCGCTAATGTAACTCCTGATTCTTCTGGCCCACGCGACATTATTTTTTAGTAACGTATTATTTTATTTCCAAAACAATGTGCAGGTTATCCATTTCACAACTTTCCCGCTTTGTCTTTGATTTTTATATTAATGATCCGTCCCTCCCACAAACTAATCTTTTAAACTGTAAATTAGGGAATTGTATAATTTCATATCGCAATATGCAGCTTTCCCTGACGGAAGAGCTCTTAAACAGTTGAGGGCCTTCCATCATATAAGTTTTTCATCAGTGCTTAGCTCATCCAAATGAACATAGAGTAATGAATGTAATGCAAGATCGAGCGGATTTTCTCCCTCATAAGTAGTTTTGTTTGACGTAACTCTAAAACTATGAACGGACCGATTGGCAGTTGTAAAGCCTAACATTTTAGCTAGCTCTTTATCAAAATAGTACCCTATTCTTCTTCTTCAGGTTTGAAGGCCAACATTGTTTTCGATTCGCATTGTTAAGTTTGAGAGCAATGTCGAAGTTACTCATTGCTTCTTTTAGCGAGCAAAACCCGTAATAACCATCAGGTATGGTTAACTGGCTAACTAATTGGCCTCTATTATTAACTTTTTTAATCTTATTATTCTCCTTGGATTTGGTTATATTAAACCATACGACTTTGTAGAATATTTCATGGAGCGCGACCGTTCTGGTTCCGCATTCGTTATCAATAGCATGCTCTAAACAAACGAAGTACGGTCTTGAGTTGTTATTGTTACAAACATTTTTTGAACGAAATAAAAATGAGCGCGTTCAAATATACTAAAGATGCAAAATATTCTGTTGGGCCGCACTACAATCTTAAAAATATAGCAACTGACACCCTCGACATTTCTGTGACTCAGTCTGATGCCTTTCATAAAAAGGTGTGAGTACTCCATTAAGCAGATATCTTACCCCCCTGTTAAAAAGACTACATCGCAAAAGTGTGGTTCAGTCATCCGATGCAGTTTTATCAGAACCAGTTAAACTTTGCTGTGTTTTGTGCATCAACTGGGTGTGGAGTGTCGTATGCTGATCACTTAAATCATCCTAATCCTTTGGTTAGGTCAGTGTACAGATTTCATTTCTATTACACCTTTAGACGTATTTTGACTGAACTGCAAGCGCCATTACCAATGACAAACCGTTTAACCCATTTAGCAACAGAATAGATATGAAGGCTTTTGAAAGGATTTGTAACGAATTCAATATTAATGTTAAGACAGACTTTAGACAAAAGTTGGATCTTAATCATGGCTTAGGCACCCTTATTTTTCGGGCGTGCACAGAAAGTATAACTATGACTGGAATCCTCCTTACACATCTTTTCTCTTCAGGCACAACCGTTCACCTCGGGTCCATAGAGCAAGAGCATAAAACAGCATGGACAACATTTATCTTAGACACTTCTAAGGGCCTAACTAAAGCAGGAATAGAACGAATAAATGACTCTATTCGTACTTACGTTTGGTGTTTGCTAGGTTCACAAGCACAGGCAAGATCGAGCATAACTGATCCTTCTACTGGCTTTGATGCACAAAAACAATACTTAGCAAATTTAGAGGATGCCATTAATTCTACAGTTGATTTACCTTCAAGTATAAAAAGGTACCAAGATGTTTTACAATACGCAAGATCAAAAGTAGACTTTGCTGTTGGCACTGGTTTTACATGCTACCTTCTGACCTTAGACTCCAGGTAGGAACAATAATGAACTACAACAATGAAATTCTTGTTGCAGGAAATGAACAGAAGGTTGGACAAACGACATAAATTCTGAGCCAGTAATATTGCAAGCAGTAAAAAAACAAGATGACCCCAAGAATAAGTCATCCAATCCCGCGGCCCAAAGCCCAAAGGCCATTGAAGACTCAGCAAAGCTCGCGGACTCTGTTCGCGATGACCATGAATATGAAAAGACAGCGCTTGTTCTTGGATTAACTGGCCTAGGATTACTTGGTCTTTATCTTACTAAAAATTAACCCAACTATTAAGAGAACTAATGTCCATAAGTGCTCGGCCATAAAGCCAACTACTTTGCTTGCAGTAGACAAAAGCCAGCTAACAATACCCCCTATATACCGGTAAAGAGTCTATAGCTTTACCGGCTAATTTTTTTAATAAATTCGCAAGATGATCAAGCTGTTTTTTTACCACGATTTATCAGGTGGAGGCGATGGAGGTGGAGGCACTGGGCTTGACCACCGCCGCCTGTAATAGCCAACACCAGTGTACTTATTGCAAATCCTAAGGCTGTTATAACGCTTGCTAATGTGACTCCTTGCTCTCTAAACAGTGTTTCTTATTCTTTCTGCTAGCGTTGTGTCTTCATATAAAATTCTTTGGATAGTTTCTCTTATTCTGATCACTTGAGTTCGTAATTGTTCTCGGTTAGTAGACAACGCTTCTAGTCTTGCTGATCTTTCTTGTTCAAGATCTTTTTATCTTTGGGTTATTCTTTCTTTAATATCAGACCCTAAGTTGGCGTCATCAGCCTCAACGAGTTTTTCTTTTTCTCTTTTTATATGCTCATCTATTTCACCAGTTTTGCTAAATTGTTTGTTAATTCGCCTCTAATGGTTCTTAAAGCATGATCAAGGGCCGCTATTTCTCGCATGGGTAGCGGTGAGTCGTGTATAGTCTTTAATGCTGTTTCTTCTAAAAAAACTGGTTTCTGCTCTATTGCATTTATTAATTCGTCTGCCGATTGATTTAATTCTTTAAGTTCCATGTTTTGCATTTGGTTATCTGTCGGGAGTTCTGCAGTGTGTTTTGAAGTTTAGCAACTGCATCCTTATCTAATTTTGGTTTAGTAATGCCAAGGCGATTTTGATCGCTCACACTGAGCCTTTGTCTAATTGTACTCTTTTTTTAAAACTTTGATGAGTCGGTTTAGATGTAGCTGAACAAGTTGTCCTTGGTCGCTCTCACAAACAAATGATCATCTTTTACTTCAAAATCATTAGGGTCTTAAATTCGGGAGGTTCTTGGCCTAAACTTTGGTATAATGATCTGACCTTACTTTCTGTTAATTCACGCCGCAAGAGAGCCACGAGCGATGTTGTATCAAAGGAGCCGTTTCACTCATGTCGTCTCCAGAATCTAAACATCATAATCTTCATCTTCAATGCCTGCCATGTTTTAAATAATTAACTTTTTTATTTTGTTTATAAAAAAATGTCACAAGCATATGGCTTGATTCTTGACCCACATAGAAGACTGAAAGAACCCTTTGGCGTGAAGGGAAATAAACGGAATATTACTGTTCCAAATAATCCATCTACTATTGATGCGGATCAAATTCTTACTGTCAAATTTCCGGACCTAGGAGCAGATGAAGTGATTGTGCCAGGCTCTGCGCGTCTTACTTTCAAACTAGTACTCGCTTCAACAACAGACACAAACAGGACAGTTGTCCAGAATCTGGGACGGGCAATCGTTAAGAAAATTTCTATAAAACTTGAGGGGCAAGAAATATTTTCTTTACACAATGCAGACATATTTTTAACCTATTCTGATCTATGGCTAACCGGGAATGAAAGGGCTGATCTTGCGTTTCAAGGAATCGAAAATGAAGAAGCACTAAAACATAGAATAGGCGCCGCAGATATTAAAGACGGCAAAAAGTATGTAGCCGTAAATTTTGCGTATGGAAATCGCTTTTCCATTCCCTTTGATTTTGAGTTGTTAAAAGCGCATGCACCGTACTTTCAAGGAGCATTAAAAGACAGATTGTCATATGAACTAACTTTTAATGAATACAAACGCGTTATCAAATCATCAGACACCGAAGCAAAGTACAGCATTTCTGACATCTCGTTAGAGTTTGACGTTGTTAGCAACCCTCACTTAGCAAGGCTGATTGAGCAACAATATAAGTCAAAATTAGCATATATTACGAAAGAGTGATTCATCATACAACATATCCAGAAGCAGGGCAGACACTATATGGAATTTAGTTTTAGTGTCGCAGCAAGATCGCTTAAAGGTATTTTATTGCTGTGTGAAGATGAAGAACTGTTCAAAGAGGAAGTGAAAAGTTTTTTAATCCTAAATAACGAAAGTACAATGTTCGATTGAGGGTAGTCCTAACCAATCTACGCTAGCGGGCTTAAACCTTATCAGCATTTTGATGAAAAGAAAACTGTTTGGAGGCGGGAGGTGTAGAAATCCAACAGTTGACCTTGTGTCTAAAGATTTACATCTTCACAATGTTAGGCTTGATGATTATTTAACAACGAAATACGGTTTATGGATTGACCTAGGTCAACAGAGGATAATCAGTTGCATGGAAGCGGGAGAACTGTGAGAGACGTAATAAACATTCAAATTGATAAAGAAGAAGAAGCCGATAAACCGCTTAATGTACATTTGTTTTTAATATATGATGCGCAGCTGAATATTGAAGATAACAGATTAAAAGATATACATTACTAAATTATTTTTATTTTAAAAAAGCATGTCTGTTCAGGTTTATCCAATGTGCCTACAGCGCCGCCAAGAGAAGGATAGTAGAAAACTTAGCATAAAAACCTTCAGATTAACCAATATTACACAAATGCAAACAAAACTAGAGCAGGACCTTTCAAAATACAGCAAAACCAAACGAAGGTATTCTGCTGCCTTTAATGCTGTTACTTATGTTATACTGGGGCATCGACTATAAGTGCTCTATCAGCAGGAACGAGTGTTGGTCTCTTAGCAACGGGCATAGGCGCACCCGCAGCTTTACCTCTAGGGGGTTTGTCTTTAGCTCTCGGTGTGTGTTCATTAGCTGTAAGTGCTGCTGGCAAAAATTAAAAACTAAACTCCAAAAGCACACAGCTATGGTTCAACTAATAACAGCTAAACTTAGTTCGTTTAAACTGACAATAAATAAAGCGCTTGTTGACTCAAACATCACGGATGAGAATTTAATCGTTTACAGGCCGATTTTGTGACTACAAAAGACAAAAGTTTGATCTTCAAAGAAGGCGAGGACAAGTTTTTCTCAACAGCCAGACCCGAGCAGATAAAAAGGAATGCTTAAAAAAAGTAAACGAGACATTAAACTCTGTTCTAAACAGCTCACAGTAACAACATCGAAGGGTGTTTATACTTTAGTTTATGAGTCCAAGCACAAAAAGACCGTTGATATTGATTCTGATTAAGTCGTTGCATTTTTTTTTTAATTTAAATAAATATGTTGCTTAGAAAAGAAAGACAGCATGGCTAAGATATATGAAGGCCCAGATGAATTGTTTGAAGGAATGCTCGAGAAAGAGCGTTTGTCAAGAGCACTGAATGATATTGATTTAGAAGTTATTAATCCAGAAAAACGTGCGGGCAAGCGTTGTACATGCAATTTCTCAAGTTCCAAGTAAACTAACAATAGACCGCCGTTAAAGTAATGTTAGCTGTTTTAATCGACTATATAACAATAAATGAAGAAAATCTAGAAGTCTGGGTCTCAACTAAACAGCAGACTATTCTTTCTCATAATGACTTAACACCCGGTTGGGCAGACGAACTGCTTACACAGTTTGACGCTGCCGCTGAAGAAGCTAAATGAGAGGCTCTGGTTGGTCAGAGGGCGAAGTCTTAGAGATTAGATTAAAACAGCCTAGTATGCACCGATTGTAGGCAAGGCTTACATTCCGCTACTCGAGAGTTGGTTTTAAAGAGAGCAGTTTTAAACATAAAGAATTCAGACGACAAATGTTTCATGTGGTGTGTTCTTGCAAGGCTGCATCATGTCCGCGAACACGCAGAGAGAGTGACTAACTATGAACCTTACAGCAATGATCTCAACTTTAGTGGAATATCCTTTCCCGTTAGTGTAGACCAAATTGATCAGTTTGAAGAACAAAACAAACCAATAACTGTTAATGTCTACACATGGGATGAGGAAACAAATCTACTGCCTATTAAAGTGTCCAAGAACAGCCCAACAATAGGTGATCCAGGCAAAAATCATGTTGGACTTACTGCTGATGCTTTCACCAGCGGCGCTACCACATTACACATTGATACGAACAATGAGTAGATTATTGCGGCATACTTCAAAGCATTACCATAAACAAGAATTCTGCAGAAAATGTTTAACAAGAATTCCATCTGCTCAAGCCGCAAGCGAACATAAGAAACATTGTAAAAGTTCTGTAGACTGTAATACAGAACTAATTACACCCCACCCGGATCTAAAGTTAGTTTTAAGAACTGGAAACGGATGCAAAATTCTCCATATGTTGTTTACGCAGACTTTGAATCACTCATTGTTCCTTATGAAGGCCAGCGCCACAAAAACTTCGAAAACAGTCTTAATGAGTAATCATCAGATTTGTTCATTTGCCTTCATTATTGTCAGGTCGGATGGCGTTCATTCAAAGCCAAAATTTTATAGAGGGCCAAATACCGCAGAATACTTCTTAGAACGCATGCAGAAAGTGCGTAATGACTGTTCTAATAATCTGAATTTATCTGAAATCATGATGACGCCTGAAGACCAAGAACAGTATGACGCAGCCACTCACTGTTGGATTTGTGGTTTAGGTCTCTCATCAGACGCAGAGAATCCAACAGTAAGAGACCATGATCACATTAGTGGAAAGTTCAGAGGTGCAGCACACAGTAAATGCAATCTTCAACTAAAGTTTGATCCTAAGACATGAAGCTGCCCATCTTCTTTCATAACTTGCGAGGTACGACTCTCATCTTATAATGAAAGCAGTGGACGATGCCTTCAGGGTGTCATGCATTGCACCAGTCATCAGAAAAGTACATGTGCTTTAATCTAAATAACATGTCTTTTTATGACTCTATGCAACACATGATGGGTTCATTAGAGTCACTGGCTATGTCCTTAAAGTCCTGCCCAATAACAGAAGAATATTTTGACTCAACTCTTGTTAGAAGGGCGTTTACCCTTATGATACATGAACAGTTGGGAAAGGTTGATGAGACACACTTCCTCCTAAAGGCGCGTTCTTTTCTAGTCTCAGAGGAAAGGACATCAGTGATTCTGATTACCAGCATGCTCAAGATGCGTGGCAGAAGTTAGATTGTAAAACGATGGGAGACTATCATGATTCATACTTGAGGGCAGATGTATGTTTGTTGGCGGACGTCTTTGAAAATTATAGAAAGACCTGCATGAAACATTATAGCCTGGATCCCGCGCATTACATTTCTGCGCCCGGGATGAGGGGGGACGTTTCAAAAAATTTTAAGGGAATACAGATTTTTTTAAAGGTCGCCCTACCAATGTTTTAAAATTTAAAAGGGGGGTTTGCGGGGAGGAATTATTTTGGGCCCGTCGCATCATTACTGTAAACCCAAAAAAAATTTACTTAACGCCTATGACCCAAAGTAAAAGCAAAACTATCTCATGTATTTAGTTGCAAAAATCTGTTTTGGATGGGCAATGGCGCAATCATTCCCATTACGAAAATTTTAAAATGTACACGGGGGCGATCCGAATAATATTAAAAAAGGCCCCCCATTAAAGTGGTTGGGGGCATTTTTAACGCCTGATCAACAGCGGGGTTTTAAATCTAGAATTTTGACTTAGAATATCCTCGGGAAACCCCCGCCCTCCCAAAATACTATCCATTAGCAGCAGAATTTCAAAGAGGATCCAAGAGAACCGCCTAAATTGTGCCAAACCCCTTTCGGGCAAAAAAAAATTTGTCTGTCATTACAACTTCTAAAATTTTTTTAAGACATGGTTTGAAGTTGACAGTTTGTTCATCGTAAAAATTGCTTTTGTCAAAACAGTTCAGAAACCAAAACCCATGAAAACCCTGATCTCAGAACAAAAACCCAAATGTTCAGAAAAAGATTTTTTCAAGCTGGGAAAAAACAGCTTTTTTTGGAAAGACTAGGGAGAATCCCAAAAGCGCAAAGAGTTAGGGGGTCCCCAAAAGAGAACGAAGAAAATTAAGCTGTTTTTAAAAACCTAATTTACCCGGCCCAAGGTTTATAAATCAGTTTTTTTGGGCTTAATAGAAAAAAAAAAAGCCCCAAATTGGAAAAACCCTGAAATTTAAATTGGGTTTTAACGGGTTTTTAAATTATCAAAGTTTTTTGTGTTGGGTTTTTCTTTATGACTATTTAACCCTCTTTAATCCAACCCCAGAGTTTTTTTACACAGAACAAATGTTTTTTTTATAAAAATATCCCTGCTAAGACTTTAAAGACAGGGTTAAAAAGTACAAAAGGGGAAAGCAGGAGGGTTTAAGGGGACACGCCCGATTATCCAAAAATTCGCCTTTGCATTCAATTCCTAATAAGAAGGTTTTGGGAAAGATAAAGGTAATTATCGGGAAAAAGGTTGTCGGGAGTTTTTTGGTTTTAAAGGGTTTAAAAAATGTCCCAGAAATTTCAAACCCGGGAGAAAAATCAAAAGAAAGCAAAGGGAATATCTCGCAGCTTTTGTGCAGTAAAACCCTATCAATGAAAACTACAAAAAAGCATTGTTTGGAAATAAGATTTTTTCATCATGACAAAAAAAAAAACTGCGATCTAATCTACATAATAAAACACAACATTTTGAAAACAAAAAAGTCGTTGGATAAAACAAACCCCAAAACGAGTATTTTTTAAACCCAATTTTTTCATATCCCTGGGGCACTGGGGGGAACCGCAAAAACGGGGGGGGTTAAAAATTTTTCATCCCCCTTTTGTTTAAGATCAACATAGTTTTAAAATCCAATTTTTTAAAAATCTTTTTCATGTTTGCTTGATGCTTGGGAATTTTTTTTTATTATTTCAAGATTTTTTTTTTTCCCCAATTTTGGGGGGTTTTTGATTTTGTAGGTGATCGGGGATGATTTGCATGTTGATTAACCCCCAAAAAATGTTTCCTTAATGCATTACCGCAAGAAAAAATTCCCCAAACAATTTTTTTAAGGGCCCCTTCCTTTACCATTCCCTTTTTTTCGTTTGCGCTTCCTTCTGACCTTCCTTTTAAAACCCCCAAAAAAAGTTTACGTAAATAATTAAAAACGGGGAAATGTGTTGGGGAAATTTTTGCAGTTTTCCTTTTTTAAAAAAAACTTTGAGGGGCTGGTTTTTTTTTGTTGTGTCAGTTTTCGTAAAAAATCACGGGCGGTTCCTTTTACAATTCTTTTTATTTCATACCCGGGGAAAACCCAAAATGGTCAGTTGGGCCCCCCAATGCCCAGTTTCCCTTCTTTTCTCCCGGGAAATAAAAGGGACCTTACTTTTAAACCAAACGGTAATAGTTTTCTGGGGGAATGGAGTCCTTAAGCAACATTTATTGTTTTTCTTTTTTTTGCTTTACTGGCTTTAGCCCCTTTAAATTTTCCCTTATTCATTTTCGCGGGAAAAATGAGGGGGCAGTCTTTAACCCATTCTGTGTTTCAGAATTGTCAATCAGCTTCTGTGAATTTCTGGGGGAGAAAATTTTTCGGGTAATGTTTTTTAAAATTTTCAATAAAAACCCCGTGATCTGTGAACCCTGGAATGCCTCTTTTTAAGGTAACCAAAGTTTTTAAAATAATTGTTCACTTGGCCCTTTAAAATTTCTTTCCCCCCTCGCCTTTAAACATGCGAGGGTAAGTTTTAAGGGGCCCCCTTGGGATAATTTGTTTTAAAAGCAACAGCAACAGCAAAGCCTCTTTTTTGTTAAAAATTCCCCATCTTTGATCTTTGAAATACGTCAATGCTGTGAAATGCGTAATTTAAACTTTTTCGTCCCAATGTAAACAAGGAAATATAGAAAATCCATTTGTGGGGTTGTTCGGTTTTTGTATTCACAAAGTGGGTCTCTGTATTCGTTTGGGCGGAGGGAAAAAAATTTGCCAAATCGTTGTTTAGATAACCCTTTTTTGCTGTTTGTTCACTGACTCCAAACTGCTTGGGTTTGCTTTTTAATTTTCTGTTTTCCCCTTTCCCAAAATTCCCCCCTTTGGGGAAAAAATAATTTTTTCATTTTTTTCTCAGCCAATATTATTGAACAAAAACCCAAAGGTCAACAAAGACAATAAACCCGATTTCTTTTTCTTTTGTTTTTCCCGAAGGTTTTATAAAAGGGCACTAATTTTGGTTTGGGGGCCCAAAGTCCGATTGGTTTTTCTGTTACAAGATAATTTGGTTTTTTTGCTTGTCAACATCTTTAAATGTGTAAACCCGCCTGCCCCGTTTTTTCCCGTGTGTTATTTAAAAAAATCTTTAACCTTTCTTCCCCTTCTCTGCTTTTCATAGCGAAACTTGTGGCGGCTAGTTGCTCCCCCAGCTTTTTTATGTCTTTTTCTCCCCGCCTTCATCCGCAGTTTACTAAATGCTAAATTAAATTCCACTAAAAGCGAGCGCATTAACCCCAGCGCCCCCTATCATCTTACGGGGGGTGAAGGGCCCTTTTTTTAATGTATTTTTTATTTACATTTTTTATACTGTCCGGAATTATTTCCTTTCTTGACTGAAAATCTTTTTGGGGCAAACGAAAACTGCAATAATGCCAACGGCCTTTTCGAATCCCAAGTCTAAATTTTCCCAAAATTTTGGCCGGTTTTAAATTTTTAACAAGCTTTTACCAAGGGTTGATTTTCCCACCCCTTAGACCTCCCCCCAAAAAGCAGAAAGGTTTCAAGGTTGGCAAAAAAGTTTTTTCAGTGCTCCTTTTAGAAAAAAAAAATAATTATAATTAATAAAAAAAAAAGAACAGTGATGGGCTATACGCTAAAGGCAGCCAAAATTTCCGAACTATGAATTTAACCAAGTTGATGGGCCCAAACTGTTATGCCCCCAAAAAGGGGAGGGTTTTAATTTTTTGGCAGCAGTGGAAAAACAAAAAAATTTTTTTTGGGAAATGAATTCAGCATAGAACAGTTTAAAGATGTCGCCGCCCAAGGGCATTTTTAAAATATCATAACAGGGATAAACGCAGCTGGGGGCTGAATGGTGAAAAAACATTTGGCAAACGGTTCTTTGTTTGTACCTAAAAAAAATTTATAATTTTTCTCCCATTGATTTGACAAGTCTTACGTTTTGATTTAAGCAAGATCCAGGGTTTTAAAAAAAATTTATTAGATTTTCCCAGGATGTGAAATTTAAAACTATAGATTTGGAAATTTTTTATCGCCATTAAACATGGGAAATTTAAAAACCTTTTTAAAAAATAAAGATTTTATTTTCCCTTTAAATACCCCAGCCGGGAAAAACAGCGAATCAGAAAACACTGAAAACCGGTTGGAGAAAGAAACCAACCCGAAAATCAGCAGAAAACATAAAAGCATCTCGCCCTGGGCGTGTTAAAGCGGGAAAGAAAATTAGCAAGGGGAACAGCCCCCCAAAAAAAAAAATGTACAGAATATAACTCATAAGAAAACAAACACCCCAACCCCAGAAAAAGTTAACCCCTCCAGCTAAAAAAAAACTCCATGTGATTCAAGGGCCCCTCAGCACCAAAGTCTTATGGTATATGAATTTAAAAAACGTTGCCTTTTTTGGCCCCTTGCTGCGTGGGGGGCGGTTATTACGGTTAAAAAATATATACACAATTGGAAACAGAAACAAAAGCAATCAAAAAAAACTGCCCGCTAAATCAAAAAAAACAACAGCCCCCAGCACGCCAAAAACAAAAGATCATTTTGACCCCATTTCAGATGGAATAATATTTAAGAACAAAATTTTAAATTTTTTTTTAATAAAATAGAACATGGCGTATTAAAATGAGGGTTTCTTAAAAAAAGGGGGTCTAAAAAAGACATTTCCATAGACCGAATTGTAATAAATGCGGGTGTTTAGGATGTAAAAACTTCATTAAGTCTATGCTGACCGATTTTGCGCAGAACGTGAGCAAGATTTTTCTCGTGATGAGCGTTTTTTGGGGCTGTGTGTCTATATTAGACATTTTATTTAAGACAAAAACATAAAAAGTATTTTTTTTTTTGACAAATAACTTGAAAAAAATTTGGGTTGTACTTAGAGGAGACTTATTATGATCTTGGGTTAATTTGGGGGGAGACTTGGGATGACTCGTTAAGAACTTAAAAGTGACTTGGGGGGTGATTGGGGGTGCTTAAGGAGATTGAGGACAACTTAAGAAAAATTTAATAAAAATTTGAGGATCTTGAGTAACTTGGGGAACTTCATTAAGAACTTGGGGATAACTGAGTAGGGTGGTGGGGTGGGGGTGGGGGGGGGGGAACGTGCGGCGGGGGGTGGGGGTGGGGGGACATGCGGCATGGGGTGGGGGGGGGGGGGGACTGCGTGCTGGGTGGGGACAAAACACCACACAAAAAAAACAACAAAACAAACAAACAAAAACAAAACAAAAAGACAGGACAGTGCTTGTGAGAACATTGTCACTTGGCTAGTTTGCTGTGCCCCTCTTTTTCTAAACCCGGGCTTGCAACTGGTTTTGGCAGGTTACAGAAATTTACTGCTGTAGCCGAGCTTTTAGGCGGCTCAAATCGCCAGTTTTAGTACACCGTCATGTTTTTTGGCATTTTAGAAGATAGTGCTGGCCACCACACCCTCCCTACTGGGGATGTACAAGGGCCTGCCTAACCCTATTAGTTTGTTTGCCAGAACATTCAAAAATCTTTACCCAGTTGCAAAGGGCACACTGCTTTTTTAAAACAATAAAACGCCGAAGCGGGCAGGCGAAAAATGTCTAGGGCAGAAAAAACCGTACATCATGATCGTTACTATATTTAGACCCCACGTCATTTACTATTTTTGAAACCGTAATGCATGACTTTATTTTAAATTTAAGACGCATTTACTATTTTAAAACCTCTAAATGACTTTTACTTTTTTTTAAACCCAGTCTTTACTTTTTTTGAAACCTTTACATGCTATCTTTACTATATTTAAACTTGTCAACCACTGTGTTTTCTTTTTTACGCGAAACAAGCACGTATGTCAAGACGGGGGGGTTGGCCCTAATTTTAAGGGGGGAATATGCGGCGTTTTCTGCCATATTTTTTGTACTCTTCGTCGAAGCACTCTTCATTTGCTTCGTTTGTCATAATTTAAAAATGATTGGAAACCCAAGGGTGAAAAATGGGGGAAATGTTTAAAAGCGATTTGGCAACAGCCGCATCTACGCGCATAACATCGAATAGCCTTTTTTTTTTAGCCACTGACCCCATTTTTTGTATTTTCCTTTTCTTTTCTTGGTCTCTCCTGCTTTGTTTGCAAAATAAAAAACTTCCCAAACTAAATGTAAATAAAGATTTGTTGAGCGTTCTGCCTTTTGGTTTTCTCACCCCTTTTTGCGTCTTTCTCAATGCTTGTTCTTGCTGTTTGAGTAAAAAAAACTTTGTTAAGCTTTGTTTATATGCATGACTAAACCCGCTTGGTTTGAAAAAAAGATGTGATGTAAATCACTTGGCGTTGTTTTGGGTTTTCCCTTTTTTTTTCCGCCTTTTTCTTTGAACAAATCTTCCTTTCCCTTTTGGTTTTTTTTGGGTTCTCATGGGCCCTTTGTTTTAGCTTAATGCTATTAAAGGCATCTGCTCAAAAAATTTTTTTTTTCTCTTCTGTAATGCTGTTCTTCTTTGCCTAAGGAGAGCTTTTCTTTTTGATCCTACCTTAGGAAAATTTTAAAAGGGGTTTTTGTTTAGAAAAATCTAACAGTTTTGATTAGTGCTAGGTTTAAAAACCCGATTAAATTTTTGTGAAAAAGGCTACAAAAAAATTCTGCTTCTTCACAAGAAGAAAAACTTTACCCGACATAAAATCTTTTTACAAACCCTTTTTTATGAAAAAAACAGCGTCTTTCCACCCATCCAGTATCGCGTGATGAATTGTTTTTTCTTCGGCCGACTTTCAAAAATGCAGTGCTTTTTTTGATAAAGGAACCATCTCATGAAGCCAAAAACGTATTAAAAATGCTGTTTCTTTTTCAACATATTTTCTTCAACGTTTTTATTTTTTAAACCAACAACCCTTTTAGATCACAATTCGTTTTCGGTAAGGTTTAGAAAAACACACCACAGCCAGTAAAACCCTCCTGCTGTCCAGCAGTCGTGGAAGAATGTGTGGTAACCTAGTATGTGAGGCCCCTGATTTGGGCCGGGGTGTAAAAAGCGCCATCCCGCGGCAGTGTTTTGGCGTGGCAAAGCAAATTCTAGAAAGGCTGATGTAAATGTTGTAATCGGGGCTGGGCGGGGGGGAGGGGGGGTGGGAGGAGGTGCGGCGTATTGATTTTTTTTGGTCTCACAGTTGTCAGCGGGGCGCTCGCCCCCTGACTTGGAACCAGACACTATTTTTTTAGATACTGTTTAAACAGAAAGAAACACTTTTCAAACCCCGGTTTTGGGGGGAAGACTGAGAGAACTAATAAATAGTGTGTGTGTGTGTTGTGTGTGTGTGTGTGTGTGTTTGTGTGTGTGGGTTGTGTGTTGGTTGTGTGTGTGTGTTTGTGCGTGCTTGGGTGCGTGCGTGTTTTGTGGGCGTGTGCATGCATGTGGGGGCGCGAGGTATGTGTGAAGGAAGAAGGAAAAGGGGTTTGTGTTTTGGGGTGTGTTGTGTTTGTGTGTGTTGTGTGTGTGTGTGTGTGTGTCGTTTTTGTGTGTGGGGTGTGTGGGTGTGTGTGTTTGTGTGTGTGTGTGTATGTGTGTTGGATAGCACGTATGTTATGGCTCCAAAACTGGCTTCTCCTCCCCAACAACTCCACGCGAAATTAACACACCCCCGAAGTAATCGGATAGCCCAGGCACCACCGTGTTAAAGGGCGCGTTCAGCCACGCCCCTTTTCCCCTCGTTTCTTATGGGGCGTGTTTAGCCAGGGCTACTTTCCCCTACGTTACTCTATGAAAACTTCCCCTACGTTACTCTATGAAAACTTTAGTAAATTAGTATTGAAAACGGACAATCCTACACAATATGTTTGTTTGTAGGGCAGTTATTTTTTGGTTATTGAAGTCTTACACAGTATGGTTGTTTGTAGATAATCGTTATTTTTTGGTTATTGAAGTCTTACTTGTCAGAGAACAGGAAAAGGCGGCTTTTAGGCCACTTTCGCCCAAAAACTTGGTGGAGGAGCAAGGGGGGTAGAAGCGGCATTTCCCTGTTCTCTCTTGGACATTTCAGCATGAAGTGTGTCACGTCTTCAATGCAGTTCTTTTACATTGATTACATGTATTATCATTTGGTAGTTTGCCAAAACGAGGGATACCATTGAGAGGAAGTCGGTTGCTTTTCAGCAGACACAATGCCCTTCGAAGCTTTACATTATCAAGATCTGTAATATATGACGCTTTTATAAACTCAGGATGGTACATAAGGTAATCTTGCTCTGTTGACAAAGAGTCAATGCCAGATTTGACGATAAACATCTTGGGTCTAGTTTTAAGTAATGACAGAAATGTCGGCACATGGCCAGAATCCTGCATCTCCCAAACATACCAAACCATAGGTACATAAAATAGTTCTTATATTTGTAACCCAGTTTTTTCTTCCAGACCTATCTTGCATGTACAACATGTTATAACACTGTTTGGGATATCTGTCATTTGCTAAATGTATAGCTCTGCACCAGTACTTCACAAGATTAATGTTTGTATCTATAAAAATAGGAAACCTGCCACATTCGGGCAAGTGCTATCTTATTTCTGACGGTCCTTCCAACTCCTAATATCATTTTACAAACCTTAATCTGTACTTGCTCAATAGCTTCATATTGTTTAAAAGCCCCAGATTTCTGATCCATATAAAAAAAATGGGCTTGATTTTCGTATCAAAGATACGAAAGATAGTACCGGCGGGAAGAGTTTTCAATTTCAGATGTAATTTTTTAAACCCCCTATAAGTGCTCGAAGGGCTTTACCACTTAAATTCTCAACACACCTGTCCATTTTAAGGTAGAAGAGAATATTACACCGAGGAAATTTTAATGAAGACACGGTCTCTATTTCCTGACGGTTAAAATACCATCTTTCAGACTTTTTGATAAAGCCACCGTTTTTGAAGACGACCGTCTCGTTTATCCATAATTTACTGAAGAGACCCCATTTTTTGCAATAGTTTTCTAAACAGTCTATTTTCTTTTGAAGATCAATAACAGAATCTGATACTAAAACAATATCATCGGCATACATCAATGAAAAAATATCAAGTGAATCACCGAAAACATTGACCCCATGTGCACCACAGTGTATTAAATCTTGTTGAAGCTCGGAAAGAAACATAGAAAACAGAAGAGGACTTAAAATACAACCTTGTTTGACACCAGTGACATATTCGAAACATTCTGTTATCTTACTCCCTCACACACTGCTCCCTTAACTTTCTTGTACATTCCTTGTAAAGTATTAAACATGTTTCCATGCACACCTTTTGATAACAATAAATAAAGTAATTTTTCCCTGTGAATACAATCAAATGCCTTTGAAAAGTCCACATACAGTGCATAAAAACGGCCTCCTTGTTTTGTCAAGTACTTTTGTATCATTGATTGAAGTGTAAATATATTGTCTGTTGTGGAATATCCTTTACGAAAACCAGCTTGTGCTTCAGGGATTATGTTGTTCTGCTCACAAAACTGTTCGAGTCTTCTGTTTATGACAGAACTGTATAGTTTGCTTATTACGTTTATAAGTGAAATACCCCTGTAATTACTGACATTATTTCGGTTTCCTTTTTGTGTAATGGAAAGATTATCGCTATGATCCATCTTTCAGGATATTCCCCAGTTTTGAACACTTTGTTAAAAACAGCGGGTGTAGAAATTTCACCAACGTATCTTTTGCATGGAAATAGAAGTCAGTAGGCAAGCCATCAGGTCCTGGAGCTTTTCTCGTTTCATTCTATTGATGGCATCATAAATTTCGGTTTCAAAAATTTCAGCATCGATGCTAAAGTTTAAACATTCGTGACAGGTTTCTGAGTTATGTTCAGTAAGAGTGTTCCTCACTTCATTTAGAAATTCAGCGTGTTCGTTGTTTCTGTATTCAGCAAATCTCTAAAATACTGAAACCATGATCGTGGGGAAATAGAGCTAACGGCATTATTTGTTTGATTAGTAAAACGATTTAATTTTTCTTCCAGAAACATTTAGAATTGATGTCATTACAAGCTGCATTCAGTTCAGTAACAACTTTGTTGTTCTCTTCTTCTTGTTTGCGTTTACACACGGCCTTAAAGTCTTTTTTCAAATCGAAATATTCATTAAGTTTGGAATGTTCACCTGTCCTCCGGAACTGATTCAAAGTCGTGTATTTATTCTGCTTTGACTGTTCACATTCTTCATCCCACCAAGTTGGCTGCGTGCTTGGTTCCTTTTCTCTGAATTTGATCTCTTTGGGTTCTGCAGCCTTTTGTATATACGAAACAACCCAGTCTGATCCCGCGTTCACCCTGCGTCTAACGCAGATACGAAATTTGTCCATTCTGATTCCTTTCCGTGACCGTTTGAATGTACTGACTGTGGAATTGCTCATTATAAATAAACCGTACCCTGTCTTCAAGTAAAACATCCTCTTCCTCGATCGCATTGTTATTTTCAAAAAAGTCAAACACGGAAACCAAAGGAAATGATCTGACTCACTTCTATTTACGACAAACATGTCATTAATGTGATGAAATAAAGTAGCTGAACAAATAAAATAGTCTACCGTGCTCATACCCCTGTTTGCCACACAGGTTATTTCCCTTCCTTATCGCCTTTCTTTCCGTCCATTTACAATGTAAAGGTCATGTTCTTTATCATTTCTACAAGTTTGTGTCCAAATTTATTCGAATTAGGGTCTTTGGGTTTCCTTTCTTCCGGTATTGCTACTACATTGAAAATTCATCAATTTCTTGTAGTTGAGGTACAAAGTCTATCATTAGAGACCTCAATGTCATAAAGACCACCAGTGCGAGCATTGAAATCTCCACATATGATCAAAGATAAGTTGGGAAATACACATTCAATATCAGCTAAGTTGTTTCCTAACAATTCGATCCCATTTACGTTATCTTCGCTATATATCACAGAATATTCCGGCGCAATGTACAAAAAACCTGCTATGAAGTCATAAGAGCAGTTGAATACAGATTTATCAAATTTCAGAAAGATTTTGTCTTCAACCTGTTCAAGCAGACGTTCAACACCAAAATCAATTTGTTTGTCCACACAAACGACAACACCGCCTTTGAAACGTTTAGAGCGGGGTGAAAAATAAACTTTATAATAAGGAAAGGCATTTTCAATTTCATCCTTTTTACAAAGAAACCCGATTTCAGATAATGAGAAAACTTTGAATTGTTGGCAAAAGGATATAAATGATTTATCTCTAAGTTTACTTTTTAGTCCTTGAGCATTCCAAGCCATAAATTTAACTTGTGGTTTTGCATCTTCAACACACGTAGTTTGATCATTCTCTCTTATATTACTGGTTGTTTGTACAATATTGTTAGCATGCAACTGGTCGATAGAATGATTTCCATTATTCATAGTTTGGTTCTAGTATTCTCAAAAACATACCTGGAATTTGTTCCATTTTCACATGAATGCCTGGAATTGCTACCAATTTTGCAACCGCACACTGGGGACATTTCATCAGAGTTTACGCCATGTTCTTTAAAGAGTTCGTTTGAAGATTCATCTTGTCTCTGTTTGGTCTCAGAATTCACAGAAGTTAGCTTACGTTAGTAGAAATGATATTTTGCTTAGTTAGATTATGTTCATTACCAATATTGTTAGCACTTTCTTTAAAATGTCTGTTGATATTGGAGGAGCACATTTTTAAAGTCAAGGGAAGTTTCTCTCCTTAGCCATGGCACGCGCTGTCGGCCGGCCCATCATTTCTGCCCCTGCCTCTCTTTCAGCTGCTGAGTGTCAGTGTCAAACACGTAAGTCTTTCCCTCCACAACCAGGTGGGCGAATCTCAGTTGCGCTCTTTTCCATCTTGCTTGGCCTTTTTTTAGGAATGGCAGAAGCTGACGGCGTCGTTCTCGCACCCTGGGGTAAAGTCTTCAGACACAAATACACCAGGACAGTCTTTGAGTTTGCCTCGTGCAGATAAAACCGTTTTCTTTCTGTTTGAATCGATTGAAGAGGACAATGATCGGGTGTGGAGATTTGCCACCTCTCAAACGATGTGCCCGTTCAATTTCTACCTCCTCATCGATTCCCATTTTGTCTCGGATGATTTCCTTTACTGCCCTCTCACAGTCATTCCAATTTTCGGTACGTCCAGCTGGAGGCGCGATACCATGAAACAACAAGTTGTTTCTTCTGCTCCTCCCCTCGAGATCATCAATTTTCTCTTCCATCTTTGTGATTTTTTCTTTCATTTCCTTGTTTTCTCTCACAATTGATTCCATTTGGTCATTGACTTTGCTGTTCAAAGCATCCATTTTATTGTCCATAAGTTGATTTTTCTGTCATATCTCTGAGCATTTTCATCACATCGGAAATCCTACCTTGCTCGCTGCCGGCGATTTCTCGGTGGCACCAGCTTTCTTTGAGGGGGATGTCCATGCGTTGGCACTGCTGGCCAGTCTTGTCTGACGGGTATTTTGCTGCTTGTCGCTAGGCCCTGGTTTGGCTCCACCCCACCGATCATCAACAGAGCGAGCAGAGTGCCGATTGCAATTGCAGCCGAATACGTTTTTATTTGAAACCACGACATCGCATTCTAGCTCTTTTTGCTTTCTTTGACAAAATCGCCCACAAAACAAAGCAAAGTTTTCCGATGCTTGCACGAAAGATTTCCGCACAGCATCCCATGGCGGTGGCTGAAGTCTGTTCACTGTAGCTTTGGACAGGAGCTCGAGCAAAACACGTCCGTCTCCGGCGACGATCACAAGAGATCCTGTGTGTGTGTGTGTGTGTGTGTGTGTGTGTGTGGGGTTGTGTGTGTGTGTGTGTGTGTTGGTGTGGTGTGTGTGTGTGTGTGTGTCGTGTTGTGTGTGTGTGTGTGTGTGTGGTGTGTGTG
>CM031613.1:42821743-42829243 GCA_018398815.1 Conus ventricosus
AGCTTGATCATCATTGCAAGTTTTAAAAATAGCTGGTAGCGTGGACGCTTTACCAGGAATATTGGGGAGTATTGTTAGCTGGCTTTTGTCTACTGCAAGCAAAGTAGTTGGTTTATGGCCGAGCACTTATGGGCATTAGTTCTTGTAATAGTTGGGTTACTATTTAGTAAGATAAAGACCAAGTAATCCTATGCCAGTTAATCCAAGAACAAGCGCTGTCTTTTCATATTCATGGTCATCGCGAACAAAGCCCGCGAGCTTTGCTGAGTCTTCAATGACTTTGGGGGTTGGACTTCGGGATTAGATGACTTAATCTTGGGTGTTCTTTTATTGTTTGTAATATTACTGGCTCAGAATTTATGTCTTTTTTCCCAACCTTCTGTTCATTGCCTGCTATAAGAATTTCATTATTATAGTTTATTATTATTCCTACCTGGAGTCTGAGGTCAGAAGGCAGCATGTATAAACCAGTGCCAACAGCAAAGTCTACTTTCGATCTTGCGTATTGTAAAACATTTTGGTATCTTTCAATACTGAAGGTAAATCAACTGTAGAATTAATGGCATCCTCTAAATTTGCTAAGTATTGTTTTTGTGCGTCAAAGCCAGTAGAAGGATCAGTTATGCTCGATCTTGCCTGTGCTTGCGCCCCTAGCAAACACCAAACGTAAGTACGAATAGAGTCGTTTATTCGTTCTATTCCCGCCCTAGTTAGGCCCTTAGAAGTGTCTAAGATAAATGTTGTCCATGCTGTTTATGCTCTTGCTGTAGGACCCGGCTCAACAGTTGTGCCAAAAAAGAAAGATTTGAAAGGAGGATGCCAGTCATAGTTATACTTTCTGTGCGTGCCCCGAAAATAAAGGTCGCCTAGACCATGATTATGATCCAACGTTTGTCTAAAGCCTGTCTTGATGTTAATATTGAATTCGTTACAGATCCTTTTAAAAGCCTTCATGTCTATTATGTTGCTGAGTGGATTAAATGGTTTGTCATTTGGTAATGGCGCATGCAGTTCAGTCAAATACGTCTGAAGGTGTAATAGAAATGAAATCGGTACACTGACCTCACCAAAGGATCGTGGTGATTTAAATGATCGGCATACGCCACTCCACACCCAGTTGATGCGCAAAACACAGCAAAGTTTAACTGGTTCTGATAAACTGCATCGGATGACTAAACCACGCTTTCTTGATGTGGTCGTTTTCAATAGGGGGTTAAGATATCTGCTTAATGGAGTACTCACCTTTTTATGAAAGAGGCAGTCTGGGTCACAGCAATGTCAAGAGTATCAGTTTGCTATATTTTTAAGATTGTAGTGCGGCCCAACAGAATATTTTGCGCCAGTATATTTGAACGCGCTCATTTTTATTTCGTTCAAAAAATGTTTGTAACAATAACAACTCAGACCGCCCTTCGTTTTTAGAACATGCTATTGATAACAATTGCGGGGCCAAAATGGTCGCGCTCCATGAAATATTCTACAAAGTCGTATGGTTTAATAAAGCGAAGCCAAGGAGAATAATAAGGTTCTAAAAGTTGACAAAACAGGGACCAAAGTTAGCGAGTTAACAATACCTGATGGTTATTAGGGTTTTGCTCACTAAAAGAAGCAATGAGTAACTTTGACATTACTCTCAAACTTAACAATGCAAATCTAAAAAACAATGTTAACATTCAAGCCTGAAGAAGACAGGAGGTTACTATTTTGATAAAGAGCTAGCTAAAATGTTAGGCTTTACAGCTAACAATTATAGATTTAGAGTTACACCAACCAAAACTACTTATGGGGGGAAAGTCCGCTCGATCTTGCATTACATTCATTACTCTATGTTCATTTGGATGAGCTAAGCACTGATGAAAACTTATATGATGGAAGGCCCTCAACTGTTTTAAGAGCTCTTCCGTCAGGGAAAGCTGCATATTGCGATTATGAAATTATACAATTCCCTAATTTACAGTTTAAAAGATTAGTTGTGTGGGAGGGTCGGATCATTTAATATAAAAATCAAAGACAAAACAGGGAAGTTGTAAAATGTGATAACCTGCACATTGTTTTGGAAATAAAATAATACGTTTCTAAAAAATAATGTCGCGTGGGCCAGAAGAACCAGGAGTTACATTAGCGCCTGTGAGGTGTATAAACTTTAGAATTAAAAGACCTTGCAGACGTTGCGGACTTTGAACAAAATGGCGAAATAGGCGCTTTGTATGGGTTTTGAGTACACTAAAGATGGTGATTAAACGCAAAGAGGTTGGCGACAGCAAAAAGTTTCCTAAACTAGAACAGCTGCGCAATCTAGAAGCAAATAATGTTGGCCAGTATGAATATAAAATAGTTCGAAAGCCTGACCTCAAATGGCACTTAGAACCATATTTAGAATGGGACATAAAATTGAATTCATAAGCCCATTTACATATTTTAGCCGCCAAAAAAGTTTTCAGAAAAGCATTCAACTTGGCCCTTTACACGTAAGTCTTATGCCGGACGACAATAGTCGGAAAGAAATTGAAATAACGCCGTATGGGAAAAAGCAGTACATCCTCCACAGAAGAGAAACGGTTTTAAAGATGCTTCTACAAAATTACAGTTCATTCCGCAAATGAAATTAGGAGATGCGTTCACAATGATATTTGAAATTTTCTGTCTTAAAAGATAAGGAGAAGGATGGGGTTGTGGGCGTTAGTGACGTCCTTTTTAAAGGAATTCTAATTAGCTGCAAAACTTAGGCGTTGACAAGTCTTAAAGTTACTGTTGTCATTCTTCACAATGGTGAGGATATTAAGGTCATAACAACAAGCAACAAAATCAATATTAGTCTAAATAGAAACAATCTTACAGCACTGAATTGGATTAATCTTACACACTTAGGCCTTATAGGATTTTATTATACTGAACAAGTTTTAACAGAGAGCATGATAAAAACAATAACTGGATTAGATTAAGTTCTGTTATAAAACTATGGAGCAGTTAAACTTTATGACAAAAACCCCTCATTGTTCATTAATTTGTGGACAAACTGGTTGTGGAAAACAATATTTATCCTTGACCTGTTACAAACAGTTTATCGCTATAATTTTAATCATATTGTGGTTTTCTGTCCAACACTTAAATGGAACAAAGCATATCATGATAGAAGGTTTATATGGACAGATGACAACATATATTTAGTTGATCCCAGCAATAAACTGAGTGAGTGTTTAGAACAGTTTTATAGACTGTTTGAAGGAACGCAAACACTATTTATTATAGATGACTGTTCAGCAGAAAGAGACATAGTTAAAAAGAGAAACACTTTGTCAAAACTAGCTTTCAGTGGAAGGCATGCTAGGATAAGTGTGTGGATTTTATGCCAGAAATATAACTCAGTTTTAAAAGACTTTAGAGAACAGTTAAAGACTGTAGTGTTATTTCACATGAAAGACAGAGACTCATTTGAAGAATGTTTGCGCGAAAATGATGTTATTGAAAATGACCAGGAAAAACATAGGATTAAACAAAAACTGAAATCTGAAAAGTTTAGTAAATTAGTATTGAAAACGGATAACCCTACACAGTATGTTTGTTTGTAGATAATCGTTATTTTTTGGTTATTGAAGTCTTACTTGTCAGAGAACAGTAATATGCTGATTCTAGGCCACTTTCGCCCGAAAACTGGGTGAGGGTGAAAGTGGCTTAGAGTCGGCCTTTTCCTGTTCTCTACTGTTGTTGTTGTCGTACCCTGGCTAAAAGACACCAGGGATCATCCGAACAGCTGAAGGACTTGAACACTATGGTACAAATGCATCAGCTAGGGATGAGAACATTACGTGTGTGACCGTTTTGATTACCCCGCCACGTGGGCAGCTACACTCCGACTTCGAGGAGTTTTGAAGACTGATAATGTTATGCTAGGAGTTTGTCACGACTGAAAACAGTCCCCACATAAATATGCAGAGCATAATTGTTCGCATTTGTGTTGTTGGTGTGACTGCGTCGCATGCTAGACAAAATGGCGGACAGCGACGAAGTATAGGCACCTTACAGTATGACAGAGATTTTCTGCTCAGTTTGAAATCTGCCCGAGATTCACTGTCATGGCCTGATGAAGCTATCCCCGATGATTTGATGTGTCAGAGTGAGAATGACAGAGGAGGAGGAGGAAGAGGAGTGAGTGGGCGAAAGAGAGGTAGGAGAGGAGGAGTGAGGAGAAGATTGAGAAACAATACAACAAAACCTCCGCTTCCGTCTATCATTCTGTCGAATGTCAGATCCATCAACCCCAACAGCAAGAATTGTAATTTTGATGAGTTGCAGGCAAACTGTGCATTTTTAAGTGAATTCAGGAACTCATGTTTACTTTGTTTTACTGAGACTTTTCTTACAGACAAAATCACCGACGAACGCATGGCAATTAATGGCTTTGGGACACCATACAGAATGGACAGAGACTGTGCAAAAACAGGAAAAGAATCAGGTGGTGGCGTGTGCCTGTATGTGAATGAAAGATGGTGTGACAGTGCGAATGTGTGCGTGAAGCAGCGAATGTGTACGCCAGAAGTTGAACTGCTGTCAGTGTCCTTGAGACCCCGCTACTTGCCGCGCGAGTTCGGCCGCATATTTATGACAGTTGTGTATGCCCCAGTCTATGACCAGTCATCTGCTACACGTGCTGGGCGCACAATAGCTGGTGTTGTCCGTGATCTGCAAATGATATCTGCTGATGCCCCCTGTTTTGTTGTGGGTGACTTAACCATTGTGACTTGAAAAAAGTTCTTCCTTCTTTTGAGCAGTATGTGACCTGTCCCACGCGGATTGATAACACAATTGACTTGTGCTATGGAAACATCCCTGGTGCATTTAAATCTTTTTGTCTGCCACCTGTTGGTTTGTCTGACCATAATACTGTGCAACTGATCCCTGCATACAAACCTAAAATACAAACTGAGCATGTTGTGAGGAAGAGTGTGAAAGTATGGACGGCTGAGAGTGTGGATGAGCTGAGAGGATGTTTTGAGTGTACTGATTGGAGTGTGCTGACTGACTCGTGTCAAAATGTTCATGAAGCGGCAGATGTGGTAACTGATTATATCCTTTTTTGTGAAGACATGATTATCCCAACAAAAACAATTAAACTGTTTCCAAACAACAAACCATGGATCACGGGGTCAATTAAGACACTTCTTAATGAGAAAAAGATAGCATTTCAGGCTGGTGACAAAAAAGAAAGGAAACGAGTACAAACAAAGCTTAGGTGCGGAATACGGAGGGCCCAAAAGGAATTCAAAGGTAAAGTAGAAGAGCGGTTTCAGTTAGGAAGAATGAAGGATGCATGGGATGGGTTAAAGATTCTAACGGGTGAAGCCAAAAAGAAAGCAAGATCTTGCCAGATGAATATTAATGACCAGACTGATTTTTCGAACAAACTCAATTATTTCAATTGTCGTTTTGAAAGGAATGATCTGGGTGGGACGGTAGGCAATGTGGTAAAAGAGTTAAACAAAAGAATCAAAGACAAGGGAGATGAACAAGACTTTGAGATCCATGGCGATGTTGTGAAGTCACTGTTTTTGAAACTGAATATCAGGAAATCAATGGGTCCAGATAACATCAGTGGAAGATTGCTGAAATTGTGTGCTTCTGAACTTTGTAATGTTTTCTGTAAGATTTTCAATTGGTCTCTTAAGGCATGCTCTATACCCAGTATCTGGAAAAATTCCACTGTCTGCCCTGTCCCGAAGAAAAGAAACCCCACAACATTGAATGACTATCGCCCTGTAGCTCTGACCTCCATAGTTATGAAGTGCTTTGAAAAACTTGTTCTCCGTCACTTGTTAACTTTTGTTGGTCAGTACCTTGACCCCTTTCAGTTTGCTTATAAAACCATAGAGGTACAGATGATGCTATTCTAACTCTCCTTCACAATGCTTTCTTCCATTTAAACAAACCAGGTTCTTTTGCGCGTATTCTTTTTATTGATTTCTCCTCTGCTTTTAATACTATACAGCCACATCTGTTAGCTATGAAACTGCTTGACTTAGGGTTGACCCAAAGCTTACTTTATGGATTGTCAGTTTTCTGCACAATAGAACTCAGTCTGTTCGTTTTCAGTCTGCACTATCCTCTGAACGCTCGACTTCTACTGGTGCACCCCAAGGCACAGTTCTGTCTCCCGTTTTGTTTACTTTATATACTAATGACTGTAGAGGCACAGAGAAAACTCCACTCGTTAAATATTCTGATGATTCTGCTATTCTAGATATGTCAAACTCTGATTCAGTTTACTTTGAGGAAATCAAAAAGTTCTGCAGCTGGTGTATAGACAACTTTCTTGACCTTAATGTGCAAAAAACAAAAAAAATCTTAATCGACTTTCGGAAGAACCCGGAACCTGTGCCAGACCTTGTAATTAATGGTGAAGCTGTTGAACGAGTGAATGAGTATAAATATATGGGAATGATTGTTGATGATAAATTAGTTTTTGATAAAAATGTTACTAAAATCCATAAAAATTGCCAGTCAAGAATATTCTGTTTGCAAAAGCTACGAAATATTGGTGTTAAAC
The DNA here is from genome assembly GCA_018398815.1 of Conus ventricosus. Lineage (NCBI taxonomy): Eukaryota > Metazoa > Mollusca > Gastropoda > Neogastropoda > Conidae > Conus > Conus ventricosus. Next base: position 42,828,285 of record CM031613.1, read on the forward strand.
CTGTAATCTTACAAACGTATTACAGATGTTGTGTTGAGTCATTGCTCATTGCTTCTTTCATGTGCTGGTATGGAAGTTTGGGTGTGAAGAGCAAGCGAGTATTGAATGATGTGGTGAATGTGTGTAGCAAAGTGATTGGAAGGAGCAAGTTGGAATGCAAAAATTGTATGACAGACGAGTGGAGAGGAAAGCAAGAAAGATTGCCAGTGATGATAGCCATGTAACAAAATACTACGAAATTTTACCATCTGGACGTCGTTTTAGGACCCTTAGAGTCAAATCTAGGGCGCAAAAACGTTTATACCCAGGTCGATCCATCTTCTAAATTCATGATGTTTTTTGTACCATTTTTCATGCTTAGTGATGTGAAGGAATGCGAGAGAGAGGGAGAGAGGGAGGGGGAGGGGGGGGGGGGGGTGCGAGAGAGTGAGAGCTTGTGGGGTGGTTGAAGATGTGTATGCTTGTGTGAAGATATGTGTATTTGCATATAATATGTGCTTGTGTGTGTGTGTGTGTGTGTGTGTGTGTGTGTGTGTGTGTGTGTGTGTGTGTGTGTGTGTGTGTGTGGTGTGTGTATCTGCTTGTGAGTGTAAGCCTATGAGTGTGCTTGTGTAAGTGCATGTGCATGAGGTTTTTCAAATGATTATAGTGTGTGTGTGTGTGTGTGTGTTGTGTGTGTGTGTGTGTGTGTGTGTGTGGTGTGTGTGTGTGTGTGACTGTATATGTAAATTCTATAAGTGGCCACTTGATTGTGATGATTCTGTTTTTATGCATGTTGTCTTGTTATACTGTTTATTATGCACCTATCTTAATTTCTCATCCTTTGAGATAATAAAGTGTTCATATCATATCAACATTTTTTTTAAATGTAGCCTTCGTGTTCTAGCGTAAGTCAGTTGATCTGACACAGCCTTAAGCCAAGGAGGTTTCATTTAACTCTAACCAATAGAGAATGCATT
>CM031613.1:42861743-42866743 GCA_018398815.1 Conus ventricosus
ATTCCATAAAATGTAGGGAGAGAACCGTGCCTTCTCCATAATTCCACACTAGAGTCTGAGTGCGTAGGATGCAGAACAGAACTCTACTATCCTCCCAACAAGACGTTAACGAGGGTTACGAAAGGCAGCTCCGTGTCTGTCTCTCGGGAAGCTAACACGATATTCAACGAAGGCACAAATAAGCTGACCAGACGACTGAGCACTGATGGCTTCCTGGACACTCGGCGATGGAATCCAGTCAAGGGATTAGCCAGGAGACTGGGCCAGATGGGATAGAGAGAGATACGGCTTGCATCTGCTCGTCTGAAACTAAGACAGGCCATGGCAGCGAGACTCAACTCTGCTGTGCTAAAGAAGTCGTTCCTAGTTTGGACTGTGGTGAGACAAGACCAGAAGAATTTAAGACAAAAGATACTCATGTCATCGTGACGTTTATGTGTTTTCATTAGGGAATTAGCTTATGAACATTAACAGTCATGAGGCGCACAAGTAATACTTGGTGTTTGTATTGTGCTCGTTCTGTGTATATAATGTTGTCACTGAAATTCTTGTCAAGATATAATGTTTAATTCATATGATGATGTTAGGTGGTTTTTGCTTGTCTGTTTGTTTGTTTGTTTTTCTTTTGAAAAACTTTTCACGAGCGATCCATTTCTGTGTTTTCAATAGTGAATCGAATTTTTAGTGAACCATAATCAGTATTTATTTCACTGGAACTGCAAATATCAGTATATCCTCCCATACATTTGTTCTGTATGTTCTTTAACTGACTTTATGCGTAGCTTGTTACACTCTAAAATATATGTGTACTTAGAAAGCAAAGTTGGCTTTGTGAGTATTGGGATTTCAGTATTGCGAAGGATCCATTTCTTTACACATAGGATGTCAGCGTTTGCACTTGAAGGCATGAATGCTGGTATAAAGTCACATTCTGATAAAACAAACGATCGCTTTAGAAAATATGTTAAACGACCGAAAAAGTGAATTGTCTGCTTGAGCTGGCTTGTGCGTCTTATTTTCTTCTATGCATTGATTATTATGTTAAAGTGTATTTCATACTGAAGAAGCGCGCATAGCTATAAACCAGATTCTGCATTTTTCGACGTACTGACCAGTAGGGAAAAAACCCTCAATAGACATGGCAAACATTCTTTTTTCCCCCGAGACTTCTCTTCACATAACAAAAAAGAATTTTTCTATTATTTTACGGTTTACATGCACATACACATCGGTTACACAGTATAAATGAAACGGATTATCAGAATGATTAAAATAAATAAAAGGCCAGAAATCGTATTGAAATACGCAATATTCCAGCATCGCATCTAAATAAATCACATCAAAACGTCATGACAGTTCACTTTGGTGATTGTAATGGATTCCTAGCACCTTGGAAAAGTATAATAAATATATCTTGTTGATATTTCCTTCGTGACAGAGAAGCTGCATAGGATTTGGAACATGAATATGCTAAAATTAAATCAACAATTTTAGGATGAGGTCCGTCCAGAACATGCCGCTGTCCTGCTTTCGAAGAAAAACCCCTTTCTGCTACACACACTCACGCACCTGTCATCAGCAAATTCACACACACACACACACACACACACACACACACACACACACACACACCAACAGACACACACACACACACACACACACACACACACACACACACACACACACACACACACACACACAAAAGCAAATACTAGAACAAAGCAACCAACCAAACACATGAACTGTTCGTCTCAATCGCATTGTTTTGTATGAAAGACAGGAAGTGTCGATTGTGGCCATTGACGGAGAAGAAGAAGAAGAAGAAAGAAGAAGAAGAAGAAGAAGAAGGAGAAGAAGAAGAAGAAGAAGAAGAAGAAGAAAAAGAAGAAGAAGAAGAAGAAGGAGCAGGAGGAGGAGGAGAAGAAGAAAAAGGAGAAGAAGAGGAGGAGGAGGAGGAGGGAGGAGGGGGGAGGACGAGGAGTAGGAGGAGGAGGAGTAGGAGGAGGACCAGAAGAAGAGGAGGAGGAGGGAAAAGGAGGAGGAGGAGGTGGAGGAGCAGGAGGAGGTGGAGGAGCAGGAGGACGGTGTGTTGACAGTGGTCAGTCACCCACCATTCAGAATTCCCGGAAGTACATGTTTGTCAAATGAAAAAAAAAGGCGCCTCAGGTGAAACTTACACCGCGCATCCATCCGTTGTAAGCATGCACATACCATAAATTCACGCTTAGTACATTATGCAGCCAGAACACTAACGCCCGTTACAACTGAATACAATGTGTTGATTCTGCCCAAATACACAAGGGTCTACTCTGAATATATTGTGTAAGAAAGAAAACGCTTTAGTATCCCACAGATGCGCATGTTTTTCAATGGAATCTCCTTCACTCACCCACCCACCCACCCTCTTTCTTCTTCTTCTTCTTCTTCTTCTTCTTCTTCTTCTTCTTCGTCTTCGTCTTCTTCTTCTTCTTCTTCTTCTTCTTCGTCTCCTTCTTCTTCAACTGGAGCCGGAACATCAATGGTTTCTGACGGCAGATGTGGTTTCCAGTGGCCATTCAAGATTTGTCCTTTGACCTTTATAGTTTATCTTCCAGTGTCCGTTCTTCTTTTATTGTTCAGTCTGTTTATGATAGTCTCCGAGTCTCCTGGTGGTTTACATCAATTCTCTCTCTCTCTCTCTCTCTCTCTCTCTCTCTCTCTCTCTCTCTCTCTCTCTCTCTCTCTCTCTTTTGCTGTTCCAAGTTTAGCCTATCTGTTGTCTGTCCGCCTGCTGCCTAGTCCTCTTCTTTTGTCTGTCTACGTGCTGTTCAATCGCTATGTATCCAGCTCATCTTCTTCTGCTTGTTGCTTCACATCCACATACGGCCATCTGCTTGCTATCTGTCTGGTCGTGTCTGCTGCTGCTGCTGCTTCCCCTCCACCTTCAGTCTCTTTTCGTATTGCCTCGCTCTCCGCCTGTCCCCAGGTGTTGGGATTTACTTTGTCTTTTCTTTGTTATTGTTTCTGTTTCTTTTATTTTGACTCGAATAAGTCTGCTTCTGTTTGTGATTTAGCTGGCAGCCGTTGGTATTGTTGTTGTTGTTGTTGTTCAGGCACATATTCAAGGCCATTGCTGGGTGAACGGACATTTTTTTTAACTTTCTATTGTGTCTCTTACCGACAACGGGAAATGGGGTGAAGTGGTCGTTGCTTTTATTTCATTTGATATTATGTTTCTTCTTCCGAGCGGATGTATTTGATTGTCGCGCGCTGTCAGTATGGACTATGTAATAAATTTCATTGTGAGATGGTGTGTGTTACCTTGTGTAGAATTTCGTATTTCCTGTTCCTTATGGACCCAAATTGAGATGATGCTGTCCTCGGATGTGTTCTAGATTGTTTTGTATTCTTTGATCTAGATTGTATTATATATGTTACACGGACTAGATGCGTTTTTGTTTTCTCTTTATCTAAGCTCTAAATATTCTTTTTTTTCATTAGAATACTCTAAGCCATAGCTGTATCTCTTGCAGCCCCACACTTCTGTCAGTATAATTATCTTCTCATCAAAATAGAAGATGCTATTTTCCAAAATCTGTTTGAGAATGAATACGGCAAGATTCACAAGAGGTATGTTCCTTGCCCTCTTCGACGAAGACTTCCGCTCCTTCATACGGAATATCAGTCTCTGTTCCCACGTCCATTGATGATGAAGATCAACGATTCAGAAGGCAAAGGTTCAAATTTCCATTGTTGAACCATTCTGAGGGCATGTTTAGTGTCTTGTACAAAGGACAGCAATTGATCGGCAGCTGGCTGAAGTGGAAAAGCAGCAAATTCTGACAGACCTCCGATTAAGTGTCCCCGACACAATCGGACAACCTGGGGTATTTTTCCTTTCCTAAAATGTTGGGAATGTGGTAGTATGCGTGGCATTTTGGTATCGATTTTCAGTGTCCGCCCAATGTGGGAGTCGAAATGTCAAAATGTAGTGGCCTCCATCCAGGGGTAGTTCCATACATGTATTGGACTTTTTCTAAGATGTTTTGTCGGATCTCAGGGAGAGACGTTTAGAAAGGTTCTGTCATTGAGGTGCTGCTTGATTATTTTTCTTTCTTAGTCCTGAAAGTCTTTGATAACGAATGCATCGCCTTTGTCTCCTGGGGCATTTTTTCCACATCTCTAAACCATCTATTGTAACTCAGTGTACAGCATTTGTGTTTTTCTTTCCATGTTTTATTTGACGTTAAGCTGACTTGGATTGGAATAGTTTAACATTTGCTATGGTGTCTGAATTTTATGAGTGAAGCCCTGTGCCGTGGCCGAGTCGCAGACACCAGGAGGTTTTCTCGTAGGATTCTGGTCTGGATAACATTTGGTTAGAAGTGTTTACATTCAGGATATACTGCCCCCAAGGCGTACCATTCTCATTCACTCCTTCCTTCCAGTAGGTCGACTTTATTGACAGCACTGGGTGTGGGACAGAACTGAGGTCCAAGTGATCACACGCGTGTGCTCTTTCTATGAGGCGCTTTGATGACAGCTAAGCCACTTGACTGGAGACCGATTCGACAGGATGCTTTCGAATGAACGTCTGTTTTTTCTTTGATTTCACGGTGTGTCTAGGTCCAGACTGTATGAACGAACGATGCCCCGATGGCCAGAGGATGGCGAGGGCGTTTTCAGTCGGCTTGATCGTTGCCCATGAAAGAGGGTGAAGGTCTGGCGATAAGGCTAAGATGGTGACAGTGTCTTGGGATCTTTGACAATGGTGACAATATTTTTGACAACGGTGACAGTGTCTGTCGATGGTGACAGTGCATGTTGATTACGCGACCATAGTAGACGTGTCAGGTGGTCATGCAACGATGGTGATCATGTCTGTTGGTCACGGAAAGTTGGTAATTGTGTCTAGTGTCCATTGGACGATGGTCACCATGCCATATGACGACTGTTGCAGCGTCTAGTGATCAGATGTCAACATGACCGTGTCTCTTGGTCGCTCAACAATGGCGGGCATG
>CM031613.1:42894527-42903815 GCA_018398815.1 Conus ventricosus
CTACTACTACATCTACTGCAGCTAATGCTGAGCCCAAGTGAGATAAGGTGTGTACGCATCATCGTTAGAGGCAATAGCAGTAGCATCCGCATCGTATCATTGTCATCATCACCATCACCATCGTCGTTATAGCTTTTTAAGGTATGAAAACAACAACCAAAACAACAACAGTAACAACAACAACAGTTACATCATCATCATCAACACCATCACCAACAGTAACAAACAACAACAACAACAACAACAACAAACAGCAGCAGCAGCAACAACAACAGCAGAACTAATACTGACGCCACGATAGCATGGCGCTAATGCAGTCCAGAGACAACAAACACAAATAAAATGATAGCATCAGGAGGGCGCAGGTTTAACGAATTACAGCAATTGCCAAATGTCACCAGATGACGCCTGGTCATACACAACGAGGACAAAAAGGGGTAAGGGGCTAAGATGCAAGACAGAGAGAGAGAACGCGAGATACACGAACATCATTAATGTCTGAAATGGTGAACATCAGCGCCAAACACACAAGCATCAAATGGGCCGCCTATCTTTGAGCTTCCTGTAAAAGGACATGGTTTAGCGTTTCTTTAGTTCGGAATGGATATCTGAGTCGGTAAAACAGGAAGAAACGAGAGAAGGAAAGAAATAAAGAAAGATGGAAAGACAGAAAGACAGAAAGAAAGAAAGCAAAGGAAGAAAGGAAAAGAAATCGCGGCGAACTGAGAAACTGCTGAATAGCATAAAATGTTAAATGAGAGAGAGAGAGAGAGAGAGAGAGAGAGAGAGAGAGAGAGAGAGAGAGAGAGAGAGAGAGAGAGACAGAGACAGAGAGAGAGAGAAAGAGAGAGGGAGGGAGGGAGAGAGAGATGAAGGTATTTACAGAGACAGATAGACAGACAGACACAGTGCCAGAGTGAGATCCAAACAGACAGACAGCTTGTAGATTGAAATGAAGCCACTGCTTTGAGCTGGATACCAGAACGGTCATCCCAACAACCTCACCCTTATCTGGTTGGCTAGCCGTGGGCAACGACCACCTCATCAACGTGGTAAGGAAGAAAGGAGAAACAAAAAATAGACGTAAAAGAAAAGCTAAACTGGCAGTAGCAGGCTGCAACGTGTACACCACACAAGACAGATGACAATGGTCGATCCCGGAGACGCCCGGTTCGTGTTGTGCGGGAAGACACCCAGCTGTGCAATCACATTGCAGCCATGAAGGAAGCTTAGATTTGCTGCCCAGGACTCCTTCACAGACCCACGGAGCAGATTACACCCTTCACCGCCCTGGGAAGTGACGTGAAGAACGCAGACTTCAACGGGGCTTCCTGATTTACTCCTATTGCCAGTCTGCTGCACTTCACCCTTGTCCACCATTCCAGATATACTTGAAGACTCATCGACTGCCATCGATTATTTAATATGCAGTCCATCACTCCTAGCGTTTATTCCCCCAACCCTACAAGCTGATCCTGATGCGAAGGAAGCTTCTTGAATAGAGCTGACCTTTCGCCTCTGAAAGTCAACAACACAGTTTTTGTCCTCATGTGGGAGACTTCAACATTCAGATACGACGCAGAGACCTTGAAGTATGGCCAAGAGGTCAGGGCCAGCACAGAGATAGAAACTTTCATGAAAAAGGCAAGGCTTGGTCTCAAACCGCGAACAGGCGTTGTATAAGTATGATACTACCACTACTACTACTACTACTACTACTACTACTACTACTACTACTACTACTACTACTATTAGTAGTAGTAGTAGTAGTAGTAGTAGTAGTAGTACTAGTAGTAGTCGTAGTAGTAGTAGTAGTAGTAGTGGTGGTAGTCATGCTTTTCGAGATCTGTGCTGAGAAGGGGATGAGTATAAATTCCAACCAAAAGAAAACCATTCAAAACACATCCAGATTAAAGCACTGATACCTTGTAGACTGTATTTGTGTATGCCGAAAGAATGTGTCTGATGTAATGTATGTCCAGGTCATGCCAGTTTCTGACAACCATACAGATTAATCTATGGTTAGAGCCAAACGCAACACACCCATGAAACAATCTATGGAGGAATATGAGTCCCCAGTAAAGAAACTGCTGACTGACAGAATGTGTGTACTGAAAGAGGAGTTCTGGAGCGTATGAGAAAAACGACTTAAGATCGTGGATGGAGGTGATCAAGATCAAGATCAGGAGAGACATTAAGAGTGACAGAGAGAATGACAGAGACATTAAGAGTGACAGAGAGAATGACAGAGACAGTGAAGAGTGACAGAGAGAATGACAGAGAGACAGTGATGGCAGTTGAGAACTGTTCTGCAGGAGACAACAGCCGAGGTAGCTGGATTTTAAACCAGCAAAGGCTGACGCTTTTATCGCAAGAACGATTGCAGGATCCAAATTATCCTCCTAAGGAAAGGCATAAGAAATATCTCGCCATTCCAAACAATCAAAGCCTACGAAAACGTTTGCAATGCTCTCGAGAACAAGTTCGGTAAATAAAAAAGAAATTGTAGGCAGACCCGGTAGAACAAACCCCGCACTTTTCAGATACTGGAAACAACCGCAATGACACGTCCAGATCCAAGCACATATATAACACCAGACCCGGCGTGAAGCATGGGCCGTGTCCTTGTTTCTACTAAGACTTTGAAATCCCTTTTCTTAAAGCTTGCACAAGCAATCTATAATTACAGAGAGAGAGAGAGAGAGAGAGAGAGAGAGAGAGAGAGAGAGAGGGAGGGGGGGGGGGGAGACAGATGAGCTTCAAAGACACTCCCTCGTAATCAATCAGGGCGCTAGCCCGCAGCACTCGCTCTCTAGTCGTGGCTAGACGAAGTTAACTGGTAATAAGATTCACCCCCACGCCTTCCCAGCGATCCGACACCAACATGATCGATTGATCTCAGATAACGAGGCACCAATTCCACAGAAAAACAAAGAGAAACATGGTTTGATATTGTATCGCCCAGGTCACATAACATCCGGCATGCTGCGTTGCACATGATTTTCTCTCTGCCAGCAAAGTTCTATTTAGTTGCACTTCACCAACTCTGCCAAAGCAATATGAAAACACTTGACATATACAGAACACTTACGTACATTAGCATTTTTCCAGCCATAACTCATATTTGGAAGGTTTGTTAAGGGAGGATGGGTGAAGGGTAGTAATGGAAAGAGGACGGGTGGATAAGGAAGGGAAGAGATGGGTGGGTGGGTTAGAGATTCGATGTCAGATTCAAAAGTTTGTTCTGCTGATATACAGTCTTTATAAAGGGGATGCTTAAGCCAAATGCCTGCAATCTATACACCATAGTGCAGTGTATAGCAGCAGCACAGACATGTACGCTGGAGAGTCTTATGTTTGATTCCCATCAGAAGCATTTATTTTAATTTTTCAGTGCAAAGAGATTCGATATCTAGAGTTCTGTGTTGTATGTACCCAGGCAAGAAGACTGGTGCCATATCATCTGGGGTATCACTTGTCAATTGACGATCTCTGAGGAGTGCTGCTTAAGTATCATGATCAACGCCACAGTTGTCCGTATCTCTCAAGCCTAGCTGACGCTGGAAATCATGACAGAAAGCATAGAGTCTACCGTTATTATACAGGCTCAGCATTATCTTCCCTACTGATCATTATACAAAGGCCTCAAATTTTGTGCAGTGCTCTCATGCTGACCTCAGTTTCGATTTCCTCTCCGCATTCTGTTGTAAATTCGTGTCAGGATCATCAGTGCCAGCAAGGTCAATGGGACTGTCTTCAGATCGATGTGGTGTCACACCCCTGATGAGGGACGCCCACGCTCACTGATGCTGGCTCCTCTATTAAGCAATGATTGTTATCAGTTGCTGGCAGTGTCCTCCTTGTGTTGGCATCACCGAATACCAGAAAAGTGATTTGGCAGCGGAGCAGCGTCTCCTCTGCAGGGTTGCCTCATGACAGCTTGATGTGCATTGCCCTTTGTCAACTGTTGGTGAGAAGACAGCGACAGTCCACATCCTGATGGAAGGGGTGGGGAGGTAGGGTTGGGGGACTGTGTTCGAGAAACCTGAATTGGTAGTGTTGGATTAATGCTGCTGGGACGACTGGAAAGGCGACAAATCAAAATGAAAATGAAATAAGCATATGGATGAATAAGTCATAGAAATAAGCAAAACATTGAAATATCTGGCGTCTATTGATATAGAAATGTACTGTGATAATATCTTATATGCACATTCTCAAGTGCTCTCCAGTGTTGTTTACACTGAGCCAGCATCTGGAATTCACTACTGAGAAAATAACTGTGCTAGGAATGACGTTTGTGCCTTAAATATCGTACATGAATATAGATTACTGTTTTGCATGGCATTTTCTTTGTATATCTCATGAACATAAGTGACTTGAACACAAATAGACAGAGAGAGATAGACAGATAGACAGACAGACGTCAGACAGAGACAGAGACAGTCAGAAGACAGAGAGAGATTGAAAGAGACAGAGAGAGACAGAGAGAGTCAAGCAGAGGTGAGTGCGTGTGTCGGGGGGGAAGGGGGGGGGGCAGAGAGAGAGAGAGAGAGAGAGAGAGAGAGAGAGAGAGAGAGAGAGAGAGAGGAGAGAGAGAGAGAGAGACAGACAGAGAGAGACAGAGAGAGAGAGATTCAGATTCAGATGATTTATTCATATAACAGGCCAAGGCCCCTAATGAAGGGGTGTGTGAACATACAAGTACAATGGTTACATGAAATCAAATTACGGAACGAAACAAGAATAAAGGGCAATTTTAAGAAGTGAAAATTTCTCTATACTTAAAGGCCTTGTACAAAAACAAAGAAAAATTCTTAACAACTTCTGCAGAAGTAGATGAACAAAGTAGGCTCAGTTTAAACAAGGATGGCTGGCTGTAATATTTGGGCTTAATAAACTTTTCTCTGATGCTCATGAGAGCTGGACAGGACAGGACGAAGTGTAATTCGGTTTCAACTGATTTTTTAACATAAAGGACAAAGCATATCATAATCATTACATATGCGATATCTAAAATAATGAGTGGCCAATGCAGATATTCCTAATCTGAACTTTGCTGTTACATGTTTTAGGTGCCTGTCCATATTTAAGGTTAAGTACGTTTTCAAGTCATGAACATCACAAAAGGTCCTGTATAAATCAAATCTGTCGCTGGTATGAATATGATCAGCCCATTTCTGCCATCTGCAGTCAACCAACCGTTGACGAAAAACACATACAAACTCTTTAGTATTACCAACCCCTTGATTCAGCCAAACAAATCCAAATCCGTATTCAAATAGACAATGGCGCACTTTGGACACCCAGTTACTTTTGCCTTTAGCATCTAAGTCATACAACATATTGTACGCCTTACGAGGAATTCTAAAGTCTTCCATTTGTAACAGTTTCAGCCAGTAGCGGATACATCTGACAGCAGAGGTAATGTAAATGGGAAATCGATTAGTCTCACCGTAAATTAGATCATTTGGAGTCCGTCTATCTACACCAAGAAACCTTTTCAGAGCAAACATTTGAACAGATTCACAATGGATAGCAGCTTTTTCTAGTCCCCACAGCTCAGAGCCGTACTGTACAATCGGTTGAACCTGAGAATCAAATAGCTTTATAAACAACATGAATGAAGAATTATTAAGAACATGTAACTTTTTCATGATACAAAGCACAACATTTTTTGCTTTACTTGAAAGGTCTTTGCATGCGCCAACAAAACTCAAACGTGTTGAGAATAATATTCCTAAATATTTATAAGCATTGACAATTGGCATAGGAGTACCATCGTATACCCACCTTTCCCTTACACTTAAATAACCACCTTTACGAAATACTATAATATTGCTTTTTTCCATGTTGACTTTCAACTGCAATGAACTAGCGGCACGGTGCAAGCTATTCAATTGTGTTTGCAACCCTATAACAGTTTCAGACATCAAAACAACATCATCGGCCAACAGAAGGATAAACAATTCAAAAGCGTCCGAGCGATAATAAAGCACCATGTTTACCATTGTTGATTACATCAAGAGCTAACTCATTAATAAACAAAGAAAATAAGATAGGGCTGCATGCATCTCCCTGCTTGACTCCTCTAGAGCAATTAATATAGTCAGTAAGTTTTGTTCCACAACGGACTCTGGTTCTTACTCTATCATACATACTTCTAATACATCTATGGAGTTTACCTTTAACACCATTTTTGGTCAAAATGGGCCAGAGGAGATTTCTATTTAATGGAGTCAAACGCTTTTTGAAAATCTATAAAAGCTACGTATAACTTCCTATTGTTAGAAAACTGCTTCTGCACAACCGCAAGCAATGTAAACATGTGATCAATAGTTGCGTAACCCTTCTTAAAGCCTGCTTGATAATCACCTGTGATATCATTTTCCTCTACCCATTCTTGCAGTCGATTATTAATAATTGTCCCAAAGATTTTACTACTAATATCACTAATAGAGATCCCTCTGTAATTGTTGGGGTTATTAACGTCGCCCTTTTTAAAAATGGGCAAAATAACTGATTCAGTCCAGTTTTCTGGGAACGTACCTTTATCAAATAAGATATTAAACAGTTTCAGAAAGAATGGCATTACCTGATCAGAAGCATGTTTAAATAGTTCACCAATAATACCGTCAGGGCCAGCCGCCTTGCGATTTTTCAATTTTCTACACGCTAATACTACTTCGTCTTGTGTAATTGTCGATTCATATAACTATCATTGTTGACATCAAGTGTTTGGTCAACACACACGTTACTAACGTCAGACTCTAGTAGAGCCTGGAAATGTTGAAAACCATGTTTCAATACTGATGTTATTCCTGGGCTGTTTTCGTTTGAAAGAAATCCTCTGAATAGTATCCCAAAATTCCTTTTGACAGTTTATAGATGATACAAGTTTTTGAACTAAAGAATTGTTGAAGTCTTTCTCTTTTCTTTTCAATAAATGTTTATATTCTCGCCTAGCAACTGAGTAAGCATTTCTGTCCTCGATCTTTAAAGTGCGACGACTGATACGAAGTAACCTCATGGTTTTCCTTTTACTAGCATCACATTCTTTATCATACCAGTCACCAGGTACTTTGTTACTATTAATATGTATACATCTTCTCATGCAGTCTGCACTTTCCTTCATGCCATCATTAAACATGTTTAGCGCATAATTTATATCCACATCTAATAAACTTATAGCAGCATCTATCTTTGTACGAATTCCATCACTACATAATGTACTACGAAACAAACTAGCGTGTTCATCATTCCAGACGAGTTTTTCTATAACAAGATTTTCTGTCTTGTTACTGGCATGTACAGTATTTTCTTTAGGAAAAGCAATAGAAAGCGATACAGGTAAATGGTCAGAATCTATGCGTTCTAAAACATTAAGCATACATGAATCATACAAAAGAGCAAAAAGTTCTTTAGAAAATATGAAATAATCGACAACACTGGCACCAGTATCAGACATGTATGTATAGCGACCTTCAAGGTCACCTTTACACACGCCATTAAGAATGCACAGATCTACAGTAGTGCACACATTCAGTAGCAATTTACCATAATTATTCAATGTACAGTCTTCGGAGTGTCGATTAATACTGAGAGGCCGGCTATGGAAATGCTCATCAGGAACATCGCTCACAAATATGTCTTGTGAAATGTTTGAGGTTCTGCTATTGAGGTCACCATTTAATATAACATAAACATCCCTAGGTAACAATAAATCAACGAGACATTCTTCTAGTAAATTAATACCATTATCAATGTCAAAATGGGCATAAAAAGGTGAACCTTCTGGAGGTATATAGGAACAAAAGTACAAAACATCCTTATCTATTCCAAATAATCTTTTATCGATCAAGAACACACAAAAGTTTGAATGATTAACGTCGAGAAGTTTAACAAAGGGAGACAATTCTTTTCTGAATAAACAAATCACTCCGCCTGAACGCCTCCCTTGTTTAGAAAATTTAACTGCAGATTTACAAAAGACTTCATAACCAACAAACATATCAGCACGACATTCGTCCATAAAATGTTTCAATCAAACATATGAAATCGAAATCGTAAATAAACGACATAAAATCACGTCGGTTTAGTTTAGAAATAAGCCATTCACATTCCACAACAGGAAAGAAAAGGGTTTCTTTACATCTGTACACGCTGTGCCGTTCACTTTTTTGCACGTGTTTTTCACAGCTTGTCCGGAGTCACCTCTCTGACCCACAAAAAACGGTTCACCGCTGACACTGCCACAAGTGACAGGCGATTTTACCGGTGTAGCATTTATTTCAGTACCTTCTTCTGCCACACAGGTTAGAGTCAAATTTTCATCAAGTGGCCGGCCACCCCCCTATCTAGATTCAACTAATCCGCTTTGGTCGTCGAGAAAATACTTAGTCCCGTCAATGAGAGATGATCAAAGATCATCGCCGAAGAGAGAGAGAGGAGAAGAGAGAATGAGCTCAAACACACTCCCGCGCGATCAATCAGCGCGCTAGCCCGCAGCGCTCGCTGCTCGTTCGTGGCCAAACGAAACTAACCAGTGATACGATTCATCCCCATGTCTCCCCAGCTATCCGACACCAGCATGATTGACACCCTCGCATGAAGTGGGGCAGGCGCCACAGACAACAGAGCATGATGCACAGTGTGCATTGCCTAGTTCTCATAAAATTTACGACACTGTGATGCACATTATTTTCTGTCAGTCAGCTCAGTTTTACTCTGTTGTACGCTGTGACCTCCATCAGAGCAATGAAAACAATTGCAATGTATTGAATAATTATGTAAAATTAAAAGACTTTTTTTCGAACAGTATGTTTGTTTGGAAAGTTCGTGAAGGAAGACAGGTTGCACAGGCAGTCACAGGAAGAGGACATGATGGCAGGGGGAGGTGGGGTGTCAGGAAGGGGGGTGGGGAAGAGCTGAGGGGGGAGGTGGGGTGTCAGGAAGGGGGGTGGGAAGAGCTGAGGGGGGGAGGTGGGGTGTCAGGAAGGGGGGTGGGGAAGAGCTGAGGGGGGAGGTGGGGTGTCAGGAAGGGGGGTGGGGAAGAGCTGAGGGGGGAGGTGGGGTGTCAGGAAGGGGGGTGGGGAAGAGCTGAGGGGGGAGGTGGGGTGTCAGGAAGGGGGGTGGGGAAGAGCTGAGGGGGGAGGTGGGGTGTCAGGAAGGGGGGTGGGGAAGAGCTGAGGGGGGAGGTGGGGTGTCAGAAGGGGGGTGGGGAAGAGCTGAGGGGGGAGGTGGGGTGTTAGGAGGGGGGTGGGGAAGAGCGAGTGGGTAAGATTCCAG
>CM031613.1:42909815-42932420 GCA_018398815.1 Conus ventricosus
GCAGATTACACCCTTCACCGCCCTGGGAAGTGACGTGAGAACGCAGACTTCAACGGGGCTTCCTGATTTACTCCTATTGCCAGTCTGCTGCACTTCACCCTTGTCCACCATTCCAGATATACTTGAAGACTCATCGACTGCCATCGATTATTTAATATGCAGTCCATCACTCCTAGCGTTTATTCCCCCAACCTACAAGCTGATCCTGATGCGAAGGAAGCTTCTTGAATAGAGCTGACCTTTCGCCTCTGAAAGTCAACAACACAGTTTTTGTCCTCATGTGGGAGACTTCAACATTCAGATACGACGCAGAGACCTTGAAGTATGGCCAAGAGGTCAGGGCCAGCACAGAGATAGAAACTTTCATGAAAAAGGCAAGGCTTGGTCTCAAACGCGAACAGGCGTTGTATAAGTATGATACTACCACTATACTACTACTACTACTACTACTACTACTACTACTACTACTACTACTACTATTAGTAGTAGTAGTAGTAGTAGTAGTAGTAGTAGTACTAGTAGTAGTCGTAGTAGTAGTAGTAGTAGTAGTGGTGGTAGTCATGCTTTTCGAGATCTGTGCTGAGAAGGGATGAGTATAAATTCCAACCAAAAGAAAACCATTCAAAACACATCCAGATTAAAGCACTGATACCTTGTAGACTGTATTTGTGTATGCCGAAAGAATGTGTCTGATGTAATGTATGTCCAGGTCATGCCAGTTTCTGACAACCATACAGATTAATCTATGGTTAGAGCCAAACGCAACACACCCATGAAACAATTATGGAGGAATATGAGTCCCCAGTAAAGAAACTGCTGACTGACAGAATGTGTGTACTGAAAGAGGAGTTCTGGAGCGTATGAGAAAAAACGACTTAAGATCGTGGATGGAGGTGATCAAGATCAAGATCAGGAGAGACATTAAGAGTGACAGAGAGAATGACAGAGACATTAAGAGTGACAGAGAGAATGACAGAGACAGTGAAGAGTGACAGAGAGAATGACAGAGAGACAGTGATGGCAGTTGAGAACTGTTCTGCAGGAGACAACAGCGAGGTAGCTGGATTTTAAACCAGCAAAGGCTGACGCTTTTATCGCAAGAACGATTGCAGGATCCAAATTATCCTCCTAAGGAAAGGCATAAGAAATATCTCGCCATTCCAAACAATCAAAGCCTACGAAAACGTTTGCATGCTCTCGAGAACAAGTTCGGTAAATAAAAAAGAAATTGTAGGCAGACCCGGTAGAACAAACCCCGCACTTTTCAGATACTGGAAACAACCGCAATGACACGTCCAGATCCAAGCACATATATAACACCAGACCCGGCGTGAAGCATGGGCCGTGTCCTTGTTTCTACTAAGACTTTGAAATCCCTTTTCTTAAAGCTTGCACAAGCAATCTATAATTACAGAGAGAGAGAGAGAGAGGAGAGAGAGAGAGGAGAGAGAGAGAGAGAGGGAGGGGGGGGGGGAGACAGATGAGCTTCAAAGACACTCCCTCGTAATCAATCAGGGCGCTAGCCCGCAGCACTCGCTCTCTAGTCGTGGCTAGACGAAGTTAACTGGTAATAAGATTCACCCCCACGCCTTCCCAGCGATCCGACACCAACATGATCGATTGATCTCAGATAACGAGGCACCAATTCCACAGAAAAACAAAGAGAAACATGGTTTGATATTGTATCGCCCAGGTCACATAACATCCGGCATGCTGCGTTGCACATGATTTTCTCTCTGCCAGCAAAGTTCTATTTAGTTGCACTTCACCAACTCTGCCAAAGCAATATGAAAACACTTGACATATACAGAACACTTACGTACATTAGCATTTTTCCAGCCATAACTCATATTTGGAAGGTTTGTTAAGGGAGGATGGGTGAAGGGTAGTAATGGAAAGAGGACGGGTGGATAAGGAAGGGAAGAGATGGGTGGGTGGGTTAGAGATTCGATGTCAGATTCAAAAGTTTGTTCTGCTGATATACAGTCTTTATAAAGGGGATGCTTAAGCCAAATGCCTGCAATCTATACACCATAGTGCAGTGTATAGCAGCAGCACAGACATGTACGCTGGAGAGTCTTATGTTTGATTCCCATCAGAAGCATTTATTTTAATTTTTCAGTGCAAAGAGATTCGATATCTAGAGTTCTGTGTTGTATGTACCCAGGCAAGAAGACTGGTGCCATATCATCTGGGGTATCACTTGTCAATTGACGATCTCTGAGGAGTGCTGCTTAAGTATCATGATCAACGCCACAGTTGTCCGTATCTCTCAAGCCTAGCTGACGCTGGAAATCATGACAGAAAGCATAGAGTCTACCGTTATTATACAGGCTCAGCATTATCTTCCCTACTGATCATTATACAAAGGCCTCAAATTTTGTGCAGTGCTCTCATGCTGACCTCAGTTTCGATTTCCTCTCCGCATTCTGTTGTAAATTCGTGTCAGGATCATCAGTGCCAGCAAGGTCAATGGGACTGTCTTCAGATCGATGTGGTGTCACACCCCTGATGAGGGACGCCACGCTCACTGATGCTGGCTCCTCTATTAAGCAATGATTGTTATCAGTTGCTGGCAGTGTCCTCCTTGTGTTGGCATCACCGAATACCAGAAAAGTGATTTGGCAGCGGAGCAGCGTCTCCTCTGCAGGGTTGCCTCATGACAGCTTGATGTGCATTGCCCTTTGTCAACTGTTGGTGAGAAGACGCGACAGTCCACATCCTGATGGAAGGGGTGGGGAGGTAGGGTTGGGGGACTGTGTTCGAGAACCTGAATTGGTAGTGTTGGATTAATGCTGCTGGGACGACTGGAAAGGCGACAAATCAAAATGAAAATGAAATAAGCATATGGATGAATAAGTCATAGAAATAAGCAAAACATTGAAATATCTGGCGTCTATTGATATAGAAATGTACTGTGATAATATCTTATATGCACATTCTCAAGTGCTCTCCAGTGTTGTTTACACTGAGCCAGCATCTGGAATTCACTATGAGAAAATAACTGTGCTAGGAATGACGTTTGTGCCTTAAATATCGTACATGAATATAGATTACTGTTTTGCATGGCATTTTCTTTGTATATCTCATGAACATAAGTGACTTGAACACAAAGACAGAGAGAGATAGACAGATAGACAGACAGACGTCAGACAGAGACAGAGACAGTCAGAAAGACAGAGAGAGATTGAAAGAGACAGAGAGAGACAGAGAGAGTCAAGCAGAGGTGAGTGCGTGTGTCGGGGGGGAAGGGGGGGGGGGCCAGAGAGAGAGAGAAGGAGAGAGAGATGAGAGAGGAGAGAGAGAGAGAGAGAGAGAGAGAGAGAGAGAGAGAGAGAGAGAAGACAGAGAGAGACAGAGAGAGAGAGATTCAGATTCAGATGATTTATTCATATAAACAGGCCAAGGCCCTAATGAAGGGGTGTGTGAACATACAAGTACAATGGTTACATGAAATCAAATTACGGAACGAAACAAGAATAAAGGGCAATTTTAAGAAGTGAAAATTTCTCTATTACTTAAAGGCCTTGTACAAAAACAAAGAAAAATTCTTAACAACTTCTGCAGAAGTAGATGAACAAAGTAGGCTCAGTTTAAACAAGGATGGCTGGCTGTAATATTTGGGCTTAATAAACTTTTCTCTGATGCTCATGAGAGCTGGACAGGACAGGACGAAGTGTAATTCGGTTTCAACTGATTTTTTACATAAAGGACAAAGCATATCATAATCATTACATATGCGATATCTAAAATAATGAGTGGCCAATGCAGATATTCCTAATCTGAACTTTGCTGTTACATGTTTTAGGTGCCTGTCCATATTTAAGGTTAAGTACGTTTTCAAGTCATGAACATCACAAAAGGTCCTGTATAAATCAAATCTGTCGCTGGTATGAATATGATCAGCCCATTTCTGCCATCTGCAGTCAACCAACCGTTGACGAAAAACACATACAAACTCTTTAGTATTACCAACCCTTGATTCAGCCAAACAAATCCAAATCCGTATTCAAATAGACAATGGCGCACTTTGGACACCCAGTTACTTTTGCCTTTAGCATCTAAGTCATACAACATATTGTACGCCTTACGAGGAATTCTAAGTCTTCCATTTGTAACAGTTTCAGCCAGTAGCGGATACATCTGACAGCAGAGGTAATGTAAATGGGAAATCGATTAGTCTCACCGTAAATTAGATCATTTGGAGTCCGTCTATCTACACCAAGAAACCTTTTCAGAGCAAACATTTGAACAGATTCACAATGGATAGCAGCTTTTTCTAGTCCCCACAGCTCAGAGCCGTACTGTACAATCGGTTGAACCTGAGAATCAAATAGCTTTATAAACAACATGAATGAAGAATTATTAAGAAACATGTAACTTTTTCATGATACAAAGCACAACATTTTTTGCTTTACTTGAAAGGTCTTTGCATGCGCCAACAAAACTCAAACGTGTTGAGAATAATATTCCTAAATATTTATAAGCATTGACAATTGGCATAGGAGTACCATCGTTTACCCACCTTTCCCTTACACTTAAATAACCACCTTTACGAAATACTATAATATTGCTTTTTTCCATGTTGACTTTCAACTGCAATGAACTAGCGGCACGGTTGCAAGCTATTCAATTGTGTTTGCAACCCTATAACAGTTTCAGACATCAAAACAAACATCATCGGCCAACAGAAGGATAAACAATTCAAAAGCGTCGAGCGATAATAAAGCACCATGTTTACCATTGTTGATTACATCAAGAGCTAACTCATTAATATACAAAGAAAATAAGATGGGCTGCATGCATCTCCCTGCTTGACTCCTCTAGAGCAATTAATTATAGTCAGTAAGTTTTGTTCCACAACGGACTCTGGTTCTTACTCTATCATACATACTTCTAATACATCTATGGAGTTTACCTTTAACACCATTTTTGGTCAAAATGGGCCAGAGGAGATTTCTATTAATGGAGTCAAACGCTTTTTGAAAATCTATAAAAGCTACGTATAACTTCCTATTGTTAGAAAACTGCTTCTGCACAACCGCAAGCAATGTAAACATGTGATCAATAGTTGCGTAACCCTTCTTAAAGCCTGCTTGATAATCACCTGTGATATCATTTTCCTCTACCATTCTTGCAGTCGATTATTATAATTGTCCCAAAGATTTTACTACTAATATCACTAATAGAGATCCCTCTGTAATTGTTGGGGTTATTAACGTCGCCCTTTTTAAAAATGGGCAAAATAACTGATTCAGTCCAGTTTTCTGGGAACGTACCTTTATCAAATAAGTATTAAACAGTTTCAGAAAGAATGGCATTACTGATCAGAAGCATGTTTAAATAGTTCACCAATAATACCGTCAGGGCCAGCCGCCTTGCGATTTTTCAATTTTCTACACGCTAATACTACTTCGTCTTGTGTAATTGGTCGATTCATATAACTATCATTGTTGACATCAAGTGTTTGGTCAACACACACGTTACTAACGTCAGACTCTAGTAGAGCTGGAAATGTTGAAACCATGTTTCAATACTGATGTTATTCCTGGGCTGTTTTCGTTTGAAAGAAATCCTCTGAATAGTATCCCAAAATTCCTTTTGACAGTTTATAGATGATACAAGTTTTTGAACTAAAGAATTGTTGAAGTCTTTCTCTTTTCTTTTCAATAAATGTTTATATTCTCGCTAGCAATGAGTAAGCATTTCTGTCCTCGATCTTTAAAGTGCGACGACTGATACGAAGTAACCTCATGGTTTTCCTTTTACTAGCATCACATTCTTTATCATACCAGTCACCAGGTACTTTGTTACTATTAATATGTATACATCTTCTCATGCAGTCTGCACTTTCCTTCATGCCATCATTAAACATGTTTAGCGCATAATTTATATCCACATCTAATAAACTTATAGCAGCATCTATCTTTGTACGAATTCCATCACTACATAATGTACTACGAAACAAACTAGCGTGTTCATCATTCCAGACGAGTTTTTCTATAACAAGATTTTCTGTCTTGTTACTGGCATGTACAGTATTTTCTTTAGGAAAAGCAATAGAAAGCGATACAGGTAAATGGTCAGAATCTATGCGTTCTAAAACATTAGCATACATGAATCATACAAAAGAGCAAAAAGTTCTTTAGAAAATATGAATAATCGACAACACTGGCACCAGTATCAGACATGTATGTATAGCGACCTTCAAGGTCACCTTTACACACGCCATTAAGAATGCACAGATCTACAGTAGTGCACACATTCAGTAGCAATTTACCATAATTATTCAATGTACAGTCTTCGGAGTGTCGATTAATACTGAGAGGCCGGCTATGGAAATGCTCATCAGGAACATCGCTCACAAATATGTCTTGTGAAATGTTTGAGGTTCTGCTATTGAGGTCACCATTTAATATAACATAAACATCCCTAGGTAACAATAAATCAACGAGACATTCTTCTAGTAAATTAATACCATTATCAATGTCAAAATGGGCATAAAAAGGTGAACCTTCTGGAGGTATATAGGAACAAAAGTACAAAACATCCTTATCTATTCCAAATAATCTTTTATCGATCAAGAACACACAAAAGTTTGAATGATTAACGTCGAGAAGTTTAACAAAGGGAGACAATTCTTTTCTGAATAAACAAATCACTCCGCCTGAACGCCTCCCTTGTTTAGAAAATTTAACTGCAGATTTACAAAAGACTTCATAACCAACAAAATATCAGCACGACATTCGTCCATAAATGTTTCAATCAAACATATGAAATCGAAATCGTAAATAAACGACATAAAATCACGGTCGGTTAGTTTAGAAAATAAGCCATTCACATTCCACAACAGGAAGAAAAGGGTTTCTTTACATCTGTACACGCTGTGCCGTTCACTTTTTTGCACGTGTTTTTCACAGCTTGTCCGGAGTCACCTCTCTGACCCACAAAAAACGGTTCACCGCTGACACTGCCACAAGTGACAGGCGATTTTACCGGTGGTAGCATTTATTTCAGTACCTTCTTCTGCCACACAGGTGTAGGTCAAATTTTCATCAAGTGGCCGGCCACCCCCTATCTAGATTCAACTAATCCGCTTTGGTCGTCGAGAAAATACTTAGTCCCGTCAATGAGGAGATGATCAAAGATCATCGCCGAGAGAGAGAGAGAGAGAGAGAGAGAGAGATGAGCTTCAAACACACTCCCGCGCGATCAATCAGCGCGCTAGCCCGCAGCGCTCGCTGCTCGTTCGTGGCCAAACGAAACTAACCAGTGATACGATTCATCCCCATGTCTCCCAGCTATCCGACACCAGCATGATTGACAACCCTCGCATGAAGTGGGGCAGGCGCCACAGACAACAGAGCATGATGCACAGTGTGCATTGCCTAGTTCTCATAAAATTTACGACACTGTGATGCACATTATTTTCTGTCAGTCAGCTCAGTTTTACTCTGTTGTACGCTGTGACCTCCATCAGAGCAATGAAAAACAATTGCAATGTATTGAATAATTATGTAAAATTAAAAGACTTTTTTTCGAACAGTATGTTTGTTTGGAAAGTTCGTGAAGGAAGACAGGTTGCACAGGCAGTCACAGGAAGAGGACATGATGGCAGGGGGAGTGGGGTGTCAGGAAGGGGGGTGGGGAAGAGCTAGGGGGGAGGTGGGGTGTCAGGAAGGGGGGTGGGGAAGAGTGAGGGGGGAGGTGGGGTGTCAGGAAGGGGGGTGGGGAAGAGCTGAGGGGGGAGGTGGGGTGTCAGGAAGGGGGGTGGGGAAGAGCTGAGGGGGGAGGTGGGGTGTCAGGAAGGGGGGTGGGGAAGAGCTGAGGGGGGAGGTGGGGTGTCAGGAAGGGGGGTGGGGAAGAGCTGAGGGGGGAGGTGGGGTGTCAGGAAGGGGGGTGGGGAGAGAGCTGAGGGGGGGAGTGGGGTGTCAGGAAGGGGGGTGGGGAAGAGCTGAGGGGGGAGGTGGGGTGTCAGGAAGGGGGGTGGGGAAGAGCTGAGTGGGTAAGAGATTCACAGTCACATTCAGATATTTATTCTGCTTAGAAAACAGCTGAATCTATGAAGGGATTGAAATCCAAAGCCTGAATTTTAGCTACCATGATGCTGCTTAAATGTTATGGCCACCACTACAGCTTTTAAAGAAAAAAAATCACTGTTCTGCTAAACAAAATAACAAAGACCTTTTAACAAAATCAATGTGCTGCCAAACAAAATACCAAACAATTAAAAAAAAAACCACTAAGCTTTTCGACATCTGGTCTTCTTCGGGTAAGGCAAACAACGCTCAATAAGATGGAAACAAATCAGGAACGGTCAGCCATTGATTTCCTAAACTTTGGTGCAAAGTGGGTGTCACGACCGACCCCTGGAGGTCTGCCCTGACAGGATCGGTCTAGATGGGAGTGAAGGGAGTGACTGACCTCACACGCCTCGCAAGAGACCACACAAGAAAGATTACGATACAACACCCATTTATTCACATCAACACACGCAATCACAAATAAATATTTCAACGCACGCACCTGCACAATCACAATCAAGCATTCCAACACGCACAACATGCACAATCACAATCAAGCATCTCAATACACGACATACACAATCATAATCATAAATAAATAATTCCAGCACCCATCCCTTTCCCTGTCATGTAATGCCCTCACACCCTGCCTCTCCAAAGTCTACAGGGAACACCCTGTCGCACTAGGTGCCCCAAACCGGTTCGGTTCTTGAAGAGAGTTGTTCAAGGCCGACACCCTTGACACGCACAAACAGCGGTGGAGAGCGCGTCTCGGGGGACGAGGCGTTGTTGCTGGAGGTCCTAGACGGGGATCGGACCGTCCAGCCAAGTCCACGGCTTTTCCACCAGTACGTGGCCTCAACCAGTGCGTGGTCCCCACCAGTGCGCGTTACCAACCAGTGCGCGGTCCCAACCAGTGTGCGTTTACCAACAGTGGGCGGTCCCAACCAGTGCGTGTGGCCCCAACAGTGCGCGTTACCAACCAGTGTGCGCGGTCCCAACCAGTGCGTGGCCCCAACCAGTGCGTGCTCCGGGTGAAGCCTCCGGGAAGAGGGAAAAGGTAACTGGGAGGAAAGTAGAAAGACGGGTACTGGAACCCCGCAGTCAGTACTGTCTGACACATGCTGTTAAACCTTAACAGCCACTGCATGATGGGCGAGGGGAGGTCTACTAAATACAACAACATAAGCTCAACACAGACTTGAGCATAACGCAGCAAACAAACCAAATCAGGAATGTTCG
Organism: Conus ventricosus; assembly: GCA_018398815.1. Taxonomy (NCBI): domain Eukaryota; kingdom Metazoa; phylum Mollusca; class Gastropoda; order Neogastropoda; family Conidae; genus Conus; species Conus ventricosus. The sequence goes on from CM031613.1 coordinate 42,919,082, forward strand.
TCAAAGTCTTCTCATACAAAGCAGGTAAGAGACTGCATTAAATTAACAGGCTATAAAACAAATATGAATTGTCTTCATCCTTCTCTCACTCACGTTTAACACTTTCCTTTCTTAGGAACTGAACTAATAGAGCAACCATGGCTTTACATCTGCCACACATTTGCAAATAATAATAATTCAATGGCACAATTATCCCCACATTTTATGGCAACATTTCAAAATAACCCAAATATCCAACCACGCATCCAAACGACTAATCATGCGTACGCACGCTCGCGAACATAAAACTCGTTCTCCTTGCACACACAAACAGACGGTGGCCGAAGAATAAGAGTCGGCGAATGTGACAGGGGGGACGAGCGAGACCAAGCAAGTACCAACCCTGAATCACCAGGTTCTCTCCCATCCCCACCGACTACCGCATCACCAGATGCATAAAAAGGAGGAAGAATTTTGGATATAATTTAGAATGGCCAGGTTAAAGATCGAATTAACCAGAAAAGTGGTCTCAAACAATATTCCTTTTATAATTTTGAAAACAAAAGGAAATTGCGCAAAAGAGAAGAATAAACCGGCTAACAACAAAAAACCAAAACAAACAAACCACGAAACTGATGCTTACCAGTTACCCGTGGGTGACCCAAGTTGCGGGTCAAACGACTCTCTCTGCCCTCTGTCCAGTCGGAGAGAACAGCAGCGCAGATGCGGAAAGAGATGAAGTGATGTCTCCCTCCTACAGGCCGACTGTAGGAAATGAAAGTACCGACTGTACCTTCGACGATAAGGTGAAGAACCAGGACCGGAGCAGGCGCTCCCAGAGACATCTTCCGCTCGAGTGAAGAGAAAACCTGCCTAAGCGATGGCGGCCAACATGCCACGCTACGTCACGGTGAGAATACCTCAAGCCTAAGAGGAACCTTGCATGTGCGGCAGGTGAAAAGACAGGTGAGAGGCCGATAGAGACAGCCAGTACAAGGAAAAGATACCAGCCACCCGTGAACCTGCAGGATGAATTGCACGGGCAGTGGAATCAGAGAGAGAGAGAGAGAGAAAGTAACTAACCTGAGCTAAACCACACCAAAGGTGCAACCACACCACAAGCCACATTAAGGGACGGATATACGACAACAACGACGACAACAACCAAATGAACAATTCTACTACCCTAGATGGGCCATCGTCATAGGCCTCGTAACAAACCCGTGACAAAACCCCTTCTAAAAGCATCTGTTTCTCTGAGATACAGTGCTCCTTTGAACCTTGACGCATGTGCAAATTCACAACAATGGGACCCAACCCAATCCTTGTGACCGACAGAGTACGACAAATCCAATACACACGTTCCACGATAAAAATTACACAGGGAGATACATAATACTACATTTATCAAACAATAAGCAAACCTTCCAACAATGAAAATAACAAATCGAACCATTGGTGATTCACTACCGTTAACATTGAAGTGAAAACTGTCACTACACCTGATACAGAGACCAAAAGGGGATAAAAACCCTGGTTGAGGGGAAGTGTTCCTCTGACTGACTTCTCCAAAGTGCTGACTACGGAGCTCGGCTGAGATAGTCGGCTCCTATGTACCTGTTGCTGGAACCTTTCTTTAGGCCAAAAAGGGGGAAAAAGGGACCGCGTTAGTAATTCTGGCGACTCTAGGGCCGATCAGTCCGGCCCGGGAAAGGGGATTGATCGTCCTCGTACAACCTTTGCCTTTTTCCTGGGACCGTGCGCTCCATTTTCCCTAAGATTCGGAACGAGCGGCATCGATGGGCCCCTGGGGAAGCTCTGGAAACGGCCCATTCCCCCTACTTTGTAGCAAGTGCCGCCATCGATGGGGAAATCGGCCCCCAGGTCGACCCACTTGCGAAGCCCCCTGGCACGACCTGGGGAACCCTTCAAGCGGGCCCTTGGGCGTGCTTTGGAGTATGGGCCCCGGGTTGCCCAAACCTTGGGAAAGGCTTCCCCGGCCGGGAAGACTGTTCCCCCCGTTTCAGAGGCTTTGGCCTTGACTCCCAAGGTGAATCTGGGCTACCGGAAAACAGATTCTCCACCCGGAGAAAGCTTTTTTGGCCACCGTCGTGGGTTGACCCTAAAATCCCCTTGGGGGAACTAAACCCACCTGTTTGGGGGGCAGTTGGGGGAACGACTAAACGTTGTCCCACGTCGGGACTCGGTAATCCCTAAAGAGGACTTGTGAGGTGCTTGCAAGACCTTGGCGAGTCGGTGAAGAACGGGACGCCCCTCCTTTTTGTTCTTGCTTTGGCCCGGGTCCTCCACGGCATCGGGCGGATCCGTGCGGAACTCGTCGCCCAAAAAAAGGTGAGATTCCCTATAGTGTTCGGTTGCTCCCGCGTGGTAACTTCCCACAGTGTAGGGGCGGTGGGGGTAAAATGGTCAGGAGGGTGGAGTAATTCCCTTAAAAGGGAAACAAATTCTCCACCGCGGGCCCTAGGGAAACAAATTTTAAAAGATTGATCGGGCCCCGGGTGGGTAACCAAGAAACCAAACACAGAAAAACCCCCCGGGGCCCTTTGAACCAACCATACAAACGTTAGCCGACCCGAGGGTGGGAAGGAAGCCCATACTACAGGGCCCAGGGCATCTTTCCAAGGGGGGGACACCACAAGACAAAAGGGCGGGTGAGGCCGGGGACTGCCTTGCTTTTGGGAGGGCTACTTGTGGCGCCAGCACTACCCCGGAGGGGGTTCCTGCCGTCTGGGCGATGCCATTATTCTCCCGCTTCAGACATCGGGGGTTAATGCCCCAAAAATTTCCTGAGGCTTCCGCCTTTTGGGGAATCCAACTCGGGGACACGATTTTGGGAACCCTTTTCGTTGTGAACAGATCCTGTCCGCCTGCCAAACGAGATCCCTACTTTGGGCACCGGTTTAACTGTCGATAGGTTCGTCTCCCTTTAGACCTAAACCCTCCTGCGTTTTGCGAGCTATTAAACGCACGAAGGCCGCATTCTGCTAAGACGCTTCTTTGAGTCTAATTTTGGGAGACAGTTACCAGAAAAGTGCATGGCTTTTGGCCTCAAATTGGTTGACACACCTTTGTCAAAATGCCTAAGAAAAAAGGTCTCCCCTGGTTGCTCTGGAAATTTAAGGGGCCTCTTCAAAATTGCCTTGATCAACCCCTGGTTCAGAATTGGAGTGTTTTTAAGGTTAACTCTTCCCTACCGGCCCCCCCCTTTCCCTAGCAGGTTTCTGCCTAAAAGTTTTCTTCCTCTTCCCTAGCAGAGCCCCTGCCCTCGGGGCCTTCCTACGGACAGCCTCTTCTCTGCGCTCTTCCTTTGGGGCTTCCTCCCTGCAGTCTTCCCTGCTGGCTCCCCCCCCCGGCGCCCTTCTCTTCAGGGGGGTTCCGGGCCTGCACCCTCCCGGGGGCCCTTAAACCTCCCGCCGGGGGGAACCGGTCGGAGGGTTCCTGGGCTAGCTTCCCATCGGGGGAAAGGTCCCCCGGCTACCCTTCCTTGGGCGTTTGAAGGGAGGGTTTTTCGGGGCTCCCCCCCAATAGGGCATTAATGAGGAGGGCGGGGGTTTCTCACGGGAAGCCCTAGGGAAAAGATATGAAGCTCCGGGGCTATTGGGGGTCAGCAGGAATTGGAGAATGTAGTAAGCTCTGGACTATGTAGGACTACATTTGAAATCCTTATGACGTCCCCTACAAAGAGGGCATTTAAAAATCCTTTTCTAATACGGGGAAACATTCCACTGGCAAAAAACACCTATTTTAGGGGTTGGGGTTTTTGGTGTTTGTGTTTTGGGTGGGGTTGTGTGTGGGTTGGGTGTGTTTGGGGTTGTCGGACAAGTCGGTGGGCCCCCTGGAAAAACCCACAACCAACATGCCCGGGGGTCCACGGAAAAAACCCAAAAAACACCGGGCCATCGGGGGGGCTCCGAAAACAAACAAAGCAGCGGTGGGAGCCGGAAAAAAAACAAAGGGCCAACAACCCCCAAGAAAAAAAACCCACCCGGTAAAAAAAAACTGTCTCAAAAAACGGGAAAAAAAAACTGGGGCCCTACCAAAGGAAGTGGCCCGTCCGGGTTTGAGCTAGGCAAGGACTTGGCCGTACCCCCTGGCACCGCCCCGGTCAACCGGTGTTCCCCGGCCCACCGACTCCGTACCCGGGATGTCCCAGCCACCAGCCCCACCTAGAACACAAAAACCCACAAAACAACAAAACTGACAAACTAAAAACCGCGAACGAAGGAACCCGCCCACACCCGGCCGAGCCCCACAAGGTCACCCCCAAACCCCCCTGGGGGTTTCCCTGACAGGATCGGTCTAGATGGGGTGAAGGGATTTGACTGACCTCACACGCCTCGCAAGAGGACCCACAAGAAAATTACGATACAACACCCCTTTTATTCACATCAACCAGCAATCACAAATAAATATTTCAACGCACGCACCATGCACAATCACAATCAAGCTTTCCCAAACACGCACAACATGCACAATCACAATCAAGCATCTCAATTCACGACTTCAAAATTTCATAATCATAAATAAATAATTCCAGCACCCATCCCTTTCCCTGTCATGTAATGCCTCACACCCCTGCCTCTCCAAATTTCTACGGAACACCCTGTCGCACTAGGTCCCCCAAAACCGGTTCGGTTCTTGAAGGGGGTTGTTCGGCCGCACCCTTGACACGCCAAACAGACGGTGGAGAGGCGTCTCGGGGGCGGGGCCCGGTTTTTGCTGGAGGTCCTAGACGGGGATCCGGACCGTCCAGCCAAGTCCACGGCTTTTCCCCCAGTACGTGGCCTCAACCAGTGCGTGGTCCCCACCAGTGCGCGTTCCCAATCCAGTGCGCGGTCCAACCAGTGTGCGTTACCAACCAGGGGGCCCGGTCCCAACCAGTGCGTGGCCCCACAGTGGCGTTACCAACCAGTGCGCGGGTACCACCGGCGTGGCCCCAACCAGTGCGTGCTCGGGTGAACCCTCCGGGAAGAGGGAAAAGGTAATGGGAGGAAAGTAGAAAGAGGGTACGGGAAACCCCCGCAGTCAGTACGTCTGACACATGCTGTTAACCTTAACAGCCCTCGCATGATGGGCGAGGGGAGGTCTACTAAATTACAACAAATAAGCTCAACACAGACTTGAGCATAACGCAGCAAACAAACCAAATCAGGAATGTTCGTCAAAGTCTTCTCATACAAAGCAGGTAAGAGGGCTGCATTAAATTAACCCGGCTATAAAACAAATATGAATTGTCTTCATCCTTCTCTCACTCCGTTTAACATTTCCTTTTTGGAATGAACTAATAGAGCCATGGCTTACATTGCCCCCACATTTGCAAATTTAAAATAAAATTTAAAGGCACATTTTCCCCAATTTTATGGGAACATTTCAAAATAACCAATTCCAACCGCATCCAAACGTAATCAGCGTACGACGCTTTGCGAAAATAAAACTGTTATCCCTTTCCACACAAAACAGACGGTGGCGAAGAATAAGAGTCCGGCGGGAAAGTGACAGGGTGGACGGCGAGACCAACAAGTACCAACCCTGAATCACAGGTTCTCTCCATCCCACGACTACCGCATCCCAGTGCTTAAAAGGAGGAAGAAAATTTTTGGATATAATTAGAATGGCCAGGTTAAAGATCGAAATTACCAGAAAAAGTGTCTCAAACAATATTCCTTTTAATTTGAAAACCCAAAAGAATTGCGCAAAAGAGAAGAATAAACCGGCTAACAACAAAAAACCAAAACAAACAACCCGAAACTGATGCTTACCGTACCGTGGGGTGACCAAGTTGCGGGTTCAAACGACTCCTCTTGCCCTTGGGCCAGTCGACGGAAAAGCAGCGCAGATGCGGAAAAGAGAGGTGTTTCCCCTACAGGCCGACTGTAGGAATTGAAAGTACCCACGGACCTTCGCGATAGGTGAAGAACCAGGACCGGAGAGCGCTCCAGGGACATCTTCCGTCGAGTGAAGGACTGCTAAGCGATGGCGGCCAAACATTTCCAAAGCTACCTCAGGTGAGAATACCCAAGCCTAAAAGGGGAAACCCTTTCATGTGGGCAGGTGAAAAGACTGGTAGAGGCCGATAGAAGACAGCCAGTACAAGGAAAAGATACCAGCCACCCGTGAAATGCAGGAAAGAATTGCACGGGCAGTGGATCAGAGAGAGAGAGAGAGAAAATAAACTAACTGAGTTAAACCACACAAAGGTGCAACCACACACAAGCCACTTAAAGGGGGGGGAATACGCAACAAAAGCGCAAAACCAAATGACATTTCTACTACCTAGATGGGCCAATCGTATAGGCTCGTTAAAACCCGTGACAAAACCCTTCTAAAAGCATCTGTTTTTCTGAGATACAGTGCTCCTTTGAAAACCCTTTTCGCATTTTTGCAAATTAACAATGGGACCACCCAATCCTCTGTGACGCAGAGTTTCGCAAATCCATACACACGTTCCACGATAAAATTACACAGGGGTATTTAAAACTACATTTATAAACAACTAAGCAAACCCTTTCCCAACAATGAAAATAACAAATCGAACATTGGTGATTCACTACCGTAACATTGAAGTAAATACGTCATCCCTGATACAGGACCAAAAGGGATTAAAACCTGGTTGAGGGGAGTGTTTTCCCCTGAAGACTTCTCCAAAATGCTGATACGGAGCTCGGTGAGTGTCGGATCCGTTTGCGGAACTTTGATTTGGGCCAAAAATGAAAGCCCTGCTCTGCAGTTTCCATGCCTAAACCCTGAGTCGACGCTGCGGCCCGATCCGTCCAGGCCTGGAGGGATGATGATCGCCTTTTAGTACAAATTCGGCGTACTTCTTCTTGGGCACACGTGCGCGTCCAAATCTGCCCCGAGAGTTCAGCAACGTGGGGTCGATAGCCTAAGGGGCGCCCTTTGGGGCCGGTCGCGTAGTTCACCCCACAAGGTTGCGGTGACCCCGATCGGATGGTGGATTAATGGGTCCCCCGGTCGACCCCCCCAAACCTTTCTGAAGGCTCCCCCAAACCGTGGCACTGACCTGGGGAACCGTTCAAAACGGCCCTTGGCGTTGTCCGTTGGCAGACTCGAACTGCGGCGTACTGCCTAACCCGAGGTTTTCCCCCCGGGCCGAAGAAGTCCCGTCTCCCCCCCCGAGGTCCGCTTTGAGCCCATTTGACCTCCAAAAGGTGAAAATGGGCCTGCGGGGGAGAAAGATTCTCGCAAGCTTTGGGGAACGACAGCTGTTTGGCCCCCCGATCTGCCTCGGTGAAAACCCAAGAGGATCCCTTGTGGAGCTTGAACTCACCTTGGCGTGTCGGGCAGGACTGAGCGGGACGTCCCCCAGTTGTGCGGCGTTGGCATCCCAAATCCCTGGCCCGGACGGACAATGCTGCAGGATCGGCTCTTGCAAGAACCCCGTCAGAGATCGGCGAAGAAGGGGGGGCAAATTTCCCGTTCCCCTTTTTTAGTTTGGCGGGTGGGAACTCCCCCCACCGCCCGTACGGGCAGTTCCCTAGCACGGACGACTGCGTCCCTCCGCAAGGTGAAGTTTTCCCTATAAGAAGGGAATACAGAGGTGCTCCACCGCGGGCCCTACTTCGCCACAGAAGAGGGGGTGGAGTAGAAAAAGTCCGAAGGAGGGGGAGGTAAAACCAGCCTCCCAACCCCCACAAATCATAACTAGCCCCCCGCCGGGCCCTTGGGGAAACCAAATCCTTTCCCCAAAAAAGTTGATGCTCCCGAATCCCCCGTGGTGTCGACCAAGGGGAACCAACAAAGAAAGAAACCCGGGGACTCTGTACCACGGAAGCGGGGGATGGAACCCACGTTGCCCAGGCGCGGGCCCCGGGAAGGATGCCCCCTGACTATCGCGGCTTAGGGCAATCTTTCCTAATGTGGCCGGGCGACCACAAAAAAAACGAATCGGGGTGTGGGTCCCGGTGGACTGCCTGCTTTTCGCCCGCTGCGTCGTCGGCCTTAGCCCCTAAAACCCTGAGAGTCTTCCTGTCCGTATCTGGGCGATGCCCATAAAACTCTACGAGCTTAGAAAACACCTCAGCGGGGTTTAATCGCAGCCGCGAAACTGGGTGTGTCTGCCTTTAGGTCTAACTCTGGGACACGGTGTTTGGGAAGTGTTTGAGGAATGTCCCCCGCTCCAGTTAGCCAACTGACGCCGTACCCCAGCGTTTTGCGCAGCCCATTCCCCAAACTGCACGAAAGGGTTTGTCGTTATTTTTTTTCTGACCCGAAATTCCCCTTACGTTTTGGGTAAGGTGGAAACGTTTCGCAGGCCAAATGCATGTTGCTAAGACGGCCTTCATTTAGGTAAGCACACACTCCCCTTTCAGTACCCGTTAAACCCGAAAAGGTGCTGGCCTTTTGTTCCCCCAGACAATTGGTATGAAATAGCAACTTTGTCAAAATGCTCAAGAAATATCAGTCCCAAAAAGGTTGAATCTGGGGTTTAATTTTTGGGCTCTAACTCTATATTGCCTGTCGATCAACCCCCGGTTTAAGCTGGAGTCCCCTTTAAAAAAGTTGTTCCTTCTTTCCCCACGGAGGGCGCCTCCCTTTCCCCACGCGAGCTTCCTGCCATCAGCCCCCCTCTCTGCGTTTCCCCAGCAGGCTTCCTGCCTGTCTGTCTTCCCCACGGAGGGCGCCCTATTTTGCGCTCTTCCCCTTTGGGGGGTTCCCGCCTGACAGCCTCTTCCCTACGCTGGGGTCATCCCCCCGTCCTGTCGCTCCAGAAAAATCAGGACGGAGGTGATGTTGGGCGGGTTTACCACTCCCCCAAACCCGGGAGGTGACCGTCGACCCTTCCCTTTGGGGCTCGCTTTCCCTGAGGAAAATCCCCGGGGCATATCCTTCAAGGGGGGCATGGGAAGGGAGGGGCTTTGGTTTCTGCGACTCCCCAGAACCCCGGGTTTTTCACTTACTTGACGCTTCCCAGGCCGTCGGGTCTCACGGGATCCCCCTAGCGAAGAAGTAGTGAAAGTACTCAGATATCGGCTCAGCACTGGAATAGTGGAAGTCAGTAGTCGAAGGCTGGTACTAATGTAGGGACTAATTTTGAAAACCCTTCTTCTTTGATGCACGCGTTCGCCATACCCCCGACCGGACGTTGCCAACAAAATATCCTACGGTTTTCCCAAAAACGGGGGAAAAGAAAATTTTCCCCTTGAAAAAACAGCTTTTTGGGGTGTGTTTTTTGTGTGTGTGTGTGTGTGGTGTGTGGTGTGCGGACAAGTTCCCCGGTGCTCCCCCTTGGCAAAACCCCCCGCTCCCCAGCTCGAGCAACAGTGCGGTGGGGCTACGAGAAAAAAAAAAAAAACAAAAAAATTTGTCCGGTGCTCCCACTCTGGGAACACCCCTTCCCCCAGCCGAGCAACAGTGCGGGGGGGTGGCCGGGAAAAAAAAAAACAAAGGCAGCGGAAACCGGAAAAAAGGAAAAAAGGACACTAAGTCATACACCCCCCGTACTCAATAAACCCCCCCGGTAAAAAAAAACTGGCTAACCCCAAAACGGGAATGCAGATGAGTGGCTACGAAAAGGGAAGCTTTGGCCCTACCTGCTGAGGCACCGGCGGGAGGTTGGGCGGTCGATTCCCCTGGTCCCACTTGACTCCCCGGTCCACCCGGGTGTTCCCCTTTAGGCCCCCCAGACTCCCCCCGCAGGTCACCCAGCCCCACCCAAAACGCAAACTGACTAAAATATACAAACAGACGAATGAAAAGGTACTCCGCGAAGAGGAACGCCGAACCTTCAATTCCCCGGCGAGCCCCCCCCCAAAAAGTCACGACCCACCCCCGGAGGGCTGCCCTGACAGGATCGGTTAGATGGGAGTGAAGGGGTGATACCTCAAAGCCCCGAAAAGACCACAAGAAAGATTACGATACAAACCCCTTTTTTTCACCCTCAACCACGCAATCACAAATAAATTTTAACGCAGCCTGCAAATCACAATCAAGATTCCAACAGCACAACATGACAATCACAATAAACATCTCAATCACGTAACAATATAATATAATAAATAACCGCACCACCCTTTCCCTGTCTGTAATGCCCTCCCCCCCTGCCTCTCCAAAATCTCAGGGAAACCCTGTCGCATAGGTGCCCCAAACGGTTCGGTTCTTGAAGAGGTTTTTCAAGGGGCCCAACCCTTGACAGCCCAAAAAAGACGGGGGAGAGCGGGGTTTGGGGGACGAGGCGTTGTTGCGGAGGTCCTAGCGGGGATCCGGACCCTCCCGCCCAAATCCCGGCTTTTCCACCCGACGTGGCCTCAACCAGTGCGTGGTCCCCACCATGGCGTTCCAAACCCGTGCGCGGTCCCAACCCCGTGGCTTACCAAAAAGTGGGGGCCCAACCAGTGGTGGCCCCAACCGTGCGCGTTACCCAACCGTGCGCGGTCCCCAACAGTGCGTGGCCCCAAAACCCGTGCGGCTCGGGTGAAGCCTCCGGGGAAAAGGGGGAAAAGGTAACGGGAGGAAGTAGAAAGCGGGTATGGAACCCCGCGTCGTATGTTCCCCCTGCTGTTAAACCTTAACAGCCCCTGCATAGGGCGAGGGGAGGTCTACTAAAACAACAACATAGCTAACAGACTTGGCATAACGCAGAAACAAACCAATCAGGAATGTTCGTCAAGTTTCTCATACAAGAGGTAAAAGATGCATTAAAATTAAAAAGGGTATAAAACAAATTTGAATTTCTTTTATCCCTTTTCTCACCACGTTTTCATTTCCCCTTTTTAGGAAAAGAAAATAGAGCAACCTGGCTTTACACGCACCCCCATTTTAATAATAATAATTCATGGCAAATTATCCCCCCTTTTATGGAACATTTCAAAAAACCCCAAAAATCCAACCCCGCATCCAAACGATAATAGGTACGCACGCTCGCGAACATAAAAATCGTTCTCCTTGAACCCCCAAAAGAGGTGGCCCCCCCGGGAAAAATAAAAGTCGGCGAATTACAGGGGTGGACGGCGAGACCAAGCAGTACCAACCCCGAATCACCAGGTTCTTCCATCCCCCCCGACTACGTACCCGAGCTAAAAAGAGGAAAAAATTTTTGGGTTAATTTAGAATGGCCCGGTTAAAGTCGAATTTAAACCCGAAAAAATGGTCTCAAAAAAAATATTCCTTTTATAAAATTTTTAAAACAAAAGGAAATTGCGCAAAAGAGAAGAAAAAACCCCTAAAAACAAAAAACCAAAAAAAAAAAAACCCAAAATGATGCTTACCAGTTCCCCTGGGTGACCCAAGTTGCGGGGTTTTAAACGATCTTTGCCTCTGTCCAGTCGAGAGAACGCAGCGCAGATGCGGAAAGGATGAAGTGATGTCCCTCCTACAGGCCGACTGTAGGAAATGAAAAGACCGACTGTACTTCGACGATAAGGTGAAGAACCAGGACCGGGCAGGCGCTCCAGAGACATCTTCCGCTCGAGTGAAGAGAAACCTGCCTAAGCGATGGCGGCCAACATGCCACGCTACGTCACGGTGAGAATACCTCAAGCCTAAGAGGAACCTTGCACGTGCGGCAGGTGAAAAGACAGGTGAGAGGCCGATAGAGACAGCCAGTACAAGGAAAAGATACCAGCCACCCGTGAACCTGCAGGATGAATTGCACGGGCAGTGGAATCAGAGAGAGAGAGAGAGAAAGTAAACTAACCTGAGCTAAACCACACCAAAGGTGAAAACCACACCACAAGCCACATTAAGGGACGGATATACGACAACAACGACGACAACAACCAAATGAACAATTCTACTACCCTAGATGGGCCAATCGTCATAGGCCTCGTAACAAACCCGTGACAGTGGGTGTGGAACGCTCTTTAGGCGAGACGAACGACGTCGAAGGCAATGGAATGAAGAACGAACATACAGCCATTTTCCCCCTCAAATTGGGCGCTATTCCACATCTACGTTTGAGCCTTATTTGAGGAGGTAAGTGACTGTCTGTTACTCCTTCATCTTCATTGTCGTAAATGTTGTTCATCTTGCCCGAAGAGGACCCTTTGGTCGAAACGCGTAGTGTTTGTTTTGCAGTTTTGTTTGTTGTTTTGTTTGGCGGTACATCATTATCTTCATCATGTTTGTCCTCGCTGAACATCTTCATCAATACTGTCCTCACTGAACATTATACAATTGTCTTCATTTCCGATTTTAAATTGCGCCTTGGCATCTTCAGGAGTTTTGAATTTGCTGGAGCGGAAATGTGTTTTGCTGGCAAGCCATACAGCAGTAAACTACAATGTGTTTTCGTTCATCGAGTCGACGAGAACCACTTCAGTCATCTTGGGGTTGAGGGAGGAGGGGGGGGGGGGGAGGGGGGCGGGTAAGATGATTTGTAGATATACAGGTACTAGGTAGCTGATCAAGCCGATGTGTGCACGGAAGGCGCGGTCACAGCTTGGAAGACAAAGTGGGAGACCTGCACACTGAATTCTATAATCAAGTCAAAAAGTCATTTGTGAATTGCTATGTCTCAGTGTTGCGTCAGTTGAAAGATACTGAACGGAATGAGGCAACACGGGGAAGTTCCAAGTACAACGCTCGACGCACACTGCTGATCTCATCCTGCATAGCGAGTGTCGGGTCAAGTTCGACTCTAGGTATTTGACTGTCGGTTTCAAACTAAACAATCGCTACCAATGTTTACTAGCCCACTGCCTGCCTGCTTGATTCGTATAAGAGAGGCAAGAAGCATGGTTTCTGTTTTGTTGTTGTTTTCCGTGAGCATATTACTGTTCGTCCAGTAGTCAGTGCATAGCTCAATGGTAGACCGTACTTTGCAACATTCATCAGATGGTGCACTTTTTGACAGCTCTGTGTCATCTGCATACTTATAAAAGTCACAATCGTGTGCTGGAATAATCTCGGACGAAGGTTGACAATAAAGTAAGAACAATAGAGGTCTCAACAAAACCAACAACAAATTAGTGAATTTCATCATCATCATCATCAGCATCATCATCATCATCATCAGCAGCAGCAGCAGCAGCAGCAGCATTATCATCATCGTCATCACCATCATCCTCGTCGTCGTCGCTGTCGTCATCGTCGTCGTCGGTGGCGGGTGTCGTCGTCGTCGTCGTCGTCGTCATCATCATCGATACCTTTCTCTTCTTTTTCGTTTTATTATCTTCACATCTGGTTCCCATCCCTCGCCCGCCCAATACCCTTTCTCCAACTTCTTTTTTTTCTTTTTTGTTGTTGTTGTTGTTGCTTGCCTTGTTCTACGTATTTCTGTTAGCGTTTGAAGGTTCCTATTTCTTGGCTGTTTCCCTTGCTAGTCGTCACGGGAGGAACTCTGGAATCTATCTTTGAACAAATCAAATGGACTGTCCTTTTG
>CM031613.1:42932520-42944193 GCA_018398815.1 Conus ventricosus
GTGGGTTTATAAATTTCCAAATCCCCAAAAGTTCAAATTATCCCTTCCAGCGGCGCCAACATAATGCCGAGACTTTCTCGTCAAGATCGTTGCATAGCAGTGGGGCAACTGCAGGCCGGGGTTCCAATGAGGCCGGTTGCTATCGCATTCGGAGTCCACATTTCCACCGTCTACCGCCTTCTGGACCGCTTTCAAGCAAGAAACACCACTGATGACAGACCGAGGAGCGGCAACCGAGGGTCACCACAGCAGCCCAAGACCGCCATCTTCTGCGTCAGCATCGACGGGAGCCTTACCAAACTGCTGCCAACACAGCCAGGAACACCGTCGGCAACCATGGCAGGCCAATCAGCAGCAGGACCGTGCATCGCCGACTGAACACAGTTGGTCTCCAATGCAGGCGTCCAGTCCGGCGACCTATCCTTACACTCCAGCATCGCCAGAACCGTCTGCAGTGGGCACAGATCCACGTGCATTGGCGCCTTCGGGACTGGGGCCGAGTCCTATTCAGTGATGAAAGCCGGTTCTGCGTCGATCCAGGCGATGGCCGCATCCGGATCTGGAGAAGAGCGGGGGAACGCTTCACAGAAGCCAACATCACCGAAAGGGACCCATGGGGTGGTGAAAGCATCATGATCTGGGGGGGCTATCGCATGAATCGCCGTATTGGGCCAGTCATCTTCCAGAATGTGGGTCCAGGACGTGGTAACGGGGTCACTGCTCTTTATTACCTCGACCAAGTTCTGAGGCCCCACATCCTGTCGCATTTCCAGCAGCATCCACAGAACCTGTTTCAGCAGGACAACGTAAGGCCGCACACTGCCCGTGCTACGCAGAACTTCCTGAGGCAGAACAACATCAATCTGCTGCCTCACCCAGCCCGTTCTCCCGACCTTAACCCAATAGAGCATTTCTGGGATGCGCTTCAGAGGCAGTTGAACCAGCTCAACCCCAGACCCCAGACAGCAGCTCAGCTTGCTGTCGCTGTGGGCCAGGTGTGGTGGCAAGTCCCCCAGAGGCAGACCAACACTCTGGTGCGCTCGATGTACCGCAGGTGCACAGCTGTGATCAATGCTCGAGGTGGTCACAACCAGATACTGACATTCTGGCTGTTAACACAGGGTCAAGGTCAAGTTCATGTGACCTTATTTTCTACCAGAATGAATTTTGAAAGGACACTTTTGCGGTGTTTGATTGCTTTTTCTCACTTTCTATTACCAGATCAAAGGAATCGTTGGCCAAATTACATCAAAATTTCTATACAGTTTGTTTTCCCGCGTTTTTATGCCTCTGAGTATAATTCAAAGACAGTTTCAGCCTGCGGTTGGACAATGAAGGTTCACCCGCCTCTGCGTACAGGCTGTACACAGGGGTGGTGCGGAACGCTCCAAGACAGAGACGAAGCCCTTGATGGTGGATAGGGTCCAAGAGTTTGAGGTAAGACGATCTTGCGGAGCTGTAGACAGCACAACCGTAGTCCAGTTTGGAACGGACCAAGGCTCTGTAGAGGTGCAGCAAAGTTTTCTTATCAGCGTCCCAGTCGGTGTACGCTATGACCCGCAGAATATTCAGTGCTTTCTGACAAGCAGTTTTGAGGTGTTTGATGTGGCTGAGAAAGTTAAGTTTCTGGTCAAAAATGACTCCCAGAAATTTGGCCTCTTTAACAGCTGGAATGAGAGATAAGATAAGATAACATAATGTTGCTTATAGCCCAGCCGACCGCAAAGGGCCACATCAGGGCTGTCACCACGTTAAAATCAACTCACCAGTCATTTAAAAAAATAAAAATAAAACAAAAAAACTTTCACACATCTCATTAAATGACATCGTCTATTGCACCAGAAATTGCATTAAAAATCCTTCGTCCGTAAAATCTAAATCAGATGAAAAATGTTAATCTCTCTCAAAAACTCAAGGATCACATCAGGCGGGACATCCCTGAACAGGATCTTCATGGACTCCGCTGTAAAATGTTTGTGTCTCACATCGTGCAAGTCCCAACACTCTAAAAGAACATGTTTCATTGTGAGTGGCACATGACATGGAATACACCACGGAGCTTCTTCACTCTTTAAAAGGTAAGAATGGTAAAATACGAATGGCCGGTGTGCAGCCGGCACAGAACCGTTTCCTCTTTACGACCACCCGACGTAGATGGGAGAAAGTCCTTAACCCAATGCCTACCGGATCGACCGAGATCGACCGCGAGATTTCCTCCTTCTGAATACCGGATCGACCGAGATCGACCGCTGAATACTCGGTCAACGACTTTCGCTTTCACCATCGCATATCCCAGATGCAATTGCGACAGAAGAGTCTTCCGGTACTTCCGTTTCTGGACGCTATTTGTTTTTTGTTGCATGAGTTTTGGTGGAGTAGTTTCGCTGCTGTGAATTTTCAAAGTTCGGCTTTTTTTCGCGAAGATTTTCTGGGAAAATGGCGGATCAAGTAACTATGCAACTTGCAGAAATTCATTTTCTGAAGTGATATTGATGAAGAGAGCGTATTTGCGGGCTACACTCTTAAAGAAGATTTGAAGCAAGACGATTCGGACGTCAATCTTGACCTAGTTATGAATAAAGATCGACTGCTGACTGATTTTGAGGCCGGAATCATATAATGATCAGGCGATGATAATGACGATGTCGAATAGCCCATTGCTGCTGGGCCCAGACCCCCCAAAAAAGAAAATTCGAAAACAAAACTTGCTAGAGATACTTTAATTCTTGACTGGAGTGGTTGGCTACAAGAAGTGAAGCCCCCCAAAAGTTTCCCTTGTTTTGATAGCCAGGAAACCGGGTCAGTCAGTGGTGTGTCCCACGATTTGCCTGTAGGAGCATCACCTTTAGCTTTTTGATTTCAGAAGAATTTTGGTAGACTTTTAACGAGAAACAAATTTATTTGCTGCACAAAAGCAAGCAGAAAAGGATGAACATAAACTCTGGCCTGAAATAAAAAACTGCCTGTTTATCAAAAAGCAAAGAGGAGCCGGACAAGAGGTACATCATCACCACATGTGTGTGTTGGGGGGGGCGGGGGGTTGCTCAGTGCACTTGTGCAAAAAGCACATTTTTGTTGAATTCCATCACAATCTAAAGCCCAGTATTCAGTAATCTGTTCTTGTTATTTTTTCCCCTCAGTAGTTAGAAGACAAATCTTCTTGTATGTGATGCCTTCAGTTTAACAAAATTGTTGAAGTTTGGGTTTTTTTTTGCTTCACAATAAAAGTTGATTATTTAGTGTGCATACCATACAGAATGACTTTATTTTGTTCCTGAAGGTTTCAGTACTTTGTTTAGACTTGGAAAATCACTCTGTGCTCCTAATCCATGATGTTCTGTGGGTACAGTGAATTTAGGGAAAATTGTTTTAGCACTGAAATACCAAAGTACAGTTAGTCTGTTCGTTTGTTTTTTTTTTCCTCGTGTACCAGTTCACTATATGTGGGGGGAAATGGCTGTTTTGGATGGAGTGATGTCTTTGAATTTTTTTCATTATTTTTATAGAATAGATAAGTTAAAAACAAATTTTCTATTGAGGTTTCTTTATGGCAAGTGTGTATGTGTTGCGGAGTTACCTCTCTTGGCATGGTATTCTCATAGTCATATAGCACAAAGTCATGCGGTAGCAGAGGGTTAAGGTTTGGACGGATCTGAAAGAGTTTGTTATTCGTCTGTGTGTTCCAATCCTCCTGCCAGAGGTCTCTCCATAATCGTTAATTTTGGGTTTCACATCTGAGCAGGGGATATAAGTGTTAGACAGTTTTCTCTCTTGTGGCGTTCTTGGCTAAACGATCAACCATTTCGTTCCCGCCGATGCCAACATGGCCAGGAACCCAAGCAAGAGTAATGTTGTAACCGTCCGCCTTCAACTTGCTAAAAAGTTCCCCCAAAAATAAAAGTTCGGATGCTGAAGGTTGCGGCCATGCTATGGCCTCCAAAGCTGACAGCGAATCCGACAGAACCAGAAAGTCCCTCTTCGAAGAATGTGAGATTATCTTCAAAGCCAGTACTAGAGCAGTAAGTTCAGCAGAATAGACAGAAGCATCTGAATGTATATGTTCCAACAGTATCTGAGAAGGAGCCCCAGGGCAGTAGGCTGCACAGGCCACTCCATCCTCAGACTTGGAACCGTCAGTGAAAACTTTTTGATAGGATGGGAATTTTGAACAGAGCTCAGCATACAAAGCCTTGTATGCCAGAGAGCTGGTAGACTCTTTGCGAAAAGCTGCAAGATCGAAACGAATCTCTGGTGTGAAAAAGGTCCATGGAGGTTGATCCGAAACTTGGAAAAATCGGAACACTACTCCCAGGTCTATACCTGCATTCCGCACGTGAGGCTGCATACGAAGACCAACGCGGAATACATTTCGGGTTGTTTTCAAACTTACTTTGGAACGGAGGGTCAAAGACACAGTCATAGGCAGGGTTTTCTGGTTCTGAGAACAGTCGGATATAATAATTCAAAGACAGTTTCAGTCTGCGGTTGGACAGTGAAGGTTCACCTGCCTCTGCGTACAGGCTGTACACAGGGTGGTGCGAAACGCTCCAAGACAGAGACGAAGCCCTTGATGGTGGGATAGGGTCCAAGAGTTTGAGGTAAGACGATCTTGCGGAGCCGTAGACAGCACAACCGTAGTCCAGTTTGGAACGGACCAAGGCTCTGTAGAGGTGCAGCAAAGTTTTCTTATCAGTGCCCCAGTCGGTGTGCGCTACGACCCGCAGAATATCAGTGCTTTCTGGCAAGCAGTTTTGAGGTGTTTGATGTGGCTGAGAAAGTTAAGTTTCTGGTCAAAATGACTCCCAGAAATTTGGCCTCTTTAACAGCTGGAATGGAGATTTCCCTACTTGAAGTTCAGGATCTGGAAAAAACTGACGGAAATTATGGAAGTGAAGACACTGCGTCTTTGTTGGAGAAAAAGTGAAACCGTTTTCATCCGCCCACCGATGGATTTTATCTACGCAAAGCTGGAGCCTGCGCTGGACACTCGGGTACAGCTTCCAGTTGCGTAGACAGCAAAATCATCCACAAACAAATGAGCAGTCTGAACCCTGCTGAAACTGATTTCACAATGTTGTTGATTTTAAATACTAAAGAGGGCAGGAGACAGTATGCTCCCCTGTGGAACACCCAACTCCTGCTCGTGGACATCAGAGAGAGTGGTGCCAACCCGGACCTGAAACTGTCGTTCTGCCAAAAAAATTTGAATAAAAAGCGGAAGATGACCTCGAAAACCCAGATCTGTGGAGATCATGAAGTATCCCCGACTTCCAGGTGGTATCGTAGGCCTTCTCTAAGTCGAAAAAAATTGCCACTGCATGCTCTGTTCAAAAAAGCGTTCCGAAGTGTAGATTCCAGACGAATCAAATGGTCAACTGTAGACCAATGTTTGCGGAAACCACACTGTTCTTTCGCCAAAAGGCCATCGGTTTCGAGTTTCCACATGAGCCTAGCATTGACCATTTTTTCCATCAATTTACAAACACAGCTGGTCAAAGCTATGGGACGGTAGTTTGATGGGTTAGAAAGATCTTTTCCAGGTTTGGGAATTGGAATAATGAGGGCTTTCCGCCAAGAAGGTGAAAGAAACCAGTAGTCCACACGTAAGATAAGATAATGTTGCTTATAGCCCAGCCGACCGCAAAGGGCCATATCAGGGCTGTCACCACGTTAAAATCAACTCACCAGTCTTTTAAAAAAAAAAAAAAAAAAAAAAAAAAAAAAAAAAAACTTTCACACATCTGTTAAATGACATCGTCTACAAACGCACCAGAAACTTTGTTAAAAACTTTCTGCCGTAAAATCTTAAATCAGATAAAAAATGTTAATCTCTCTCAAAAACTCAAGGATCACGTCAGGCGGGACATCCCTGAACAGGATCTTCATGGACTCCGCCGTAAAATGTTTGTGTCTCACATCGTGCAAGTCCCACACTCTAAAAGTACATGTTTCATTGTGAGTGGCGCATGACATGGAATGCACCACGGAGCTTCTTCACTCTTTAAAAGGTAAGCATGGGTAAAATACGAATGGCCGGTGTGCAGCCGGCACAGAACCGTTTCCTCTTTACGACCTCCCGATGTGGATGGGAGGAAGTCCTTAAGGTTTGGACGGATCTGAAAGAGTTTGTTACTCGTCTGTGTGTTCCAATCCTCCTGCCAGAGGTCTCTCACATAATCGTTAATTTTGGGTTTCACGTCTGAGCAGGGGATATAAATGTTGGACAGTTTCTCTCTTGTGGCGTTCTTGGCTAAACGATCAACCATTTCGTTCCCGCCGATGCCAACATGGCCAGGAACCCAAGCAAGAGTAATGTTGTAACCGTCCGCTTTCAACTTGCTAAAAAGTTCAAAAAAAAGTAAAAGTTTCTGGATGCTGAAGGTTGCGGCCAGCTAGGCCTCCAAAGCTGACAGCGAAATCCGACAGAACCAGAAAGTCCCTCCTCGAAGAATGGGAGATTATCTTCAAAGCCAGTACTAGAGCAGTAAGTTCAGCAGAATAAACAGAAGCATCTGAATGTATATGTTCCAGCAATATCTGAGAAGGAGCCCCAGGCAGTAGGCTGCACAGGCCACTCCATCCTCAGACTTGGAACCGTCAGTGAAAACTTTTTGATAGGATGGGAATTTGGAACAGAGCTCGGCATACAAAGCCTTGTACGCCAGAGAGCTGGTAGACTCCTTACGGAAAGCTGCAAGATCGAAACGAATCTCTGGTGTGAAAAAGGTCCATGGAGGTTGATCCGAAACTTGGAAAAATCGGAAAACTACTCCCAGGTCTATACCTGCATTCCGCACGTGAGGCTGCATACGAACCCAAACGGCGGAATACATTTCGGGTTTGTTTCAAACTTACTTTGGAACGGAGGGTCAAAAACACAGTCATAGGCAGGATTCTGCGGTTCTGAGAACAGTCGGAGGTAATAATTCAAAGACAGTTTCAGCCTGCGATTGGACAGTGAAGGTTCACCTGCCTCTGCGTACAGGCTGTACACAGGGGTGGTGCGGAACGCTCCAAGACAGAGACGAAGCCCTTGATGGTGGATAGGGTCCAAGAGTTTGAGGTAAGATGATCTTGCGGAGCCGTACACAGCACAACCGTAGTCCAGTTTAGAACGGACCAGGGGCTCTGTAGAGGTGCAACAAAGTTTTCTTATCAGCGCCCCAGTCGGTATGTGCACGACCCGCAGAATATTCAGTGCCTTTTGGCAAGCAGTTTTGAGGTTTTTAATATGGCTGAGAAGTTAATTTTTTTGGTCAAAAATGACTCCCAAAATTTGGCCTCTTTAACAGCTGGAATGGGAGATTTCCCTACTTGAAGTTCCGGATCTGAAAAAACTGACGGAAATATGGAAGTGAATACACTGGGTTTTTGTAGCAAAAAGGTGAAACCGTTTTCATCCGCCCACCGATGGATTTTATCTACGCAAAGCTGGAGCCTGCGCTGGACACTCGGGTACAGGCTTCCAGTTGCGTAGACAGCAAAATCATCCACAAACAATGAGCAGTCTGAACCCTGCTGAACTGATTGAACAATGTTGTTGATCTTAATACTAAAGAGGCAGGAGATAGTATGGCTCCCCTGTGGAACACCCAACTCCTGCTCGTGACATCAGAGAGAGTGTGCCAACCCGGACCTGAAACTGTCGTCTGGAGCCAAAAAATTTTGAATAAAAAGCGGAAGATGACCTCGAAAACCCAGATCGTGGAGATCATGAAGTATCCCCGACTTCCAGGTGGTATCGTAGGCCTTCCTCCAAGTCGAAGAAAATTGCCACTGCATGCTGTCTGTTTAAAAAAGCGTTCCTAAGTGTCGATTCCAGACGAATCAAATGTCAACTGTACTACGATGTTTGCGGAAACCACACTGTTCTTCGCCAAAAGGCCATCGGTTTCGAGTTTCCACATGAGCCTAGCATTGACCATTTTCTCCATCAATTTACAGACACAGCTGGTCAAAGCTATGGACGGTAGTTAGATGGATTAGAAAGATCTTTTCCAGGTTTGGGGATGGGAATAATGAGGGCTTTCCGCCAAGAGGGTGGAAAGCAACCTGTAGTCCACACGTGGTTGTATACCTGTAACAGGATGTTCAGGACCTTCCTGCGGAAGATGTTTCAATAGTTGATAATGAATGTCATCTATACCTGGAGAGGAATCGCTGCAAGAGAGTAAGGCAGATTTCAGTTCGATTAATGTGAAAGGAAGATTGTAGTCTTCCATGTTGTCGGATGAAAAGTTGCAGGGTGAATTTTTCTTTTAGGGCTTTGTTTTTGACAAAAGTGACTGATTTATTAGAAGAGGAGGATTCTTTTCAATGGTTGAGCAAGCAGATTAGCAACTGCTTTCTTCTCTGTTATTAAAGAATCCGAAAACTTGAGATGGTTCACAGTGGGACAGGTGTTCTTCCCTTTGATTTTCTTAATGATGTTCCACACTTTTTTCTTAGAAGTTTTTGATGTCAGCCTGAGCAGAAGCTTCTCCAGGACCGACGTTTACTGATTTTAAAAGTGTGTCTCGATTTAGCACGGAGTTTCTGATGGGCTCGAGCGTTGGGACCCGAAGGTCGATGGTATACCTGACGCTGAGCCCGTTTTCGGACTTTGGAAATTTGTTGGCAATCTGTATCAAACCAGGGTGTTTTTGGCATTTGAAGTTTGTCGGAAGACACTGGAATACAGGCTTTAGCACATTTAATCATAGTATTAGTCAGAGATTCTGCTGGGTCCGGACTCTGAAGAAAATCAGTGTCCTGGAACTCCTTGGAAATAGTGGCTGCAAATAGATCCCAGTTTGCTTTCTTATAATTGAGATGCTGAGAGACAGAGACGTGTTCAGTTATTACAGGTTGTAGAAGGACAGGGAAATGGTCACTTCCGTGCAGATCGTCATGGACAGACCACTCATAGTCCAGGACCAGCGGGGGTCACAAACCGACAAATCCAAACACGAAAGTGAACCTGAGGAAGAGTGGAGATAAGTTGCAGATCCGTCATTCAGACAACACAAATCCAAGTCTGAAAGGACATCCTCAATCAGCAACCTCTGGGTGACGTACCGGCACTACCCCAAAGAGGATGTGACCGTTAAAGTCACCCAACAGCAAAAAAGGTCGAGGGAGTTCTTCTATCAGACTGACAAGGTCCTGACGACAAACCGGGACAGAAGGTGAGAGATAAAGAGAACAGATTGTCACAGTCTTGTGGAGAGTGACTCTCGCAGCTACAGCCTGAAGGGAGGTAGACAGAGTGACAGGACTATACAACAAAGTTTTGTGTAGGAGAAGGGCAACACCGCCCGACAGTCCCAACGTGGATGGTGTGCAGGTTTCGAAAGAATATTAAAGCCAGAAAGAGTAAAGGTCTTCTGGCTTTGAATTTGAGTTTCTTGAAGAGCCACGACAGAAGGTTTTAGAGACTGACATAGAAGCTGCAGCTCCTCAAAGTTGGAATTTAGACCACGGATATTCCAATGGAATATGTATTATCCATGGTGCATGAGGGCGAAAAGGAGAGAGATCAGTCATCTCCTCCTCAACATCTGCTGCTAAAAGCTGTAAATTTGTTGCTTAATTTCACTGGACTATCTGCAGACCTGCTGGCAGACTTGCCACAGGCGAAGAAGGTCTGGATTTGGAGATGGTGGAGGTTTTCTTCTTCATCTCCACCATCTCCACACTGGGTTGTTGAACTCCCTTGCCCGCACAGGGCACTGGACATGGGAGTTTGAGGTGCGGGTGCTGGTTTTTTCATCTGCCCAGCAGCAGATGTTGTAGACTGCTGGGCAGTCTGAGGGGTGGCGGATTTTTTTGCCTCCACCAGGGCAGTCTTTTTGGGTTGGAAGGTGGTGGACTTGCTACCACCAAACTGACAGATCTTACTTGCAACGTCTTCGAGAACATGAATTCATCAGTCTGGCAGCAGACTGACCGAGTAGGAACTATGGGAGCTTTCTTGACAGCCGAAGCATAGAAGAAGCTATCGGCGTCTGACTGCCCACAACCTGTTTCCGGGCTTCAAAAAATGAGATCTTCTTTTCCGTTTTAACTCGTTGTATAGCAGATTCTTGAATCCAAAGGGACAGTTCGTGAAGAGGAGGATGGTCGCCACCGCAGTTAGCACAATGTGCCGGATCATGACACGGCCCATCATGGGTTGCCTTGCAGCAAATACCACATACCTCCTGCCCAGAACAGCGGTCCCTGACATGGCCAAACCTCTGGCACCTGAAGCACCTCAATGGGGACGGCACATATAGCTGCACATGAACGTTTAGGTAACCACTTTGATGACCGGAGGCAGCACAGGGCTGCAGAAGGTCAGAAAGGGGTGTTGGTGGCCACTCTCTCTGAACCCTTCCTGACCGTCACCCTGCGCACCTCCGTCACACCTGGGACGCCAGCGTCCGTTTTTATTTCTGCCTCTGAAACACCTGTTAGATCTCTGCATCGAATCACACCTTTGGATGAATTTAATTGTTTGTGGGGAGTTACCCTGATCTCCCTGTCCACAAGTTTTGTTGCTTCTGCAGCTGTTCAGATTGCTTTTGTGATTTGCTTTGAATGAGAAATGAGCCATTCCTCAACCTCTTGATGGACCGAGGGTCGCCTGCTATTCCTTGAAAACCCTTTTGAATGGCAAACGGGCTCAGAGCTGAAAGGGTAGATAAGATAAGATAATGTTGCTTATAGCCCAGCCGACCGCAAAGGGCCACATCAGGGCTGTCACCACGTTAAAATCAACTCACCAGTCATTTAAAAAAAAAAAAAAAAAAAAAAAAAAAAAACCAACAACACTTTCACACATCTCATTAAATGACATCGTCTAGAACGCACCAGAAATTGCATTAAAAATCTTTCTTCCGTAAAATCTTAAATCAGATGAAAAATGTTAATCTCTCTCAAAAACTCAAGGATCACATCAGGCGGGAACATCCCTGAACAGGATCTTCATGGACTCCGCTGTAAAATGTTTGTGTCTCACATCGTGCAAGTCCCAACACTCTAAAAGAACATGTTTCATTGTGAGTGGCGCATGACATGGAATACACCACGGAGCTTCTTCACTCTTTAAAGGTAAGAATGGGTAAAATACGAATGGCCGGTGTGCAGCCGGCACAGAACCGTTTCCTCTTTACGACCTCCCGACGGAGATGGGAGGAAGTCCTTAAGGTTTGGACGGATCTGAAGAGTTTGTTACTCGTCTGTGTGTTCCAATCCTCCTGCCAGAGGTCCTCTCACATAATCGTTAATTTTGGGTTTCACATCTGAGCAGGGGATATGAACGATGGACAGTTTCTCTCATTGTGGCGTTCTTGGCTAAACGATCAACCATTTCGTTCCCGCCGATGCCAACATGACCAGGAACCCAAGCAAGAGTAATGTTGTAACCGTCCGCCTTCAACTTGCTAAAAAGTTCAAAAAAAAGTAAAAGTTCTGGATGCTGAAGTTGTGGCCAGCTATGGCCTCCAAAGCTGACAGCGAATCCGACAGAACAAAAGTCCCTCTTGAAGAATGCAGATTATCTTCAAAGCCTAAACCAGAGCGGTAAGTTCAGCAGAATAGACAGAAGCATCGAATGAATATGTTCCAACAGTATCTGAAGAGCCCCAGGGCGTAGGCTGCACAGGCCACTACAGCATCCCAGAGAACCTTTTGGAAAGCATTTCTTCAAAG
>CM031613.1:42945193-42959242 GCA_018398815.1 Conus ventricosus
AAGAGTAAATTTGGCTATTGCTTCTTGGCTCATTTTCATTGTTTACTGACCACTAGATGCGACATGGCAGACCCGTCACAGGGGCGTTCTCATGTGTGTATCAGCCCACATTCATGATCTGCAAAGCACACCAGCACAAATCGCCACCATCAAGAACCGCCTCGTGGCTCCCGTTGGCTGTTCCACTGATAGGTTGAAGACAATGCAACTCTGGACACGACAAAGCTTTCGCCATGAAGTCTTACTACCCTCTGAAGATAATCTCAGGTTACAGACTTTCCCGCTGTCAACAGGACTTTTCCTGCGGTCGTTTGGTTTCCTCACCATCACTGGGCAGTTATTGGTTTCGACCCAATGGCAGACTAGAAATAAACACCAGAAGTTGCAGGTGGGATTCAGACAGGTACAGGAATGAAGCTGACTGCTTGCGTAACATCAATGGAACAGTAAAACTGTTTCAGTTATTGGAGTTTGTAATACACCCACGGAAGTCTGTTATATATCCCTCCTAATCTATTCAGTATATTTCGGTCATCATTAACTCAAAAACATGTCAGTTGTTTTGATTAAGAAAAGGAGAGGATGGTAAAGGCAGGGCATGTCCTGTTGCTGGAAACAGTGGCCTTCGATCAGGGATTTGATAGCTAAAATAGTAGGATAATTGCAGCCAATTTTCCAGCTGTCAAGGTTGGGATGTTTCACTTTCGCCATTTAGATGATGGCAAGGAAAGACCACCTGAGTGTAACAGAGGAGATACTGATAGCGTCATTCCTTCCCAGCAAATCAGGAACTGTCATGGGAAATATATAACACTTACAGTGCAACCAATTTGGTTTCTGATCAAGGACGTAATAACACTATAACATAAGATGTAAGCAAGGACAACTGGTGTGTTCCTTTCCAGGTTTTCACACCGGTGGTACCTGGATACCCGTCGAAACAAAATTCCTCTTGAACTCAAAGCAGTCTGTTTTGCCTTAGACAGTTTTGAAGACAAAATTGCAGGGAATGTGATGCACATATTGACAGAGAATACACAGCAGTTGCATACCTCAATCGTTCCAGCACCAGCCATTCTGCCTCAGCTAATGATATCACTTCTACTATTTGGCAGTAGTCTTTTGCCAGAAAGTATATGGCTTTCAGCAGCAAACATACCTTAAAATATTCCACATGCAACTTAGAATTCCATATCAGTGTTATGCGGACTACTTGAAGTTAACTGTCTCTGCACGCTAAAAAAAAAAAACTAGCAGGAATACCAGCAATATTATTATTTTGGGATATCTATTAAAACCAGACAAATTACTTTCAAGTTTCTTAAAAGAATAGAGCTAGGACAGACAATTAATAATAGTAATAATAATAATATATAATAATAATAATAATAATAATAATAATAATAATAATTAATAATAAAACAATAATAATAATAAATCGAGCTTATATAGCGCTCTTTCGATGAGAGAAGACTCATCCTCAGAGCGCTTTACAATACAGGAAAAATAAAAGTTTCCATTAACATTGCACAATATTGGGAAAAAGCATCAAAACAATAGGTCACAAAGCAAGCACTAAAAACAGATGCACAAGCCACATCCCCCCCCACCCACTCTATCCTCCCCCCCCCCCCCACACACACACCGCCACCCCACACACACGACATTATATGAACAACGCTCGACAGAATTTGGGAATAGAAGAAAAGAACCAACCCCCATCCCCATCCCCACCCTCACCCCCACCTGCCTCCAATTTCGTGAACACTGCACGGGATACAAAATAAAACATGCAGAGGGAGCACCCACACCCACACACACACACACACACACAAAGGGCAAACTCAACACGAAGCAACAAAAACCCACGCGCCGTAAACGCACACACACGAACACACACACGCAAAAGCACACAAGCATTCAGGCACGGAAGCGCGCGTGCCATACAAGAGGCGAAAGGATGGAGAATGCATGGGAAACACGCATTAACTCGTACGCTATGAAGTAAGACAAAAGACTTCTGAAAGAGATGCGTTTTGAGACCAGATTTGAACGCAGAGAGAGTCTGTGAAGAGCAGAGCTGGAGGGGAGGGAGTTCCAGACAAGGGAGGCTTGATAACTGAAAGAACGTTGGCCAAAGGATTTCAGTTTCATGCGGGAAGCTTGAGAAGTTTGTCACTGCTAGAGCGGAGAGTGCGAGAGGGTTGATAAGTGACAAGTGTGTTGGAAAGATAAGCAGGCAATGTTTCATCAAAGTGTCGGAAGGCAAGTATTGCGAGTTTATACTGAATGCGCGCATGAATGGGAACCAATGTAGTCTAACTAACAGAGGTGTAGTGTGGGTTCTTTTGGACATTTGGAAAACAAGTCTGGCTGCGTTGTTTTGTATACGTTGAAGTCGGTTTATATCGACAGTGGGAAGACCGGGGAAGAATACTGTTACAGTAGTCGAGTTTTGACATGATGAGGGAACAGATAATCTTAACAGCTACAAACAATCGATCGCATTGAATTTAACCGGACATGATTTCTCCCTTCTTACGGGGAACAAATATTAACAAGTTGATCACAGAATGCTTGTTCATGATAACTTAACAAAATTTGAAGAATTATTGTCAGAACCACGTGATATTTTGTCAGGAATATCAGTGTAACACATTTGCTTGTCTGCTAAGAAAACTACACAAGAAGATAAAGATGGTGATGATGTTCTGGATATCATGCACATGCACTGACTTGGCTGGAGCATTCGATTCCGCGTTGCATGCAAGACTGCACGTAGAGGACGGAAGTGTTAAAGGGGTTTTTCACCCATTTTTTTCAAATCTATTTGACCAATAACACGGTTTTGGAATGTGGTCGTATTGCGAAACCCAGCCCCGAATCAGCCGCCTGTGCTCCACCTTGCAGTGAGAGCACATTTCCTGCGGACTGGGAAGCGAAAGGCTGAAACAGGAACGAGAGCCTCGATTTCGATAAAAAGGGGGGGGGGGGGGGGGGGGGGGGGGGGGGGGGGGGGGGGGGGGGTTCCCGATTGATGACGTAGATAAGCCAAGTCGCTCTTCGTGTTCGGCTGAAGTGAGATGGGGCGAATGGTGCTGTGTCTGGTTGCGGAATTTCGTCAGAAATAAGCAAAGAGCAAGCGTTCATGCTTTTTCAGTGCCTCCAGCAGTTTAGGCGATTGTGGATAAATTTTGTCACCACAACGAGGAAAGATTTTGTTCTTCGGGACAGTTTATGGCATTTGCGGTCGTCACGTCGAAAAGCACAGTTTCCAAGACCAACACACCTGGAGGTAAAGGTGGAAGCTGGAATTAGGGTCCGAAGACAGCTGAAAGAGGATGCTGTGCCAACTATTATAACAGAAAAATGTATTAAAGCACTCTCTGTTCATTCGCTAGCTGCAAGTGCAAGCCTCAAACGCAATAGTGACACAGATTCTGTCAGGAGCAAGAGAGCCAAACTCAGAGACGTAAAGAAGGTATGGTTTGTGGAATGGGGGTGTTATCTTTTTGTTTTTTCATTTCATTCTCAGTGTTTGGTTGGTTGAAAAGACAGTTGTTGGTTTTTGTTGAGTGTTGGCATCAAAACTGAAACATACATTGTTACTTTCATAGTGGCAGTCGTCAGTCACACTGCCTGCTCCCACTGAAACTGTTGCATGTTTGTGATTGATTTTTTTGCCCTGCTGTTACTGTTTCCAACAAAAACTAAAGTCACGATTCTTATTAACAAGAAAGTGCCCATGTCCAAAAAATAACAACTTGTGGAACCAGTGAATACTAGTTTGGGTTTTTATTTTTCATGACTATTGCTGAACATCAGGCAGCCCTGCAAGTTCAAGTTTTCCCCTCAACACCATATGCTTTAGTAAGTGAGTTATTTATCAGTATTTTGGGGCACAGGATGGTGACTTAGTGTGTATTTTAAGATATATGCAGGTGTGGTATGTCTGTATGCTATTAAACTTTCCCTGGTAAGAGAATAATGAGCGTAGATTTGCAGTTAGATCTGATGTACGGAACGTCATGCATCAGTTTTTTAAAATAACAGCCAGAATCTTTGACTGCAATATATTGTAAAAGACCCCCCAAATTCTAATGGGCATGTGGAACTTCAGAATGTAAATGGAGAGAGTGAGATTGAAAATTGAGGAATGTAAAAAAATAAGTGTGTGTTTGGGGGGGGGGGGGGGGGGGGGGTGGGTGTAGGGATGAAAGTGAACAGCAATTTAAAAGATTTCTACAGCAGGAAGAGAATTAGTGTAGATCGACTAAAAAACTCCTGTGAAAAGGGAAAAGGGCTTTGTCTGATAGTCTAAACAACTGAAGGAAAAGGGGTTTTAACACATAATCTTTTAAAAAGTTATTTACAACTCGGTAATGTGTGTGTGTGTGTGTGTGTGTGTGTGGTTGTGTGTGTGTGGTGTGGGGTGTGTGTGAACAGATGAAATTATGTGCATGGGAAATTTTTCTTCTGTGTCTCCCTATGTGTGTCATTACATAATAGGCAACCTGTAAAATAATGTCAAACGCCTGAAAGAAAACAGCGTTGATGGCGAGGGGGGGTACTCTCGGGGTTTGTAGATTCAAACTGGTAGGGCTGAACTCCTCCTTCAGTAAAAATTTCCGTTTCATGTCCTCTTTTTTGGAACTGACTCGTGGGGGAGCATCTCCCTTATCCCCGGGAAAATGTTGTTTTTAAACGTCCTCATAGCAAAAAATTTTTAGGAATGTCTTTAAATCCGAAGTCTGGCATTTATACGCCCCCCGGGGAACCCCGCCTTCTCCTTTCTTACGTGTTTGGGGCAATCTCCGGGGCGATCCGTTTTGGGCTGCTTGCACGCCCCAAACCGGATACATGATTTTCCAGAAGAAAAAAACACGTGCTCAAAAACCGCTCGATCAAATTTTGAACAACCCAAAACATGCATTTATGGGTGAGGCCCCTTTAAGCAACGTGGTTCCAGGTCTTGACGTGCTGGCGAGACGGAAAAAATGAACCAATATACGTGTTTTCCCGTGGGAAACATATGTCATTCGGTCCCCTAACCACCCACAATGACTTACATACACAAAACATTTCCCTCCATTATGTCGGCCGTCTTGGGGTTGCTTCATTTCAAAAAGGCTTGCTAGGATGGTTTTTTGTTTTTTGCAAATGTGTTCAGTGCAAACTAAAAATTAAATTTGAAAAATTTGGTACGTTAAAGATTAGGCAGTGTTCGTTCAAAGAGCCCGTTTAAATTTGTTTGGTTGTGCCCATTAAGTTTGTAATAAAGCGGGGCGCACAGTTCCTGTGTTGATAAAAAAGAAAAAACAAGTGTAGGTAAAAAATGTGAAAAGTTTTAACAAAGGAACGCACACCGTAATTTTGAATCATATGTGTGACCCACACACACAACACTAAAAAAAAAACCCAACCCACAACACACCAACACCACACCACTGTCACGGACAAAAAAATGAAACAAAAATTTGGGGGGAAACAACCTAATTTGGGGGGGAAAAACCTAATTGGGGAGTCGCCTAAATTTTTCGGACCTAATCCAAACTCAACATTCTAGGCGTCGAAAGGGGGCCAGGGGTCGGTCCGGCCAATAGCTTAGGGGAGATTTTCGGAAGACGGGCTGTCCGGGTTACGGGCTAAGCAGCTTGGACCGACGCCTCGATTCTACGAGAGATCGCAGAAACCGACTCAACTCATCTGCCCCTTGGGAACCAACGTCATTGTTTTAATTTTTCCCGGGCTCGGGGCCTACCCAGACCACTGGCCAATTTAGATTGACCGTGTCCACCATTAACCAAACCCGCCATGAAGTAGGGAAAGGGGGGGAAGGGATGTGTGGTGGGGTGAAATCTGGGTAATCAAAATTTAAAAGACCCCAATTTACCACCCCAGGAGTAAGGCGGTAGACGGGCTGTCATGATTGAACATCCAAGGAATTGAGGGGCAACCTCGGTGTCAGGGGGGAAAAATACTGAAAATGGGATCGCCTTTTTGGACAGATCGGACGAATAAAGGAAGCGGAGGAAAAAACGGGGGGGAAAAAGGGAGGAAAACGAACAGACAAGGGGAGGAGGGAGAAGCTCGGGGAGATAGGTCCGCCCCATAGGGAAAGGGAGGGGGATGAGAACGAAAAAGCAGAGAGATGGGAGGTTTTAGGTGTAGTCCCTTTCACGAGGGGAAAAAGGGAGAGAGATGAAGAAGGAGAGACGGGGGAAGAACGAACAAGGGGAAAACAAGGGGAGAGGTTCTAGTCGCTTAGAGAAAAGCAAGAGATGGGGGGGGAGAGAAAAAACCAAGTTGGAAAATTTTGCATGAGATAGTCTGAGGGAAGGTGGAGGGGGATTGGGAGGAAAGAGAGTTGCTAATTTTTTAGAAGAAAAGAAAAAAAAGAAAAAAAAAGAAAAAGCAACCTGTCCATTTGATAAAGCGACTAGAAAGAAGAAGAGGAGAGTGCAATGCGTTTTTGCAGGAAAAAAGAAAGGAAACGACATTTGATATCACTGTTCTACCCTAAAACCCGGGGGGTTCGACCTCTACTGGCAGCGTCAAATTCGCCAAGCGAAACCCCAGACCAAAACCAACTTCCCCCGACCAGGCGCCTCAGACCCCAAAACCATGCCCGGCAGTTGGTCGTGTTGTGAAAGGGTGAAAAGAAAAGAAAAGAAAAAAAAAGAAGTGATTCGTGAATAGTTTAAAATCACCTGGCCAGGGAAAGTGAAATCTGTTTTACCCCGGGGGATTAATGTGTTTTAGATAAGTTTTTTTGAAGTTTAAGGAAAGGAAAAATGTTTTATTTTGTTTGATTCTATATGCATTGATGTTCTTTCTATGAACATGTATATAAAGTTATAGACTTACTAGAGGTTTATGTGGGACGAATGCATGATTATGAAAGAGATTGTAAGCAAGCTGTGATTGTTTTTGGCTGTGCGCTATCCTTCCTCCACTGACGTACAACCGAGGTTTACAATTTTATTGCGAGCTTGCCAGGATATTTCTGGGCCCCTTTATTAGAATTGTTTCAACTTCTCAGAGAGTAACGCTGGGTTGGGATTCAAGTATTGAATCCTAAGACAAGGGGTTGTCTACTGAGGTTCCCAAGGATAGTTTAAATACTAGGCTTGGCATTGCTTCCAAGATAGGTTAATACTAGGCTTGGCATTTTCAGCCCAGAGTACTCATTTCGCCAGATTGCCTAAAATTACGCTCACATAGTTGGGTCAGGAGGCGCTGGTCGTCTTATAACAACTAACCTACGTTGTCCCCAAGCTCATATTAATCATTCATAGGATTGTGCTATACGTCACTCGTGTCGGAAACCACCAGTTTGCTGTCGTAGTATAGAAATCTTGTTCAAAAAAAAAAAAAAAAAAAAAAAAAAAAAAAAAAAAAAAAAAGAGAGAAAGAGATATACTGGCGAAGAAAAGAACAACCCCTATTGACCAATCTTCGTTGAGCGTCGCTTCGGTGTTTTAGGCTACTCAGGAGATTAGTTTTGCGTGCGTTTGTTGAAAACCAACAAAAGATTGAAAGGGAATGAACGCGCGGAAAGACACGGTCGCGTAAAAAAGAAGAAACAGAAGAGGTTAAGGATTCAGGCTAATCAGTAAGCGCAGAACAGAAAAAATAAGGGAAGCACAGGAAACAGAAAGAATGATGCAGGAAACAGAAAGAAAAGGAAGCGCAGGAGAACAGACAAGAAATAAGCAACGCAGGAAACAGAAAATTTAAAGATTCCAATTAGAGTTAGAGAAGTGAGAATACAAGGGAGACCCACCGAGGGATGGAGTCAGTTGTCCAGTGACCTGTGCGCCAGCTATGCCCCCCGACCGCAAGTTGCCAAAATTCTCGGAAGGAACCGATTCCGATTGATGCATACATCAGTCCGTTTTCGAAACGATTTGGCGACCAGTCAGGGTTGCCCCCAGAAGAGTGGGCAAGTCATTTTAGGCGGCGTTTACTGACGGGTAAGGCGTTGGCAGTTTTTCGACTGCGTTACCAGCAGAACAACAGTCTGATTTTGTGCTTGTGAAGGAGTCGTAAATGAAGGGATTTGACCTGCACAGAAGAAGTATTCAGTACGAAATTTCGTTTCAGGCTAGATTGCACGCAGGGGAAACGGTACACTCATTTGGTGAACGTCCTAATACACTATTTTTGAGAAATGTTAGAGTTGAGAGTGGTTACGAAGAAGGAGTGTTCGCTGAAATTGAAGAGCTAGTTATGAATGAAGCAGATTTTGTCAGTTGCGGCCTGAGTTAACAATACATTTGAAAGAAAGACAGCCAGAGACAGCAGAGAGTTGTTGAAGTCGCAGAGCAGTGTATATAGAGGCACGTTTGGGCACGAAGCGCAAGGAGAAACTGGTGCTAGCACAGGTGAGAAGAGTGCAAGGGACCCAGGAGTTTCTGCAAAGTCCCTGCCAAACCCAGTGGTGGGGCAGAAGGAAGGCAAGGGACATGTAGGTTGTTTCATTTGTCACAAAAGGGACATGTGGGCGAGGGATTGTCGCATGAGGTTCCAGAAGGCAGCGCCTTGCAAGAGGTGGATAAGGGTCGTCAGGGGAAACGACCTGCCTGGAACGCAAAAGGATACTCTGAAAAGGGTGGATGTCAGCCTATGGTCTAGCACTTGGACAGCATCATGTCATGGATAGAGGCACTAGGCTGAGTTGGTTCGTTACGCAGTGGAAAATGGTGATTTGCCAGCAGAGGGTGAAAGTGTTACGGGACACTGGTTGTTCAAGCGGGTATACGAACAACGCTGGTCGATAAAGGGATTTGTACAGGGCAAATCCAGACTGTACTCGTAATCGATGGCATGTGAGGGAGTTTCCAGTTGGCTAAGATAGAAGTTACTACCCCTACTTCTCAGGCGAGTTGTCTGCGTTGGTGAAGGAAAACCCCTTCACATTTGATCATTGGAAATATTCCAGGTGCAAGGATTCCAGGGGATCCTGCGTTGTTGACTGCTACAGGCATTATAGACAGTACAAAACACAGAGCATAGAAGGAGGAAAGGTTGATAAACCGTTAGATTTCCCAGGAAGGAAGTCGGGGCATAGATGTGTCGCCTGATGAGTTCAGGGCACGCAGGAGACAGAGACCCTTCGCTCGTGAAGTCTTGGGAGTTGTGCAAGAGGTGGAGAGAAACAGAGGTTAGAGGAGTTTGGAGTACAGAATTTCTTGTGAAAGGCGAGCTGTTGTACCGAGTGTTACCAAGGGCAGACATGAAAGGTGACCAGCTTCGTTAGAGGTAACCAGCATGTTCTCGTGACACTGTCAGTGTCAGTGGGGTCACGAGGTCGCTCATGGCGAGTCATCTCGGCACCGGTATAAACGGATACCGAGTCTGTTGAATGAATTTTCATAGGCTCAGGTCAGCAATCATGATGAGGTGAAAGAGACGCCAGCAGAAGACGGGGAGATTTTGTTGCCTAATTTCTCAGAAGAGTCTTACAGGAGTGTCACGTATGAAGTGCTAGACAGTAGAGTTTCCCTAGGTTTGTTGTCGGAAGCGACACAAAGCACCGGAAAGAGGAAAGGTGGAGAAGATGAGTGAATTCAGAGAGACCCAAGACCAAAACAGAATTCAGGAGTCTGGCTAGGTTTTATGTTTCTATAGGAGTTTGTTCCAAATTTCGCACAATCACGAGTCCTCTCATGATTTGATCAAGGCAGGGAAACCCGTCAGTGGTCCGATTGTCAGACGCTGCAGAGCAAGCCCTGCAGACCGTGCTGGAAAGACAAGGTTCCCGTCCCATTCTTGAAGCTACCAGATATGTCCAAACCATTTTTTTGTTGGCGGACAATGCAATCAGGTGGTGGGATAGGTGCAGTATTGTTACAGGAACATGAAGGGGTCCCGAGTTTCCTGTGAGAATGCTAGCAGAAGTTGACAAAGTGGGAAGAAGGGTACGCACCGTGGAGAAGGAGTGTTTACTGTTGTGTGGGCCGTGGCAGAAGTTCCACAAAATACTTGTATTGGAAAGAGATCGTGATAGAGACAGAATTCACCAACCACCAAATTCCTGCAGGAGGCACAGCTGAAAAACAGCATAGTTCTGCGTGTGGGCAATGGCATGCAGCCCTACAGGTACCGAGTGCAGTACATTCCCGGGTCCGACCGAATGTCGGAGCATGACTATTTAAGTCGTTATTCTAGGCAAGCTGCAACTCAGAGGAAGTCAGTCATATCCAGTGGTGGCTGTGTTATAATATTAGTGTTGATTCCAGTTATGTTGGATTGGATATGGTTCATTTCCCAGTGCGATGGTGTCATATTTTTTTTGTGTGAGACGTGGTGATCATATTTTCTTTTTGAGACTTGTTCATGTGGATTAGTTATGATTGGAGCATACAGTCGCTTGGTAGGAGCATTATTTGCAATAAGCGAGGATGGAGATGTCCTCAGTGAAGTGTCATGGGATCGCGATCATTGATTATATTTGTCTTTTCATAGGAATAGGAAAAGGAGAGATGGCAAATCCGCAAGGTAGGGGAAGGGCGATAAGTGCGCCACAGAGGTCGTTATAGAATGAGTTGAAATAACGCAAGGCGCACGTCATGATAACTCATTTGGAGTGTATTCACTAATTGTAAATATTTTCTAACTTAAAAACGTTGTTGTAAAAGTAGTTACCAAACTTTGCGCGGTGGTAGCTGTGTGTCAGCAAATCGGTGGTTGTCCCTTTTTGTACTGCGTTGTTTTGAGACAATGCGGGAGCAGGTCTTTTGCAAGGGAAATTTCACGGACAAAAAAAAAAGAAACAACCTAACCTTGGGGAAACAACCTAGACTTGGGGGAACAACCTACTTGGGGAGTCGCCATTCAATTTGTTATTCGGACTAAGTCCAAAACTCGAAACATTCAAGGGCGTCAGAAAGACGGGCCCATGGGTCGGTCCCGGCCAATTAAGCTTAGCGAGAGGCTTCAGGAAGACGGTCCTGTCCGGCTATAAAGGGCCTTAGCAGCCCTTTGAATTGACTCGAGCGCCCGTCGATGTCTAGCGAGACGAGTCGCAGAGCCGAGCTCAAGCTCATCTAGCCACTATGTGGAACCAACGACATTGTTACTCCGGACGTCGTGTGCCTACCCAGAACTCAGCTGGCCAATTTTAATTGACCAGTGTCCACCACTTAAGCCACAACCCGCGCCAGTGAAGGTAGGGAAGGGGGGAAGGTAGTATGTGTTGGGGGTGAAATCTGCTAATCAATTAATTGACAAGTTGACGCACCACAGAAGAGTAATGCGTGTAGACGGGACTGTCATGATTTGAACATCCAATGGAATTAGAGTGAGACAACCTCGGTGTCAGGGGTATAAATACTGACCAATGTACTCGTCGTCGCCCGTTTTTTGTACAGACATCTAGACGAATAAAGGAATGCGTGAGTGAAGAACGGAAACGAGAGAGGAAACGAACATACAGAGAGAGCGAGGGATAAGCTTCGGGGAGAGTAGGCATCTCGCCTATCGGAAGGCAGGTAGATGAGAACGAACTGGAGACAAGAAGAGAGAGGAGTTTTTAGGGTGTAGTCTCTGCACGAGGGTAATGGCGAGAGATGAAGAGAGGAGAGAACGAGGGGAAGAACAACAAGGAAGCGACAGAGAGAGGGAGAGGTTCTAGGTCTGCTTGAGAGAAAAGCAGAGAGATGAGGGGAGGAGAGAAGAGCACCAAGTTGAGAGATTAGCATGAAAGTCCTGCAGAGGAAGGACTGAGAGAGATGTGGAGAGAGAAAAGAGAGTTGCTAATTTAGGAAGAAGAATAGAAAGAAAAGAAAAAAGAAAAGAAAAGCAACCATGTCCATTTGATAAGAGGCAGACTAGAAAGAGAGAGAGAGAGAGAATTCAATGCGTGAATGCCGGAGAAAGAAAGGAGAACAGATCGATGTGATAGTCCACTGTTCTACCTAGAAAACCGGGTTCGACCTCTATCCATGGCAGCGTCACTTCGCCAAGCCAGAACCACAGACCAACGCCACAGGTCCTCACCTGACCCAGGGGCCCCTCAACCAACACCAGGCCGGCAGTTGTTGTCGTGTTGGGAAAGTGACAGTGAAAAGAAAAGAAAAGAAGAAAAACAGTGATCGTGAATAGTAAGATCACCGGTTGCCCAGGAAAGTAAGAAATCTGTTTAACCCGGGTGTAGTAATGATGTTTTAGATAATGATTTTGTGAAGTTCAAGGAAAGAGAGAATTTTTATTTTGGTTTTGATTCTATATGCATTGAAGTTCTTTCTATGATCATGTAATAGTAAAGTTATAGACTTTACTAGTGGTTTGATGTGACGACTGCTGATATATGAATGAGATGTAAGCAAGCTGTGAGTGTGGTTTGGGCTGTGTCGCTATCCCTTCCCAACTGACATTAAACACCGAGGTTGGACACAACACACACACACGCAGGCACGGCAGCACGCAGGAGGCACACACACACGCACGCA
This sequence comes from Conus ventricosus, assembly GCA_018398815.1. Lineage (NCBI taxonomy): Eukaryota > Metazoa > Mollusca > Gastropoda > Neogastropoda > Conidae > Conus > Conus ventricosus. The sequence goes on from CM031613.1 coordinate 42,957,649, forward strand.
CGCGCAAACGCACGTGGGTCACGCATAGACTACTCACACACACACACCATGACTCACAAACCAAGCACGCACGAACGCGCACTGCACAGCACGCACGCACAGCACGCACTCACGCACGGCAACGCACACACACACACACACACATTCACACTAGAAGAGAAATTAAAAAAGTGACGGAAGCAAAACGCTGAATAATCAAAAAAGCATCATCAACAACAACAACAACAAAAGAACAACAGCACCAACACAAACATGTAAACAAGAATATAGATCATTGAAAAGACAAGGTACCACAAAAAGGAAGAAATCGAACTAATGAATGATGAAAAAAAAGAATAAAGTAAAACCAAAAGGCAGTAAGGAAAGTAGGAACGAGAAAATAAACAAAAAGAAAAAAAAAACACAAGGGGGGGGGGGGGGGGGGGGGGGGGGGGCGAGGGACTTAAAAAATCTGAACCTTAAAACATAGATGCAAGCTAAAAAGAAAACGAACAAACAAGGAAACCAACAAACAAGAAAACCAACAAACAAGGAAACCAACAAACAAGGAAACCAACAAACAAGGAAACCAACAAACAAGGAAACCAACAAACAAGGAAACCAACAAACAAGGAAACCAACAAACAAGAAAACCAACAAACAAGAAAACCAACAAACAAGAAAACGAACAACCGACAGAAAAAAAAAAAGACCGGAAAATGAGCAAGCAAAAGAAACAGGCAAACAAATGGACAGAAAGCAGGAGAGAAACGACTCCGTGTCAGAAACGTCGCAGGATCACTCCAGGCCGTTTTCATTCCTCGACTCCTGTCATGTCCTTTTTTCTTCAGGCTACCCCGCCCCCCCCTCCTTTATCCATCACCTTATCACCCTATTCCACTCAGTCCCTTCCCCACCTTCCCCCCCCCCCCCCCCATACACACCCTCCCTGTTTTTAGCATGGTGGCTGGCAAGTAACAGAGTGATGATCAATGCCAACATCTACGAAGATGGTTTAGAGAAATTGTGGTGCATGGAGACGATAAATGACGGGGGTCCGAGAGAGAGAGAGAGAGAGAGAGAGAGAGAGAGAGAGGGAGAGAGAGAGAGAGAGTCTTGTTGGGAAGCTGTTTTCATATATAGTCTTTGGCCTCTAATGAAGGGGTGCATGAATAAAGTTCAACAAAGTCAAGATACAGACTAAATCAGATGCGAAGTTTGGTTTCTTTCATGACACGTAATCGTTGTCTTTGTTAAATGCTGTATTAAGAATAAAGGAGAAGTTTTCACGATAAGAAGCACGCTTTGGAAAGAGGAGGCTCCCTGAAGAACAAAGACAAATATATAGTTCACTGATGGTCATGAGAGCTGGGCAGCAAAGGCAGATCAAAAGACCAGGAATCGTTTTTTTTCTTCTGGCAATTATGGCTAAGATCCCTCGCACGCACACACACACGCCCACGCACGCACGCACGCACGCACGCACGCACGACACGCACCACACACACACACACACACACACACACACACACACGCATACACAACAAACAAACAAACAAACAAACACACACCACACACACACACACACACACAACACACAACAAAACACACACAA
>CM031613.1:42960242-42985242 GCA_018398815.1 Conus ventricosus
CTCTCTCTCTCTCTCTCTCTTCTCTCTCTCTCTCTCTCTCCTCTCTCTCTCTCTCCTCTCCTCTCTCTCTCTCTCTCTCTCGCATCCGATCTTCTTATAATTATTTTGTATCTTCATAGCTGATATTATTGTTAACATACTCTCACTGCTCTTTTCTGGTCTTCGTTTTCTTTGTGATGTGTTTTTGCTTTGTTTTTTAAGGACTGGTGAAAAAAAAGTATTGAAATGCTTATTCAGTTATCCTCATTAAAGATTTCAGATTTCAGATCTCTCTCTCTCTCTCTCTCTCTCTCTCTCTCTCTCTCTCTCTCTCTCTCTCTCTCTCTCTCTCTCTCTCTGTGTGTGTGTGTGTGTGTGTGTGTGGTGTGTGTGTGTGTGTGTGTGTGTGTGTGTGTGTGTGTGTGTATGCGTGCGAGCGTGCGTGCGTGCGAGGGATCTTAGCCATAATTGCCAGAAGAAAAAAAAACGATTCCTGGTCTTTTGATCTGCCTTTGCTGCCCAGCTCTCATGACCATCAGTGAACTATATATTTGTCTTTGTTCTTCAGGGAGCCTCCTCTTTCCAAAGCGTGCTTCTTACCGTGAAAACTTCTCCTTTATTCTTAATACAGCATTTTAACAAAGACAAACGATTACGTGTCATGAAAGAAACCAAACTTCGCATCTGATTTAGTCTGTATCTTGACTTTGTTGTACTTTATTCATGCACCCCTTCATTAGAGGCCAAAGACTATATATTCTTCTTTTTCTTCTTCGTTCGCTCAGACAAGAACCTCAGATGCACTGATGAAGGCTGCCGTCCGGCGGAGGTCCTCCAGAGATCCATAGAGTTTCTCCCTCATCGGTTGGTCAGCAGGCCAGATCTCTGCTCTCAGGTCATGGTGAGTTGGACAGTCTTGTAGGAAGTGTTCCACTGTCATTGGGGCTGTACCGCAGGGGCACACTGCAGACTCGCCAATGTGGAACCTTGTGAACATGTGATGGTGTAGCCTGGAGTGGCCCGTCCTCAGCCTCACAATGTTCACTTGGTCTGGTCTGGGTAGGAGGTGGTAGGGATCTGTCTGGTTATATTCTGGATGTAGCTGAAGCCATCTTTTCCTCTGCTTCTCCTTGATGATCGTCTTGGCCTCTTCATAGGAGATTTCCTGTTCCTCTTGTGGCTGCTGTCCTCCTTCTTCGCCAGTCGGTCTGCCTCCTCATTGCCTGCTATGTTGCAGTGTGAGGGTATCCACTGAATGACGGTTAGTTCAGTGGCCTGTTGCAGTCTGGCAAGGGCAGAGACAAGGGGGTTGAGGTCCTTGTTATTTGGGTTCTGTACAGCCTGCAGTCCTGACAGTGCATCAGAGAAGATGACGATTTTGGGATGTATGGCCTCTCTATTCCCACACAGTGTCTCCGCTGCTGTCTGCAATGCGTCTGCCTCAGCTTTGTAGTTCGTGGAGAATTTGCCAGTGGGGATGGCTTGTCGGACGTGAGTTCCATCCTTCAAGGTTAGGAATATTCCTCCACCTCCATTTCTGGTAGCCTCCTCTGCTGAGCCGTCTGTGTATGCGTACGTCCACAGCTCCTTGGGGTAAGCCTGTTCTATATGGTCTAGAGCTAGTGCTTTCTTCTCGGGTTCTGATTGTGTGCCCTTTGAGAGAATGCCTGGGATTGTCTCTCTGACTTCCGGAAACTGGTCCCTTCTCCAAGCGGGTACAGAGCTGTGAGTTGGGATCTGCTTGTTCCCTTGCTGTAGCAGTTCAGGGTCCTGCCTCTCGAGTCTACGAGCGTTGTGCACAAAACTGCTGCGCTTCAGTCTGCACTTGGTTGGCTCTGACATTCTTTTGTTCATGGGGTGATTCTTCATCCTCTTGAATTTGGCAGCTTGGGTGAGGATTATGGCATCTCTCCTGCTTTCAAGGCTTTGAAGACCTGTCAGAGTTTCCATGGCTTGGATCGGGTTGATTTGAGAGCGCCAGTGATGATCCTGGACGCCTGGTTCTGGACCTTGGCAACTTTGTCTAGGTTGGTCTTGGCTGCTGTCCCCCAGGCAGCTGTACCATATTCTAGGACAGGTCTAACTCGTCCAAGGTACAGTTTCTTCTGGATGTTGTGGTCGGCTTCCCAGGAAGTTCCTGATAACTTCTTCATCAATGCCAAACGTAGCCTGGCTCTTTCTGTGCACTTGTTGATCTGGTGTCTCCAAGTCATCCTGGGGTCAAATGTGACTCCTAAGTAAGTGGGTGACTTATCCTGTGGGAGGACGTGACCATTCACCTGGAGGCGTGCACTCTGTTCTTTTGTAGCCAGGCTGAAGATGGTGTATGTGGTTTTTCTGGCATTGATGGTTACGAGCCACTTTTTTGTCCATGTCTCGATCTTCCTCAGGGCTTCCTGGATCCTTACAGTGGCTGTTGTTAAGTACTGCTCAGAGCACCAAATGGCAAGATCGTCTGCGTAGATTGCACCATGGATCCATGCAGGGATGTCATCAAGGATGTCGTTCATGAAGATGATGAAAAGCGTAGGGGAGAGAACTCCACCCTGTGGAACGCCTTCCTTCATGATCTTCTGTCTGCTTTGGTGCCTTCTGTTCTGTACCCGGGCTTTTCTGTTGGTCAGGTATTGGCTGATCCATTTGAACATGAGACCTGAGATACCGTGCTTGTGCATCTTCAGCTTCAGCCCATTCTTCCACACTTTATCAAAGGCCTTTTCCAGGTCGATCCAGACTGTAATGGTATGCTTCTTGTCTTGCAGTGCATCTTCCAGTTCTTGCGCAATGTAAGCGACCTGGTCTTCAGTGGATCGGTGTTGCCTGAATCCTGCCTGCTTGTCAGAGATGATCTCTTTCTTCTCCAGGTACCATGTCAGCCTATTGTTGACTAGCCTTTCCATGAGCTTCCCTACGCAGCTGGTCAGACTAATGGGTCTGAAGCTGTCTGCCTTGGTCTTGTCTTTTCCTTTCTTGTGAATAGGGATCATGATAGCATCTCTCCATGCCTGAGGTACTGATGCATTTTTCCAGCTGGCGTTGAAGATATTAAGGAGGGTTTTCTTTGCTGATGGTCCCAAGTGTTGTAGCATATCATTTGTAATGCCATCAGGTCCTGGTGATTTCTCTTTCTGCATCTGCTTTATCCCTTCCTTCAGTTCTTTTTCTGAGAAGAGTTCTTTCATCACTTCTTCCTCTGTGTCCATGTCTTTGTAGTGTTTCTGTTGTTCCAACACTTCCTTCTCTCTATCTTTTGGGACTTTGATGTTACTGATCCTTTCAAAGCTGCTTATGAGGTGGTCTGCAGCCTGCTTTCCAGTGAGGGTCTCTCCGTTGTCTTCTAGAACGATTGGTGAAGTTGACATTCTTTCATCGTTCATTGCTTTGGCAAGTTTCCACAGTCTTGCTCCATCCTTCTCCAAATTGAGATTTTCTGTTTTCCTTTTCCAGTTGGTTCTTGCTGCCTGGATGAAGGCCTTTTTGTACAAGGCGGTTCTTTCCTTCAGGTTGATGTTGTTTTCTGTTGATGGTTCCTTCTCTGCCTTTTCTCTTGCTTCGTTCGCTTGATCTTCCAGCTGTTGGAGTTCTTCAGTCCAGTAGGGCCTGTAGTTCTTTCTGACTCCTCTTGGGATAGTTTCTATGGCTGCTTTCAGTATTGCCGCATTGAAGGCCTTGGTCATGTTGTTCGCATCTTTCTGACGAGTATTGATGTTGGCGGCATACTCGTCAGTGAGGATGGAGAAATCTTCCCATTTAGCTTTTCTGTAGTTCCACCTGGGCAGTGGTCTGCAATCCTCAGGATGGTGGTTGAGGTCGAAGGAAAGTTTCACAGGTTTGTGATCGCTGCCTGCCAGCTGGTCCAATACTGTTCTTTGTGCGCTCGCCTGCAGATTGTTGGTGGCAAAGGCTAGGTCTGGTGTTGTTGACGATAGCCACCTGCGTGAGTAGAATGTTGGGGGGTCATCTGCTTGATTTAGTAGATGTAGTTGCTGGTCAATATGCCAATCCTCTACCTCCTCTCCTCTTGAGTCTGTTTCGTTGTATCCCCAGCTTGTGGAGTGGCTGTTGAAGTCGCCGACAACCAGGCAGCTGTTCTGTAGAACATCCATTGCATGTAGTGAGAGCCGTCGATCTGATGGGCAGTATACATTGTATATCCTGATCTGTTTCTCCCGCAGTGTGATCTCCACTCCAGTGATTTCTGCCTGATCCTCAGTATCCACTGTGATGTGCTTCGCTGGTATATGATTCTTCACCAAGATGAGGATTCCACCTTTGTGTCTCCCTTCCCTGTCCACACGGTAGGTCTGGTAGCCTCTTACTGTGAAACGAAGGTTCTCTGTAAGGTGGGTCTCCTGGACACAAGCAACATCAATGTCCTCTTTGTGAAGTCTTTCAGTAAAGGGGAGCTTCTTCCTGGAAATTCCCTCAGCATTCCACTGCAGTATCTTCAATGGCCTTGGCTCCATCTCCCTCCTGTCAAAGCCAGTAGCTTTTACCCGAGACACCCGCCGTCTGGCTCTACTACGAAACGGGGTACGGGGACCACCAGTAGCTTTGGTTGGGCCCTTTGAGGCACAGGGCCCGGCACTCTTCCACCCTGGCGGGTCCTCAACGGTCGAGCACCATATCTAGATTCTCCAGGGTTGTCTGTCATGTGAGCGGGGATACGTTGTGCTGCCGTTACGCCCCTGACAAGTCAGGACCAGCACATCCGACTTCGGCTCTTGCCATTTATCCCATGGCTGGGGTAAGGCTTGGAGCAGTGTCAGGTCGTGTCCACGCGCCGGTGGGCCTGCACAGAGTTCCTTCCTTTCTCTGTGGGGGCCTTACTCCTCCATCTGGACTGGTCTAGCCTGCGGCTTTCCTTGATTGGAGAGGCCGAGATCTAGTTTTAATATAGCGCCAGTATTCCGCTCCCGTGCCGCGTTAGTGAAAACAATCTGCCCATGTCCCCCTGAGGAAACACCCACATTAACGTGGCGAGAAGGTGCGACTACGGTTTTCACCCTTTCTTAATGGAAGAAAGGGATCTTCGCAGATCAGACTATATATGAAATCAGCTTCCCATCAAGACTTCTCTCTCTCTCTCTCTCTCTCTCTCTCTCCGGACCCCCGTCATTTATCGTCTCCATGCACCACAATTTCTCTAAACCATCTTCGTAGATGTTGGCATTGATCATCACTCTGTTACTTGCCAGCCACCATGCTAAAACCAGGGAGGGTGTGATGGGGGGGGGAGGTGGGGAAGGGACTGAGTGGAATAGGGTGATAAGGTGATGGATAAAGGAGGGGGGGGGTAGCCTGAAGAAAAAAGGACATGACAGGAGTCGAGGAATGAAAACGGCCTGGCGACACGTCTTCTGAAAGACCTTCCAGGAGTGATCCTGCGACGTTTGCATGACATGGAGTCGTTTCTTCCTGCTTTCTGTCCATTCGTTTGCCTGTTCCTTTTGCTTGCTCATTTTTCGGTCTTTTCTTTTGTCGGTTTTCGTTTTCTTGTTGTTGGTTTCTTGTTTGTTCGTTTTCTTTTTAGCATGCTCTATGTTTTTTTGTTTTTTTTCTTTTTTTTTGGTTTTGTTTCTCGTTTACTTTCTTATGCTTTTGGTTTTACTTTATTCTTTTTTTTCATTCATTAGTCCGATTTCTTCCTTTTGTGGTGCATTGTCTTTTCAATTATCTATATCTTGTTTACATGTTTGTGTTGGTGCTGTTGTTTGTTGTTGTGTTGTGATGATGCTTTTTTGTTATTCGGCCGTTTGCTTCGTACTGTTTAATTTCTCTTCTAGTGTGAGTGGTGTGTGTGTGTGTTGTGTGGTGTGTGTGTGTGTGTGTGTGTGTGTGTGTGTGTGTGTGTGTGGGTGTGTGTGTGTTTTGTGAGTTGCTGTGTGTGTGTGTGTGTGTGTGTGTGTGTGGTGCGTGCGTGCGTGCGTGTGTGCGTGCGTGCGTGTGTGCGTGCGTGCGTGTGTGTCGTGTGCGTGCGTGCGTGCGTGCGCGGCGTGCGTGTGTGTGTGTGTGTGTGTGTGGTGTGTGTGTGTGTGTGTGTGTGTGTGTCGTTTTTTTTTGTAGTGTGTGTGTGTGTGGTCACACATATGCATTGCGAAATTACGGTGTGCGTTAGCCTTTGTTAGGACACTTTCACATTTTCTACCTACACTTGTTTATCTTTGTTTATCAACACAGAGAACTGTGCATGTCCCTGTTTTATTACAAACTTAATGGACACAACCTAAACAATTAAGCTGGGCTCTTTTGAACGAACACTGCCTAATCTGTAACTGTATCCATATATGCATAATTACATTTTAGTATGCATTGAACACATTAGCAAAAAAAACAACCGACCTCTAGCAAGCCATTTATGAATGAATGCAACCATCAAGACAGGACCTGACATACATGGATGGAACTAGGTTTTGTGTTATGTAAGTCATATGTGGGTGGTTAGGGCACCGAAATGACAATATGTTTCCTAAACGGAACACCACTGTATATTGGTTCATTAGTTTTCCTGTCTCTGCCAGCACGTCAAGACCTGGATCCACGTTGCTCTAAGGGGTCCTCACTCATAAATAGCATGTTTGGGTTGTTCAAAAGTATGATCGAGCGTGTTTCGATGCACGTGTTACTTTTCTTCTGGACTCATTGCTACCCGTGTTTCGGCCCGTGCAAGAACCAAATCGGACTCGCCCGGAGTTTTGCCGAGCCAGCAGGGAAAAGAGACGAGAGCGGGGTTTCCCGTAGGGGGCTATAAATCCCAAAAGACTCCCGGATTGAAAGACATGCCCTAAAAGTTTTCGCTATGAGGACTAAAATTCAATTTTTTTCCGGCGATAATGGCAGATGCCCCCAGCTACGATCAATTTTTACAACAAAGGACATCGAACGTGAAATTTTACTGAAGGATGGAGTTCACCTACCAGTTTAAACTACCTCCTTGGAGTACCACCTCCCCCTAACCCTTTGTTTTTTTCCACAGTTCGACATTTTTTTTACAGGTTGACCATTTTATGTACATGTCACACATAGGCACGACACGATAGACATGCATCTTTTTCACCCCACCACACACACAAAACCCCACCACCACACACACACACACACACACACACCCCCAACCACACACCCGAAATGCACGCACACACACACACAACACACCACACACACACACACACCACACACACCACACACACACACACTTTCCGTAAAAAGAAAATAACTTTAAAAATGATTATGTATAAACCACATTTCCTTTCAGTTGTTTAGATCACAACAATCCCTTTTTCCCTTTGCACGGAGTTTGTCAGCTACTGCATCATCAAACAATTTCCTCCCGTTTAAAATTTTGTCTTTTGCTTTTTAAATTTCACCCCTACACCCCCCCCCCCTTCCCCCCCACCCCCCAAACACACCTTTTTTTTACTTCCCTCATTTTAAATCTCACCTCTCCACAAAACCTAAATTTCCCAAAATGATAATTAGAATCGGGGGTCTTTACAATATATTGCAGTAAAAGATTCTGGCTGTTATTTTAAAACGATGCTGACGTTCCGTACATCAGATCAAGCTGCAAATCTACGCTCTTTATTCTTTTACCAGGGCATTTTATAGCTACATACATGCCACACCTCATATACAAAAAATACACACAAGTCCCCACCTGGTCCAAAATGATAAATAACTCACGTACTAAAGCATATGGTTGGGGGGGAAACTTGAACTTGCGGGGCTGCCTGATGTTCAGCAATGTCCTGAAAAAAAAAAACCCCCAAACAGTATTCATGGTGCCCAAAAGTTGTTTTTTGTGGAATGGACCTTTTTTTTAAAAAGAATCGTGACTTCATTTTGTTGGAAAAAGAAACGCAGGGCAAAAAATAAATCACAAACATGCAACGATTCATGGCAGCAGGGCAGTGTGACTGACGACTCCCACTAAAAAGTAACATTTTTTTCAGTTTGATCCCACCTCCAAAACCAAAAATATCTTTGAAACCCAAAACCATACACTGAGAAGAAAGAAACAAAAAAGTCAACCACCCATTCCACAAACCATCCCTTTTTACGCTCAGTTTGGCTCTTTTTCCCTGACAGAATTTGTCACGTTGCGTTTGAGCTTGCACTTGCAGTGGCAAATTAAACAGAGGGGGTTTTTAACACATTTTTCGTTTAATATTGGCACAGCACCTTTTTTTCAGCTGTTGGGACCCAAATTTCCAGCTTCCCCCCTTTCCCTTCCCCTGTGTTGATTTTGGGAAACTGTGCCTTCGACACGACCGAAATGCCATATTTCCCGAAAAAAAAAACTTTCCCGTTTGGTGAAAAAATTTATCCCAATGCCAAACGGGCTAGGGGCACCTGAAAAAGCATAAACGCTTACTTTTTGCTTTTTTACTGACGAAATTTCCGAAACCAGACACAGACACTTTCCCCTCATCTCATTCACCGAAACAAGAGCGACCGGGTTTTTTCACGTCATAAAAGGGGAAACCCCCCCTTTTATCAAAATCGAACTCTCGTTCGTTTCACCTTGTTTTCCCAGTCCCAGAAAATGCGCTCCACCTGCAAGTGAAGCACAGGGGGCTGATTCGGGCGGGGTTTCCGAAATCACCACATCCCAAAACCGGGTTTATTTGGTCAAATAATTTGAAAAAAAGGGTGAAACCCCCTTTAAAAATTCCCCTCTACGTGCGTCGATGCACACGAATCGAATCCCCACCCAAGTCAGCAGTGCTGATACCACAAATCATCACATCTTTATTTTCTTGTGTGTTTTCTTAGCAACAAGAAAAATTTTTACACGGAATTCCTGACAAAAATCCGGGGTTCGACAAAAATTTTTAAAAGTTTTTTTAATTTCATGAACAAGCATTCGTTCAACTTTTTAAATTTTTTTCCCCAAAAAGGGGAGAAATCATGCCCGGAAAAATTAAATGCGACGATTTTTTTTGTAGCGTTAAATTTAAATTGGCGTCCTAGCCAAATTTTTTAAAACTTGAAAGTAATTTTGTTGGTTTTTGATACCCCAAAAAAATAATTTGCGGTTTTCCTGCTAGTTTTTAGCGTGAGAGACATTTAAATTTTCAAGTGTCCGCAAAACATTGATAGGAAAATTCTAATTGCATGTGAATTTTTTAAAGGTATGTTTTGCTGCTGAAAGCCTAACTCTGGAAAAGGGACACTGCCAAATGTAAAGTGATATATTAGTGGGAGAATAGGGGTGGGAAAACGATTGGGGTTAAACACTTTATTCCGTCAATTGGCATACTTTCCTGAAATTTTTTGTCTTCAAAACTCCTCAGGAAAAAAAAACCGACTGTTTGAGTTAAAGAGGAATTTTTTTTTCGAGGGTAGCCGGGTACCCCCGGTGTGAAAACCGGAAAGGAACACACCAGTTTTTCCTTGCTTACATCTTTTTATAGGTTATTACGTCCTTTATAAAAACCCAAATTGGTTGCATGTAAGTGTTATATATTTCCCATACATTTCCTATTTCTGGGAAGGAATGACCTACATATCTCCTCTTTTACACTCAGGTGCCTTTCCTTTCCCATTAAAAATAGCGAAAGTGAAACTCCCACATTTGACACGGGAAAAATTTGGCTCATTCCTACTATTTTTACTATAAAATCCCTGATGTGGGCCTTTTTTTTCGAGAAAAGAAATGCCCTTTTTAAAATCCTCTTTTTTTTTTTTAATCAAAACAACTGACATTTTTTGAGATGAACCGAAACATACTGAATAGTTTAGGAGGGATATATAACAAACCTCCGTGGGTGATTAAAAAAACCCCAAAAACTGAAACAGGTTAACGTTCCTTTGGTTTTACGCAAGCATCAGTTTTCTTCTTGTCCTTTGAATCCCACCTGAAATTCGGGTGTTTTTCGGGTCTGCCTTGGGTCAAAACCATAACTGCCCATATGGGAGGAAACCAAAGACCGGGGAAAGTCCTGTTGACACGGAAAGACTGAAACCCTGAATATTTCAAGGTAAAAGATTCAGGGCGAAAGTTTTGTTTTCCCCAAGTTGCTTGTCTTCCCCTATAAGGGAACGCAAGGGGAGCACGAGGGGGTTTTGATTAGGGGGATTTTTGTGGTGGCTCTGCATCATGAAATGTGGGCGATACACCCAGGGAAACCCCCCCTGTGAGGGTTCTGCCATGTCGCACCCATTGGCAAATTAAAAAGACAGAGCCAAAAGCAATTATCCCTTGGCGCTTCAGGTTTGTCTGTGCTTAAACCCCCTAGGGAAAACACGCGCAGGTTTCCGAGGGTGGTGCAGGATTGGTTGTTTGGCATGAGGACAGTACTTTCTCTGGTCCCCCCTCGCCCTTTGGGTGTACTTTTTCTTGTTTTGCTGTCTCAGTGATGCAAACTTTCCCCCCCCAAACAAGGCAAATAAGAAAAAGAATGAAATAAGCCCCTTTTTCCCCTCACCAAGAAAAGACAGGCTTTAAAAGTGTGAACATTCTTAATAGTGGCTACCCCATCTGGCAACAATTTTTCCCCACAGCATCCCTCTCCAGCGACATCGACCTTTCTTTTTTTTCCCCTATCCCGTATCATGTAGGTAAACATGGGCATCTTTGAAACAATATGACATAACCATTTTTTTTTTTCAATTTAAATGTCTTTTCCCAAATTTCTAGGCTAGATATCTTCGTTGGGGTAGAGAAAATGTGCGATCTACACGATCTCAAACAAAATTTATATATTCTCGTCCTTTTAACTTAAAGCTCAGAGGTCGTCTCCATGCAGTGTAAAATTTTAGCTTCTTTTTTTGATTTAAATGAATGTGGGGTTTTCCATGTAAAAAAAAGACTCCCCTGCCTTGGGTCTGAGGGTTTTTTGTCTCTGCGCAGTTGTTTGTGTTCTACCTCTTGTTGCACAAATGCGTCAAATTTTCTGACCACGGTTTCCTTGCTTTATCAGGGACGGCAGAAACGATTTTGTTAAAAACTGAAACGTGCCCCTCCTGCAAAAAGTTTTCCAAGGTGTAGTTCGATTTTTCAACATCACAACTTGAATATGTTCCTCAATGGATGCATTTCTATTTTCAACACCCGGATGTCTTCGGGAGCCCGAACAAAAACGCAAAACGCTACCTCCCTGTGTTCTGCCTGTTCGGGTCTAAAGCCTGGGAAAAAAACTGTGATGCTCTGATGCTGGAGGCCGAATGTTAGAAATATCTAAAACAGCTAACACGATCAAAGAAATCGTTTATCTTACTGAAAAACTAACACTGACTATGCTAAACACATCCAAAAAAAATCTACTCTGTTACACTTTATCTATAATACTTATTTTCTCTATTTTTGCGTCAGCTTTTCTTGGGAAAAACCCCCCCTCCAATTCAGTATTTTGACACGTTCCACAGCGGCATCTCGGGCTCACTGCAAGTATTGACGAAGGACATTTCTGAAAAAAACCCACAGCACGGGAAAATTCAATGTCATGTTTCTACTCTTCATGGTGGGTAAAAATACAATCTTTTTTATTAAACTCTTTAATTAAGACAGAAAAAAGACACAATATTTTCCTTTACCAAATTTGGGAAGAAAAACACCCTAAAAAGTTTTTTCGACAGCAGCTTTACTTTTTGTCTGGTTTTTTAACAGGAGCATTTGTAAAACCCCGTCCTTTCCCCAAAAATTTCGAAAAAAAATAAATAAATTTAAAAATTCGAAGTGGGGGAAAATGACTGGAATTGGGAAAAAAAAACTTTTCCTAATATGCAAAATGTTGCAAGAAAAATCAAAATTATTGTTGGCAAAAATATCATAGAACGTTTTCCAAAAATATATCCATCCAACCTTTTCCCTTTTAATGGGGGTTTACGTGGGGGCCTAAAAAGTGCTTGGGTTTTTACAGTTTGGTTCTTTGTGCGACTATTTACTCTAGCGCCACCTTGTTTTACCGCTGCAACGGGTTTTATAGTTTTCAAAATGTTTTTAAAACTTTGTCATGAGGGTTTCAAAAGTTGTACACCTTCTTACACACAACATACTCCCAGTTATTTTTTTTTACTTTCTTCATTTATGTATGTATTTATTGTTTTTTTTATCAAAATTTATTTTTTTTTATTCTTTTCGTATTAACTATTTGTTTATCTGCTTTTTTATTTTCTCGTTTGGTGTCCGGGTTTTTCTGAAAATTCAATGGTTTTAACATTTTACATTTTCCCTTTTCCGTTTTTTTCGTCGTCCCCGCGAGACCCCAAAACCGAAAAAAAAGGGCTCAGAGCAGAGCTTAGGGGTAAACCAAAAAAAACCATGGATCTTGGTTTTTTCGATGTTAGAACTTTGTTTTCTGTCTTTCATCAAAATCCCCGGGCAAAACCCAGCTCGCACTTTTTGTGATCCCAATTTTCGATAAGGTGCCACAGAAAACAACCGTGTTGAGGAATTAACGGGGCAGAATTTAGGATTCTCTGTAGACATAATTGCCTACTATTACATAAAATAAATCACGAAATTAACGGCCACAAGACTTTAAACCATGGGAATTCTGGGAAATTTTGTACTGACAAAATGATATCAGGGGGCATAGACCTGACTACCTTGCAGCCCCAAATGTGAAAGCCCAGGAAAAAAAGGTATAAGGATATCATAGTTCAAAACACCATGAAACCATAAAGCAAAAACCCCAAAACTTTGTCAGTCAAAAAATCCTTAAAAAATAAAGACGATGATGTATCTATGTGATAAACGCGAGAATGAGAACAGACACCTCACAGACAAATAGAACAAAAACCCACCCACTTACCGACGGGCTATGCCCCATTTTTTAAAACGCATTAAATTATTAAAAGTTCATTACTGCGCAACAATACTGATATGGATCCCAACAAGATTTCGAAAACAACAAATTGTCTTTTAAACAAACTGCTTTTAACTCTTTTTTGGATGCAAAAAAACTTGACAGGACAACGTTTCCAATTGTTCCATGCACTGACCACCCAGAAAAAAAATTCTGTACGTTCAAGGGCACAGCTTGTGCATGGGGAAGTACAGTGTGGGGAGCTGAGCACTTTGTACCCCCGACTTTTTTGGAAGAACGTTTCCAGCAGAACCGTAATCGAACTAAAATTTTTTGAAAAGATTACAACCGATAGAAATCCAAGGAAAATCTTCGACAGGGTTGATCAAATATCAATTTCAACAATTGCGGCTTTTTTTAAAACCTAAATTTCCAATGATTTGATGGGGGAAAAAGGGAGAATTAAAAATTTTTCCCCTGGGAAAAAAACAGACAGTTTCATATCCAGTCATTCGACTTTTTCCGAATATCTCCCCCAGATTGTAGAAAAGAATTGTTTTTTTGCTTTGTTTGCGGTTGGTTTTGATAGGTTTATTCACAATCGTAGCTTTTTTAAATTTCCTAGCCACTGAAATGACTATTAAGTATTTTAAGAAATTGTTTGAAAAAACAAGGGCCGCAAATTGCATATGGTATTATGACATATTGAAATTGGAAAAAAGACGGGTTTTAAAGTGGATAAGAAAAATTTTGATTTAAAGTTTTTCCAAGTGACTTCCCTGACCCTTTACAGGGTCCACATATCGAGCCGGGGGGGAAGAATCAACACAAAACTTGTTTCTGCACAAAAACAAGTCCCCTTTTACACAGACAATCTTCGGGGCAATCTATAAACCAACATTTCACATCTCGTTGGGGGCACTGCCCCACCATCACAAGATTTCTCCATGGTCAGTTTTAGAGCCCGACACGGGAAAAAACCCAAAAAAAGAAAACCTTATCGCACCCTTTTCATCCCTCCATGCGCATCAAAAACCTTGCATCGAGTATAGACAGAAAACAAGACGCCACTGGGACGTACAACTATAATGAGGTCGGACAGCGCTCTTAATCTCCATTTTTTTGGGGTAAAAACCCATCCCATCCGGGTTAATGTAAAAATTCGCTGCTTCAATCTGGGACCAGAAATAAAGAAAAGGGGTTTTTCTCCTTTTGCTGGTTACAACCCCAATCCGAACTCTAGACAATAGAGTGCTCATTCTTATTTGACTGTGCAATACCACGACAACAGAACACTAAAAGCCTTGACAGGAGGGGTTCACAAAACGTTTAAACACTATTGTCGGGACAGCCCTTCTGAAGTCACCATAAGGTAAAAACACAATTGTATTCTCTCCAACTGAAAAACCCACTGCACACTCCCACAGTCCTCCAAGCAGTGATGACATGCTGTCTTTTCACCCATGACATTATGCAATGCAAAACCCTTTCAACTGTTGATTTCCCCACAGAAAACTTTGGGGATCACAAAATCAAAGTGTAAAATCACAACTGTGAACAAAGCATAAGCTCCCCGGGTGGTTGAATATGACCTTCGTTGATTTGTGTAGTAAATTTTAATTTTCCCTTTAGGAGAAAAAAAACCCAAAAATTTTGTGAATATTTCGACAAAACCCAGTTTGTTACTGTCATCATATACCTTGGATCGGAGTTTGTCCCCACTTGACCATTCCCCAAATTCGAAACCCTAAAAATGTTTTTTTGGGGCCCTTTTATATTTTTGAAATGATTCATTTTATAAACTATAGTATTTCAAACCTTTTACTGAATTGGCTATACAAAAAAGGGTACCACGGCCACCTGAAGTGTAACCAAAAACACCGAACGCAAAAAAATTTCCCTAAAAGTATGGGATTTTTCCCTGTTCCTTTTTGTTTTACACGGGAACTTGACCTTCCCTTACATTTGAATCCAAAACGTATATCCCCCCCTTTTCGAAAATTTTGAAACATTTTTTTTTTAAGCACCATCCCTTGCAGCCGGACGCTAAATGACAGTTTTCTTTTTCACCCCCGTCCATCTTCACACTCTGTCTTTAAAATTGCAGTGCAGGATGGGAAGAATTTGGAGTAAATATGACAAAAACATTTTGAACCCCCTGGACCCTTATGAAGGTTCAGAGACTAAAAAACAAAAAAAGCAATTAAAAAAGAATACCGGTTAGGCTGGAAACTGGAATGCTATCAAATAGGAGCAAGAAAATAGGATCTGGTGTTGAGCGCCAACATCCACCACACTATATTTTTAAACATTATGTTTCTGTATTTCCTAGTAGTAAATTTTTGGTAAACCCAAGTTGGGATTGCGACCAAACACAAGACACTTTTTGGAAGGGAAATACCAGTTCCTCTAAAATGAAACTTTGAAGCCATGGATGGTTTTGTCATATGCACTGTCCATTCGTGACATATTTAATGAAAAAAGGGGAAAGTTTATTGCTTGTATATGACTGAAACAATTGGTCTTTCGATCATTACCCGCATTGCATCGCAGGGGAATAAAAACCATACCTTTTAGCTATGAAATGTTTTGAGAGTACACTCAAAAACTTTTCTGCTTACAGCATATGTATTCCCATTTTCCCATGACATTTTTCCAATACAATCAGTTGTTGAATAGGCCGCCGTACATCCCCCTTGCACCTTCAGGCAATTACAGAATCATAGAATCCCCACACACGCCATATACCACCCCCTCTTTGCTGTAATCGTTGAAAAACTTTATCACAATATGACAAATTCCGCCCAAAAAAAATTTTTTTGTGCTGTTTTGTTTCATCAATTTACACCGGACAATAGTCGCCTATCTTCAATGCAGTTGGGGTACCCGTCTCTTTTTTAAGCTTTCAGTAATATCTGCCAGAAAAAAAACATCTCAACGCATCAAAGATTAAGAAACCCAAATGCAAGCATTAAACGTACCTCAGTTTAAACTTTAATATCATGACAAAAATAGAAACCTTTTTTGGCCCTTTTAAAACCTTATAATGGCTAACTGGGAAAAATCGGCACACCGTGCCCCTAATGACAACCTTAAATTTTTTAGAACGATCGGCCACGTATTTTCGAGCTTCCATAAAAAAGACAAAACCCTTAGATCGTTATAGTACTTTACGGCTTTAACAGTACCCTAAAACACGGGCATCTCCCTACCCTAATGAATACAAAAATTTGCAGAAAGACGGCCAAGTACTTTTTTGAATATTCCCCAAAAGAAGAAAAACGTTTTGGGCCTTTTTAACCGTGGAAAAAGGGTATAAATGTAAATAAACATCGGCACATCCGTGACCCCTAATGAGGTACCTGCTAATTTTCACGAGACCGGGCCCAATTACTTTCTGAAAAATTCCATAAAGAAGAAAAAACCCCTTTGGGCCTTATCTGTTAGAGCGGGTTAAAAATTACCCACAAATCGGGGATCATCCTGCCCAAAAGAAAATCCTAAAATTTCAAAAGATCGGCCCCGACATTTTTAGGCCTTTAACACATTTTTTACCACGACGGACACCCACACACACACACACACACACACAACACCACCACCCCAACCCCCCCCCACCACCCACACCCACACACCAACACACAACACACACACCACACACACCACACACACCCCCCCACACACACACAACATCATTTCTTCGTTCCCATTCTAAAAATAACTGCTTTCTATAAGAACTGGGTACAAAAAGAAAAATCCCCGATAATTAAAAACTTTTTGTTTTTCGTCAAACCGTACTGGAAGATACCCTTTCTTTAAAAATTTCCCTTTTTATGGCCCCTCCTGCCCGGATGGGCTGTCTTTCCCAAAGGGCACGTGAATGGGTGTCACACCCGGTTTTTCCTTCGTTGTTTTTAACTATACTTCAAAAAATGACAGAATAACCCTGGAGCCTTCATATTACCACAACATACAAAGGATGACTGATAGTTATTATCAATCGACTGCGAGCCTCGAAAGGTTAAAAACACATGTTACGATTCGAAATTTACCCTTCCCCCCCATTTAATAAGAACAACACTAAAAAAAGCTTAACAAAAACAACAACGCACGCAGCACAAAGGGGGCACAAATACAAAAGCGAGAAAAAACAACCACAATGCAAGACAGCACAACAAAAACAACACAATGCAAAAAAAGAGAAAGGGCTAGTAAAGGCAAAAAAAGACAAAACAAGAACGCAATGTCAAGAGTGTGAAGAAGAAAAAAGAATTTGCTCAAGAGGGGAAGGGAAAAAAAATGAAGACTACACCGATTATTTGTCACACTCTGGCAAGAAAATGGGGGTAACAGTCTAACACAGCTCCTTGCTTTTTCCCCCCCTCTTTTCCCCCTTTCCCTTTATGTTTCAAAACCCCGACCCTCCAATTCCAGAACACAACACCAACAACCCCAAAACCCCAAAACACACACACACACACACACCACACACACACACACACACACAACACACACACACACACACCCCCACAAAACACACACCACAACGCAGCACGCACGCCGACGCACCCCGTGTCTTTGTGGTTTCATTTTAAAAGAGGGTGACAGGCAGCAAGCGGGAGCAAAAAAAACAACGAGCAAAAGTATCAGTATTCCCTTGTCTGTCCATGAAGGGTAGAGTCTATTAAAAATTTCGTGCTGGAAAATTTTGGAAAAAAAAATTAAAATCGGAGTTTTAATACCACTCACCCAGCTAATAAACATTGACACACTTTAAATTTATTTCACAAAGTAGTTTTTTCCTTATTCAAGATTATCATTTTTTTGATTTAAAAGACAAATTGTGCTTTTAAGACTAAATTTTGTAAGAACAAAATGCCCTTTTTGCGGAAAAAATTTCAAAAAATCAACCTTTTTCATGTGAGCACTTAAAAACCTTTCCTACCATCCTTAAAACCTAAGTGTTCTCGGATCACGTTTATCGATTCTCACGAGTTAAAATTGCAGTTTCATTTCATCAATCCCATTTTTTCTGTTCTTAACGGAACCGATGTTGAGATTTTGACATAGTTTTTTGTTGCCATAGTTGTTTTTTTATTTTTGCGTTGCTGTTTTTCTTGAAAACCTTTGGGGAAAATTTTTAAAACCTCTACCCCTCCCCTCTTTCCCCTAAAATTGTCTCATATCACTTAATGTGGTAGACGTTAAATTGAAAAAGAACGGTGCTTGCGGAGGAGGAGAAGGGGAAAAGAGAGAGAGAGAGAGAGAGAATATTCCATGATTAGTAATTGATTCAAGGTAGGCACCAAATGACTACGTCACGTGCGTTCGTGCGTGTATAAAGTGTGGGTGCATGGATATGTATTGGGGTATGCATGAGGTTTGCGTGTTGAACTCTGTATTGCATCGACTGTGTGTGTGTGTGTGTGTGTGGGGTGTGTGTGTGTGTGTGGTGGGTGTGTGGTGTGTGTGTGTGTGGTGTGGTGTGTGTGTGTGTGGTGTGGTGGTGTTTATGATTAACAAGAACAACTCTTGTTTCCAGACACCTAGGTGCGCTCAACAGTATTATATCTGATCTCTCACTGAAAATTTAAACTAATGCAAACCTGGTGAAGTGGGGGGAAACGACATCCGCATGCCCCTCTGCCCTAAAAACAAACGGGAGCATTTTCTAAGCTATGTAAAGTCCCCGGCTAAGGAAGTACCCTGGAGGGACACCAAGTGCTCAAAGAGATTTACAAGTAGTCTGGGGTAGTACCAACACCAAAAAGGGCAAATCAGGGCCCGAAAGCCCCCCAAATTTTTCACGCGGAGGCAGCAAAACATGGCCAAAAACAAAAGGCCCCTCGAAAAATGCAGCAAGTCTGTGGACGGGCAGATGACTGGGAATGCACTGCAACCTCCCCGATGAAATCCCCCAGAACATCGCAAGAGTGGCGAGACCAAGATAGTAGTCCACTCAAGTCAACCAAGCAGCTGCCGACGAAGGTGCCCCAAGAGAACAGAAGGAGGAAGCTCAAATCTAAAAAAACTGAAAAGGTTAAAAAAAAAAAAAAAACCCAAAAAAATTTTAAAAAAAAAAAAAATTTAAAAAAAAAAAAAAAAAAAAAAAAAAAAAAACCAAAAAAAAAAAAAAAATTTTTTTCCCCCAAAATAGGGGGGGCTATTTTGGTCAAGTCCTTAAGGGAAAAAAAGCTAAAGGGGGTTTGGGGGAACCCGCCCCCCTCAAAGGAAAAAAAGGGGCAGAAGGGAAGGACAAAACCCGGGCCCAACCCCCCCAATGGGAGAAAAGGGGGAAAAGTGAAGGGGGTTTTTCCGGGGCCCCACCCCTTTCCCCAGTTTTTTCCTACTATGGTTTTGCCCGGTGGCAGGGGTCCGGGCCGAGATTTGGGAAAAAAACCCGCCGGGTCTTGGGTGGGTCCCCATTTTTCCCCAAAGGGAAAAAAAAAGGAAAAAGCTCCGGGTTTTATAAAGGGGGGAAACCCCTGTGTAAAAAAACCCGAAAAACCCCAAACCCTTTCTGGAAAAGGGGAATCCTTTTCTTGGAAAGGGCTCCAACCCTCAGAAATCCCCCCGCGTTATGGAAAACCCTCTCGAATGGCGAGGGACGTTTCCCCGGGGAAAGACCGGAGGAAAAAACGTGGAAGGGCACCAGGGTTGTGGTGGAATTTGAACCCTCATAGGGCCCAAAAACCCCCCAAAAAGAAAAAGATTGGGCTTTCCCGGATCATGACGGGAAAAATTTAAAAAAAACCAAAAGGGGCAACCCAAAAAGCCCTTGGGGAAAAAAAACCCAAAAGGGAAAACATCCAAAAAATCCAGACCCCCGGGTGGAAAGCGGTCCGAAAAACCCCCGGCTGAAGATCCACAAAAACAAAGGTTTTAAAAAAGTGGGAAAATGAAAAAACTAAGGCCCCCCAAAACGAACTGAAAGAGGAAGAGAAAAAAAAAAGCCAAAAGGTTTAAACCCCCCAGTTTCCCCGAACACTGTTGGCGAAAAAGGGGGAATTTGGGGAAAAGGCCCCGAGCAGCCGAAAGAAACCCGCCACGAGCAAACACCCTGAAAGGTTGGGGGAAAAGGAAACTGGCCCCCAAGGGGAAAAAAGAATTGGGGAAGAAAAAACCCCAAAAAACCACCCTTTAAAGAAAACCCCGGGGGGGGGCCCCCATTGGGGCCCTTGGGAACCAAAGTAGCCCTTTGGGGACCAAGGGGGACACCCCAAAAGAAACCCAAGGAAAGATGCAAATCCAGGGCCAAAAAAAATAAGTAACAAGGGACCGACCCGATGGAAAAAAAAAGTTTGGATGTGAGCCGAAAGTACCCACGGGGGGCCCTTAAAAAACCCCAAAAACGGGCGAAAAAGAGAAAAAACAAAAAAGAAGACACAGGGGCTTTCTCAAAAAGGGCTTCCCCATGAGAAACATGGTTTGGGGGCCCGGGCCAAAAAATCCCCACCAATTCAAGAAATTTTAAAAGGGTCCAAACGGTTTCTCCGATCCAACCAGGGTCAAGAATGGGGGTTCAATGGGTTGCAAACCCTTAGCGTCAAAAGGAACTCACTTGGCGAACCAAAGAAGGTGGCGAAACAAAACCCCTCTCAAGGCCCAATACCTACGTTTACCAGGCAGCCCAAAGCGGAAGTGGCCAAGTTGCCCCAAAAGAAGAACCAAAATCAGGGGTTTTCCCCTGAAAAAAAAAGGCCGAACGTGGTGTGTTAAAAACCCCAAAGCAAAAAGAACCCTCAAAAGCCGGAAAATTTTAAATACCCCGAAAGACCCAAAAAAGGAAAAAAACCACAGAGTCGGAAAAAGGGGGTTTTTACCAAGGGGCCCCGGAAAACAAGGGCTTGTTGCATCGGTGTCCAAAACCCTGGCCCCTGTAAAGAAACCGCACCAGATTGGAGCAATAAGAACACAAAAGCAAAGGAAATGGCTTGGGTTACCCCGGCAGAAAAGGGACTGTCCCAAAAAGTGTCCATGTCCTTGGGGAATACCAGGGAAAAACCAAAAAGCGGGGGCCCCAAAAAGGGGATTCAATGCCCAGCTAAAACAGGAGAAAATGGAAATTAAGGGGCAAAAGGCTTTCAAAAGGTTTCAAGTCAAGAAAAAACAGCCAAAAACAACCAAAAACAAGGACCTTTTTCCGAAATGGGAACCAAAAAAAACCAAAAAAAACCCCTTTTTAGGATAAAAAGGAAAAACCCCAAAAAAACCTGGAGCGAACCAACAATGGCAGGGGTGCCCCCAAGGCTAATTGGGAAGAATTTCAAGGGGACCCCCTCAGGGGCCTTTATTTTAATTTAATGCCCGCCCAAAACCCTCTTTTCAAAGAAAAAAAAAAAACCCAAAGAAGGAACCCCAAGAGTTTAAGTGGATCTGTCGGGGAAAAAAGGAAAACCCCCAAAGCTTAAAAACCAGCAAAGTGGGAAAAGGCTTGAGGCATGGGGAACCCCGCCTGGGCCCCCCCTGGCAAAAAGGGCCGCAAGGGCATCGGGGTCAAACCTTGGCCCAACCCCCCCCCCCCCCCCCCCCCAAATGAGGAAGGGCCAAAAATCAAAAGGGTTTCCAGGAAATCTTGGGCCACCTTCCCACGACTTTTTATAGCCTTTTCTTTGGAAAAACAAGCTTTAAATTTAAAGAAAATTTTCCAATCAAACCCGGGAAGATAGATAAAGAACGGGGATTTTGGAGACAAAAGTTGGGGCCAAACACCAAAAAATTAAAACCAATGAAAGTTCAACTTGCTAAACCCCCGAAAAAGGGAAAGGGTTTTTAAAAAATTTTAGAAATTTAAAAAACCCCAAACCCAAAGACAAACTTGGAACCCCCCAAACCCGTTTCAAGGCCGAAACAAGGGACCTTGGAATTTTTGGAGGTTTTTAAAAAAAAGGACCAAAAAGACTCTTTTAAAGCGTCCAGCAAAGGTGGCCTTTGAAATTTTCCCAGGGTTTTTTTTTTAAAATTGGCCCCAAAAATTTTGGGCCCCCCCAAAAGTTCATTTAATTGCAAAATCCTTCGCTTGGAAAAGCTCTCCTTGAAAGGGCCCAAAAAAAACCCTTTTTTCTTTCAAAGCGCCCCGGAGGGCCACCCCGGTCTGGTACAAAAAAAAGGTTGGCCCCCTTCATTTTTAAGGCTTTTTAGAGCTGTCCTTAAAGTAAATTTCATTCAGGGCCCGGTTATCCGCATTGGCCCCTCGTTTCCAAGGAAAAACCACAAAAACCAAAGGAGATCCGTTGTTTCCCCCCCCCCCTTTTAATTTCAATAGCGCATTGCGGAGCCCCTTCCTTCCCGAACTTTTTCGTTTCTTTTCTTTTTTTTTTTTTTAACTTTTAAATTTTTTTAAAGCATTTTTTTTGGGGGAGAAAAAAATCAATACCAAAAATGATGAGAAAAAAAGATAGTAATAATGGTTAGCGGCTTTCTTTCGCCCCCCCATTTCCAAAATTGGAAACCCAAACTTTACAAAGGTATTTTGATTTTTCAGGGGTTAAAGCCAAAAAGTACCCGGGAAATCTCGGTAACCCCCCCGAGGATGTTTCCCAAAAAAAACTCGAGCAAACTACATAATTTGAAAAATCCAGGAAAAAAGGAAATTTGGGGGGTAATCATTTCCGAGGGAAGGGCCGGGGAATTTTTCGGTTTTTCATCCCGGCAGGCAGAACGGAACAAGGGGCCAAGCAAAGGGGCCCGATTTTTCAGGAAAGCGGGCTCAGAAGGAAGTTTGCCCCAATAACAAAAGGGCCCCCTTTATATTCCAATCCTTTATGGGGCGTTGGGGTTTTCTTCTTGGGTTTAAAAAGGTTTCATTCTTTTTTTCCTGTCCCCCAAAAAATTTGGGGTTGTTTTATAAGAGGGGGGGCCCCGGGGGTAAAACCCAAGTTCTTGTTAAAAACGAAAACTCCCCTTTTTCCCAATCACAAACCCTTAAATGGAAAATTAATCTGTAAACCCAAAAAATGGCCCCTGGTACACAATAAAATAACACCCCAAACCAAAAGGAAAAAGGGTTTTTCCCCTTTCCCCCCAGGGAAGTAAACGTCCCCCTTTTCAAAATACCCCAGTTCCCCCCCCCCCCCCCCCCCTTTTTTTTTTTTTCTTTTCTTTTCTTTTCTTTTTTTTTCTTCTTCCTTTTTCTCTTTCTGGGGAAAAATTTGGAGAACAAACATCATTTTTCCAGTTTCAAATACGACAATCTAAACCCTTTTCCCTCTTTTTTTTTTTTTTCCCCTTATTTTTTAAAAGGGAAAAAACATCATTGGCAAAGCCCCCAAAAGCTTATTTTTCTAGAAAAATTCCCCAAAAAAAATAAGCAGCAGAATGGCCCACCCCCACTCCCCCAAGGTGTTCCAGGAAAAAATAAATTAGGGCACCCCCCCAAAAAACAAAATTTTAAAATTTTTAAAAAAATTTAAAAAAAAAAAGTTTGAGGGTGAATCAGGGGCCGCCAATCTCAAAACGGGCAAAAAAATTAGGAAAATTTTTTTGCCCCCCCTTTTAACAACGACCCCAACCGAAAAAGAGGGACAAATTATCTTTCCATGCCACAACCCAAAACTTGCAACTGGAAATTTTTCCTTTTTTCCTTCCCCTCCATTTTTCTCTCTCTCTCTCTCTCTCTCTCTCTCTCCTCTCTCTCTCTCTCTCTCTCTCTCTAGAAAATCAAAAGAGAAAACTGACAGTGATGCATATTGCATAGCAAGACGAGAGCATAAACATTTAATAGATAGAAAAGAGATTGTTTCTTCAGTAAATAATCAAGAAGAATTTTGGGAGAATGTACATAAAATGTCCAGTAAAAGAAAACAAGTAAACAATAATTTAACAGTTGATGATTGGTTTTACCATTTTAAAGGTTTACTTGAAGTGGAAGTAACTAGAGAGTGCAACAACGAAGCTAATGATGACTTTGAAACAAATCATAATGTTGAAGAAGACTTTAGCGCGATGGACCGTCCGATATCAAAAGAAGAAGTGTTACTTGCTGTTAGAAAGCTAAAGAACGGTAAATCTGCAGGCCCAGTTGAAATTATAGGAGAAATGTTGAAGCATGGTGGGGATCGAGTTATTGATTTTTTTCGTAAAACTGTTTTATGTGTTGTTTGATAAAGTAGTTTTCTCAGATAATTGGACAAACTCTATTGTAATTCGTTTGTTTAAAAAGGGAGACGCAGACAATCCAGGTAATTATAGGGGTATATGTTTATGTGATGCGAGCAGTAAAATCTATAGTACAATCATTAATAGCAGACTTCAACGATGGGTTACAGAATATAATTTGACAGGTGAATATCAGGCAGGATTCAAAAGGCGCTATTCTACTGTTGATCATATGCTTACGTTGTTGTCATTGGTTTAGAAGCAATTTTGTTTAAACCGCAAATTGTATGTAGCCTTCATCGATTTTGAGAAAGCTTTTGATTCCATTAACAGACATCTATTGTGGCCTATACTCTTCTGAAATGGCACAAAAGGCAAAATGTTTCGTTGTATTCATAGCATGTATACTAATGTTAAAACCTGAATTAGATGTGGTTCCATGCTTACAGATTACATAAACTGCACACGTGGAGTGAAACAAGGGGATTTATGCAGTCCCGTTTTGTTTTCCCTTGTCTATAAACGAATTAGCATTAGAAGTTATTAGGGAAGGGAAACACGGGGCCGGGGCTATTTTGTCGTCAGACTATTTTGAACTGTTTATATTGCTCTTGGCTGATGATTGTTGTGTTGCTGTCTGAAACTGTTATCAGTCTTCAAACACAGTTGAATTATCTGTATAAAGCAGCTTCAGCTCTCCAGCTAAAAGTAAATATGGACAAAAGTAATATTATTGCATTCAGAAAAGGGGGGTATTTAGGAACTAGAGAAAGATGGATGTATGCAGGAGCTATGATGCCTGTTGTTAATGTATACAAATACCTAGGAATTTGTTTTACAACAAGACTGAGTTTTGTTATAGCATGTCGTAATTTAAGTAGCAGAGCTAAAAACGCTTTACTGTGCATTTCACAAAAATTACATAAGTTTAAAAATAACTCGTTGACTGTCCTTTTGAAGATTTTCGATTCACAAATTCAGCCGATTGTTCAGTACGGCGCAGAGCTATGGGGACTTGATAATGCGGCATCTGAATGTGAAAAGGTTTACTTATTTGCTCTCAAAAGATTTTTAGGCGTAGTAATGCAAACTCTTAATGATTTTGTTTACGGAGAGACAAACAGATACCCTATATATATATATATTTGCCTGATAAATTCAGCTGTAAAATG
>CM031613.1:43000283-43007783 GCA_018398815.1 Conus ventricosus
GATTAGTATTGATTCAAGGACATAGGCATCAAATGACTACGTGCACGTGCGTTCGTGCGTGCATGTAAGTGTGTGCTTCATGGATATGTATGTGCGTATGCGTGGGTTTTTTGCGGTGTGTGAATGTCTGTATGTACATGCGACTCTGTGGTGTGTGTGTGTGTGTGTGTGGTGTGTGTTTTGTGTGTGTGTGTGTGTGTGTGTGTTTTGGTGTGTGTGGGGTGTTGTGTGGTGTGGTGTGTGGTGTGTGTGTTTGTGTTATGATTAACAAGAATCAAACTCTTGTTCCAAGACACCTAGGTGCGTCAACACAGTGTTATATCTGATCTCTCACTGAATTTATCTAAAGTCTACATTGGGATTAAAATCAAGGTCTTTAATTAAAGAAGAGGATTCAAAAAATCAATACTCAGTTATCATCGTTCAGGTCTCTTGTCCTTTTCAAACACAGTTTATCCTTTTCAAACCCATTCACTTTCAATTTCAATTTCAATTATTTCTCTGCACTGTCTCATTTTCTCAGATATTTATGTCATAACATTGAAAGTTCAAGAGGCATGAGGTGTGACAGCTAGTCACTAATCAGGGAGCATTCTAGAATGTTTAAGAATCATGACATAGGGGCCGCATAGCTCAGTGGTAGAGCGCCGGACTCGTAATCTTGGTGATCCTGGGGTTGCGGGTTTGAATCTCCACCTGACCGTTTCGGTACAGGGGATTTTTCCCTCGGAGTTAACATTGATTCTGACTCCATTTCCCCTACAGTCCTTCGAATGAGACTATAACCGAGGTTCCGTGTGTATACGCACGCATAACGTCTTGCACACACGTAGAAATCCCATCACCAACTTTCATGAGAGATGTTTGGCCGTGGTATGGATGACACTTTACACATAGCATGCCCCCTGCGTGACAAATGGAAAGAATGAAGCAAGTAAGGAAATTGAGTGAACGATATTGAACGATATGGACCGGATGACACGTGAAACGACAGAATGAAGCGCCAGCTGGCAGCTCTTCAGTCGGCACTACCCAAGTAGGCAGCCGTTGTGTAAAAGGGTGTGTATTGTAAAGCGTTTAGCGCTTGGTCTGTAGCCGAGGATAGGCGCTATAAAGTATTCATAATAATGATAATAAAATAGCAAAGCTAATCAAAAGTGATGAAACTTTCTCGAAGGACCTAGAGCCATGACGTCATATAGCCATTCAAAATGCTTGGAAAACTCAAAAGACAATATCTGGAAGTTTCTGTTACTGTTTGCCTCACGCTGCTATTTCAAACAAAACTCTATAATTATTGTGCAGCTTGAGCACGCGTCTTTTCAAACAAATATGACATTAAACGCAACAGGTACATTGCAAAATTCAAGATATATAAATTTGAATCGATTGATGATAAATGAGAATTAAGTCAAGTGTTCGAATATTACCCACACCACCCTCCCTCCACGTAAAACCTAAACAATTAAAAGATGTTGACTAAAAAAAAAAAAGAAAGAAAAAAAAACCCAGTATGGCAACTGTTCTTAGAATCCAGTGAAATTATCACGCATCTCACACTACAGTCAGCACAAACCTTGTCATTTCCCAGAGACTCAATTTTATGTCAAAGTTTTGAGGGCTGTAATAGCTCAGTGGTAGAGCGCCAGACTCGTAATCTTGGTGATCCTGGGGTTGCGGGGTTCGAATCTCCGCAGGCTGTGTTGGTGGTACAGGGGGATGTTTCCTCGGAGTTACATTGGTTCTGACTCCATTTCCCATACAGTCCTTCGAATGAGACTATACACCGAGGGTCCTTGTGTGAACGCACGCATAACATCTTGCACATACGTAAAATCCCATCACCAACTTTCGGAAGAGAAGGCCAGTTTGGCCGTTGGTAAAGAATGACACGTTACACATAGCATGCCCCTTCCCCGAAGTTGGAGTATGGCTGCTTTAATGTGCGAGATGAAAGACAGTCATACACACAAAACTCCACTCCCTTTCTTGGGGAGATGGGATTAATCCTTGCTTGTCTGTACAACGAGTTTCTGCGGGAGTATTAGCCTGCGTAGGCAGAAAAAAAAGTCAAAGTCTTGTATATACGTCGTCCATTGCTTCACTCTGATACAATGCATGAGCTGGTTACTATCTGTCTGCAGCACGAAAGTCACACTTTGAAGGTATGAAGCATTTTTTAACTTCTACATGATGGCAAGGCACTTCTTTTCAATTGTAATATAATACGGCTCTGCTAAACAGGATCTTGCTGGCCTGGCTATAGATTTCCATCATGTTATTGCATCAGGACTTCTTCAATTCTAACATCAGATGCATTCTTTCTCAGATCATAGGCCTTGGCAATGTCAAGAAGATGCAGAAGAGGTAAAGTGATGAGATAAATAATGTTGAGCGGCCTTGTCATTTCCTCCGAGCAGTTTAACATAAGTTGGGTACCCAAATCATTCACAATGGATCCAGAAATTCCTTATCCGCTACAAGTACTTCAGCTACACACTCTTCGTTAACGGCTTTCAGAGGAAGAGTTTCAGGGTATCCCGTAGCATAATCTAGCATAATCTAGCATCACTCTCAGGATGACGTAAGCTTGTGAGACCAGTCACCACCTGTTCGAGAGGCATCATGAGCATAGGGACCTTGGGAACTTTCCCTCTCGGCATGGTCTTCTGACGAAAGTCACGGGTCATGCAGAATAGTGTAGCGTCTTTCTAAAGACGTGGCTCAAGCAAAGGTGCCTTGATTTTTCCGCAGTTTGTTTTTTTAATGCCCATGTGACCTCCTATGACGGAGTAGTGTGCCATCTCCAGTTTGTTTTTTTAATGCCCATGTGACCTCCTATGACGGAGTAGTGTGCCATCTCCATAACAAAAGGATGCAGTTTATATAGCACAAATACCTGATGCAGCGGATTGGAGGAAGTTTCTCTCCTTGAAGGTCCTGAAAATAATACCCTGTTTTTCTTCAAAGTTCCTGTCTCCATGTTTCCTGTGATCGTATCCTCAGGATCTTGGTATTTATCAAGAGAGCGGCTGGCCCTCTGCAGTTATATCAGTCTCTTGTTATCAGCGATGCCTGTCTTCACATAGTCATTCACCTTCAGTGGCACAGCGTCCTAGTCTTGTTTCATCTGGGCCCTCAGCGTTACAGCACAGGTAAAACTCACCACACGAAACCAAAGCAGGATCCTTTGTCTGTTTCTCTGTTTCCTCAGGTGATGTCTTTGGACACAGCTGCTTTCCATTTCATATATGACGCTATTGTCATGAGCCCTTCCATTGCACTGTATTTTTTTCACTTTTCGTTTCTTTTCCTTCTTTCTTTATCTTCTAATCTGTTTTAACATGCATTGGATCCTTGAGGATTTGGAGCAACAACATCAATGACAACGACGATAACAACGATGACGACGATGACCACGATGACGTGAAATTAGCGACAATTTTGCGCTTTGCATGACTTCTTCAGTACCTTGCACATCATCGACATATGTGGCACATGCGCCATACATTTAGGCGTCATATCTTTTTTTCTGAGAAGGGTTCCACGCACACTGGAGTAGTCAGCGGCAGAATCTCAGGCTGCCACACCCCACTAAACTGCAAGGATGTCGCAGAAGAATGACGTAGGGCGCAGCGGAAGCTGACACCAGTATTTGAAATGGTGAAGGACGACAAGAAGGAAAGGTTTGGAGGGTGAAGTCGAGGGGGTTCCGAGGAGACGTGGCAAGCGGGCAGATTACGAGGTTTCTCAGTCCCTAGTTACAGGCAGAACGAGAGCACCAAGGGGACAGCAATGCAGGGAGAGAACGGCCCAGTCGCATCTACCTCCAGCCCTCAGCATGGCAGAGAAAGACTGCATCTGCAACTGTAAGGAACTGTTTGCTCCACAATACACTTACCCAACTCACATTATTTCATACTCCCTATATCCCTATTTCATGGTGCTGTCTGCCGTCTTTACTTAACGAAATCTGGAACGTCTCAAACAAGGTTTCTTCTCCTCTGATCGCAGCAGAAGACCAACGCCAACCTAACATTCTGAGTGTTGACAGGAACGCACAAGGCTCCCTTCTTCAGGTATCACACACTTGAAGTGGTGAATAAGGTTATACTGATCAACCACACACGAACAGTGAGCCTGAGTACACATATAACAATGAACACGTCCTCAAGTGCAGTGCACAACAATGGCAAAACAGGTATCAAGTGTCAACAACACGTTACCCCTCAGGTAAGCATAAACGTCACAACACGATTATTTCCTGTCTCCCCCCCCCCCCCCCCCTCTCTCTCTCTCTCTCTCTCTCTCTCTCTTCTCTCTCTCTCTCTCTCTCTCTCTCTCTCTCTCTCTCTCTCTCTCTCTCTCTGTTTACTGGGGACACACATTGTGCCAAATGAATCATGAACATCATTGTCCTCATGTTACTAAGATACAGTTACAATCTAAAACCGGATATTCCGTCATTACTCTTCTTCATTTTTTTTTCTATATTAATGGGAAAAACTTATCAGTATTGTGCTAAAGAAAAATAACCACGAGATATGACAATCTCATGTCAGTCACTTGCTCAGAGAACAAGTCGAAAACATTAACTAAACAGAGGGAGATGGCCACACCCCCTCTCCTTCAAGGGTGCTGCAATCATTTGGAACAAAATCAATATAGCGGCACTCCTCCCCTAACAAGATACAAAACTAGTGCTGCATAAGAAACTTATTCGATGATAACAATTTTCACTAAAAAATACATCATCGATGGGGTAGTCAATCAGAATCCTGAGACCAATGCTCAAATACTATGGACGAAAAAATATAGGGCATAGATTCCTGCTCCCTCTTTACAGCAATCGCACCACAACTCGAAAAAGAGGGGACGAATATAAATATCTTTACGCATGCACGTACACACGTACACACACATATGCATACTGTGTCACTCTCTCTCTCTCACTCTCTCTCTCTCTCTCTCTCTCTCTCTCTCTCTCTCTCTCTCTCTCTCCTCTCTCTCTCTCTCTCTCTCTCTCTCTCTCTCTCTTCCATTGTGTATGCATGTACTTATATCCCACCTGAAGGATCACCTTATTATAATCATTTTGACGTTGACAATGGTGTTGATGAACTTGAACAATGTCTTTTTGATTGCATGTTGGAGTTAGATGATGTGTTTTGGATTCTATCGGGCGATCTTAACAGTAGAACTTCTAACATTTTCCTGATATCATAGACTTCAATGATGTAAGTTGTAACTTTCTTCATGATCATTCTCATCTGGCTAGCATTATAAGGAATTCGGCTGACAATGTACTTAATAAGTATGGGTAAAAATTATTGAATATATGCACAGCTTTTAGTCTGTGTATTCTAAACGGGGTGTGCAATGGGGATATAGATGGAAATTATACTTACATATCTGAGTCAGGAATCAGTGTAAATGACTACTTTCTGCTGTCTAAGAGACTGTTTGTTATTGTTGTCTCGTCGTGTAAATTGTTAGTGTTGGAGAGAATAGTGTCTGATCATTTGCCAGTTGAACTGCATTTAAAATCTAAATTGAAAAGAAATGTTACAAGGGGCATACCATTGCCGATGATCAGTTTATTGAAAAGTTTGTGTGGGATAATGATTTAGGAACTACATATTGTCAGAAAATGTTCTTTGATGAAACATTATCTGAACTCGATGGGGCCATTAGTCTGATTGATTCTGATTACAACGGAGCTTTGAGTATCTTTAATGAGTGCATCAAAAAACAAGGCCAATGTATGAAAAAGAAAGCCAACTTGACGAAATATCATAAGAAGTGGTGATTGGTTTGATGGAGATTGTAAATCAAGCAAGAAAAAAAAGCAAAACAACTGCTTAACATTTTTAGAAAATCAAAACAGAAAACTGACAGTGATGCATATTGCATAGCAAGACGAGAGCACAAACATTTAATAGAGAGAAAAGAAAAACAGTACATGATTTGATATTGGACAAGCTTGTTTCTTCAGTAAATAATCAAAAAGAATTTTGGGAGAATGTACATAAAATGTCTAGTAAAAAAAAAACAAGTAAACAATAATTTAACAGTTGATGATTGGTTTTACCATTTTTAAGGTCTACTTGAAGTGGAAGCAACTAGAGAGTGTAACAACGAAGCTAATGATGACTTTGAAACAAATCATAATGTTGAAGAAGACTTTAGCGCGATGAACCGTCCGATATCAAAAGAAGAAAGTGTTACTTGCTGTTAGAAAGCTAAAGAACGGTAAATCTGCAGGCCCAGATGAAATTATAGGAGAAATGTTGAAGCATGGTGGGGATCGAGTTATTGAATTTTTCGTAAAACTGTTTTATGTGTTGTTTGATAAAGTAGTTTTCCCAGATAATTGGACAAACTCTATTGTAATTCCTTTGTTTAAAAAGGGAGACGCAGACAATCCAGGTAATTATAGGGGTATATGTCTATGTGATACGAGCAGTAAAATCTATAGTACAATCATAAATAGCAGACTTCAAGAATGGGTTACAGAATATAATTTGACAGGTGAATATCAGGCAGGATTCAAAAGGCGATATTCTACTGTTGATCATATGTTTACGTTGTTGTCATTGGTTTAGAAGCAATTTTGTTTAAACCGCAAATTGTATGTAGCCTTCATCGATTTTGAGAAAGCTTTTGATTCCATTAACAGACATTTATTGTGGCCTATACTCTTGAGAAATGGCATAAAAGGCAAAAGGTTTCGCTGTATTCATAGCATGTATACGAATGTTAAAACCAGAATTAGATGTGGTTCCATGCTTACAGATTACATAAACTGCACACGTGGAGTGAAACAAGGGGATGTATGCAGTCCCGTTTTGTTTTTCCTTGTCTATAAACGAATTAGCATTAGAAGTTATTAGGGAAGGGAAACACGGGGCCAGGGCTATTTTGTCGTCAGACTATTTTGAACTGTTTATATTGCTCTTGGCTGAGGATTGTTGTGTTGCTGTCTGAAACTGTTATCGGTCTTCAAACAGTTGAATAATCTGTATAAAGCAGCTTCAGCTCTCCAGCTAAAAGTAAATATGGACAAAAGTAATATTATTGCATTCAGAACAGGGGGGTATTTAGGAACTAGAGAAAGATGGATGTATGCAGGAGCTATTATGCCTGTTGTTAATGTATACAAATACCCAGGAATTTGTTTTTCAACAAGATTGAGTTTTGTTATGGGATGTCGTAATTTAAGTAGTAGAGCTAAAAACGCTTTCTGTGCATTTCACAAAAATTATATAAGTTTAAAAATAACTCGTTGACTGTCCTTTTGAAGATTTTCGATTCACAAATTCAGCCGATTGTTCAGTACGGCGCAGAGCTATGGGGACTTGATAATGCGGCATCTGAATGTGAAAAGGTTCACTTATTTGCTCTCAAAAGATTTTTAGGCGTAGAGATGCGAACTCCTAATGATTTAGTTTACGGAGAGACAAACAGATACCCTGTATATATATGTATATATATATGTAT
>CM031613.1:43012783-43019146 GCA_018398815.1 Conus ventricosus
TCCACAATTTTTAAATGTCATAACAGGAACAAATCAAATCAAGTCACCGTATCGCTTAAATTCTACCCCCTCGTTTGCGCGTGCTGAACATGGTGATTCACTGAATTGTGACACGGCGGGTGACACTGCTACCGTGCTGTCGCTGCTGTCGAAAGGCAGTGCTAACGGCGGCCTAGTTAGCTCGCCTGTCAGCTGTCGTCAGTCGGTCACTGGGTCGACTTCATTACAGAGTGGTTTTTCTAAGAACATTAAGAACAGTTACACTGTTGATCTCAACATGTGTAATAAGAAAGAGGTAGATGTTGATATTTCTGTCTCAGTTTGCTCTGATACGAATGAAACTTTTTCAGACTGGTCATTTTTGTTGCGTGCATGGAAACAATGGTTCAATGAGAAAACAGGAAAATGTATATCGTGTGTGTGAAAGTGATTGTCGAGCAAATGGTGTATATAATACTAGATTTGGCATGTCTTTATTACACTGGAGCGTGGATGGCTTGTTGTGGAAGTTAAAGGACGGCAGTTTTATCGATTATATCTTGTCATTTGATTTCATATGTCTCATTGAAACTTTTGTTGAAAACTTTCAGTCTAGTGTGTTTAATAATTACAAAATTTTCTGCAAACCAGTGACTCGGTTTACAGCGCAAGGGAGAAGATCAGGGGGTATAATTTGTCTAATAAAAAATGAATTATCAAAATATGTACAAAAAATGATACTGAGTGTAATAACACAA
The DNA here is from genome assembly GCA_018398815.1 of Conus ventricosus. Classification (NCBI taxonomy): domain Eukaryota; kingdom Metazoa; phylum Mollusca; class Gastropoda; order Neogastropoda; family Conidae; genus Conus; species Conus ventricosus. The sequence goes on from CM031613.1 coordinate 43,013,521, forward strand.
TGATGTTTCTTATTTCAAAATGTATTTTGGGTTTGCTCAAAGATGTCTTGCATATTTGTACCTATATACCACCAGAAAACTCACCTTTTTATTCCTTCTTTGGTATAGATAATTGCATCAATATGCTTGAAAATGTTATTACCGATAAAAGTTTGGAATTTCCTGATGTGTTTCTTTTACTAAACGGAGACTTCAATGGAAGAACAGCCAATTTGGGTCCAGAACTATCTGGTGAAGTGTATGCTTGTTCTCTCAAGTCAAAAGCTCTTCATGTTGTGGCAACAGGTGCTCTGAAGACAATGTGCTTAATAGGTATGGAAAATTCCTTCTGAATATGTGCACAGCGTTAGAATTATGTATAATGAATGGCGCATATAATGGCGACCAGCAAGGTCGTTTCACATACATCTCTGATACATGGAATAGTGTTAATGGTTATTTTTTATGTCTATTGACTTGTTTCTATACCTAGAATCATTAATGCATTTGTATGTAACAAAACGTATTGAGTTTGACCATCTTCCTTTGGAATTGCACTTTGGCTTTTCACAAATTGTTGATCCTGTTGCAAAGACGTACAAGGAGGTTGAATATGTCGAGAAACTGATATGGAATGATGAATATGCAAACATTTTTCGTGGTCTGATGAATGATGATGATACCCTGCAAGTACTAAAAACAGCCATTCGCTGCATAGATGAAGAGAAGGTAAATATGTTTGTTCAAGACCACCCATCTTATTTTGCACGAAAACCCCCTTTTCACATACAAATCACGTCCTTCTCATGTCACTTTTGGCCAAAATTAACACCTTTTCACAAACAAAATTAACACACAAAAACAGCAAAAATCGAGGTAATCAGTACTTTTAAAATGGGGGGTTTCCATGCAAAATAGGATTTGGTGATTTTGAACAAAACATATTTACCTTCTCTCCAAGGGTATAAAAATTAAGGGTTTACAGTACGCTCTTCTACTTCCAGCACCATTAATAAATCAGAACAAACAACCGGCTCTCCATTTTGGTTAGTTATTTTTACATCCAATGAATTTATAGGTCCATTAATTAATTCTTTAAATTCACTGTTTTTTCCAACTGAGATTAATCGATAATCGCAAAACCCCGCCCTAGTTGATGGCAAAACCTTTAGAACTGTAGATGGATAGCCATCAAACAAATTAGCATCTGTTTTTAACTGTTGTAAATGAACATACAACATTGGGTTTACGAGAAAATCAGAAGGTTTATTACCTTCAAATTGATAAACATCTTCTCTTGTACTAAATCTATAAGCTCTGTCACTACTGTGAAAGCCTAAGATTTTAGCTAGGCCTTTAGGAAAAGTGTACTCTCTTCTTTCTTCTAGTGGGAAATGTATAGTAATTCTGAGGTTTGCCTCGTTAATTGTTAACAATATACCAAATTCGCTAAGTACTTCTTTTAAAAAACAAAAGTTGTAGTAACCATCAGGTATTTGCACATGAGTTATTTGATTGCCACCTCGTTGCTAATATTGATCCAGTTATTTTGAGCTTTTTCAGATATGTTAACCCACATAACTTTAAAGCCAATTTCTTTAAGGGCAATCCTACAACTCCCGCGCCAATTGACAATTGGATACGCTAAGAACACACGTTTGTTTTGTTGGGTTATATAGATGTACATCTTTTTATAACTATTTAAAAAACTATTTAAAAATGGAACTTTTTAAATATAACGAAAGTGCCACTTACAATGTAGGAGCGTTTTATAACCCCAAATCTTTGGACTTCAGCAATTTAACCATTGCAGTAGATGAATCATACGGTTTCCAAGTCAGACTTGTAAACCCACTAACTAAATATTTAAATCCACCAATAAATAGTGATAGAGAGCCATCAGCATGGTCATCCCGCCCTATGGCTTTTTACCAGAATCAGTTAAATTTTGCCGTTTACTGCGCAACTACTGGCTGCGGTGTTTCATATGCAAACCATTTAAACCTTCCTAATCTTTTAGTAAGTTCAGTATATAACTTTCATGTTTATTACCAGTAAAGACGAATACTAACTGAACTACACGTGCCCCTCCCTAACGACAACGCGTTTAATCCATTTAACAGCTCAATGGACACTAATGCATATGAAAGAATTTGCAATGAATTTAACATTAATCCTTCATCTGACTTTAGACAAAAGTTAGACCGCAATCATGGGTTAGGCACATTGTATTTGTGGGGTACAAAAAGAGAATATAATTATGACTACTGGCCTGGCCACACCTCTTTTCAGCCTGACAAACAAGTTCGATTGGGATCCATAGAACAAAAACACCCTAATGCTTGGGCAACATTTATCTTAGATGAAAGTAAAGGCCTAACAATGCCAGGAGTGCAAAGACTTAATGACTCCTTAAGGACATACGTTTGGTGTCTATTAGGAGCACAAGCACAGACTAAGTCTAGCATAGTAGATCAATCTACAGGCTTTGACGCCAGAAAACAATTTCTAGCTGATTTAGAAGATGCTATTAACTCTGCTGTTGATTTGCCTTCCAGCATACAAAGATATCAAGACGTTCTTGCACACGCTAGGTCAAAGGTTGACTTTGTTGTAGGCCATGGATTATACATGCTGCCCTCTGACCTTAGACTACAGATTGGCATGATACAGAATTATAACAATGAAATCCTTATAGCTGGAGACGACCAAAACTTAGGACACAATCAAGGCTTAAACACAAGGCCCGCTCCATCCATTTTAAAGAAAGTACCTAACCCTGAAGAACGCGATCCAGTTATAAGCGCTCCACAGCCAGAAAGCAGTCCAGAAAGCGCGCCACCTGTTGATCTGCCTCACACTGACAGTCATACTAGCGAAAAGACAGCCCTTGTTGTATTTTAACTTTTACTGGATTAGCCATACTTTATTTTACTAAAAATTAATCCAGCAGCTAGCACTCCTAATGTCCACAGATGGTCAGCCATATAACCAGCAACTTTGCCTATAGTAGACAAAACCCAACTAACAACACTGCCAATTATGCCAGGCAGAGCATCAAGCGCTTTAGCAGCTACCTTCTTTAATAAGTTTGCTAGGTGGTGTAATTGTTTTCTAATCCAACTTTTACCAGGCTGAGGTGTTGGAGGCGCTACTGGTCCGGTTGGTGCACTGCCGGTTAAAGCATAAACGAGTGTAGAGATAGCAAACCCAACGGCCGTTAATATACTAACTATTGTAATCCCCTGTTCCCTGAACAGAGTCCTTATTCTTTCAGCTAGCGTAGTATTTTCATAAAGCATTCTGTTTATAGTTTCTCTGATTCTGCTTGTTTGTGATGCTAACTGCTCTCTGTTAGTAGACAGCGCTTCTAACCTGGCCGCCCTTTGTAGCATTAAATCCTGTATTTTCTGTTGTATTCTAGCCTTTCTTCTCGCCCTAAATTGTTATCATCCGCATCAGCGAGTTTATTTTTTTCTTCTTCTATCTCTCTATCTAGCCTCACCAAGTTTTGGCAAATTGTTTGTTAGTTCACCCCTTATTGTCCGTAGAAGCAGCATTAAGCCCCAGGATTTCACGCATAGGCAATGGAGAATCTTCAATTGTTTTTAAATGTGTCTCCTCATTAAAACTCGTTTCAATTTCTGCTATTAGTTCATCTGCTGTTCGATTTAAATCTTGAAGAGGTATGTTTTGTATTTTAGATTGTGTTGGCAACTTTTGCCCAAAGTTTTGTAAATGACTAACGACTTCGGCTCTAAGCTCTAAAAGGTTTAATTGTTCTGCCTTAGCAATAGGGAGTTTTCGCCTTATTGTGCTTAGTTTTAAAAATTTGTTTGGGTTTTGCGTTGAAGTAGCTTTTACACGGCCCCCTGCACTAGTTCATATATACAAATGCCCACCATCTTCCTCAAAATCGTTAGGATCAAACACGCCTGGTAGCTCTCGTCCTATGCTTCTATAGAATGATTGAATTCTTTCTCGCAATAGTTCTTGACGTTGGCTAGGGAGTAAAGAACCCGCCCCTTCAAGCTCTTCTTGCAATGAGGGACCTAGTTCTTCATCTTCTTCTTCACCAACAGGATTAATCGCGTCAAAATCTTCATCCATATTTTTTATTTATATTCTTTTTTGTTTTATAAAAAATGAACTCATACGGTTGTGACCTCGATCCATACAGAAAAAAGAAGGAACCCATGGCGTAAAAGGTATAAGGCAGACTGTAATTAGTGTAAATACTCCATCAACAGTTCAGCCCGGACAAGTTTTAATAGTTAAGTTCCCCGATCTTGGCGCTGGCGATGTTATAATGCCAGGCACTGCTAAACTATCATTCAAAATAAATATTACATCGGAAGATCCTAATGCTACTGTTGTTGCTAATTTAGGCAGAGCAATCGTTAAACATATGGCAATTAAACTGGAGGGCAGAGAAGTCTTTGTACTAAGCGAGGCAGACATTTTTGCCCTCTATTCTGACCTATGGCTGCCTAAAAAAGAAAGAAAAGAGAAAGTTTATCAGGGAATACAAGGCCCAAACGGTCTCAAGCACAGGTTTTAAAGCGGAGGATGCAAAGGGTGATGTTAAAGATGAAGCAGTAGCAGAAGCATTTGGCAACAGATTCTGCATCCCTCTAGATTTTGAGTTGTTAAAGACGCATTGCCATATTACCAAGGCGCGCTAAAAGAAAAACTTACTTATGAACTGACATTTAATCCTAGCGGTTCTGTTGTTTTGTCTGCAGGCATTGCCTCAAAAGACTTTCTTGTTACACAGGGATTATCCCAGAAAATATTAATACATAGAAAGATTAATCTAGAAAATATTGATTTATAAAAAGATGTCTGGATTGGTTCTGATGGTGGGAGGAGCTATTGTTAACGCTTTGGCCTTCTCTGGCAGCAATTATATGTTTAGTAAGTTGAGGTCCGATCAAGAGAGAGAACGTCATAACAAGGCAATAGAAGATTTAGCTAAGGCAAGAGACGCAATAGTCTCTTTGATAAAGGACTATATCCAGAAAGCTGGACTGAATCAATTATCATTCCATTGTTTAAGAAAGGTGCCGTAAATGATCTTGGTAATTATAGAGGAATCTCATTGTCTGATATAAGCAGCAAATTGTATAGCTCCATCATCAATAACAGATTACAAAAATGGATCGATCAAAATAACATTACTGGTGAGTATCAAGCTGGTTTTAAAAAGAATCATTCCACTGTAGATCATATGTTTACTCTTCTTGCTCTTGTTCAAAAGCTGTTTTCGTGTAATCGTAAGTTATATGTAGCTTTCATTGATTTCGAGAAAGCGTTTGACTCCATGTCTAGAAAATTACTCTGACCAATACTGAAAAAGAACGGTATCAATGGCAAATTATATCAGTGTATTAAAAGTATGTACTATAACGTTAAAGCAAGAGTCAGATCAGGTGGAGAATTTACTGACTGTGTATTTTATGTACACAGGGTGTAAAACAAGGTGATGCCTGCAGCCCTGTTCTTTTCTCATTATTCATAAATGAACTAGCTTTAGAAATAATAGCGAACGGAAGACATGGTGCAATGCTTGCTCCCGATTCCATTCTAAAGTAACTACTGTTCTATAAGAACTGGGAGTACAAAAATGAAACTCCCTGACAAACTA
>CM031613.1:43022646-43037646 GCA_018398815.1 Conus ventricosus
AGGCATTTGTTGCTTAGGAGACACTGTTCTTTTTTGGTACAGTTACAAGATTTCCTTTCGTTACCCTCCTTTTTCTCTGTGCTGCTTTTCATTTTGTTTGCTGAATCGATGGCATTTTTAAGATTCGGCATACATGAATATGATAATTTGATGTTGTTTTTGTTGAATATCTTAAATAATTTATGATCTCAGTACCATTCTCTCTCTCTCTCTCTCTCTCTCTCTCTCTCTCTCTCTCTCTCTCTCTCTCTCTCTCTCTCTCTCTCTCTCTCTTCTCTGTATATATATATATATATATATATATATATATATATATTTATATATATATATAAATCAATTATTATGGTACTTTCTTCCCTTTTGGTGCAGAAATGTTGTATGTAAGAGAAAAAAAAAGTGCTGCTCTCCCTGGCGGGGAAATGAACCTCGGTTCTCCCGCGTGACAGGCGGGGATACCAACACTATACTACCGAGGAGCTTAAACATTTTTGTTACACATAAGTTTATAAACCGCTATTGCTTAAACTGTACACTCACAAAATTATCATATATAGCTGTTAGTAACGGCTATTCTGGTCAAATAAAACATCAGTCATCATCCGGACCCATAATGAACATAATCTACACATATTCAGAAAGATCGGCCCAGTAGTTTTGTCTGGAGCGAGTGGAACACATTTTGACCACGGACAGACAGACAGACAGACAGACAACACAGACAGCATTTTTTTCGTTCCCATTGTAAAGTACTCCCTGTTTTATAAGAAACTGGGAGTACAAAAAACGGTGAGAATGATTAAACAGCAACAACAACAATAATAACAATAATAAAATAATAGTAACGATAATAATATCAATAACAACAACAATAATAATAACAATAGTGATGATGATTATAATAATAACAATAATAATGAAAAATAAGATGATTATAATAACAACAATAATAAAAATGATAATGGTAATAATAATCTCCCGTTTGGATTCAAACTTTACGTGTCATCATATTGAAATGGCAGTATAATAAAGTAGTAAATAGTAAATGATAAATATTGTGGGTATTTACCACATTAATGTAATTCCGACGTTTTAAATGACCTTAGAATAAATCTATACGTTAACTGATAAATGAATGAACAAACTGAACGGGGAACACTATAGAGATGGAGTTAAGAAGCAAAGCAGGCACCTCTGTCTTCGTCTTAACATCCAAAAAGGTAAAGACAAATAAGGAAACTGCCAATAATGAGTATAAGATTAGCAAAATTAGACAAGATGCAAAGCATATAACCGTACTCCCAGTTTATCCTGAATACGCGTGAGATATTCCTTAAAGAGGAAAAACCGTCTGAGCTGGTGTAGCCGCTAGTAATGGCTAAAATGGTAAACATCGGCCATCATCTGTAACCTATAATGAACATACTTACAAGTTTTCAGAACGATCGGCCAAGTACTTTCTGAGATGTTCCATAAAGGAGAAAACCATTAGGGCCGCTAGTAACGGCTATAACGGTAAACTAAAACGTCGGGCATCATTCGTGACCCATAATGAACATACCAACAAATTTTCTGAAATATCGACCAGTTACTTTCTAAGATATTCCATAAAGAAGAAAAACCGTTATGGGTCGTTATAGCCCTTAGTAACGGCTATAACGGTAAACTAAAACGTCGGCATCATCCGTGACCCATAATGAACATACCTACAAATTTTCAGAAACATCGGCTGAGTACTTTCTGATAAATTCATAAAAAAAAGAAAAACCGTTATGGGCCTTAGTAACGGCTATAACGGTAAAATAAAAAATCAGGCATCATCCGTGACCCATAATGAATATACCTACAAATTTGCAGAAAGATCGGCCACGTACTTTCTAAGAAATTCCATTTAAAAAAGAACCGTTGTGGGCCGTTATATCCGCTAGTGATGGGTATAACGGTACCAAAAAAATCGGGCATCATCCGTCGCCCATAATGAACATACCTACAAATTTTCACAAAGATTGGCCAAGTAATTTCTGAGATATTCCGTAAAGAAGAAAACCCGTTATGGGCAGTTATAGCCGTTAGTAACAGCTGTAACGGTAAACTAAAACATCAGGCATCATCCGTGACCCATAATGAACTTACCTTTTAATTTTCATTAGATCGGCCAAGTACTTTCTGAGATATTCCATAAAGAAGAAAAAACCGTTATAGGCCGTTATAGCCGTTAGTAACGGATATAACGGTAAACTAAAACATTCGGGCATCATTCGTAACCCATAGTGAACATACCTGCTAATTTTCACAAGATCGGCCACGTACTTTCTGAGTGAAGAAAAACTGTTCAGGCCGTTACAGCCCTTAGTAACGGCTATAGCAGTAACTAAACATCGAGCATCATCCTTGACCTGCTGATTTTCATAAAGATCGGCCAAGTACTTTTTGAAATATTCCATAAAGAAGAAAAACCGTTACAGGCTGTTACAACACACAAACAAACACACACACACACACACACACACACACACACCACACACACACACACACCACACCACACACACACACCAACACACACACACACACACACACACTCAAAGCATTTTTTCGTTCCAATTCTAAAGTACACCCTGTTCTATAAGAACTGGGAGTACAAACAGAGCGATAACAAGTACTCTCTCTCTCTCTCTCTCTCTCTCTTCTCTCTGAAACATACTATTTATGGGCTTCTGTGCTTGATATCGATGGTTTGGACATGAATTATTTACGGTTTGTAGCATTCCTATGTGTAGCTCGCGTGGGACGTATAGAAAAATGTCCAAGAGTTTGCTTTTCAGGCATTTAACATCGGGTACCATTGTGCAACAACTCAAATGTCTCTAAATAAATATGTTCACGGCCTAACAAATAGGGAGGGAGAGAGAGGAGAGAGAGAGAGAGAGAGAGAGAGAGAGAGAGAGAGAGAGAGAGAACATATATACTTTGAAGATTGGTGTAAAGACCGAAACAAAAAAGAGAAAAAAAAAACAATACACAACGTTTCGACTCTTAGAGTCTTTTTCAAGTGACATGAAACTGAGGACACAGGAATTGTATCAACAATCTATCTGAAGTGACAAGAACTCAAAACACACACACACAAAAAGGGGGGGGGGGGGGAAGAAAACACACACACACACACACACACACACACACACACACACACACACACACACACACACACACACACACACCACACACACACACAGATGCGCGCTCCTGCCCTCTCGGCATCACCCACCCCCACACACCTACCATTATAGAGAGGGAGAGAGGGGAGGGGGCGGGTGAAAAGGAGGGGGAAGTGGGGGGGGGGGGGGAGAAACACGTTTATAACTGGGTGTCTAGGCATGTATATGATATATACATGCACAACCGCAAACAATTTTTTTCAACCTAAAAAAACTTTCTGAAAAACAACAACAAGGATAGGGTAGTGCTGAAGACCACAAACAAGCCATGTACCCTATCCCATCTGCTGGCATGTTAAAAAAGAATGTTCAGGCAGTCCACATTGTATAGCGAAAATGGCGACTCCATCACCTCAGTCCTTGATGTTCAGTCCATGGGGAGTGAGCGTCCCTAGCCTAGAGATCAGAGATGATTCAAGGAATTTACGGTGTATGGCTTCTGAGTGGTTTTGGTGAACAGCAGAGACTGACATATGAAACACGTTATGTCCAGGGCTATTGAAATGCGTACGTGTGGGGGTGTCCTTATTCAGGTTGACAGCCTGGAGGTGTTCCCTGAATCTATCATCCAGGGTCCGGTAGGTCTCACCACAGTAGAGTTTGGAACAGAGGCTGCATGAAAGAATATAAACAAGGTTGGAAGATCGGCAAGTGAAGGGGGGTCTGATGGTGAAACTTTTGCCTGATGGGCCCCCGAAGGTGTTAGTGGTTGTATTTAAAAAGGGGGCAGGTTTTGCATCGGGGTTCGTTGCAGCGGTGGTTTCCTGGTGGAGAGCTGCTCGGTGAGTCTTTGTAAGTGGCTCGTACTAGATGATTCCTGAGGTTGGTGTCACGCAGGTATGCCACTAATGGAGGTTTGTCGAAGGTGGACTTGAGTTTGGGGTCTTCCTCAGGATGTCAAAGTTTTTCACAAGGATGTTTTTAACTGGGAGGTTAAAAACATCCTTGTGAAAAAACTTTGACACACCCTTCAACTGCTTGACCAATTCCTTTTCCCACCGGATGGATCTGACCGTTTCTTATTCACCATGGATGTCACTTCTTCGTACACGAGCATCCCCACAATGAGGGTCTGCAGGCCATAAAACACTTTTTAATGAACAGCACCTTTGACACTGACATCACAACCATCCTGAGGCTGGCAGAACTGTTCCTGACACTGAACAGTTTCTGTTTTGGTGATCGCCACTTCGTCCAAACTCGAGGGGTGGCTATGGGCACCAAGATGGGGCCGAGTTACGCATGCCTCTTTATGGGTTTCATTGAGAAGCAGATACTCTCTTCATATCCTGGACGCATCCCTTCATTCTTCAGACAGCTTCGTTGACGACATCATAGGTATCACCACAAGCAGCAAGGCTGAACTTCTAGATTTCATACACTTTGTGTCTTCATTCCACCCAGCCCTGAAATTCACCTACCCATCTCTGAAACAACTGTATCTTTTCTAGACATTCAAGTGTCCATCACCAGCATATAATCAAATCTTTCTTTATCTGTGTAACTTCATTCAGTTCACCGTTATCCTTCTTTTCCCTCCATGCACTCTACCATTAAAAAATGAATTAGAAGCATGTAATGCATCGTCGGAGTCCATGTGTATGGAATTGATAGCATCAGACATTTTCCCCTGACATTCAACTGGAAAAAAAAACTACTACAGTATCCATCAACAAGATTGCTCCAAACGAACTGTTGGGTAACACGCCTGGTAATGTTTGGCACAACGTTTGCTTTGCTAATCATCTGAGCGGTTAAAGTTGGATTTGACTGGCATGTATAATATGACTCGGGTTCGCCCACACATTTTCAGCTGGAACACACCGCACAGACACGTAATACACAACATATCAAACCGATATCATTCACACTGCATCCAATACTGCATCCCATTCTGCATCCAACATAGGCAAGCCTAAATTGTTATATCGGGATGGAAGCTTCATGCGCCTAAGCATATGTTCCCCTTCTGGGGTCGAGTAAAGTACTGAAGGTACCCGCTCCGAGGGAAGCATGAAGTTGGTATAAGGCTAATCACAAAGTCTTCTCTCTTTCTCTTTTCTTTTAGCCTAGTGCAGTTATTTCTGTAATCACATTTTCGTTCAGGCTGTTAAGTCTGTTAGAAGATTGAAGGGATTTAATAAATATATCGCTTACCTACACTTGTTTTCCTCTACTTCTAAATTGTTCAACAAGCCTAATTCCCCCATTTGGTAGACAGATAGACATATGCTGGAACAGGTGAAGGCAAATTGTAAAGCATTTGAAAATCCCCAAACCCACCACATACGGTAGTCAAGGAAACAAACCTCACGCGTCTGGAAGGTACAAAATCACAATGGTTTAAGCAGAGGATAGAGTACAGCTTGTGTGTGTGTGTTATCAGATCTCAAAGAAATCAAGGAATGGGAAAAGTATCCAGACCACTTCAATCACCTCTACCAAACTGTCGTCGCGCAAGAGCTTGCAAGCACTGTCATGAATGGCCAGAAGTAAAGCCCTAATGAAGAAATTCAGATGCAGATGGAAAACACCGCATTAAAAGAAGATGTCGTTATATGCATTGACATTCAAGTAGTCTACAAAATGGCTTCACCTGCACTAGCCTGTGTCTGACCAGCATTAAAGGAAAGTCGAGCAGGCACCGCGAAGTTTCAATGGTGTGTCGTTCGTTCTTGCTTGCGTATGTGCATTCATGTGAGTGATGTCGACTGCAGTTTTAAAACAAAATTCGTCAGTTAGTTCGTCCCGTTCATTTTCATATATACGAATTTGCCACAGTGTTGTATACCGATGTTGATTTGAATCACCCTCCCCCACCTTCTCCTTGTCAATAGGACTAATTTAGTAATGGCAATAAAATTGCGTCAGTGCCAGTGTCATTGTGCGTCTCTCTCTCTCTCTCTCTCTCTCTCTCTCTCTCTCTCTCTCTCTCTCTCCTCTCTCTCTCATCTCTCTCTCTCTCTCTCTCTCTCTCTCCTTCAAACAGACAGTCTATACTTTTGGGATGTTATTACTGCTTGGACCTAGTAAAATTTCATCTAAGATCTCTGTCATTACTGTTAGCAATTATGCTGAATCTTCGTTTAATTTCCCTGTTCTAATATTCAACATCAGGCGCAATGGGGCAACATTGGAAATATCTCTCTGATATATGTTCTTATTATCGATTGTGTTATACTTTACAAAATAAGATAGGTTTTATAGGTACTCAGGCAGATAGATGGGTGCATAAGTGCAGAGAGGGGGGGGGGGGGGGGGGCAGGAGAGAGAGAGAGAAGAGAGAGAGAGAGAGAGAGAGAGAGAGAGAGAGATGGAGAGACGGACAGACAAATGGATGATGGATGTATAGACAGATAGATGCATACATACATGCATAAATATATATATAATATATATATATATATATATATATATATATATATATATATATATATAATACATACATACATACATACATACATACACACATACATACATACATACATACATACATACATACATACATACATACATACATACATACATACATACATACATACATACATGCATACATAGATGCACACATACATACATAGATGCACACACATGCATACAGTAATACATACATACATACATACATAACACAACAATAGATTAATACATACATACATCATACATTACGTACATGCATATCATACATACATACATATAGACTGACGGACTGACAAAAGAACACTGCAACAGACCAACAAACAGAGAGTCAGACAGTGACAGGCAACAAACATTCAAACCCATATACATACATATTTTCTGAAAAGATGGAAAATGAGGAAGAAGCAGAAGAAAATAAACGACAAAAAAGAGAAAGAGACATTTGATCCCACGCGGAACATCAGCAGCCCATTACACCATACGATGAGCAGCTGACACCACCTCCGCATCGCACACAATCGACCCCACAGGCACAAGATTACAAAGAAGGCCCCCCCCTTTCTCTCGCTCTCTCCTCTCCTTTGAACATTCTCTCTCTCTCTCTCTCTTCCTCTCACTCTCCGTCATCTCCCATCCCCCTACATCTCTCTGAAACTCATCCTCTCTCTTCTTTCTCTCTCTCTCTCACTCATCTCTCTCTTCTCTCTGTGTACGTACGTAATGTATGTATGGAAGTAATGTATGTATGTAAGTATTATGTATGTAGTATGTAAACACAACACACACGCGCGCGCACACACCCATACACTACAAATACACACATACTACTACGCACGCCACACAAAAGCACCTAGAACACAGAATCGATAGATAGATAGAATGGAGAGAGAGAGAGAGAGAGAAGACAGGATTGAAGAGAGAGAGAAGAGAAGAGAAAGAGAGAGAGAGAGAGAAGAGATTAATAGGCATATAGACTGATTACGACAGCCATTTTCCATGAAGGCCTATTTATGATGACAGAATTACCTCTCTCAAAGATACCTAATCATAAGCAATTGCCTATATTAACGCATATAAGTGATCCAGAGTATCACATAATGACGGTTCCCCATTAACGACAAAAAAACTGTGGATTGCTTGCCCATACTGATTCTTGTGTAGACAGTGTCAGGCATGTTGCACGAATTTTGCAGTTTTTCTCAAATAACCGTTTACCTCCTCAATCCCATTCCTACTCTCCCCTCAAATCCCCATTATCCTCTTATTTCCTTCAACCGTCCCCCGTAATCTCCCTCTGGTCCTTAAAAAATCAACACCTCTTCTATATCACTTAAAACCTTCTCGTACTCCAATAACATTAATCCTCGTCAGGGACGTAAGCAAAGAACGCTTTTTTTGTTAAATCATGATATTTTTGACAGCTCAGTGATTATGTTTCATGGTTCGTTGGATAGAATCATCTTGGCAACTGTAGCACAAAACAAGCCTGTCTCAACACGATGAATCCATACTCAGAGAATGAGACCCCTTCTGTCAGTTGTGGGAGTGCCAAACCAAGCAGACTCAGTCATATATGAGGATGGGTTACATCTCTTCTAAGTCGATTAATCCTCCAGTCACACCTCAATCAAGGCCGCTCCCGCGCTACGCCTAACAGTCCCCCACACCACCGGACCCCACTCCCCACCCCAACCCCACCCCACTCCCCACACGCGAAGAGAAGAAGTTGAGAGAGAGAGGAAGAAGAGAGAGAGAGTAGAGAGAGAGAGAGAGATATGTGTTGTGTGGCTCCGGAGTAACGATCCATATTAAAAACTCACCTCACTTATTTAACCTCCCGCGGAGTTAGAATTGTTAGCACGTGCCTAATTTTAACGTCCCCGGGAGTTAAAGCAAACCATACCATCCATAAACCTCAAACACCCAACCGAAACCAACCAATATAATAACACCAGGCCTAGACAGAACCCAACCTAAACCAACGAACCAGAAAGCCCCCCCTCCTCCCCCCTCTGCACCCCTCCCGTTTTATATTAACTCCCCCACCCCAAAACAATCAGTTTTATGTGTACTCATGATATGAGTAAATCAACATTTAATATACACCCGCTCGCCTCCTCCCTTCCCCCCCCTCTCGCTGTCTGTCTTCCTCTCCCCCACCCACCCCCACCGCCAAATTTTTTTCATCCTCTCGCTCACATCTCCTTGCTTTGGTCTGTCTGATTGTCTCTCTTAATCTCCCTCCCTCTCTTTTTGCTTGTATCTCTGGTCTGCTGTCTACCCCCTGGGGGTAAGTTAAAATACGCACGGTGCCTAAACTGACTCCTTCCCCCCCGTGAATTACTTCCGATCAAGAAATGTTTATCTAGATTGACTCCGCGAAGTTAAAAATAAGAAAGTGAGGGAGTCATTCTGGCCTTATCTAGGAACTGCCCCCCCCCCCCCCCCACAACAGCACACACTACACATGCAGATAGGACACTTAACACATGAACACTTGATAAACTTTACTTGACATGGATAAAGATCTTAGCGAACATAAAAGTCTATTAATCCAATCTGATTTTGGCATAAACACTATATAAACAAGAGCTGACTAGAACATACAGAGACACAGAGAGAGAGAGAATGGCGAAGAGAAGAGGAGAGAGGGAGGAGGGAGATATAAGGAGAGGAGAGAGAGTACAAGACAAGACAAGACAAGACAAAAATCTTTATTAACGAGGATAATAGATAAGCTCTAACGTGCTTTTTGGTGGGTTTGAAAATGAGGGGATCATATCTTATAAAAAAAACAAAAACAATCCAATCCTGCGCCCTGAGTAGGGACTACATACATGCAGTGAAATCATTTAATGTAAGAAATCTGGTAAGAAGCAAGCAAAGCGTCATGTAATCTAAGAGGGACATCAAACTGAAAAATAGAAGACAAATGAAAACAAAAACAAAAACTCAGAATAATAGTACTAAACAAAACAACAACAAAAATAATAATAACAAAAAAAATAAAAATAAAATAAAAAGAAAAAATAATAATGAAGCGGAGGAGAGAGCGGGGTAGGATGAGGTCTGGGGAAACATAGTAAGCATGTAACTACAACGTACAAGATTGGCATGTATAAAAACCGACAGTCTCCAAGTTGAATATGACCAAAGTGCGTACATATTTTTGAACACACAAAGATCACGCACAGTTTACCACGATAGAGAGAGAGAGAGAGAGGAGAGAGAGCGAGAGAGAGAGAGAGATAGAGAGAGAGAGCAGAGGAGAAGAGGAGAGAGAGGTGAGAAAGAGAGAGAGAGAGAGAGAGAGAGAGAGAGAAGAGAGGAGCGGAGGACAGAGAGAGAAAGAAGAGAGAGAGAGAGAGAGAGAGAGAGAGCAAAGGAGTCACCTATCAGCCTTCAATTTGTTTTTTTTACTTTTCCAAGGCATCAGAAAAATACAATAGAAAGTATTAAGCAAAGTGCGATGACATGGGTGGGGGGTGGGGTGGGGGTTGGAGGGGTGGGGGGAGGGGGGGGGGGGGGGGGGGGGGGGGGGGGGGGGGGGGGGGGGGGGGGGGGGGTGGGGGGGGGGGGGGGGGGGGACGGGGGGGGGGGGGGGGGGGGGGGGGGGGGGGGGGGGGGGTGGGGGTGAGGGGGGTGTGGGGGTGGGCCAGAGGGGGGGGGGGGGGGGGGGGGGGGGGGGGGGGGGGGGGGGGGGGGGAGAAAAAAGATAGAGAGGAGAGCGAGAGGATGGACAGGAGAGGGGAACATCATTTGATGAAATGATTTGAAATGGAACTGTACTAAAAGACGTACAATAATTAGCCTGTATAAAAATCAGACAGTCTAAAACATGAACATGACAAAATATGTACGGAATTCGACATACACACGGACACATGCACAGTCACAGAGAGAGATAGAGAGAGAGAGAGAGAAGAGAAAGAGAGAAGAAGAGAGATAGAGAGAGAGAGAGAGAGAGATGAAGAGGCAGAGAGAGAGAGAGGAGAGAACAGAGAGAGAGAGAGAGGGGTGGGGGGAAGAGCGGCATGAGAGAAGAGAGAGAGAGAGAGAGAAGAATAGAAAGCAGAGATAGAAGAGCGAAGAGAGAGAGAAGAGCGGCAGAGAGAGATTGAGAGGAGAGAGAGAAGAGCGAGAGAGAGAGAGAGAGTGAAAAAAGGGGACAACATATAGATCAATTTTCATAAAGAATTAAAAATCCATAGACACACATAATATTACCCACTTCCACCCACCATTCACACAACTACACACACACACACTAGGTCCACACACACACTACACACACATACACATTCGCATATATATATATAACATTAATATATATATATATATATATAAAGTATTATATATATAAATATATATTATCTATATACATATATTAATATATATATATATAATATTATAGTATATAAATATATATAACACAGATACCTCACACATGATACATATACACACAACTGTAACATACATACATACACGCACACACATACACAACATGCGCACACGATAACATATACACAATATTACACAAAAACGAAACATACATACAAACATACTACATACATACACACACACAACTGTGGCAATATAATACATATATATCAAGATACTGATAACTTAAAAAAAGAAGAAGAAAAAAAATTAGAAAAGATCAAATTGGTTCTAAAGTACATGAAAAATGGATGATCTTAATTATTGACTTTTGGAGATTACATGGTATTACTTAAGGTGGCGGTTTTTTTTAATTTTATTTTTATTTAAGTTTCTTTTTTATTATTTTTTACCGCAGAAGATGGGTAAGGTAAGTTGTTTTGTATAACACATGTGGTACAATTTATTGGATTTGTTTGATGTATTCTGGAAGAGTTCACAAAGAGGTTCCCGAGTACTTTAGAACTTGATTAAATAGGATCATTCTGGGGATTGGGATATGAGTTTTTGGAGTTTTCTCGACGAGACTTTGAAATCGTCTCATTAAAGTTTTGTTGAGCAATCCCCCGGTCAAATCTTGTGCATCATTAGAGCCCTTTGTTGTATTTGAGTCTCTGGCTATGGAATAAGTGAAGATGTTTATAATCATAGCTTTTCGAGCTAGTTTTCTTCATTAAGGATAGTTTGAAGGGCGGCTCGTTGATGAGGCTGAAAACAATCGGTTTTTAGTGTTTTCTAGCACTAGCAGAGATCCCATATAGTACGATGCATAATCAACATGAGACAGATATGAGCATGGAACAAAAGTTTTCGAGTGAATGAATGTCAAGAAAGAGTTGATTTTGGTGAGCTGATAGACTTTCAGGGGGATGGATTTTTGCATAGTAACGTTATGTGGGATTCAGCTGAGACATTGTTCAATTATTTTCCTAGTCCTTTATAGTTTTGAGTGACTTGTTCCA
The DNA here is from genome assembly GCA_018398815.1 of Conus ventricosus. Lineage (NCBI taxonomy): Eukaryota > Metazoa > Mollusca > Gastropoda > Neogastropoda > Conidae > Conus > Conus ventricosus. The sequence goes on from CM031613.1 coordinate 43,034,675, forward strand.
CAAGTACATTATTGAGGTTTATAGGAGGGAAATCATTGGTGAGAACTTTTGTTCATTTTTTAGAGCCTAGTTTGTAATGTACATTGATTTTGTTTTTTGAGGGTGAATAGACATATGATTTAAGTTTCGAACCATTTTAACACAAGGTCGTTGGTACTCTCTTGTAAATGTTTTGAAAGACTGGAAGGATCATTATGGCTGTGGAATTGTGGTGTCATCTGCAAAGAGAGGTCGCATGTAGATCTTCACATATAGGGGTAGTCCATCACTGTAAGAAAGAAAAGTAGACTGGGCCACAAAAATGGACGCCTTGTGGAACGCCATACTTAAGTAGTTGTTTATAGAATAGTACAGCCGTCCCCGAAAGACGCATTGTTTGTCCTGTTTTGGTGATGTATGATTTAAGAAGGAGGGGCGGATTTTGAAGACAGTATATCTCACATTTCGAATAAGGAGATTGTGGCATGAAATCGAATGCATTTTTAAAATCAACGATAAGACACCACAGTATATCCCTTGTTATATTAATAATATTACGCCACACATCTACAAGTTGATTAATGCAGAATGGCAGAATGTTTTCTGATCTGAAACAACTGTCCAGGGCGATGTAAGCCACAATCGTATACTTGTTGAAGTTGGATGAAGATGTGTTTTTTAAATGCTTTTTACTAGAGGTTTGGAAAGATAGATTAAATTGATATTGTCTGTAGTTTGAAGGATCAGTATTATCACCAGAAAATTTATGAATGTGGTACATAGACTTTTGCTTTTTTTTAGGAGACTCATTAGGAAAATTAACTTTATCTATCACAAATTCTTGATATACTTAACCGTGTCAGTTATAACTGGAGCCGAGAGTTTCATAAACACGTTAGCCATCTAAGTCCACATCTAGTCACGGTTCCCCTGACTGTTGAGTATGAAGTATGTACAGGATACACCTCGTGACACAGTTAATGAGTGGAATGTTGTAGTTTCATTACGTGATTTTTTTTGTCGTGACCAAATTGCGATGGAGGTTCTTTAAGTTCATTAGAGTTGAAGATCATAGTAACAACTGTATCTGGAATGGTAGAGAAGTGAGTGTTTAGTTGTTCAGCAGAAAGTACCATTGATAACTGTTGATTTTTGAAGAAGAACTGTGTGGATAAGCTGGTTTATTGCTTTGCCAAACCAGTTTTTGGATTTTGTTTGGACAATTTAATTAACACGAGATAGTATTTAGTTTTTTCCCTGCGCTTCTGAGAGTTATTGCATTTCTTAGTGATCTATTTCTTCATTCATAGCCATGTTCTATTCGAAAGGTCTCTAAGGGTAGCACGCCTCCAAGAAATTCATTCGTGTACCAACAGAAGGGGGGGGGTAGGGGGGGCGGATGGTTTGGGAATACATTACACTGATTTTTTTTACTACAAAAACGAGCCTGTCTGTTATAGACTTCTGTACACATTTCGATCGCAAAAAGTCAATCGAGCTGAATCTGGATCAGCAATATTGTATACTGTATATACGTTCCGGAGATTCCTTAACATCACAAGCAAAAAGTTTTGTCGTTAATTTGAGAAAGACAACAGATAATGGTAAATGGTTTTTGGCCCTTATGGGATTTTCACGACCATGTTTTAAAGACCATGAAACACACACTGGGTAATTATCCGAGAAGAGAAAGACCTGGTACACTATCTTCTAGAAGATTGTTATTTTCATTTGAGAACACTATAGATTATGGTCAATGATTGTTCCTTTGAAGTTGGTGTTACTCTGGTGGGTGTTTTGATAATCTGATGTAAATTCAAACACACTTAATCGTTATGGCTCCATTGGCTAGTTTTGATTTCAAAAGATCTACAATTGAAGTCCACCGAGTAAAACAATCTCTTTACATTCTAGGGAAACTGCGTCATCATAGTAACAAAATTTATCCAGTCCACTAGACTCTTTCTGCTAGGGTTTCCGATAGCAAAATCAACCCGATTAAAATGGGAGATTCACATCGATTTGTTAGTTGTGATTTGTAGTCACACTAAAGGTACTTAAACAACTGCTTCTTTCTTTTCTATCCTTTCTTAAAATCACTACGAGCAAACTGCGTTCTAATGGTGGAAAGTCTTCTTTGACTGTTGAGAGATTTCAAGCTGACAATCAACTAGAAAGAACCTTCTCTTTGTCCTTTATAGTTTAAGGGGGGTCCCCCCCCCCCCACCCCCCCGCCCCTCTTTTACAGCAACGATATTATAACCTGGGGACTTGCTACATCTTTATCCCTAATGTAGGTATTAGAGTCTTGAATTTCCGGAGAGAACCCCAGAAACAATGGAATAGAGCTTTTGTTGTTGGTGGTTCGATATCAGGTTCGGGAAAATCATAGATGCTTTATACTGACTTGCACTAATTGATTAAATTATATGGCAAATTCTCAGTCCATCTCTCGACATAGCCATGAGTTCGGTTGTGGTACAATTTTATGTCCCTAGTGCACGAAGTAAAAGGAAAACAACAAAGAAAGTGGAAGAAAAGGACAACGTAATGAACAAAAAAGAGAGAGAAGAGAGAGATGAAGAGAGGAGAGAGAGAGAGAGAGAGAGAGATCGGGGGGGGGGGGATAAAAGAAAGAAAGAAAAACCGACAGACAGCGACACAGAGATAGAGGAGTGGGTGAGACAATAAGAACAGAGACACTGAGATAGTTTTAACAAATAGACAGGCAGACAGAGAGATCAAGCAAAGAGAGGGGCAGAGAGATAAAGAGAGACAAATTAACAGAGAACAATGCAATAAATTCAGCAGGATACAGCACAATAGCAAGAATGTGAGCGAGAAAGACTGAAAAGAAAGTTGGGGGGGGGGAGGAATGACAGACAGACTGACAGGCAGACAGACAGAGAGAGGGGGAGGGAGGGAGGAGGAAAGGAGGGAGGGGGTATATTAAATGATTATTTCTCACATCATGACTAACACATAAAACTGAA
>CM031613.1:43040146-43062646 GCA_018398815.1 Conus ventricosus
GTGCCTGTGGGTTGTAGGCCTTGTGTGCGGACGAAACGGCCGTGTACCTGATGTGGAAAAAATTTTGCTGAGTCTGATGTTAAAACGGATCCAGGTCCAGAACTACGCAGAGGTAAAAACGTGTGACATGAAAAGACACCGGAAAAGGCAGGGCGAGGAGTGGTGTTGATGGTGGAGGAAAAGAGGATGCCTCTGTTAATCTCTCTCACATTCTAGCAGTTATTGAGGCCCAAAGTCAGTCATTCAAAAGCTCACGTTTGACATACAAAACACACACTTACTGAGCGTGGGAGAGGAACAAATAAACTGAACAGAATCATCAGAGACGAACCTGGGTGAGATAGCAAGGACTAGCTAATGTAGCGGAAAAAGTGTGATCAAATAGGACCAACGATGTAGCAGACTAGAAAAGAGAAAACAGTCTTGCTAGCAACCAGAATGGACCACTTATGACTGCTGAGTGGCAGATCTGCCACACAGAGGCGAAAGATGGAGAGATGAGTGTGTTGTGTATCTGGAAAGAGTGGAAGAACTGAAAGAGATGTGAATAGACTGACTGATGAGAATTGACAATTGGAGGATTTTCGCGGCGAGCTAATCGGCGTATGTTTGGGGTCCCTCCTGGGCATGGCGTTGGGAGGGAGCGGGTATGATGGCGTGTGCTCGTGCGGTGTTGTGGGACATTGAATGGGGTAGAGGGGGGGATAGAAAGTGGACAGAAGATGACATTGTAAGGGGCACACAGAGTGGGGCAGGCTAGGCCGGGGGAGCACGGAACAATAATTGTAAAAATTTAGTCAGTGGAAGAATAAGATGGAACTCTCTGGAATAAGAATTAAGAGGGCAAACTGGAAGAAAGGGGGTCAGACTTGCGTCAGATTTAACTCGCATGGCCAACCAAAACAATGAACCAAATGCAAAACAACAAGGAAAAGTTTAGCAGTGTTTATTAAAGGCAAGCTGACCGTTTCAAGCACGTAAAACAGACAGTGACAGACAGTTTGGGGAAAGAAATGATGTTTTTTCGTGATGTTGCCTGTACCTGAACCCACCACCACCCTACCCCTACCCTGCCCCTGCCCCTTTCCTCGTCCACCGATGGCAGAAATAAACCCACTCCCCATCACGCCCCCCTCCCTCCCACCTGCACTCACAGGTGCTGATTGAAGGCCACGTTGAAACTCCCGCAGACAGGAGAGGCAGAGGGAGGAGGGTGGAGAGCGTGTGCATCATCCCAGCCTCACTCTCTCCCTCCACAACAGAAGGGGGTGCAGGGAGGACGACACGCAGTAAGGCGAACAGTTCTGGTTCAGGAGCTACCAAGCCAGGTCACTGGTACGAGCGTGCAGGCAACACGGGAAACTCGCGGAAATCGCAGGCAGTCCCTGGGGCCGCGTTTTACGCTGGCTCCTTGTGGGTGATAGGGCACGGCAGAACAGGGATGGGTAAATTTACTTAAGCGGGCAAACAGTAACTTTGAAATCCAAAGCTAGCTCACAAAGAGTGTGGGACGTACGTCACGCTTGGCGTACCAGCTATAATAAATAACATAAGGCCGATCACCAAACGTCAGACTTATTTTCCTAAAATTACAAATGTTGAAAATTTAAAAAATAAAAACTCGTCTGACATTTCTTTCTTGATTTTGTTAACAAATATGATATAATTTGTTTGAAGAAGAAACTTTCATGACCATGCATGCTTTTGATTTCAGTTTCACTTTAAATAAATTTGTTGCGTTTAGTGCTCGGGTAAGAAAACTGTCTGTGCATGACGCGTTTCTGGAGGAGTTGTTGTTCTTGTTTAAAAAGACTTAAGCAAATTTTATACAAAATATTGAAATTGACTGCGAGAATGTTGGTCGTGATTCAAAATTGATAAATGTGTGTTGGGTTTAGATAAAGATGTGTATTTGTGGGGGGACTATGTTGTCCCTGAAGGGGGCACATTTATAGACAAACTAATCTTGCAGATGGTATACTTATGCTTGAAGATAGTCTGCTGCAGTCTCTTTCTGATAGTTAATGTTTATTTATTATGTGTGGCGATTATGAACGCCAGAACGGGTTGTGAGCAGACAAAGGAGGAAGAAATGTATAATTATGTGTTTAATGTGCTAAAATGGTGGTTGACAAACGAAAATGATGAAATTGTTTCTATGGTGAAAAATAAAGATGTCAAAAGATAAAATTGTAAACAAGTTTGGTTCGTTCCCTTGTTGGACCTTTGCTTTTTGTTTGATTTGTGTATTCTGAATGGTTCGTGATCTGTGACACAGATGTGATGGAGAATTTACTTATGTATGTCCCCAGGGTTGTAGTGTAATTGATTTATTTTCTAGTATTATTGCAACTATGCTTATATTGTGCTTAAAGGTGGGGGATAGGATGCTCTCTTTTCTTGGCATATGCCAAGTCCAGTTTACAAGGAATTATTGTCCTGTTAAAAAGATGTACCGTTAGTTGATTAGGGTGAGTGAGGAGCGAGTGGTGTGGACAGAGGAAAATTACAAACGTTTAAGAATGAATTGAATTGATGATTTTTAAACAGTGTCTGTTACAGCTATGAACAAACATGATAGTTGATTGTAAATAAGTGTGTGGATGGCTTTGTTTAATGCTTTATATGGAGCTGCGGCCATCGTATGGTAAGGAAAGTAGGAGGGAAGAAAAAAAAAAAAAATGAAGATTGGCTTTGACGATGAATGTGAGAAAAAGAGAGGGAAGTAAAGAGATTATTACAAATATTAGAAGGGCTAGATCAAAAGAGTCAAAAGAAGAAAAGAAAATTATATACAAAGAAGAAAAGAATATATTGATTTATGAAAAGAAAAGAAAATGAAATTTGATGAAAACAGATACTATAAGCTTAAACAATCAGTAAATGATCCCAAATTGTTTTGGAGTATATACGATCAGTTAACAGGAAATCACCATTTACAATGAAATAACATCACAGCAATGGTTTGACATTTCCGTGGTATATTCAACTTCTTTGTAATGGTCAAAGTGAGCCAGCGGTTAGAAGAAATAGAAGATGAAAACCAAAATGATGGAGCTTTTGTTGACGACCCTATAACTTCAGACGAAGTATGAGCAAGTATTAGAAATTTGAAGACTGAGTAAAAGCCCGAGGACAGATAGATAATAAGTGAAATGATAAAACTTGCAATGACTATGTGATTGATTTCTGTGTTTCTTTATTTAACCATTTGTTTAATCATGGATTGTTTCCTTTGTCGTGGTCAACGTCCATTATTGTACCCATTCATAAAAAAGCAGACCAAATAACCAGACCAATTTATAGAGGGTGTAGCTCTCACAAGTATAATTAGTAAAGTATATACTCAGTTTTGAATAGAAGATTGACCACAATGGCTTGAAAAAGAGAGGAAATTGGGGAAGAGCAGGCGGGGTTTTCAGGATCAGGGTTACAGTACAGTGATCATATTTTCAATTATATGCTTTTAGTCAAAAGTGCTTAAAGAAAAATACTAAACTGTATGTTGCTTTTGTTGATTTTAAAAAGGCTTTTGATTCTAGTTAATAGAAATGTGTTGTGGCAAGTCTTAGAAAAACAGGGGTTAAAGGAAATTGTACTATGCTTTCGTGGTTGTATATCATTCAGTTTTTCATGTGTTCGCCCTTGAGAAAGAAAGGATTGGTACAGTGGACTTATTCGATTGTCCGAAATGAGTGAAGCAAGGTTGTATACTGTGCCCTCAAATGTTTGCATTCTTATAATGGGATAGCTTTAGAATTGTCACATGAAGGCAAACATGGTATAAAGTTGATTGCAGGTGATGTGGAAAACTGTTTATGCTTTTTTTGCAGAGGATGTAATCTTTGTTCTCTAGTACTGTTGTTGGTTTGCAAAAACAAATAAATGTTTTAAAAAATGATGAAGCAGATACGACTTCCTATTAAGTGTTAATCTAGAGAAAACAAATATTATTATCTTTCGTATGGGTGGTTATTTATCCCAGTATATGAAAAGTTGGTGGTATGCGAGAGTAGAAGTAAAAGTAAACCAATAGTTACAAAATATTTGGGATGCTATTTACAACTCGTTTAAGTTTAATGCAGGGTGGCGTGAAATCGCAGAAGGGTAATGAAGGGGGGTTGTAGAAATTCTAAGATGCAGAAAAGACTTATTGCATTGACCCTTCTTTGTTCTGAAGCTATTTGACTCGAAAATATCGCCTATGCTGACTTATGCTGCAGAAGTTTGGGGATTAGAAGAAAATTTGGAAATGGAGAAGGTGCATACTATGGATATTAAATGAGTCATGAACATTCCACTGCATTCATCAAACCCCCCAACAATGGCTTATGGTGATTCTGCGAAGATATCCTTTATTTATTCAACGTTTTCAAAAAATCTATTAAGTATTTGGTAAAAATTGACACAAACTCACGTCAAGGATATGTAGACAGCATATGATATGCTATATTTACCAAATGGAAAGTGGACACTGCAACTGGGTTAGTAAAGTATAACATGTGTTAACTATTATGGGTTTGGTATTGTGTGGGATTAGCAAAGAGGTAGGGAACGAAAGGACATTTATGTCAGAATTTAAGGATCGCTTATAGCCTGCTACAAACAAGAATTGGCATTCAAAAATGGAAGAAAGTGACAAGTATTCATGGTTTTATTCCTTTAATAAAGTATTCTTCAGCCGGAAATTTTTTGAAATCTGATTACTAATAAATGTCATAGAAGCATATTGGCCAGGATTTAGAAGTCGGACCCTTCGGTTTCAAAGCAAATAAGATAATGGTTTTGCAATGAAGTTTTGTTGTTGATGGTTTGTGTGTTGTGTCCAGACAACGTAGGAAATGAAGAGCACTTTTTATTTTCAATGTAAGGCTTATGAAGATAAAAAGGAAAAAATCAAAACTGTTTAATTTTGATGCCAGAAAGACCATATACTTTGATTGAACTATATCGTCTGATGATGGAAATATTCTTCGGTCTGTTTGCCTAAATATATAGCTGAATGTTTATGATATCAGAGGGAAAAAATGTCTGTTGCTGTTTCCTGTGAGACAGTGCTTTGGTTCTTCGTATTAGTCATAGCTGGTTCTTTAGGCCAATGTTGGTGATCTTTGGTTAGACGTTTAAATTTTTATTCCCAGATAGATCATAACGGGAATTATGTTTGTAATGTACTATTTCATTTTTGTATTGTTTGTTTGTTTTGTTTCATGGAATTCTTGACGCCTGCATTGATGTAGCCCCCATGACATGAAGACTGTATTTTGTCATTGTCAATTTAATATGATTCTGAAGCGTCTGATGCGTCTCTCTCTCTCTTCTCTCTCTCTCTCTCTCTCTCTCTCTTCTCTCTCTCTCTCTCTTAAATTTAACTCTGCGACCATAAGGGTTGCAATTGGTGTGGAGATTTCCAGGTTTGGTTGTAGGTCCGAGGGCATGTATACTCGAGGATTACGTTACAGGAGAGCACACACATATGAACCTGTGTATCTTGCATAAGACACACGACATGTATAGACACAGACACAGACAACGAAGACACCACACACACACACACACACCACACACACACACACACACAAACACACACAACACACCACACACACATTAAGAGAGAGGAGAGAGGAGAGAGATGAGAAAGATGAGAGAGAGAGAGGAGAGAGTGAGTGTGTGAGTGTGTGTGTGTGTGAGTGTGTGTGTGTGTGTGTGTGTTGTGTGTGTGGGTGTGTGTGTGTGTGTGTGTGTGTTGTGTGTGTGTGTGTGTTGTGTGTGTGTGTGAACATTAAATTGTCGCCCTTACATTTTTATCTTCCATGATTCAAGCGTTCTCCATGGATGTGTTGATGCCTGCAGTCTCCCTCATTTCAACGCGATGTTTACCATTGCAGCTATGACCTGCTTCACGGGAGCATTGGATAGTCATACTCAATTTGATTATCTTGTGCTGTTAACATATTAAGGTCTCCTGCGCGCTGCTAGTTGTGAGAATCCATAGCAATATTCAGTCCACCTTTTAATGATGTCTTTCTGTGGCGTGTGAGAACTTGCGTTTTGGGCCTGAATAGTGCTGACTTTGATTTTGTTGGGCAGGTCTTTATTCGTGTTGTTGGTGTTGAGTTTCGTTCTTCAATGTTTCACCTTGTGTTTTGATTAAGCTTTCCATTGTATTAGTCATTTCCTTGATTCTCTTGCAATGGCACTTAAGCGGGTTTTAGATCCTAGCCTCCTGGCTTTGTCCAACGTTATCAGTTTGTCACCATTGAATTTCAGTCGGCTGTTTTTCACTGTTTTCACGTTCTTCGAACGTATTATAAAGTTCATTATGACAAGTTCATGTTCACCTCCAATTACCTTTTGGACATGTTCTTGCTTTAGCCCAGACCTGTACAGTTTCTTCCTAAGGATATAGTCTGTCTAGCCGTGGTTCTGACCCGTTGGGGAGTGCTTTGTCTATCGTCAGGATGTTTTGTAATACCAAGAGTATTGGCAAGAACAAAGTCACACCACCAGCAAATTCTGGCAGGCGTAGTCCTCTATCGCTGTTTGTTGGGTCTTATGATATTTAATTATACTTGAATGCTTCAGAAGAGCCATGATACTAGGGCTTTTATATACACAAATAAATAGCTATATACTGTGTCTATATGGAGGTGCGTATATAAAAAAGTATCAGGAGAAAAGGCACGGAGAATACCATCAGTTCCCTGGAGACACTTAGGTGAAATTCACTTGAAAGGACCTGGAAGCCAGTCATGTCTGATTATACATTGCGTCTTCCCCGTCACGATAATTCCATAACTACAGGGAGGAAACTCCGGTCTAACAGCACGCAGCCCCTTATTTGTCACCCCTTGCCATTCAAATCTATCTTGAAACCTTTCGCCCAATTTCCGTTTTTCGCTGGATGGTAGACGGAATTTGGTGTTGCTTGTTTGTTTGTCAAAACAAATCTTAAATAGATGTTAGCGAACCGCCAAGAGAAACGTGAGCAAACGAGCCACAAGACAAAACACGACGCGTTTCGACCTCTTAGGTCTTCTTCAGGCAAGACACAAACAAATAGGACAATGAATATGAAGGAGTTTGATTATCAGTATCTCCTCTGTTACAGTTAGGTGCTGTTTCCTTGCCATCATGTAATGGCCTAAGTGAAACGTCCAACACTTGACAGCTGGAAAACAGGCTGCAGTTATCCTACTATTTTAGCTAGCAAATCCCTGATCGTATGCCTTTTTTTTCCAGCAACTGAACATGGCCTGCCTTTAACATCCTCTTCTTTTCTTAATCAAAATAACTGACATGTTTTTGAGTTAATGATGACCGAAATATACTGAATAGTTTAGGAGGGATATATAGCAGACTTCTGTGGGTGTATTACAAACTCCAATAACTGAAACAGTTTTACTGTTTCATTGATGTTACACAAGCAGTCAGCATCATTCTTGTACTTCTTTGGGTCCCATCTGCAACTTCTGGTGTTTATTTCTTGTCTGCCATTAGGTCGACCCCACGAAATGGCCAAGGGATGGTGAGGAGACCAAATAACCGCAGGAAAAGTCCTGTTGACAGCCGGAAAGACTGTAACCTGAGATTATGCTCAGAGGGTACGTAAGACTTCATGGCAAAAGCTTTGTCGTGTCCAGAGTTGCATTGTCTTCACCTATCAGTGGAACAGCAACGGGAGCACGAGGCGGTTCTTGATGGTGGCGATTTTTGCTGGTGTGCTCTGCAGTCATGAAATGTGGGCTGGTACACCCATGAGAACGCCCCTGTGACGGTTCTGCCATGTCGCATCCAGTGGCCATTAAGCAATGACATGTACTGAGAAGCAATTATGCCCTTGACGTCTTCAGGGAATGCCCTGTGCGCAGGCTTCCGAGGGTGGGGCAGGATTGCTCCCATCTGGTTTGTTTGGCAGTTGTGGACAGTACTTCTCTTGGTCCCACTCGCACCTTTGAGTGTATCTTTTTCTTGTTTTGCTGTCTCAGTGATGTTACAAACATTCTCCCCAGACAACAGAGAAATATAAAGAAAAGAGAATGAAATAAGTCCTTTCTCGCTCAACCAAGCCGTAGTCCCGCCCCCACCTTATACCGAAACTGAGACTTGCCAACGATTATGTTTGCTTGCTTTCCAAAACAGTCTTCTGGTGACCAGGATACTGTCACAGTAAATGCCAGCTGCAAAACTCTGTTTCAGTCGTGGCTTAATCCTTGTGCAGCGTTTGATAGACAGGACCTGTGAGGCATGAACCTGCAATGCAACCATGTCCGTTTAACTGGAGATGACTTGAAAGTGGCTCCTGACTTTCTGTGTACTTAGCCTCTCACGTAGTTGGCGGGGCTCATGTGACAGCAGTGTTTGGTACATGGAGCCGAACGCTACGTGAGCTCACTTGAAATTGATCAGTTGTTTGTTTGTTTCTTGACTAGCTGGTCGCGTGTGTGTTTTTCAGTCCATTTTAAAATCTTTTTGTCCCAAAGCTTCTTCGACAAACGTTTATTGCCGAGGTTTGCTTTTGATGGCCAGACTTTCCATTCAGCGTCTATATCGTCATCAGCTCGTTCTGGAGTCTTCTATGTACTCGTCCTTATCGTACAGGTAGGGAGCTCATATCATGATTTCCACTCTCTGTCTCATCACGGATGTCCGAAATGAGTCTGTCTGATCACAGATGTCGCAATTGAATCTGAGCTTTCTTCGCTTAAATCATTGCATCCCCACCCTCCACGCCCTCTCTCTCCACCTAATCGGTTTTGTTTCCTTGCATCTCTCTCATTCAGTTTGCTTGTTGTCTTACATCCGTTTTTGATAAAGGTTAACGCTTGTGAAGCAAAGCCAGAAATTATGCGTTACATGTTTGGGTTTAAACTGAAATCGATGCTCCTGTCATGCTTCCAGGTTTTCCAACGTGTAGTTCGATTTTTCATTATCAACAACTTGAATATGTTCCTCAACCGATGACATTTCTTTTTTCTGACATGCCGATATTCTATATGGGGCCCAAACAATAAAACAAACAAACAAACAAACAAAAAACGTATGTAGCCTCCCTGTGTGTCTGCCTGGTCAGGTCTGCACAACCTGGAAAAAAAACTGTGACGATTTGATGCTGGAGGCGTAATGTTAGAAATATCATAAAATGCACAAAGCTGATCAAATAAAGTCGTCTTATCTTAGCTGTAAACTGACACTGACTATATACTCAACACATACAAACTAGATACACTCTGTTACACTTTACAGCTACAAACGAATCTATCTTTTTTTCTACCCTTGCATGCAGCTCTACTTGGAGATCACCTCCCTCCAACTCAGTCATTTAGCCCTCGTTCCACAGCTGCATCTCGCATGATTTAGCTACTTCCCATGGTAGGTAGATATTTCTACTTTTCCATGGCAGATTAAAAAATACAATATATCTTAATGAAGACTCGAAAATATTAGTTCCAAATAAATATTAGAGAACCGCAAAAAAAAAGAAAAAAAAAAGTTGACAACGAATCACAAGAAAAATTTCGTTTGTCCTCGGGGTTTTTGTTTTTGTTTTGTTTTTCTTTTCGGTTCGCAAACATTATTTAAGGTTTGTTTAATTTCCGCCTGAAGTCGTCTCACTTTGCACCCGGGGAAATATTGGATAATACTTTCCTTACCTTTTTGGGAGAATAACGTCCAAAAAAATTTTATTTCAACAGCGGCTTTACTTTTTTGTCTGGTTTGTTTAAACAGAAACATTTGTGAAATCCGTCCTTTCCACAAATTCTGAAGGAAATGGTTAAATGAATTTAAATTTCGAAGTATGTGAATGACTGGAATTAGAATAAACAAAAAACTTTTCTTAATATGCAAAATGGTGCAAGAAAATCAAAATTATTTGCTATGAAACATATTCATCTATAGAATTTCTCTTCACAATGATCATTCATCCAAACCTTTGTCCATAATGGCGTTAATTTTACTGTGGTGGTCCTTAACAAGTGCTGGGTTCCTTGCAGTTTGGTTCTTCGTGCGACTGTTTACTCTATCCGACCATCCTTGTATTACTCGTGCAACGGGTTTATAGTTTTGTAGCACGTTTTTGAAGCTTTGTTAAGATGCTTCCAAAATGTTGTACACCACTTCTTATACTCAATCATAATCCACTTTTATGTGTATATATATATAATAATATTCTCTTTTCATTTATTTATTTGTTGATTCATTTCATTTATTTATCTAATTTTTTATTATTTATTTATTTTGTCATTTGTGCCTGTTTTTCAATCAATCTTGATTTAAAAATTTTTAGCACTTTCTCTTCCAGTTTTTTCTTTTCGTGCCTGCGAGACCACATTCCACCAGAAAAGAAATGGGGTCAGAGCAGAGCTCAGTGGTAAACCAAATACAACCATGGGGATCTTGGGTCTGGTTCGATGTTAGAACACCGTTTTCTGTCATTTCAGTCACAATCCCAAGCAAAAGCCTGCTCGCACTGTTTGTGATCCCACTTTTCGTATAAGGGGACCACAAAATACACAGACCGGTGTTGAGGAATTAACTATGGCACTGAATTTTTGGGATTCGTCTGTAAATCATAAAATTGGCCTACTATCATCATAAAATAAATCAACGAAATTAACGGCCACAATGCATTAAACCATCGAATTCTTGGTGAATTTATACTGACTAAATGATATCAGGCGGCATTTGACCCCGACTGACCTTGCAGTCCCCAAATGTGACAGCCCAGGAAGAAAAGGTAATTAAGGATATCATAGTTCCAGAAACACCATGATAACAGTAAAGCTAAAATCAGCAGAACTTTGTTCAGTTGCATAAGAATCCTTATTAAAATAAATGACGATGATGTGATCTAAGTGATAAACGTGAGAATGAGAACAGACACCTCACAGGACAAATAGAACAGAAACCCACCATCTTACCGGCAGGCTATTGGCTCCACATTTTTTCAATTGATGTTTAAAAGTTATTAAACAGTTCATTAGCTGTCGCAACAGTATGATATGGTATCCCATACAAGAATTTTGCAAACAACAAAATTTTCAATTTATAACAAACTGCTTTTAGACCTTTTTTGGATGCAGATAAACTGGTGACAGTGACAACGTTTCCCATTGTTGACTACACTGACCACCAGAAATAATTCTGTACGGTGTCAGATGGGCAACAGCTTTGTGCATGAAGGAAGTACAGTGTAAGGAGCTGAGCACTTTTTACCCCCTGACTGTTTTGGGAAAAACGTTTTCACAGCAGAACCTGTTAATCTGAACTAAATATTCTTTGTAAATGATTACAACCTGATAGTAAATCCAAAGGGAAATCTTCGACAGGGTTAGATCTAATATCAATTTCACACAATTGCGGCATGTTTTTAAAACCTAAAGATCCAATGGTTTTGATGGCAGAAAAGGAGATATTGAAATGTTTCACTAGAGGCAAGGAAACAGACAGTTCACTATTCAGTGCATTCAGACTTGTTTCGATATATCTACCCAGATTAGTGAGTAATGAATGTGTTTTGTTGCTTTGTTTACTGTGTTGGATTTGATAGGATTATTCACCAATCGTAGCATTTTCAATTTCCGTAGCTCACTGAAAATAGACAATTAAGATATGTTAAGAAATTGCTTGTAAAATCAATGTGCCGCAAATTGCACAATGGTATGCATGACATATTAGAAATATGGCAAAAAGACAGGTTCAAGTGGATAAGATAAGTATTTGACTTGAAGTCATCCAGTGACATTCCTAAACCCTGACACGTCTACATATCGGAGCCGTGGGGAAGAGATCAACACGAAACTTGTTTCTGCACAGAAACAAGTCTCCTTGACACAGACAATCTTCAGGGCAAGTCATATCACACAACACTTCATCATCTCGTTGTGGGCACTGGCCCCAGCCATCACAGAGATGATCTCCATGGATACATGTTTTAGAGCCTCGACACTGGAATAAACCAGAACATGAAACCTTATCGCAGTCCGTTCATCCTCTCCATAGACGCAGTCAGAAAATCCATTGCATCGCGTATAGACAGGAAGACAAGACAGCCACTCAGACGTACAACTATAATGAGTGTCAGGACAGCGCTCTTCAGTCTCCATTTCTTGTTGTGTAAAGTAACCAGTACCATCCAGGTTAATGTGAAATCGCTGCTTCACATCTCGGACCACAAATAAAGACAAGGGGTTTCTCCAGTTTTGCTGGTTACTAACCTCATCCGAATCATCTAGACAATCAGAGTGCTCATTCTTATGTTGACTGTGCAATACACACTGACCAACAGAACACTCAAAGCCTTGACAGGGAGGATGTTCACAAAACGATTCATCACTATTGTCTGGACAGTCCTGTCTGAAGTCACACACTAAGGTGAAATGCACAGATGTGTATTCATCATCACAACTGAACATACCACTTGCACACTCCACAGTCCGCCAAGCAGATGATGACACTGTGTCTCGTTCAGCACTGACATTATGCAATGCTAAACCTTCAGACTGATTTGAGTTCCCACAGTAGACGTTGGGATCACAATAAATTAAACGTGTGAATCACATAACTGTGCGAACAAAGCAGTAAGCTCTGCCGAGTGTGTGTGAATATGACCATCGTTGACTTGTGGTCAATTAATGTTCTTTGAGGAGAAAACAGACCAAATGTTTGTGACGATATTTCGCACAGAACCCAGTCTGTTGATGTTATCAACTGTGGACCTTGGTATCGGAACATGTCGCCACTTAACCATTGCCCGTAATTACTCACCCTCGAAAATGTGTTTGGAGTACGTTTTAATTATTTCTGAAATGATTCATATTATAAACTATAGTATTGTCAGACCATTTATTAAATTGGCTATACATAAAGGGTATCAAATGCCAACCTGAAGTGAAACCAAGAAACACCTCGAATCTCAAAAAATTTCCTAAATTGTTAGGATATCTTCCTGTTCTTTCTTGCTTTTTACACAAGCGAATCCCTGACCAATTCCCTTACATTCATAATATGCAATATGTATGCTTCTGTTGACTTGAAAAATTTTTGAAGCATTTGTTGGTTGAAGCCACCATCCCTTGACAGCCAGGACTGCTGAATGGACAGTGTTCTGTTTCATCCCGTCCATCTTCACACTCTGTCTTTAAATTGCAGTGCAGAATCGGAAGAAATCTGGAGTACGTACTGACAGAACAGTTGAACACCCCACTGGACAGCTTATAGAGAGGTTCAGAGACATTAAGAACAGAAAAAGACAATTTGAAAAAGAAATTCGAGTTATGGCATGTAACTGGAATGCATTGTAATATAGGATGCAAGTAATATGGATGCTGGTGTTGAACGCCAAAACACAGTACCAGTACTAATTCTTGAGAGGCATTATGTTTCTTGTATTTCACTTGTAGTGAATTTGGCAATACCCTAGCCTGTGTGATTGCGTACACTAAGCACACAGACACGGTTAGAATGGAATACCAGTTCATCTCTAAAATAAAACCTTGAAACCATTGATGGTGTCGTGATATAGACTGTCCACTCGTTGACATATTTAACTCCCAAAGGGTGAGTTCTATTGCTTTGGTATATGGACTGCAACAATTGGTTGTTCCTGATCTTTATCCACATTGCATTAGCAGTGGAATCAAAAACCATATCCTTTAGACTATGATAATGATTTGAGAGTACTATATCCGCAAAATTCTCCTGCTTTAAACAGCATTGTATTTCCCATAGCTTCATGACATTGTATTTCCAATAGAATCCCAGTTGTTGAATATGAGCACGCACGTACATACCCTGTGTCACCTTCACGGGCAAGTTACAGAAATCGTAGAATCCCCACACACGCCATATACCACCCCCTTTCTTTGCTGTAAATGTTTTCAAGGTGTTATCACAAAATGACAAGTTCCGCAAATAAATATTGTATTTGTGATGTTTTGTTTTATCAGATAGTCTACACCTGGACAATAGTCGCCTATCTTCAGTGATGCAGTTGGAGTACCTCTCGTGGTGTTTAGGCTTGCGGTAATATCTGCACAGAAACAAGCTTCTCAAGGCAATCAGATAGTTTTGTTTGTTTGTTTTTTAAATGAAACTCCCTGACATATATTACTTTCGGCGTTCGTTACCGTACGGGGAAAATAACCTTTCTGTGTATATGTACCCTTTTTAGCCCTCCTGCCGGTATGGCGCTGTGCTTCCAACTGGCCACGTAGAATGGCTGTCACAGCCCAAGCTTACCTTACGTTGCTGTCAGCTATCACTCTCAAGGGCTGACTAGCACGTGGTAGCCTTCATAGTCACCAACAACATATATAAAATGATGAAGAGCAGTTATGCTATCAATCGACTGCGAGCCCCGAACGTTCAAATTGAATGTTACGACGTCTGAAAAGTACCCCTTCCCTTCCCATTCTAATAAGAACAACAATAACAAAAAGCTTTAAAAACAACAATATGATCATCATCAACAACAACAACAACAGCAGCAGCAGCAGCAGCAGCAGCAGCAGCAGGCATCAGCAGCAAAACACACAAATACAAAAGCAGAGAAACAACGACAATGACAGCAGCAATAATAACACAAATGCAAAAACAGAGAAAGGGACTAGTAAGAGGGCAACAAAGACAAAATCAAGAAACGACAATGTCAAGAGTGATGAAGAGATAAAAAAGAATTAACCTCCAGAGAAGGAGGAGAGAAACAAGAATGAAGACTACACCGACTATTCTGTCACACTCCGCTGACAAGAACTGGGTGTAACAGTTTAACATGCAGCTCCTCTGCTTTCTCCCTCATCACCTTACCCTCTTGAATTTCAATCCCCCGAACTCACCACTTCCATTTGCACACACACAGACACAGACACACACACACAACCACACAACACACACACACACACACACACACACACACACACACACACCCCACACACACAAAACACACACACACACACCACACAGCGAGAGAGAGAGAGAGAGAGAGAGAGAGAGAGGGAGGAGAGAGAGAGAGAGAAAAGGGATTCTATGATTAGCATATTGATTCAAGGAAATAGGCACCAAATGATTACGTGCACGTGCGTTAGTCCGTGCATGTGTGTGCGTGCGTGGATATGTATGTACGTATGTGTGAGTGTTTGCATGTGTGAATATCTGTATGTGCTTGCGAGTGTATGTGTGTGTGTGTGTGTGTGTGTGTGTGTGTGTGTGTGTGTGTGTGTGTGTGTGTGTGTGTGTGTGTGTGTGTGTGTGTGTGTGTGTGTTTAGAATACTACCCGCACCCCCTCTCCCTCCACGTAGAACATATAACGTAATATATGGTATTAGTTTTTTTTTAAAAAAGTATGGCAAGTGATCTCAGAATCCGGTGAACTTATCACGAATTTCATTACACCAAGTGACTGGTACAGTCAGCACCAACCTCGTCACTTCCCCGAGAGACTTGATTTTTATGTCAAAGTTTTGCGGGCCGGAATAGCTCAGTGGCAGAGCGCCGGAATCGTAATCTTGGTGATCCTGGCGTTGTGGATTCGAATCTCCGCCGGGCCGTGTTGGCTCAGGGGGATGTTTCCCTCGGAGTTAACATTGGATCTGACTCCACTTACCATACAGTCCTCGAATGAGTTATGCACCGAGGTTCCGTGTGTGAACGCACGCATGACATCTTGAACACACTTAAAATCCCATCCCCAACTTTCCGAAGAGGAAGCCCGTTTGTCCGTTTGTATGACTGACACGTTACACATAGCATACCCCTTCTCTGTAGCTGGAGTATAGCTGCCTTAATGTGGCGAGATGAAGGACGGTCATACACACAAAACTCCACTCCCTTCGTTGGGGAGATGGGATTAATCCTTGCCTGTCTATACAAGGAGTGTCTGCAGGAGTATCAGCCTGCGTACGCAGAAAACGAATGTCAAAGTTTTGTATATACGTCGCCCATTGCTTCACTCTGATACAATGCATGAGCTGGTTATTATCTGTCTGCAGCACGAAAGTCACACTTCGAAGGTACGAAGCCATTTTCACTTCCAGATGATGACAAGGCACTTCTTTTCAATTGTAATATAGTACGGCTCTGTTAAACAGGATCTTGCTGGCCTGGCTATAGATTTCCATCATGTTATTGCATCAGGACTTCTTCAATGCTGACATCCAATTCATTCTTTCTCAGAGCATAGGCCGTGGCAGTGTCAGGAAGGTGCAGAATCTAGTAGTTGCTCAACTGACCCTGGTGATTTTTAAACACCTTTTCTTTGGGTCACCCTATTCCATTTAAGTAGGGTTTTCTTTCTTCAGATGATCCGTGATAGGTGCAGCTATTGCTAAACAAATAACAAGTAGTACAACCCTGCAGTATTCAACCAAGCCGAAGAAATAATTAATTTGTCTTCTCTGTGATAGGACTTAGTGCCTCCTTGACCTTCTTCATCAGTCTTCATGAATCCCTCTCTGATCAACCTGTGAACAACAGAAGTGACGTTGTCCTTGTGCAGAGCACACTGGCTTGCTCTCGCTGTCAGATTGCATTTGTCAGAAACCAGATTAATTCGTGCAGTTTAGTTTGTTCTTCCCTGGTACGAGTGTATATCAGATTACAGTCCTTGTAGAACACCACGTTTTTCAAGTCCTTCAGTATCCGTCTCAGCCCCGTTTTAGAGTAGCTCCCCAGGGAAACCAGGAACTCATAGGCTCCATCTGGAGTCACCAACGTCGTATCGGGAATGCCTTCTGAGCAGGAATACGAAACTTGACAGAACCTTTCGCAGAACTCGGTTTTGGAGAGGCTACGTTTTGGAACCATTCTTAACCTATAGGCATGGGTTCTGGACCAAACATTGTCATCTTGTTTAAGTCTCAGATATTCACAAGTATGTTGTCTATGCGTCTCTCGTCTGCACCATAACAACAGGGGAGGCATGCAGTGTGTCATTAGACTTCTCAATCAGTCCCATCTTCAATGTATCAATGTTCCCCTGGCAACGTGCAAAATCAAAGTAGGTTTTGACTTCACTGGAATAGACAAGGTGAGTCTCACATGGCTCGAGACCTGTCCAGTAGTCTGTAGTATGTCAACAGTTAGGCAACGTGTTCATGACATCCCACATTCATGCCTTCTGTTAATCAGAAGGTTCGTTTCCATGTTGACGTGTTCCAAATCTCGCTTGAGTGGATTTCGACAGGTTCTAATAGTTACTCATCGTTCACTTGTCTACACAGATCTCATGAGCTCTTTTTATTTGGGAAAGAGATTCACCTTGCAGGTGACAGTAAGTAACTGTCTTTGGCTTAGCTGATTATTTATCCATCTTTGGTATCAAATATTACCTTGGCACGTTTGTGTGAGGCACCCTAGTATCCTTTCATATTCATTTTCAGTCATTTAGTTCAGTAAGCTCCTCAACGAGGAAGGGTCTTTTCCACTGCATCAGTAACTTTTTGTTGTCCACAGACAGAAGCGTCAGCACTGTCTCCTTTCTGGAGCTTCCAGGTTTTATTCGTGCGGTTGAACTTTTGTCCACCGCCCGCTGGACCTTTAAAAAAACAATCCTGACTAATTGAAGCGTCCCTCCCTCTCTCTCCTATGGCTCATCGACGTCCTGGTAGCCATTTATCTCCAGTTGACCCACTTCTTTCATTCAAATTTCTTTCAGGATGTGCATGGGTTCTCTTACAGATCCGCAAGAAAGAGAGAAAATCCAGTGGTCCCATGGCACCTCAAAGCAGGCAAATAGCAGAGCATTAATAATCCCTGTGCCACTGTTTCAGCTGCTTACTGCACAGCTTTGTGGCACGAATTTTAATATCAAATCCTTTTTTTTCCCTTTTTTATATAATTCACACCATTATGTTTCAATAGCCAAACGCTTACATTTCCATCAAGTACCATAAACAATTTCTGTATCATGTGTTAGCTTATTTGCAAGGCAGGGTTTTTCAAAAATTAAATACAATAGACAACCAAAAACAATCAAAAACAGAAACAAAAGAAGAGAGAGAGAGAGAGAGGAGAGAGAGAGGAGAGAGAGAGAGAGAGAGAGAGAGAGAGAGAGAGAGAGACGAGAGAGAGAGAGAGAGGAGAGTAAGACACCGACAAAGCCACAAGGGATCCATACGTACATGCATAATAAGTGATACGGAGACAGACTAGTCCTCAACATGCACATCAAGTCCAAAAATTACACTTCTATCAAAGATTGGTATAACTGCCATTTTCCGTGCAGTTTCTGCATTACTTTACGCATTTTGCGACCTGATGTTCAAGATTATATCTTGTCTTTAAATTGTGTAGAAAGTCTATTACAATTGGAAGTTTTTTCCTCACATTTGATTTATAGATGAAATATTTGGCTAGAAGTAAATAAAGTCAAAGGGTTCATCACTTCTAGAATTATTTGAATGCCCAAATAATACCAATTCAACAGACATATTTAAAGAATCCGCATGCTGACATTTTCCTTTTATTATTGCTTGAAGTTCTTGCCAAAAATGTGTCGCATGCTCACACGACCAAAATAGATGCTCAATGTTTTCTCTTTCTGTATTACAAAATGTACAATGAGCGTTCGGTTCAATTCCCATTTTTGACAGCACAATATTTGTACCCGTATACGGTGTAGAATTCTTATCTGAAACCATTTAAGTTTTATTTCTTTTATTTTTTGCACCCTTTTTAAAAATGACATCCCATTCCAATTGGCTGTTCAAGTTTTTCATTCCACTTATTGCAATAAGCAGGGTTTATGTTGTCACACAGAAGGGCATCATAATAAACACGTGCCCCTCTGCTGACTGAACAGATAAGTTTCCATAATTTAGACCTTTCTCATTCTTGTTATTTGTCATTGTTACTGCAGTTTTCCGCATATATGACGCTTACTTCTCTTAATAATCCAGTATACGTGATAAAGTCAATGCAAAAACCATATTTGTTATTGAACTCTCTATATGCCAAAAGCGTACCATCTTCTTTTATAATGTGTCCAATTGTATGTATATTTTTGTCGAACAGACTTTGATAAAAAAATTGGTTTTTTGTTTATCTTAATATTTTCATTATAGAATATATTTTCGGAAGCCATTTCTTCGGAATTGCAAGGTAGAATCCTTCGGCCAAATTCCTTGTATGCCTTAAATACATCAGCCCAAAATTTATTTTTGGATAATTGGCCTAGAGGAAGACTACAACCAATTTTTTCTAGATGATCTATTCTTGGACAACTTGCCAAGTAATATTTTTTCCACTTATGAGATGTATTCTTATTTTTCTAATCCATGCAAGCTTTAATGCAAATATATATTCTTTATTCTTGGCACACCAAGTCCTCCATTCATTATGTTTTTAGTCACAGTTTTCTATTTATACGATCCCTTTTTCTATTCCAAACAAATCGAAATACTGAGTTTTGAATAGCATAATTACATCATCGGAGGATTTGGAAGTAGAATGCAGAGGTGAGTTAGTTTAGACAAGATTAAAGACTTTAAAACAGCCACCTGCCAAGTGGAGTAATACTGTCTCTTTAACCATACATTGTATAGCATTCTTATTTCAAGAAATCTAGCCTGTTAGGTTTATTTCTGAACAATCAGCAAATCGTTGGTAAATAAAATACCCAGAATTTTAAATTGTGGTGGATTCCACCGTATACGTAAGTGTTGCATATAGCGAATGTTCGCGTTTTTCCTACTGCCAAGCCATATAGCACTCGTTTTTTCTGTGTTTTAATATCAAACCTGATTTTCTCCCAAACCTATCAACTGTTATCAGAGTTTCCTCGAAAGACACTCTGTCACCTTCAAGCATGATTTCTGCATCGTCCGCATATTGTGAAATTTGTGTTCTGTATTATTAATTAGGATCCCTTTTATAATTCTATTATCTCTTAACATAATGGCAAGGATTTCCACGCACAAAATAAATATGTAGGCTGAAAACTGGGTCACCTGCCTGCAATCCACGACCCACAGGAAACCAATTAGATGCCTGTCCATTTACAAGAACAGTTGACTTAATATTATTATAAAAAGTACTTATCCATTTACGTATATCTGGTCCAAATCCGAATGCTACAAGTACTTTATTCATAAATCCCCAGTCAAGTGAATCGAAGGCTTTTTCGAAATCTAAGCATAAAAAGCAAACCAGGCAGCTGGTGTGTCTGCAAGTAGTTAATTAAGTCATAAATTAATCAAATGTTATCTCCGATATATCTGTTGGCCATAAATCCTGTTTGGTCTTCATTAATCAAGCCTGGGAAGAACCATTTTTAGTCTATTCGCAACACATGCTGACCCTATCTTATAAACAACATTTAAAAGAGTAATTGGCCTCCAGTTTTTGAATGACAATCGAGATTTATCACCTTTAGGAATACAACTATAATTCCTTCTTTTTGTGTGGTGGACAGCTCACCTAGATTGAAAACCTTCATTTAAGGATCGGACAACGAATATTCACAGTGATGGCCAAAAAAAATTGAAAAACTCAACAGTAAATTCGTCTTATCCAGGGCTTTTATTGTTTTTCATCTGTTTAAGTGCATAGCCAGCCTCATCTATAGAAATTTCTCCTTCTAATTGTACCTTTTCTTGGTCTGTTAAGACATGAGGTAAGTTAGCCATTTCAGCTATTTCGCACTCCTCAACTTCCTTTGGCTTGGTACAATTTTTCATAAAATTTCTTCACTTCTTGTTGGACCCTTTCGTCATCAAATATTTCTAAACCATCATCCAATGTTAACTTTGTCATATTTTTTGCTTAAGAAATTTCTTTTTCAAGCGAGCGAAAATACTGATTCACCTTTTTCCCCTTCTGCTATCCAACGCACTCGTGATCGAATCAAAAACCCCTGCATTTTAGCTTCCCTAAGTCTGACTAGTTCCTCTTTGTCCTGCTCTAAATCATGTCTTTCTTCATCAGTCAACTGCTCCTTCTTCTCTAACTTTTCAATATTCACTTGTAAACGGCTCTGCTTTTCGTTACTTTTGCGTTTCTTTTCAGTTGCAATGCTATAGTTTTACTTCTTATTTTCATCAGTAAAAACATCTAAAAACAGCTGATCTGAATAGTAAACTGAATTTGTGAACGCTCAATAAACGGTAGTTGTTCCCTTGAATAGGGCAGTACTGCATACTCTTCTATTAGTTTTAATTCCCTCGTTAATTTCATCAATGTACTGTTTGTCCTTCAACAAGGAACAATTAAATTTCCAGAAGGGGTATCGTTTAGTTTCTTTAGCAAAGGTTAAAGTCAGAGTAATCATTGAATGATCTGCCCTGTATCCTGCCTTAATATCTGTATCCGTGACAAAGGTGGACACATAGTCTGAAACTAGAAAAAAATCAAGTCTACTTTGCTAGCAGAGGGGAGGATCTGTGCCATGTGTATCTTTTCAATTCAGGATTCAACATTCTCCATATATCTGTAAGATCTAGATTAAGCATCATGTATTCTACTTGCTGTTGTGCTTTAACATTGTTATAATGCTTAAAATTAAAATAATCCATTGAAAAATCTTGTACCAGGTTCCAGTCCCCTCCAATTATAACTTTTCAACACCATATCCTTAATATTTTTCTAATTCAACAATAATCCTATTTTTCTACCATACCTCTGTGGGTGATAGGCAAATGTGTTGAGATAAATATGTTGAGCAGCCTTGTCATTTCCTCCGTGCAGTTTGACATAAGTTGGGTACCCAAATCACTACGATTTATTCAGAAATTCCTTATCCGCATATAAAGTCTGGAAGTACTTCAGCTACAGACGCTTCGTCAACTGCTTTCAGAGGAGGAGTTTCAAGGTATCTCGTAGCATAATCTAGATCACTCTCAGGATGACGTAAGCTTGTGAGAACAGTCACCACCTGCTCGAGAGGCATCTTGAGCATAGGGACCTTGGGAACTTTCCCTCTTGGCATGGTCTTCTGACAAGAATCACAGGTCATGCAGAATCGTGTAGCGTCTTTCTAAAGACGTGGCTCAAGCAAAGGTGCCTTGAATTTTCCGCAGTTTGTTTTTTAAATGCCCATGTGGCCTCCTATGACGAAGTAGTGTGCCATCTCCATAACAAAAGGATGCAGTTTATATAGCACTTATACTGATGCAAAAGTCTGGAGGAAGTTTCTCTTCTTGAAGATCCTGAAAATGATACCCTGCTTTTCGTCAAAATTCATTTTTACGTGTTTCATGTGATCGTATCCTCGGGAACTTGGTATTTATCAAGAGAAAGCCTGACCCTCTGCAGAGTTTTTATCAGTCTCTTGTGATCAACGATGGCTGTCTTCACACAGTCAGTCACTTCAGTGGCACAGTGCCCTAGTCTTGTTTTATCTGGGCCCTCATCGTCACGCACATGTAAAACTTACGAGACGAAACCAAAGCAGGATCCTTCGTCTGTTTCTCTGTTTCCTCAGGTGACGTCTTTGGACACAGCTGCTGTCTGTGTCAAACATTTATACTGACAGCTTTGTCTTCCTTAAAAGTTTTCAGCTGCAC
>CM031613.1:43072646-43092646 GCA_018398815.1 Conus ventricosus
CACACACACACACACATAGACATGATTCTGTTACAAACAAAGTCAATGATAGGAGACTTGGATATTCGTTTGGATTCCAAGCAGAATCTCGGAAATCATTCAAATCAAGGATATCCAAGAAACATTTGAATCAGTATATCAAAGACAGGACGCGCTGCTGATTCACTGTGGAGTGAATGATTTAAAGTCAGCATCTCCCACGGACTGCAGTAAAGATCTGGTGCAGTGTATCAGACACATCAAGAAAGGAAATCCTGGTCTTAAAATAATCGTTAGCAAAATAGCTCCAGTCACAGATACTCAACTGAACATCAAGAGAGATCTGTTCAACGCCCTCCTGACATCAGAGCTAATGAAGACAGCGACATCAGCCTGATCAGCCATAATAACCTGCGTACGAACTCCTGGCATCTCCGTGACGGCCTTCACCCCACCAACAGTGGTGCCAGCGTCCTGGCCAGAAACATCGGGCGTCACGTGAGAGACCTTCTGTGGAGCCGACCCAGGAAGACCCGACGATCACAGCACCAGCCATGCTGGTACTACCAGCCCCTACCCAGATCCTCTGCTCTACAGCCTGGACCCTGGAGCAACAGGTTCAGCGTGCTGGGCGACTGGTGAAAGTGGAACTTTGCAAAATCAATACCAGCACCACTTGTGACTGTAACTCACATTGATATCCAAATTGTAGCATACAAAACCATCATCAATTTTCCATGGGCATAATCATTTAATAATCTATAATTGTTGTTTACTTTATCTAAATATTGTTTGCACTAACTTACAAATAAGGTTTGTTGATACGTGACAATTTCTAATGTTAAAAGACAGTTCTTTTAAGGTATTTCAGTGGAATTGTCGATCTATTATAACCTCCCTTGACCAATTAGTACAAAAACGTGAAGAAGAAAACTATAATGTATTGGCCTTACAATCCCTAAACACACATAGAAACAAATTACATAAACTCGCTGGCTATTATTTCCCCCCAATTGTTCAACAGGGGAACACTAATGACAAAATCAACGCAGCCATTTACATCAAGGAAGGAGAGAACTACACCTCCTGTGCAAGTCCCGTTCCACCAGACACACCTGATTCCTATTCCTGCGCAGTCAGGGTTCAGGTAAATACTAACATCGTGTTAACTGTAGTGTCAGTCTATCTACCACGGGGACCTAACGAGCACAATTCTGATGGTTACGATCTTTTCATTTAAGACCAGATGAAAACAATAGATATCTTATAACTGGAGATTTTAATGCTCATTCCCCGTTTTGGGAAAAGGATTGCCAGTTGATTACTAGTAACCGTTTTATTGAAAATATTGTGGACTCGTCCCTATATCTTTTGAATGACGGGAGAATAACACGTGTTCCTGACAACCCTAAGCACAAGCCAAGTGCAATAGATCTAACTTTAGTATCTCCAGATTTTAGCACCACTTTGTGATTGGCAAACCCTCGATGACACACTAAATAGTGATCATATTCCAATCATTACTACCTTCGAAACTACAAGGCTTGAATCAATAGATTTTACAAAGGAAAAAGTCCCAAAATATAATTATAAATTAGCTAACTGGGGTAAATTCACGGAATTACTAAAAACTTTCTTCGTCGACACAAAAGAACTTGATACAAAAACTATTGACGACCTATATGATCGGTTTCAGAATGCTATGCTTTTTGCCGCGAATCAGTCAATACCTATCATAAAACCTGTTAACTCAAGTTCAAAAAAAGCACACAGGTAATGTCTGGTGGAATGAGTCGTGTGAAAAAGAGAAAAAGAAGAAAAACATCAAACTGAGAGAATATTTACGAAGTAAAGGAGAAGCGCGCGCTGAAAAGCTTCTTGAGAAAAAAAGAGCCAAAAATCATTTTAATTACATCACAGCACAAGCAAAACAACAATATTGGTCTAACTTTTGTAAGAATGAAATATCCAATCATAAAGATTTCCAAAAAGTGTGGGAAAAGTTAAGAACAATGAAAAATGGAGTAAACTTGCCAAGGTGTCCTGTCAAGCTCCCAAACTCGGATTTCCCATCTTATCTAGAAAAGGCCGAAGCTTTTGTTGACATATTCGCCAAAAATGGCAGCAAAGAAAGTTTATCAACAAAAATAGACTGCACAGAGAGCAAGAAGAAGGAAACTTCACCGAGAACAATCCAGACCCTGTTGCAAACCACTATCTGAATGCTCCCCTAACAATTCAAGAAGTAGAAGAATGTCTTGCTAATCTGGGAACCAAAAAAACATCCGTGGGTTTAGATGGTATCTCTAATGAAATGCTACGTCATGTCCCACCTAATGTTAAACGCTTTATCTCGGTCTTCATTCAAAAATGCTGGGAAAATGGCAATTTGCCTTCATTATGGAAGCATTCTATCATAGTTCCTATACATAAACAAGGAAAACCTCGAAGTAACATAAACAGCTACCGTCCAATTGCCTTAAAGTGTAACTCACCCCCTTTTTTCTTTAAAAAAACGTGTAGCTGGTTCTAAGACATTTCCATGGATGTAACTTTCACGGTGCACAGAAACTTGTGTGTCACACAATATGCTTCGCAAGAGTCTACTTTCGCTTTTCCGAGCAAGCAAGCGCGCAGAAAAACCGAAGTTACTAAAAATAGAGGCAGTGACGTCAGAAAGGAGAAGAGGAGATGCCCAGCACTGTCGGTGCGAGACACTGAGACCGGCAAGAAGATGGGTCGCTACTGCGTCATGTTCGGTTGCAATACCAATTCTAGTGTAAAAAGTGGAATCAGCACACATGGTTTTCCAACTGAAACTCATCTTCGACGATCGTGGGTTTCTTTTGTGAAGTTATCTCGAAAGAATTTCGACGGTCCGAAGAAAAACGACGTAATCTGTGGCATGCACTTCAAGACCAGCGATTTTGAAGACGAGTACACGGCGCCCCTGTTTGAAAGGGAGCTTGGATTCCGACCCAAGCGCAGGCTGAAGAAAGATGCCATCCCTACTCTCATCACAGACAAATGCACGGCTGCTCTGAAAAGAAAGATGCTGCTGACAAGACACTGGAGACTGTCAACAGGATCAACACGGACAGAAAGGCCAGGATAAGGAAACGTGAAGTACGCAAGGTAATCTAACTTTTGATCTTTGCATTCTGATCGACGTGGCGACCTTTACAAGCACGCACTTACGTCAGTCGCACATATCGTCATTCACTTTTGTATTGTTTATGTGTGTGTGTGTGTGTGTGTGTGTGTGTGTGTGTGTGTGTGTGTGTGTTGTGTGTGTGGTAGAGTATATTACACACACACACACACACACACACACACCACACACACACACACACACACACACACACACACACACACATATTTGTGGCACTTAGAATCTGGATACTTTTTTTTTTTTTACTCTTTACAGAATTCCACAAGGTAAATGTTGGGGAAAAAACTGCAAATGACTGAACATGAGCATAAAATATTTTCACATTTTGTTTGCACCAAAATACATGGTGGTGAGCAGTTGTAAGCTATTGATGGGTTGTTGAGAATATTTTTTGTCAATTTTTTTTTTTACAAATGGTGATGACAGCATATACATTATAAAAAAAATCTTTGGAATGAAACCGTATATTCAGACTGATCATTTGGACCAAATTCTTTTGCTAGCAAAGTTATTGCTCTTATGTAAAAGACAGAATGTACAACCTAATACTTAAACTTTGATGGCGTTGTTAAAAATCCAGACACAGAATGGACCAGTATAATGCATTTGTAAATGGGGAGGGCACCCAATTTGATCAAGATTGTTTTCTCTTACAGATTGATACTGTGTTGTGTGGATCACAGGCGACAGAAAAATGTACAGGAGACTGACTATTTCAACTATGTGTAACTTATTTTTGCTGCTGCTTCTGAATGATTTATATAGGACAGTAAATATGCATATTCATGTTGTACCTGGTGGAGTGGGGGTGTAGTGGGGATAGAGAATGGGGAACGATACTTGTGTGTGTATGTGTGGTGTGTGTGTGTGTGTGTGTTTTGATTTTTGCTTGTGATTAATTGTATGTAGGGAGTTATGCATTTGTGTCTATTTCTCTGTAGTAATATACTTGCATTTCTATGTTTACAGTTATTATGTGTGTAGCTAAGTGTGCGAAAAACGTAAATACAGAGTGATTAAAAGAAAATTCTTTGCATATTTATTTTGCATTCCTCATCTTTTAACGTCAGAGCATCGTGGACATTAAACGTGCAAAGATGGATGTACAAGAGCAGAGTCAGCAGGAATGGAAGAGCCTGGTGACTCCGATGTGCACTGGGAGGATGTGCCAGACACAGACGATGCAGAACATGGGAGTGTTGGCTGCATGTCCTCCTCCACTTGCTGCACAGTTGACATGGCTGCTGCATCCCAACAACAGTCCACTGATGTCACGCACCGAGGTGTTTCAGCCAACATGACACCTTACAAACGCAGCAAAGGTGAGTTGTTGTTCCATAAAAACAGGCACCGTTTATAACCAGTGTGTTGGTACCAACTTGTAGAGACTGTGTGTGTGTGCCAATGGTTTTACCCACTATGAATATGCATGCATGACTCACATCCTAAGCATCCTGGAAGGACCGTTGTCGAGAATAAACTGGCGCCACTTCTGCCAGAGCTCTCCCACTGTAAGACGTGTGTCCTGTGGTGTGCCTGCTTGAGGGATATTTCTCCTTCGTCTATCCTGACATACAAGTGTGTATGTATTGTGCGTCCTGACAAAACATGGTGTCAGAAGTAAAGAACTGATTTCTCCTGTGAAGTGACAGTTTAAGTGTTAAAAATGTCTTTTAAACCGCCAAAAAACTTCAACTTTCGGGAGCCATCCCGGTGGCCGGCGTGGAGAGACTATTTCCGCCGTTACCGGTTAGTGTCAGAGCTACACAATAAATCTGGTGAAGTCCAAGTGGCCAGCCTGGTGTACTGTATGGGCCTAGAGGCAGACAAGATCTTCAATCAACTTTCAATTAACGGTACACGGTTAACGGCCGACCAGCAGAAAGACTATACAACTGTGGAACAGTGTTTCACGGACTATTTCGCGCCTAAAAGGAATGTCATTCATGAACGTGCAGTGTTTCACAGACGGTGCCAGCAGGTTGGGGAAAGCATAGAGGAATATGTGCGTGCTCTCTATGAACTGTCGGAATTAGCAGAATTCGAGAATAGAGAGGCTACTATCAGGGACAGACTTGTGCTTGGAGTGTGTGACCAAGAACTTTCAGAAAAGCTTCAAATGGAGAGTGAGCTTACCCTGCAAGGCGCAGTGCAGACAGCAAGGCACAGTGAAATGATCAAGTTGCAGCTAAAAACACAAAGAGAGGTGAGAAGGAGGTGTCTGCAGTTAGCCGACACCATCACCGGTCTCGCGGCGGGAAACCCAGCAGGTCCGAGGCCATCCCACACCGCGTGGTCCCAGAAGTGAGAGAGGCGCCAGCGCAGCTAGCGCTGGATACCAGCGAAATGGCAACGAACGAGGAGGCCTGATCCACAACTGCAGGTTTTGTGCGGGCTCTCACGCGAGACGGCGTTGCCCTGCCTACGGAAAGGACTGTAAAGCCTGTGGCAAGCGAAACCACTTCGCGCGTGCGCAGACCTGTAAGGGCAGCAAGTCTGTGAATGAAATTCTTGATCAGCGCCGCGAGCCGTGGGTGGAGGATGGAGAGGAAGACGAGTACTACCTCTGCTCCATTACCTATGGTGATCTCCCTTGGACTGTTGACTTGTTCCTTGGCAGCAGTACTGCCACCTTCAAAATAGACACTGGGGCTGATGTCTCTATCATGTCACATGACACCTACGATGAACTGAAACCTCAGCCCCCAATACAGCCCACAAAGACAATCCTCCGCAGCCCTGGGGGAACCATAGACTGTAAGGGGAAGATCCTAATAGAAGCAAATACAAGGAACAAACCTTTCTATCCCTGTGTACGTAGTGAACTCAAACCAGCAGAATCTCTTGAGTAGAGAAGCAGCATGCAGGATGGGTTTAGTGAAAAGAGTTGACTCTATCGGGTTTGGTGAGCTAGACGGAAACCCAATAAAGTGCCCTCCAGTCAAAATACAAATAAAAGAAGACTCTGAACCGTATAGCGTTGTGACAGCACGTAGAGTCAGTCCCTATACCCCTTCTACCCAAAGTCAAACAAGAACTAGGGAAGCTTGAAAAACTTGGTGTAATCGAAAAGGTGAATGAACCGACAGACTGGTGTGCACCAATGGTGCCAGTTGTTAAGAAAAATGGTGAAATTAGGATCTGCACTGACTTCAAGAAATTAAATGCTGCAGTGAAGAGGGAGCGCTACATGCTACCCTCAGTGGAAGATGTGATACACCGCCTGAAAGGAGCCAAAATATTCAGCAAGTTGGATGCGACTTCTGGGTTTTTCCAAATACCTCTAGACGACAGCACAGCAAAACTTACCACGTTCATCACACCCTGTGGTCGATATTTCTACCACAGATTACCTCAGGGTATCACTTCCGCCCCGGAAATCTTCCAAAGAACGATGGAAAACATTCTGGCAGACCAACAGAATGTCATCTGCTTCTTCGACGACATTCTTGTCTTCAGCGAGGACGAAAAGGCTCATGAAGAACATTTGAATGCTGCGCTTACTACCCTTCATGAAGCTGGAGTCAAGCTCAAACGAGATAAGTGTTCACTCCGCAAGGAAGAAATCGAATTTCTTGGCTTCACTATCAGTGGCCAAGGGGTCAAGCCAAGCAAAGGAAAGGTAGAAGCCATCATCAATATGCCCAACCCAGAGAACGTGGCAGACCTCCGTCGTCTGTTGGGCATGATAAATTTCCTTGGACGCCATCTGCCGAACCTTTCCTCAATGATCCAGCCAATGACGGAGCTGCTAGAGAAGGATCGTGCGTGGGTCTGGGGACCACAGCAGGCCAGTGCTCTCAGCAAGGTCAAGGAGACACTAACTTCCGCCAGACGTTGGCGTTCTATGACCCAGAGAAGCCAACCATCGTCAGTGCCGACGCCAGCAGCTTCGGACTTGGTGCCGTACTCCTCCAAGAGCACGATGACATCGTGCGGCCTGTTGCATTTGCATCCCGCACGCTGCAGAAGGCCGAGCGACGGTATGCCCAAATAGAAAAAGAGTGCTTAGCAACAACATGGGCTTGTGAGAAGTTTGATCGCTACCTCGTCGGCCTGGGGCACTTCAAAGTCGTCACCGACCACAAGCCCCTTGTCCCTTTGTTTAATAACAAGGACCTTTCTGAGACTCCCCTAAGGTGCCAGCGTCTCCTGATCCGGCTCATGCGGTTCAACTTCAAGGCCACGCATGTGCCGGGAAAAGAAATGCTGGTGGCCGACGCCTTGTCGAGAAGTCCTCTGGCCGCCGACACCTCAACATCACAGCAAAACGATGTTGAGACACACATCGACTCAGTCCAGTCGTCGTGGGCAATCAGCGACGCTGGATTCAACAAAATCAGAAAGGAGTCTGAGTCTGATGTCTGCATCAAAGCTGCTACTAACTATACGATCAACGGCTGGCCAGAACACAAGGAAGATGTGATACTAGCAGCCCGTGACTACTATGTAATAAGAGGAGAACTGAGCATCCATGACGGCATGCTCGTGAAAGGGGACAGAGTGGTCATACCCTACTCTATGAGGAAAGAAATGCTACAAAGAATCCATGAAGGGCACATGGGAATCACGAAGTGCCGAGAGCGGGCCGCGCAGTCTGTGTGGTGGCCGCACATCAGCAAAGACATTAAAGACACTGTCTCCAGATGCCGACATTGTGCGACATATAGGCCGGCACATCCCAGTGAGCCCCTTCAACCATCTGTCTTCCCGGACCGCCCATTCCAGAAGGTGGGCGTAGACATCTGTGACTATCAGAACAAACACTATTTGGTGCAGGTAGACTACTACTCTAAGTACATCGACATCGCCTACCTCCCGAATATCAGAGCAGCAGCTGTGGTGGGAAAATGAAGTCCTTCTTCGCCCACCATGGCATTCCTCAGCAAGTGATATCGGACAACGGAACTCAGTTCACGTCCAGTGAATTTCGGACCTTCGCGGAAAAGTGGGGGTTCCAGCACCTCACATCGAGCCCTCATTACCCCCAAAGTAATGGTGCCGCCGAGAGAGCCGTGAGAACTGTCAAAGAAATTCTACGGCAGGACGACATATTTCTCGCCCTCCTAACCTACAGGGCGACACCCATTCCAGACCTTGGAGCGAGTCCCGCTGAGTTAGCCATGGGCAGGAAAATTCGCTCACGCTACCCATGCTTCCATCTCAGTTGGAGCCTCGCATCATCACTCCCGCCCAGGTGCAGGAGCGAGACGCAATTGCCAAGCAACGGCAGAAACGCAGCTACGACCGCCATCACGGAGCCCAGAATCTCCCAGACTTGAAGCCTGGCGCCTGTCCTCATGAGACGGGCAGCGACAAAGCCTGGAAGCTGCCGGGCGAAGTCGTGGAAGAATGTGCCCCGCGGTCATACCTGGTCAAGACACCTGAAGGCCAGCTACGTCGCAACCGACGTCATCTGCAGCGACTGCACCCAGAAGCATGCAGACCGGACGATTTCCGTCGTCCCTCTACTCCCATTCATCTCGTGGGCAACACGAGGTCACTCCGAGATAAGCAGCAGCCACCGACACAGCAGCCGCCGACCCCCGTGGCCGCTTTGCCCGACACCCGATCACCGCCGGTGCCAGACAGCTCGCGATTAGCGCCGCCATCACCCAGCGGGCAGAGTAAACATCCCATTGTGTCCACAACACCAACACCACCGCCACCACCCTTATGCACGCGTTCCGGTCGAGTGATCCAGAAGCCGGCAAGATTCCAGTGATTGCTGTGCATTTCACAGTTGCCTGATGCCCGAGTCTGGCAGGCACACTGCAAAATTCAGTTTAATATCAAATATTTAGAAAGGTTAGTTCTGTGTATCAACTGTGTATCAACGTAGATGTGTTATTCTGTGTGCCTGGTGCCCGTGTCTGGCAGGCATACAGTTGTATTCCCTATGGATTACAGTGAATTCCTTATGGATTACAGTGTTAAATCAATGCCATTATTTCAGTCCTATGTGTGCTTTCTTAAATTGAGGCCTGAAATTTTGTTTATGACGGCATCTTTTAAAAAATTCACCCAAAGTCCTTTATAATGGCATCATTGTGTTGTAGTTCCATTAGAACTGTGAAGTTAACTTGTGACTCCTAGTCTTTTATTATAATTTTCTGTGTGCTATCTGTCATTCAAACGACATCTGCCATAATTGTGCTTGATAAGGATTTCGATGACAGCCACGTGTGTTGACTTCTTTATTATGGCAAGTTAACCTTGTGTTGTTCAGATCCTTCATGACTGCAACTTTTTTTGGCTATGTGATTGAAATAATATGCTTGCATGCAGTGTTGTAATTTTGTGTTCTATCTTTAACTATATAATCATATGCAACTACATGGGGAAGCCATAAATTCAAAAGCTGACAATCAATTGTGTTCTAAACCGTTCCTTACGAAACAAAAGAATGAAATACTCTAACAAAAACACCGAAGACAATATAGTCACAAGAACAAAAATTTTGACTTTTATTTGTTTACAAGTGAAAAACGCCGTATTGAATGATAAACATGGAAGAACTGTACAAACATCATTGTGTTATTGAAAATATGAAAGAACTGTGCCAGTGACAATTGGAAACTTTTAAATTGATATTATCTCCCCCAGTAATAACAGATTTTTTTTTCTCTATTGAAAAGGACTCTAAAGATAACGCACTAAAGTTTAACGATAAATGTTATGTATTTAGTTAATTGCTATTAACTTTTAGAAGGGGGAAGATGTGTTGGTACCAACTTGTAGAGACTGTGTGTGTGTGCCAATGGTTTTACCCACTATGAATATGCATGCATGACTCACATCCTAAGCATCCTGGAAGGACCGTTGTCGAGAATAAACTGGCGCCACTTCTGCCAGAGCTCTCCCCACTGTAAGACGTGTGTCCTGTGGTGTGCCTGCTTGAGGGATATTTCTCCTTCGTCTATCCTGACATACAAAGTGTTGTATGTATTGTGCGTCCTGACAAAACAACCAGTGTGTGTGTGTGTTGTGTGTGTGTGTGTGTGTGTGTGTGCGTGGTGTGTGTGTGTGTGTGTGTGTGTGTTTTATGGAGGAACATGGCTAGAGATGGGGGTGGAGATGAATACTGTTAAAATGGCAAGGTGTTTCACATGCGTTATGCAGATAGCGGAATGTTGACTACCTGACAGGAGGGTGAGATGGCTTACAGAAGCATTTCAGACAACTAGTACTTTAACACAAGCATACCTCCTTGTCACAAGTGCTATGACTACTACAGGGATACAGGCTTGACACGCTCAATAAACTGGGTGATCATGAGTCAACGTGAAAACTGCAGCCAGCAGTCACTTAGTACTTGCACTCACAGCTAATTCAAACCTGGATGTGTAAACTGATGTAGAGTACTGATAAAATTAATTATATAGATATCATATGGCTGTAGCAACATGTTTTCTTTCCTGTGCCAAAAGTGGAGTGCTATGTATTTATCATTTTGCTTTCGGACAATAGCAACTGAACACCAAAGTACGCTCATTCATTGTGATGTGGTAGTTAAAATGTGGGTTGCCAAATGTCAGAGTGTTTAGCCCCATATGTTTTTGTTTTCAGGTTTGGGTGAAGCCCAATGTAGTGGACACAGCAGTCCAGACTGAGAGTTCTTTCAGCTGTTACTGTCAGTGTTCACTTCATGAACCTCCCCTGGCAAGCTCCAGCCCAATCCACAATCAGCTAGACTGCACCTCCAGCCCAGTCCATGATGTGGATGACGATGACCACCATCGAGTATGGCTGTGACTCGATATTGGTTCTGACCTGGACTTTGACCCACAGAGCGAGTCCCATGCCACAGAAGATAGTGTCAGGTCAGTAGAGTACATGTAGTTCCTCAATAAAAATAAGAGCTGTTTTCATAA
Organism: Conus ventricosus; assembly: GCA_018398815.1. Taxonomy (NCBI): domain Eukaryota; kingdom Metazoa; phylum Mollusca; class Gastropoda; order Neogastropoda; family Conidae; genus Conus; species Conus ventricosus. The sequence goes on from CM031613.1 coordinate 43,083,672, forward strand.
CAAGAGTTGAACCTGAAGGTACAAATATCATACCCAGCTGCTGTGTGCAATTTTAGAAATACTCATTTAAAAAAATCTTTCTGTTTACTCCCCCCATAGACCACTTTTTATTTTACATTCACATTGCATTAGGATTTTTTTTCCCCTGTTTACTAATCAGAAATTGTACACTTCATCCATTTTATTCTCATATCATGTCCATGTCCTCCTCACAGTTGTATGATTTTTTTCCCCCAGGATGACAGAAGAACCAAGGTGACAGTTCGACCAGTCCAGTCCAATCTGTGCCAGCTTTGAGGAGAGGAAGTACCTGGTTTTCCAGTCTTCCTCCTTGAACTGTTCAAGGTGGGCTCCTGCTGCTGCAGTCCAGCCAAGCCAGAGCTGGAAGAATTGGAGCCCTGCTCACTGTCACTGCAAAATGTGACAGTTGTCAGTATGTCAGGCAGTGGAAGAAAAGCCAGCCTCTCATCGGCGAAATGCCGGTAGGGAATCTCCTCTGTCTTCATGCATCTGTTTCAGGGTCCCTGCTGACCAAAACATTCCGCTTGCTGGACTGCCTCAATATGGCCAGGATGTCAGACAAGACATTTTACAGCCACAGCTGAAAACCTTCAACCTACAGTAATAAATGTTGGTTGGAAGAAAACAAGCCAAGTGATTGACAGCTTGAAAAAAGTGGGGGGCATGCTTGAGCTGACAGGAGATGGAAGAAGTGACAGTCCAGGGCACTGCGCCAAATATGGTGATTCAACACCATAGAATGCCGCATCAACAAAGTATTGATGTGCAAGTTGTCAGTAAGTTCCCATATGTACGGATACCTTTAAATAATCCTAAACCTCATTAAAGTCTTATTTGTTCCTGGGTGAAGGCAGCCCAAGTTATCTTTTTTTTTTAAATGGTTGGAAAGAGTGATGCTCTTTATCTTGCCAAACATTAGCAGACAAGCATAAAACAATAACCTTTTTGCCTAAGATATAGAGAAGGAACAGTATCTTCACCTTCTGCAGTTACGAGTTCCACTGTGCATACTGAAGTTACTCATGACTTCATCTGATTTTGTTATTGTTTTGTACTTTTTCAAGTTTCCTTTGATCTCTGAATGTCACTTGTCATTTGCAGAGCAATGAGGTGGGAAACAGTGCCAGATGTGAAAATGAGGGTCTGCAGAGAACATTCCTTTTCCTGCATGAGGCTGGCCTTGAAGTTGGCTCCATTGTCACTGATCGACATAAACAAAACGAAAAATACATCAGGAGCAGAGCCCAATGTCAAGCATTACTTCGATGTGTGGCATGTCGCAAAAAGTAAGTGCAAATCATAAACAACATGTGTTCAGATTAAGTCTTGCACGCCAACTGCTGCATACTGAAAATAGGTAAGGAATGTTGGAACAATCAGTTTGCATACTGAAAATAGGTAAGGAATGTTGGAACAATCAGTTTCAGTTTTCAAATGAGGAAATAAATACACTTAATGGAACATGTTCGTGTGTGTGTGTGTGTGTGTTTGTGTGTGGTGTGTGGTGTGTGTGTGTGTGTGTGTGTGTGTGTGTGTGTGTGTGTGTTGTGTGTGTGTGTGTGTGTGGGCATTGATTTACCATTTATAGTGATGTTAAAACCCATCCATAAAGCAAAGTGATTGTCAAGTAAAACTATTTTGGAATTATTGAGGGTTTGTGTACATTCGCTTTCGTGTCAAAATAGGCATAATGCTATGCACATCAAATGGGCCTAAAATCAAGTTTGATTATGCCTATGTTGATACAGGTCTGACCAAAAACTGAACCAGTTGGCAAACAGGGTGGGATGGAAAAGGTGGGTGATTGGAGGAAATCCATTGTCAACCATCTCCACTGGTGGCAGCCTCAACACAGGATGGAAATGGGGAAGTGATGAAGGCCAAGTGGGAGAGTTTGTCTTTCCACCTTGTGAACAACCACAACGGTGATTCAGGCGACATCCCACCTTGCCAACATGGACAGTTGTGTGGCGATGAAAGAACCAAAGACTGGTTCACACCAGGTGAGTTGTATGTGTCATTGCACCGACTCAGTTTTTGACTGTGTACTAGAGTTTTTGTATTGTTCTTACTGGCAGAGTCCATCATAAAGACTGATCAGTCTAATTGGTAGAATCACCAATCAGCAGGTTCAACTGCAGAGTTCTACTTTCTACAGGTTGAAACTTTGTCTGGAGCTGCATTTTTCAGACTGGTCTCCAACCATTTTTCTGAAGCATGTATTGATTTTAATAGTCTGGTTGCCTTCAATATTGTATAGTGGTTGCAATTTTTCTGTGTTAGTGTTCCCACATACAAAGGTCAAATGTCCTTGCCTGTTTCTTTTCTTTTGTGATGATAATGTATTTTTGTTTCAATAAAGATATGAAGCCTTGATTACTATATATATATTGTTACAGACTCTGAGGATTACCTTGCTCTCCTCAACATCATTGAAAATACATACCTTCTCAATGATGTCAAGAAGCTGTCACCCTCTCACCAAACTCACAGCTGGAGGCATTTCACCAGTCTGTGTTGTCATTCTGTCCGAAGCACACAGCCTTTTCTTGGCTAGGAATGTACACCAGGTTGGTTACTAAGTTGCATTTTACTTGTACAAGTGATTTCCTTGTTAAACTGTTCTTGATAAGAACTATATTATATTCTGTTGATCTATAGCCACAGTCCAAACCATCAGCAACTATCAATAAGCTTGGCAGAACCAGTTAAGACTATACATGTAAAAGGGAAAATGTTCTGCTTGATCTCAAACACAATTAACCCTTCAAGTGCTACTGACTGAAAATCCGTTGGATCAATAGTGTGGCTTTGGTGCCACCAACCAAATATTCTGTTGGTTGCCTATCCCATCTTAAGCTAGTGTACCCAGAGGTTTTACCAAGGACTTGGCTTTGCGACAAAAGTTAAAGGATTCCCCCACTCAGCTGACGCTAATCACATTGCGTGAAGTTCCATGCCTTTGAAAGTGTGAAGCCAACAGGCCAAGGGGATGGACTTTGTTCACACTTTTCCAAACCAAGTGAGCCAGCCAGTGTGTATGAGGTGACTGACACAACAGAAGACAACAGGCCTGTGTGGATCACCAGTGTACATGTGGTGACTGACAACAGGTCTGTGGTCTGTGTGGATCACCAGTGTGTATGAGGTGACTGACACAACAGAAGACACAGGCCTGTGGTCTGTGTGGATCACAGTGTACATGTGGCGACTGACAACAGAAGACAACAGGCCTGTGGTCTGTGTGGATCACCAGTGTACATGCAGTGACTGACACAACAGAAGACAACAGGCCTGTGGTCTGTGTGGATCACCAGTGTGTATGAGGTGACTGACACAACAGAAGACAACAGGCCTGTGGTCTGTGTGGATCACAGTGTACATGTGGTGACCGACACTACAGAAGACAACAGGCCTGTGGTCTGTGTGGATTAGAGATGAACACGCATGGAAGGATGCTTGCGGCAAGCATGGGAGAGGCAAGGGGTAGCGTAAAGGTGTGGGTGGCGTGGTAGAGTGGATGCAGTTCTATAGCACTGGCGGAGGCACTTTTTTTGGGGGGTGGGGGGGTGGGGTTGTGCATGCACGCTGGCACTGAAGAGAATGGGTTAAAACAATTATTCATATGAATTTATGAAGGGGTTACACACAATATTCATATATATTGATGATGGCTTAAACCAGCATGTTGAACATTTTTGCAGGCTGTTCCTGGCTGCCATGCATTACAATGAAAATTGTGAGAGGGGATATCTTCAGGAGGACGATGGCAGTGTGAAAATGGCCATCTACTTTCCCAAGGCCAAGAAGGGGGAATACAGCATACGCAGGCTGAAGTCTGATCCAACCTATGGTGAGTATAAAGCCTACATACTGATGTGGGTGCTTTAATTTTTCTTGTGCTTCCTCCTGTTCTTGTAAAATACATTACTGACTATGGAGTGTGTTGAGGTTTGATTAAGACACAGGGAGTTGAAGGTAGACCAAACCACATTCCCCAATATATATTACAAGTTTCAAGTAGTCATCTATAGATCATGCTATTAGTGGCACATTACTCACATGTCAAATGTCTTATCTCAAATTCTCTATCAAATTTTCTTTTCTGCATTATTTTCATGTTTGTGATGGTTTGCATTTTAAGAAACACACAGTCATTATTATCATTATTAGTCTTTCCCATCCACTCGCAAGCATTATGACTATGTTTGGCAAAGGTTAAAACTACTGTCAAATGGCCTACAATTAGTCTGTTCATGTTTTTTACAAGTGACGAGTTGCTGTTTTCATCTTTGGTGTGGGAGGTGGTGGAGGGGGAGTGTGTGTGTGTGGGGGGGGGGGAGGGGCAGAGGAAGTGTGTAGAGGTAGATGGATGCTGATATACATTGTTCCCTTTTCTTCTTTGTCTGGATAAATCACAAGAACCAGTTCCAATTAAAAGTGTATACTTTACTTACTAACAAAACTGTCTTACACCGTTACAGGTTATGTGTCCAAGCTGCTTCACCACCTCTTTCAAATGTATGGAGAGAGCCCATCTGCACTGAGGAGTTCCCTTCCAGGAAAGTTCAGAGAAAAACCAGACCCCTGACAGCACAATATGCCCATCCAAGCAAACACGAGCACTGGCTACTTACATGGCAAGATACTGTGATAAGTGATTCAATATACCGAATGAACCTGGCTCAAGATTTGGATTCTGGTTGTAAACATTACTTGATCCTCAGTTACTCTTGTGCCTAATAGTATACAATGAAGTGCCTTACCAGTCCCGAGAGTACTGAACATTTTTTTTACTTTTTACAAACGCACACACAAAGAGAAAGAAACTGCGGAAATCCCAAATTTCTCCCACCATACAGAAGTCATCCTTTCTGATAAATCACTTAAAAAGGTGCGAGTCGCTTGCATGCAAGGCTGACATTCCTAAGCAAGTAGATTTGGTAAACAAAATTTATTCAGGACATTTCAACTGAATCATAGCACCAAGATGCAAACATTATGGAGTGGAACACTTAGGTTCTATTCTTTTTTATTCCAATACCCAATTTTTTTATCTAAAAGTTCTTAAAGAGGACAAATGGTGCAAGGGGACAGGGTGGGAGCAGGGACAAAACCATTTCTATCTGTTGACAATGTTTTTCATACTGTTTAGCAGACAGAATAACCACCACATCAGTCTTCTTCATGAGTGAGCAACTTCAAGTTGTTCTAGAGTAATGCAACTTGGGTCAAAGATGACGAACGAGAAAAAAAAGAAAAGAAAAACACACACACACACACACACACACACACACACACACACACACACACACACACACACACACAAAGAAAGCACGAAGTACATTGCTACACTAGGGAAGAAGTCATACAAATCCTATAAAATACAAATACAAATAGTACACACACACACACACTCACACACACACACACACACACACACACACACACACACACACACACACACACACACGTACACACTGTGTGTTCAGTCCAATTCAGGCCACTGGAATCCACGATATTTTTCTGACTGGAAATGTTCACGGATCTTGTGAACACAGCAAGATGGAAGGGGAACACGGATGTTTCTGCCCAGAATTCCAAAGCACCACCTCACAAGGCCTGTAGCCAATGTACCGGTATTTCCTGTTGGAGAAAGTTGCATTTGGTCCATGATGGAGAAAAACAGTGGCAAGCTCTTAAAACAGTTTATCTTGCTGTATTGACCTAGTATGAATAACTACTGTACAGTGTATACCATAACCTTAGAGTACACAATGCAAGAGACATGAAAGATGTGAATCTAGAAGATTATTTCCTGTCCATATCAAAGACTGCTTGCAGCTTTTTACTTCTGAGTATCTGAGGAAGAGCAAAAAGATATTGTAGGGAGATAATATTGGAAGCAGTAACTGAGTAAGCTCCTGACATTCATTCAAATTTCCTGAAGTTAGAAGCGGCTACCTAAACACAATGAGAACACAAGCCATAATCATTCACTGAATACAATGGACTTCACTTGGCTTTAAACAAGTACACATCCACATGTAGACACAAAACACACCACACAATCAGAATTAGTACTCAGGATTTTTTCGATATCAGTGTTCTCATATTGTGTGTCCATCATGTCTTGGTAAGTCTTAGAAGGCAAACAAGAAGCTGACTAAGGTAGGATATGTAAAATCTAACCACTGAAACCTGTGATAAGGGGGCCCCCTTTACTAGAGTACACCATTTGATATCGTGTGCCATCTTATGCCCTTCCCACTTTCATCCCTGTCATAGCTGGATGTGTCATTTATTACTCCTAGGTGTCCCTTTACGCTCCTTTCACTCGGTAAATCACTGGCACATACAAGCAAATTGTGCAAGCTTACTCTTCTGTAGAAGCCCTCATCTGCCCATGCTCCTGTTGTACTGATGATCGGCAGTTTCCAACACATCAGGGTCAAGGCAGACAGTCTGGAAACCAGGAACAGCAGTGATACACTCAGCTGGCTGACCTCCACCTTTTCCACTTGCAAGGACCTGCACAGAATGATATCACAGTCTTAGGGCACATGCTGACTTGTCACAGCTATTTATGTATGACATTTGTATGCAGAGTGAACAAGAGCAGTTGTATGTTATATCATTATATCTGCGCGACGGCCATTTGGAAACTTTGCCTCTGACCAACAATAAGCCCATATTGGAACTGGGCTTCCTTATTACCTGTATCAGTCACTATAACATGTTTCAAAAATTTAGGTAAAACCGAGTTATTGTGTATGTTAATACAACGTATTAACCACCATATACACATACCAACTAACTCAACTGAAAACATCACCTTTGCTTGTACCACTACCAGGGATAATCGGTCATACAAATTACTTCTCAAAATTTCAAAGGTTCCTACTCAAAATAAACTCAATAATGTCACCTTGATCTAAGGCAGAATAATTTGACATCTTATTATTATCACTTTGTAATCTGAACTCTATGAAAAATTTAGACAAACACAAAAGACTGAGTAACTTTACAGATATCTTTCAAAATATCTGACAACAAAAACATATAATACTACTAGTATCTTGTATTGTCAGGTGTTTTGGATGATTCTATGTACTGCAGAGTAAACTCGGCAAGTAATCACAAATCCATAAACAATTATTTAATAAACTTAAAGGTGTATTCCATACAGGTATGTACAAATTCAACCATTTCCTCTTTGTTCATGTCTGAATGTGTGTGCATTATATGTGCATTTAACTTGAAAAGAAGTATACAATGGCAGATCATGACTCAAAAGAAACCCAAAAGACAATCTATTCTGTTTTATTTGATAAAGAAGAAAGTTAACAGTGTAACTATTCATCATACCTGTACGTAAAACTTTCTGCCTATCTTCTCAGACTCTGTGCAACAGTGGCTTCATGGTTGGTGTTCATTGCAACACAGTTTCCACATGTACACCTGAAAAAAACAAAAACAAACAAACTTGAATTGCTATTAATGTCACTTTTTTGGTGTGTGTTTAGCATCTGATATTTTCTAATATTTTTTCCTTTCATTTTCCTTTGTTCCCTCCAACTGTTATTCCTCGTTCTGCTGTTTGTTACTTAGTATTGATATCATTACATTGGCCTGTAGCTGCTTTCTGCTTTTGATATAAAATGGCCATGGTACTTTGAATTGCTTCACACAAGTCATAAGATACAGAGATCATGAGGACATTCCTTACACTTTGGTTTGTACATTCATGAAGTCTTTTTTCTTTCTTGTAATTGTTTTTTTTTCTTTGTTGTGGTTTTTAAATGAGTAATAATTCCTTCTTTCTAGCTGTGCAGTTCCATGTTCTCCCTCCTTTGTCCTTGTCTTTATTTCTCCTTCTCCAGTCTAACATGTCTGGTCTCTCAACTCTCCCTGTTGCACACTCTTAGACAATTTTTTAGAAATATTCATTTATTGTGACTCGTGTAACACTTTCACTTTTGTAATACATAACCAAGTGATAATTTTTTCACTTTTTGTACTGAGTAGAAATGTATGCTGTTACTAAGTGTAACCATACTTTCAAAAAATAGGTCATGAAGAAATTTTGCAAGGAAGCAAATAAAATCTGGCATTGAACACATGTACTGTTTTTTCATTTAAACAATATGCACTAGTTATTACATGAATGAATAAACCCTTGCATGATTTCATTTTATAACTTTACATGAAGAATAAAGTAGCTGGTAATGTTTCCAGCTCAGCCTGTATGCTCTTGGGCTTATTTGATGATTGTTTCAGTGACTGTTTTACTCACTGTCTTCTTCTTTCATGGAATGCACACACACCCACACACACGTACGGGCACATCACACACACACACACACACACACACACACACACACACACACACACACACACACACACACACACAAACCCATCCTATATTTGATGGTCATGAACTTGAAAAACACAGCTCTAAATATTACTAAGCAAAATAATACTTCTTTATTGTTATTAGCAGATGGATTGTGTGGTGAGGCTGGTTCTAAATGAAGACTCAGGAATATGTGCTGATCCACATCCAGCATAAGCCATAACATAAATGTGATTTATATGAACATTTCGTTGGGCCTCACACACACACACACACACACACACACACACACACACACACAGAGACATGCTGTCATCACACACGCACTGACACGCCCCGCCCCCCTTCTTCTTCTTCTCCACCCCAACCCCATAATAATAAACAGACCTTTTCTTGAGTAACCAGGAAAAGTGTGCAACAACTGTTTCATTCGACTTCTCAAAATTCTAAATCCTTCAAACAAATCAACACAAACGTACAGTGATTCAACACACGATCAGCTTGAACTAGTTGAAGCCAGGTCGGTCACTCACTGGACGACACACTGTGCTAACTGCAGATCATTCGTGGACAACAAAATACTCACCAGTCTGTGTTG
>CM031613.1:43097646-43110146 GCA_018398815.1 Conus ventricosus
TTAAACAACACTCAGTTCGTGTTGACCTGGCAACAACACCCCATGACAATGTGCCATAGCGGGCATGTAACATACACATTTCTTGTGTGTGGTTTTCATCAGTTAAACGTGTGTAGTCAAAACCACACATCTTGTCATTTTTATCATAACTCATCTCACAGCAGCCAGCTGCACTCAGCAGATAAATCGCCACAGAAATCCCTATGTTTACATGCAATGATGATGTTACGAAATTGTCATACTCTCTGGTGTGCAATTTCATACACGATTGCCACGAAAGTAGTGATGAATCATTCTGTACACATCCTAGTTGTATTGAAACGTTCATATGCACAATGGCCAATGCATTTCATTCAGTAAGGTATGTGATCAAATCCGATTGTTGGGATGACTCGGACGAATATGGCTGCATTTCATACAGGACAAGACGTGTATTATCTGAGTTTTATCCTTCTCCTGTTCTGGTCAGTTTTGATGGTATTAGTCAGTTCAGATCAATTCCAATGTATTCCAATGAGTCCTGTCCAGAGAGCCATTATCGATGCCCTGGTGAATTTAATGACTGCCTGCCTGTCTACACACAATGCAATGGGATATATGACTGCATGGATCTTAAGGATGAAGATGGATGTGGGGACAGTGTGTGTTTAGGTTTCTTCAGGTGCAGAGCATCAACAACCTGTCTACACGCTGATCACCTGTGTGATGGCTGGCCTCACTGTCCAATGCGTGATGACGAAATAGTGTGTGACACAAGTTGTCCTGTCCACTGTCTGTGTCAAAGTCACACCTTCTTTTGTCCTGAAACCTTCTCTGTGGCACAGTTCCCTTACGTTCGCTCTCTGGATGCAACCAACTCTGGAATGACATTTTCTGATGTGAGCAAGCTTACTATCTTATTCATCTTGTTCTTGCCCAGTGTTCTTTGACTGTGGTTCCTCCATTAAAATGTTAAATCTCAAGTTTCTTGACCTCAGCAGAAACAAGCTGCAGCACGTGAACATGACTGCCTTTCTTGGAATGGACAATTTACGAACATTGTCACTTTCCCTTAACCCAATCATGTTCCTTTCTACTGGTTTACCGACTGGTGTCCAGCACAATAATCTCATGCTGTTAGATCTGTCATTCACTGCCTTGACTGTGTTTGGCTCTCGAGTGTTTTCGCGTTCTTTCGCATGCAGAAGCTGAATTTAACCTTTACTTCTGTTCACACGATCAGTTCAAGTGGATTTCAGTTCACACCTCAATTAGTTGAACTTTACATGGATGGCAGCCCAGTGACAGATTTTCCACAAAATTTGTTCCACAATCTTCCCCGTTTGCGATTAGTTTCGACGGACAACTTTAAAATATGTTGCCAACAAATATTTTTATCTAGATTTCATGATGCTGTTTGTCATTCCCCTGAAGAACAAATTTCCTCTTGTGAAGATTTGCTACAGTCATGGTTCTATCGGGTATCTTTTGGCTGATTACTTCTCTTTCCATGAGTGGTAATCTAATCTGTTTCTGCGCACGCTTATTAGGGAGGAACATGACTTCATCAAGTGGATTCAGTGTGTTTGTCTTCAACCTTACCATGGCAGATTTTTTGATGGGCATTTACGTTGCTATCATTGGAACAGCTGATGAAGAATTCCGTGGCAGATACGTCCATTTTGACAGTACATGGAAACACAGCATAGCCTGCAAAGTGGCTGGTTCTTCTGTTTGTTGTCCAGTGATGTGTCAGCTCTGATCATCTGGCTGATCACACTGGATCGTTTTCTGGTCCTTCATTTCCCTTTCAGCACAGTGCGATTGGGAGAATATCAGCAGCTGTAGTCTGCTTGCAAACGTGGTCCGTTGGTTTGACTCTAGCATCATTGCCTTTCCTCCCTGTACTGTCACACTGGGAATTTTATAGTCAAACAGGTATCTGCATGCCGCTGCAGTGACAAAGCAAGACTTTAAAGGGAAAAGAATATTCTTTCAGTTTACTTGTTATCCTTAATTTCATTCTCTTCTTGTTTATCTCTGGTGGCCAGGCGCTTATCTACTGGTCAATACAGAGGAATGCTTTCAAGAACAACTCGACTAAAGTATCACGGGACTTGATCATAGCCCGGCGACTGATCACTGTGGCAGTGACAGATCTCATGTGCTGGTTTCCCATCGGTCTGTGTGGGATGTTGGCATTGGCTGGTACTCCCATCCCTGGCGAGGTGAACGTGGCACTAGCTATATTCGTATTGCCTTTGAACTCGGCTATTAATCCCTTCATGTATACCTTCAACACACTGGCAGAAAAACAGAGAAATCCAACGAAGCCAAACTTATGGAATGGGTGGATCTCACGTTGACATAGCTGATACCCAGCCAGCTCTACTATGAATTTCACTGTTATATAATCAGTACATAAAATACTTTGGTCTAAGCAGTAAATAGCATCTTTTCTATTTCATTTGACATGGTTTCATTATGGGGTAACTAGCTGGACACATTTTGACAAATGTTTTATGAAATCAAAACGATCCGACATTAATAGCAGTATGTTTTAAGACAATTGAAGTATATACTGAAGGGGGTGTTTAAAACCCTATTCCAGAGTATAATTTTCTCGATCATATTAGAAGAGAAATATGAACTTTAAAAGTGGTCAAAAGATGAAGAATAACTATGGCAGCGACTCAAGGGCTATGAAACTTGCTTTTACAGTTCCAAATCTACTAGAAAGCCCCCACTGTGGTTTCGGTCTTTTGATACTAAACCATTAGTTCCGGGAGTACTTTGCTGCACTCGCTGCAACAGACTGGGACACAAAATCTGCGTTTCGTTCCAATTAGACATGTGGTAGGTCTGGTCTCTCTGGCCATGACAGCCATAAATACACCAATGCCAGGCGCTGTGTGAATTGTTCAGGAAATAAACCGGCTTCTTACCTTGGTTGTTCTGAATATAAACTCAGAGTCTTGGCAGGTTCATTAAACTCATCAAATCACTTGTCTTACTAAGAAGCCATTGCTCTTGCTCGAGCCTAGCTAAAGAAACAAGGAAACCTTAAATAGTGTGGTTGTCAGTCTACACGCCCTACTCCCAGTCAAGGTTGCCATACTGTACCTAAATCATATTCTTCAGTTGTAGCTGGAAACAAAACTAAATCACCGCTCACTAAAACAGCGACTTGCTCCTCAGGAACTGATGTAAAAACTGTTCACTTTTCTTACGAAAAGACAGCACAAAGTCAAAATTTGTGAGCAAACTGTTTGGTCAGAATTGTCAACTCCAGTTAATACACCTAAAAATGTCAGCCAACAATATCTTCAAAATTTCATCGCTTGCCCGTCCATATCCTTCTAATCTTGATCTTAGTAATATCATTGTATTTCTGAAAGCCCTTTCTGTTAAATCGTCAGTATTATGAAAGGTGTAATGGACCTGCTTACCTCTTCAATTTCGGAACTCAAACGAATTATTTCAAATAGTCATGGCAATATGCTGTGAACTTATACAAACTGAAAGTTCCACCTTTATTTCGCTTTCAAACATCTGCCTGTTTTGTTTTCTTATTATTCTTTGTTCTCTTGTAATGTTGACAAGTTGACCAAAAGACTACATGGACAGTCACGTCATAGAACGTCTTAGCTTTTTATAACAGAATTGTAGAAGTAAGTGTAGTACTGACTACCTAAGTCAGTTTCTTTCTTTTTTCTTTTTTTTTTCTTTTTTTGTTGTTGTTGCAAAATCGTAGTTTTGACGTCCTTGTGCTGCAGTCTCTGAATTGTCATGGGACCTAAACTTCAAGCAATATTTTTTCCTCCAGTGATTGATACAGTAACGAAAAAATGTAAAATTGAAGTTGCCATATGCTTTGCATAGAAAATTTTGTATCAAGCTGTGAAATCACTATGTACATCGATTAACAAACATTTCTATTCATAGTTTCAAAGTGAGGTGACTGACAGCGGAAAATGAAGCACTTTTTAAAGAGAACGGGTATCAGTTCCGCAAGATACTTACATGAAGGGCAAAACTGTGTATTTCGACCTTTGGGTCTTTTCAGGCAAAAACAAACAATATTTAGAACAATGAAAACGAAGAACGAGCAGCCACTTGTCTTCTCATATTCGGCGCAACACACATTGTACGCAACACACATTGTACGACAACACACATTGTACGACAACACACATTGTACGACAACACACATTGTACGCCGAATATGAGAAGGTAAGTGGTTGCTCGTTCTTCGTTGTCAGTGTCCTAAATGTTGCTTGTTTTTGCCTGAAGAAGACCAAGAGGTCGAATGCATTGCGTTTTTGTCCTGTGGTCTGTTTGTCTGCATTGTCTTGCGAAACTAATACCCTTGATTATATTCCTGTTTTAGAGCACTGAATATTAAAGACCACAGTTCACAAATTGTGAACTGGTATCACCCAGATGAAGTGTCCAAGATGGAAGCCAATTGGAGGCTGGATTTAGATTCAGACAAGGAATGGATTATTCTCAGTGATTTTAATGTAATATCATGCTCTGTGGTCCGTTAATTCTAAAAACATCACAAATTATAATGAATATCCAGCTAACACCACAATAAATGATACTCTAATGGTATTGAATGACGGGTCTATCACCAGATTTTGCTGATCGCTTTGGTAAGAAAAATTCACCTATTGATTTGTCCGGATATTTTCCCACTTTGTCCATGGAATGTTATTCAGTTATCACTGGGCAGTGATCATCTGCCAGTTAAAGTTCAGATCTTAGTGAGTCCTGAGAAAATTGAGCTCGATTCCTGAATACACGATGCAACAAAGATTAGCTAACTAGGACCTTTTTGCCCCATGTTTAGCTGGTGGTTCTCTTCAGCTCAATTTTAATCATAAGGTAGAATCGGTAGATCTTGCAAATAGCTGTGTAAAATTAAGAAATCTGATACTGAGGGCAGCAGACTGTCTATTACTAAGGCTAAGTTTAAATTTCATCCAAAGAGAGCTACAAACCCTCGGTGGACCTCTTCATGTGAGTGGCCGTAAAACGAAATCAGAAGCATTTCCAAACTGGTTGAAAAGTCATCATTTATAGCCATCCCAAAAAAATAAACGAACTAAATGAGATTTGTTAGGGTTCGGCAATACCTTAGCTGATTTTAATGCAAAGGAAGCTGCGAAAAATGCATCCGATGTTTTGAATTCTGATGTCCCTCTTTCTTCAGCTGAAGCTATTCACATCTCCACAAGTTCAATCTGGAATGTGATACAAAATAACTCTCCGAAGATTCAGCTCGGAAGCACAAATAGGTTCTAACTAATGCAACAAGAAAAGTAGTCTGCCGGGGCCTACCCCAAACCGTAACCTTATACATAGGCTGCTGGTTACTCGATAGTAGGTAGTATTTAAAACCGGCATCTGCTTGTGCAGGTGGTCAAATTCATATTTCTCATGTTTTTTTTTGACTGTACTAGTACAAGAACTCACTTTCAGCCTCTCCATGATAAGATCAAGTCTCTTAACCTTCCTCTGACAATGTCTACTGTGTTCAATCCCAGTAATTAGAACAGATGGAGTCTAGCACCATTGGCTGTTTATCTTATCAAAACTCATCCACTCGGAAGATATCTACCCACCTATCCCCCTCCCCTTTTTCCCAACAGTTGATTTTTTTTTTCTTTCGAATTCAGCAGCGTGTAAAATTTTTGAATTGTGTTCTATATACATGCCATATCAGGTGGTTTGGCTTCTACTTTGCACACAGAGCAAGGCTTTTCCATTTCCCCTGCCACAGCCTTCTTCACCCTTCTGCCCCCTTCCCATTCCACATACACCCACAAGCTGTTTGACACTTACGAGTAATATATCAGCCAATTCCATACTCTCTGTTCCCGTTGCATTCCCCTGTATAGTATATAAATGTAGCCACATAAATGTGTGTGTCTGTGTCTCTGAATGTTCGCGTGCGCTCCTCTCTCCTCTCCTCTCTCCTCTCTCTCTCTCTCTCTCTCTCTCTCTCTTCTCTCCTCTCTCTCTCTCTCTCTCTCTCTCTCTCTCTCTCTCTCTCTCTCTCTCTATTAATGGCTAAACGTTTGCTCTAGATGCTCACGATTCTTTAACAGAAATGAGATAGGTTGTCGGTCGGCCCGTTAAACGTACTGATTTCATGGAGGGGGGCAGTTTTCAGAGGGCACAAAGGTCTCGATGCCATCTAAGCAATCCCTTTCTTGCTCACACACTCGCTCTGTGGCGCCGAGCGGGCATGTGGAAATCAAGCGTTCGTCCTCTCGGTTGAGAACGTTAAAACCCTGATACTTCTTCGTATGTTTTGGTTTCACGTGCGTCGTTTAGTGTCACGGGGAGGGTGGAAGGAGACTTTTTCTCCAATGGAATTGTGCAGAGCAGTGTTTCCTCTGAAAACAATACTCCAGATCCTGTTCCACGCTCTAAAGTATCTTCTGTATATACCTTAAAAGATTTATCATTTCTGTCTTGGAACGGCAATGGTGGTTACGTTCAAAGTTAATATTTAATGACTTTTTCCTTTATGTTTCTTCTTTCGATTTTGTTTGCCTGGTGGAGACTTTTGAAAAAGACTGGGATTCCAGTTCATTCGTTCAATTTGAAATGTATTGTAAGCCCTCTGCAAAATTTACTAGTCAAGGGAGAAACTCAGGGGGATAATGTGTTTAATAGAAAAGGAGTTTTGTCCGTTTGTACGTCAACTGAACGTTAAGTATGAAAATATGTGTGCTTTCGTTCTTGATAAGCGGTTATTTGGGTGTTCTTGTGACGTTCTGTATGTATGCGTGTATATTTCACCGAAAGTTCTCCTTTCTATGGTTATTTTGGTTACGATCAGGGATTACAATACTTGAAGATTGTTTGACTGACTTATTACTAACAACTGGATGATGTTTAAGTTATAATCTGTGGTAATCTGAATACCCGTATTTCAACTCTCTCCGCCTCGACCAGTAAACAATCATATACCTCAATTTTGAAGACAGCACTAAACAATCTAATCATCACTCTCAAGATACACAAGTAAACACTTATGGAAAATTGTTGATTAATATGTGTACTGCTCTTGATCTAGTTTGTTTTCAAATGGTTTATGTAATGGCGACCAAGAAGGTCGCTACACATATATTGGTGAAACTGGATGTAGTGTGAATGATTATTTCATTTGTCTAAATGACTTTTATGACATCATTTGTGATTCGTGTGAAATGAAATGTTGTTGACCGCGTTGAATATGACCATTGTCTTCTTGATCTTGCCGTTTTGGTTCAGAATGTGTTTAATAGACATGATGATAAGGAGATACAAATTATTGAAAAGTTTATGTGGAATGAACAGTACAGTCAGGTCTTTATGTAAACTCTGTGAAGCAGAAACTCGCAGTAGACTAAAACAAATGCCATTGAGTTTAATTGATGTAAATACAATGAAGTTGAATTTGTGTTAACGATTGTATAAGAACATGTGCCACATGCATGAAAAGAACAATAAAGATGGGCCAGAAAAATGTAAAGAGGGATGTTTTGACACAGAATGTCATGTTAACAAGAAAAAAGTGCATACTTTGTTGGGAATATTTCGTAGAACTTTGGATAAGAATGATAAAAAAAAATCTGTATGTAAGGGCTAGGAGAGAATACAAAATTTGTTAGTTAGAAAAAAAAACGAATGTTTGATAATAGCAGACTAGAAGAGCTTGTGGTATCTGCTCATAATCAAAAAGATTTTGGGAACTGTATGAAAACATTTCAATGAAACGTAAACAACCTGAGAATAATATTCCATTGGAGAAATGGTTCCAACATTTTGAGTCCTTGCTGAACAAAGATTTACCATATGAATCTGATTAAGTTCTACCAAATGCGGAAAATGAGTGTATTGACCGTCCTATTTCAAGAGACGAAGTTTTGCTTGCAGTTAAAAAATTGGAATCTGGCGAGGCTGCAGGTCCTGACGGAATTATTGGAGAATTCTTTAAAGCACCATGTGATGAAATTATAGACTTTTTGTCATGTTTTTTAATGCATTGCTTCAGAAGGGTATCTTTCCTGAGTCTTGGTGTGAGTCTATAACCCTTCCACTATATAAAAAGGGGATGTAAACAATGTGAATAATTACCGAGGTATTTCGTTGTCTGATATAAGTAGCAAAGTATTTAGTGCTATTATCAACTCAAGACTCCAGGAATATGTAGAAGAACATAACATAACTGGCGAACGTCAGGCTGGATTTAAACGTGGATACTCGACTGTTGATCATATGTATACCATTCTTGCCTTGATTTAAAAGCAGTTTTCTTTTAACCGCAAGTTATACGTAGCATTTATTGATTTTGAAAAAGCGTTTGACTCGATCAATCGAAATTTACTGTGGCCTGTATAGATGAAAAATGGTATTAGTGAAAAATTGTTTAAATGTATTCATAGCATGTACAATGCAGTTAAAACAAGAATAAGAAGTGGCAATAAATTAACTGACTTTATAGCGTGCACTAGAGGAGTACAACAAGGAGATGTGTGCAGTCCTATTTTAATTTCATTATTTATCAATGAGCTTGCAACTGAAATAGTAGAAAAACGGTAGGCATAGTGTAGGTTTACAAACGATCTTACAGAACTCTTTATTTTATTACTAGCAGGTGATGTAGCTCTGCTCTCGGAGACTGTTGCTGGTCCGCAGAGACAACTAAATAATTTGAAATACTCAGCTGATAAATTAGATTTGAAGGTCAATTTTGATAAAAGTAAGATTATTGTCTTTAGGAAGGAGGTTACTTGGCTGCAACTGAGAGATGGCTGCATGGTGGTACTGTCATGCCCGTTGTAAACGTTTATAAATATCTCGGCATATTTTTTCTACCCGGCTGAGTTTTGCTGCAGCATGTAAAGACCTTCCTAGTAGGGCTAGGAATGTATTATTATATGTTGTGAAGAAACTGTTTGTGCTACATAATAATTCCTTGGAAGTGTTTGTCAAAATTTTTGATGCACAGATACAACCCATTGTGCAGTATGGTTCGGAGCTATGGGGTTTAGAAAAGAATGCTGCGGTTCATTGTGAATCGGTTCATTTGACTGGCTTAAACGTTTTTGGGTGTAGAACGTAGAACGCCAAATGATTTAATATATGGAGAAACCCTGAGGAGAGCATTTTAGCTTGAAACAATTTTGTAGGTTTTAATTTTTCCATTTTAAAATCCTATTTTAAACTGGTATGTCGCTCCCTACTTGGTTGAGCACTTTTTACATTCTGAGTGTTTTTTAACTCTAATTATATATATATATATTATATATATAAGAGAGAGAGGAGAGAGAGAGAGAGAGAGAGAGAGAGAGAGAGAGAGAGAGAGAGAGAGAGAGAGAAAATCTGCAGTTAAAAGTATCTGCTACTGGTTAAAGTTATTAAACATGGCTAAGGATAGATTACCACGAAAAGCGTACAATACACTACTTGATCTCGACTCAAGGGGCAGAAGTAATTGGGTTTCAAATGTTCGTATCTGTTTGTGTGAGCTGGGATTAGGATATGCATGGATATACCAAGGAGTAGAGAAGAACGTAAGTTTACTCAAGCAACTCGCCAAAGATTGATCGACAGTAGATGGCAATGTGGGAAAGTCACATTCAATCAAGTAAGAGATTTGATGTGTACAGAGTTCACAGTTCCTCACATTTAGTTAAGAATTACCTTTTGTTTAATATGAAAATGCACTTACGATTTACTTTCACTAGATTTAGATTTAGAATCTCTGATATTAAAGTACATGCTAATTGCTACAAAAATGCGAGTTACAAGGAATTGCTCTGTCCCCTTGTAAACAATCAGTCGAAGATGAAGTTCATTTTGTCCTGCAGTGCCCTGCTTATAGTAATCTCCGTTTGCTGCTAATACATACAAAATTTTATAACCAACCATGTATGTTTTGTTTTTCCTTGCTAATGGCATCAGAAAAAGAGAGTGTGACTCGCAGTTTAGTTCTTTATGTATATAAAGCTTTCCAGTTAAGAGAAACATTGCTTTCTTGATTGACTGCATTTTATAATTGTAAGGACTCGTAATACTGCTGCCTTTATGATAATTTTTTTTGTAATATTGTTATCGCCCCTTTCATATGGGGCTATGGCCTTAAATGATTAAATCATCTGAATCTGAATCTGAATCTCTCTCTCTCTCTCTCTCCTCTCTCTCTCTCTCTCTCTCCTCTCTCTCTCTCTCTCACTCTCTCTCTGGTCGTGTGAGTGTGTTTGTGTGTGTGTGTGTGTGTGTCTGTCTATCTGTGTGCTTGCGTGCGTTCACGTGTGCGTGCGTGCGTATGTGTGTGTGTCTCTTTGTGTGTTGTGTGTGTGTGTGTGTTGTGTGTGTGTGTGTGTGTGTGTGTGTGTGTGTGTGTGTGTGTATGTCTGTGTGTCTGTGTGTCTGTGCGCGCGCGCGCGCGCGCGCGCGTGCGCGCGTGTGTGTGTGTGTGTGTGTGTGTGTGTGTGTGTGTGTGTGTGAGCGCGTGTGTGTGTGTGTGCTTGCGTGCGTGCGTGCGTTCATGCGTGAGTGCGTGCGTGCGTGTGTGTGTGTGTGTGTGTGTGTGTGTGTGTGTGTGTGTGTGTGTGTGTGTGTGTGTGTGTGTGTGTGTGTGTGTGGTGTGTGTCTGTGTGTGTGTGTGTGTGTGTGTGTGTGTGTGTGTGTGTGTGTGTGTGTGTGTGTGTGTGTGTGTGTGTGTGTGCGCGCGCGCGAGGCCCGCACACATGTGTTTGGGCGTGTGTGTGTTTCTGCGTATGCATGTGTGTGTGTGGATCTCACAGGCAGAGCATGCATCCTTATGGGCCACCATGAGACTATAAGACAAACGCCAGTCTGATCAAGACCATAGAATACTTCTGCGATAAAGCCAGCAGCGCAGTTTTCCTCACTGGCACCATGGGAGACTGGTTCTAGACAACTGTTGGAGTGAGGCAAGTCTGTTTACTCTCACCCAGTCTTTTCAACCTTTACCTGGAGAGGATTATGCCTCACGCACTGGAGGGATGTCTAGACTCAATAAGCATGGGTGGCAGGATGGTAACAAACATACGCTTTGACGATGACATCAACGGGAGAAGAGCAGGAATTAGCCAGCCTAGCAGATTGTCTGGACAAATGTTCTTCAGCATTCAGCATGGATATCAGCGCCAAAAGCACAAAGCTTTTGAGACCGACACCAACGGAATTCACGCTAACATCCTCATCAATCTCGAAACAGTTCAGAGCTTCAGGTACCTCGAGGCATTCGTTCAGACGAGGGATCGAAGCCTGAAGCGTTCTCCAGAGTTGTGCAAGCACTGCCCTCAACTGTCATACAAATCAGTTGGGAGCAATCCTGCACCACCTTTGGAAACATGTGCAGTGTTCACATAGGGTGCGGGCACGCATTCCACTGAGGCGTCAAAAGACATAAATGCTCCGTGGCATGTTCGTAATGGCCACTGCATGTGACACGACACAACCACTACGTGAGTGTTCCCAAGGGTGTTTCAGCCCCTATTTCATGACTGCAGAGCCCACTGGCGAAAACCGCCACTGTCAAGCAACTGCCGTATGCGTCCCGCTTCCTTACTAGTTGCTGTTCCGCTGACAGGTGAAGACAGCACAACTCTAGACGCGGCCAAGCTGTCGCCATGAGGCCTTCCGTGCCCGCTGAAGAGAATCCCGGGTAACAAAGGTATTCATCACAGGGTGTGTGACACATGATATATATTTCATGACGCATGAATTAGAATGAATGAGACATAAACCGGGACATACGGCACATGAAGGGTATGTTACATATGAACCATGGTACATGACACGTGAACCAGAATACATAATACGTGAACTAGAATACAGGACACATGAATCAAAATACTTAACAGTCAAACCAAGAGACACATAACATGAACCATGTTTCAGTACATGTGAAGCAACATGTCTGACACATGATCCATGAGACGTGACACGTAAATCATGATCCGTGACAACGGAACACAAATACATGTCTTACGGGCCAAGCTGCAAGACACTTGAACAGGATACATGACACAAGAATTATAATATGCAAACGAATCACAACACATGATATCTGAAGTAGTGTACGTAGCCCATGAATCAGAACACATGAAATTTGAAGCAGTGTACCTAGCCCATGAATCAGAACACATAAAATTTGAAGTAGTGTACGTAGCCCATGAATCAGAACACGTGAAATTTGAAGCAGTGTATCTAGCCCATGAATCATCATACATCATACGTGCAAACCGGGACACACCACACATGAACTGGAAGACATTACAAATGGACATGGATAGAATTATAAAACTTAAAACCAAGCCACAACCACAGGAATTATCACACATGAAGCAAGAGACCATCACACATGAACTGAGACCTGAGAAAGACAACACACGACGTGGGATCAATGACACATGAAGCAGGAGACAAGAAAAATGTGCATGCATTTATAATACTTAAAGCAACGGAAACCCAGATGAACTATGACA
>CM031613.1:43116306-43136306 GCA_018398815.1 Conus ventricosus
GTTGGTGTGTGTGTGTGTTGTGTGTTGGTGGTACGGATGGTACGGAGGTGTGTGTGTTATGTCTGACTCCAACTTTCAAAAGGTTTGAATGCGTGTATCGATTACTCCTCACACACCTACACCACACAGCACGAAATGCCACGCAACACACAAACTGTGTTTCTTTTCTTTATGCTCTCTGAACCTTCAGGACATTACAAACACAAATATCATAAATCATCATATAACCAGCAGGCACAAAATCAGTACACGCCACCATACAGCTGATCAACATATCACATCAGCAAAGGTATGCAATAAACCCAATCCGCCGACACACATGTGGCGGTACAACCAGAGCAGATAAGAGAGTTCAACGACCTCCTCTTCCAGCGAACGCTTTAACAGTCGCTCTCAGCAACACAACATTCACAAAAGTAGTGTCACCGTCAGTATGTCCTTACAGACACAGTTCACACACTTGGTTGCACGGAGCCCAAGTCATAGTCTATAGCACCAAACCAGGGTACTACGGCAAGCAGAACCGCTACAGGATCCGCTAAAGGAACACAGTCCCAAGTGGTGTCCCACAGGACACACCACACAGAGAAAAATCACGTCGGACTACCGACCTCTTGGTCGGTCTCTCCAGCATGACGGAGAATCCTGAGGCCCTTAACAATACAAACACGTTACTGACCTGGTGGTCAGCCTCTCAACGCCTGCAAGACGGAGACAGCGGCTTGGGCACGGGCTGTACCCCACGCCTGATGGGAACCAGTTCCTGCTAAGCCGGACTCAGGAGCCTCACCGACACCTGGGAAACTGATTAGCTACGTTGGTTACCTAGCCTACTGCCTACATGTCTGTCGTCCTTGACTTGTCACTAGCAGTCACTCTTCACATAATAGATTTCACTAGAGTTTGGGAAAATTCCCATAATAATTATAGTCTACTACGTTTCAATACAATGTATGCATTACAATAGACGAATTCATCGATTAGCACCATGAACAATACGACAAAGATTTCCTCACGTAACCCTTTTAAAAGTACCCATAATGAACATACCTACACATTTTCAGAAAGATCGACCCAGTAGTTTTGTGATATTAGACAGGAAATGAGTGTTTACTTGTATATATATATGTGTGTGTGTGTGTGTGTGTGTGTGTGTGTGTGTGTGTGTGTGTGTGTGTGTGTGTGTGTGTGTGTGTGTGTGTGTGTGTGTGTGTGTGTGTTGTGTGCGCGCTTGTGCGCGCTTGTGTGTGTGCGCGCTTGTGTGTGTGCGCCTGTGTGTGTGTGTTAAATATTAGTGGAAATACTACATAAGAACAATCATTAGCAAAAATCAACATTAACAAATCAAACTGCAACAGTCAAAACAAAACAGTCTAAAATACGCAGAAATCATAGAAACGAGCCGACTGGACTTATCATTAAGTTCTGAACAAAGTTCAAAAGAAATACAGGTTCTTGGAAAATGCATTTAGATTCATCGTTTCTGAATTTTGATAGAGCTGATTCAAAATAAGGACAAAGTACAAAATATGTGTTGTTGTACAACTATCAACAGCCCCGCATACACATTGGACGTTTTTCATGAACTTGGTTTTGAAAGCGTTTAACCTAAGTCCGTAAAACAGTGAAACAATTTTTTTGCGGTGTTTTGGGTGTTTATTGACATTTTTTGATAAAATGTATAATTTATTAATGAATTCTGTTTTGAAAAATTTTGTGATCGAGCGTTTAAACACCACTTTATTGAAGAATTAGGCTTATGTACTTTGGGAAGCATGTAGTCTTTATATATCTTTTCAAAATTTTCAAAAGAAGCTTTTTGTAATAAAGAGTATCCCTCTTGTAAACTGAAAAGAATGGGAATATCCTTGGATTTAAAAGATTTTTTTTGCACCTGGCCGAGCTGTACGATCAGCCCATTCATTTCCAGATATTGAACAATGAGATGGGATCCAACAAAAATCAACTGCGATTCCCCTTGATATAAGAATATGAATAAGTACTTTAATTTCTGTGATGACTTCAGCCCGGTTTTTCGGATTTGTTGATTCTAAAGCTTGGAGAACTGATTTAGAGTCTACACAAAAAAGTGCACCATAGAAATTGAATGGTGTATCAATGACATACTGAATAGCCATTAAAATTGCTATTAATTCAGCTGTGAAAATGGAGAAATCCTTACCAAGGTAAAAAGATTTCTCAATTTTTAAAGTGGGGATAACAAAACCACAGCCTGCCTGATTGTCTAATAAAGAACCATCAGTGAAGATTTTTAGATGATTGGGATAAAAATTATTCATATGGGATCTAGCTTCATATGCAAGAACATTGATGTTATCAAATCTTGGACAATTGTGTATAGTTATAGTCAAACTTCGCCTTAAAAAGCTCCTAGTTTGGGATGGGACTTATTGGAAAACGCACAGTGTGTGTGTGTGTGTGTGTGTGTGTGTGTGTGTGTGTGTGTGTGTGTGTGTGTGTGTGTGTGTGTGTGTGTGTGTGTGTGTGTGTGTGTGTGTGTGTGCGTGTGTGTGTGTGTGTTCCAAAATCACATAATGTGAACATATATTGCTCTGCATTGCACACAAACACACACACACACACACACACACACACACACACACACACACACACACACACACACACACATACACACACACACACACACACAACACACACACACACACACACACACACACACACACACACACACACACACACATCTGTCTAAGATCACTGTTAGGTGATAGACGTTAAATTAAAAGAACGAACACAACACACGCGCGCAGCGCACACACACCCACACACACACACACACACACACACCAACACCACACAACACACACACACACACACCCACAGACACAGACCACACACGACACACCCACACACACACACACGACCACAACACACACACATCACACCACACACACACACACACGCACACACACACACGCACATACATACACACACGCGCACAGAGAAGAGAGAGAGACAGAGAGAGAGAGAGAGAGAGAGAGAGAGAGACAGACATAAGAGAGAGACAGAGAGAGAGAGAAGAGAAGAGAGAGAGAGAGAGAGAGAGAGAGAGAGAGAAGAGAGAGCTATAAAATGAAAAAGGAACAATTGTGAATGAACTGAAACAAACACAAATAAAGCCAATGCACACCATACATGAGATGAACGTTCCACCACATTTTAAAAACTAGAATACACTTCCTTTGATTTGTTAGTATTGAATCTTCTGTGACGCTAGTGAGAAAAGATTAAGTACAAAATTGAAACTGAATGCTTAAGTGCGAACGAAAAGCAACAATTCTCAATGCGTTTTAAAACAATTTGAATACAATAAAGTGAAAAGAAATTAGCAGATAAGCATTCAAAGTAGACCAATCAAATATTATGGTGGAAGTTCATCCCCCTCTCCATTAAAATAAAAACCAATGACCTGAAAAATCAAGAAATTTTAAGGTAAGGCCCTGCTGTGTGTGTGTGGTGTGTGTGTATGTGTGTGTGTGTGTGTGTGTGTGTGTGTGTGTGGTGAGTGTGCGTGCGTGCGTGCGTGCGTGCGCGCGCGCAGCGTGCGCGCGCGTGCGTGCGTGCGTGCGTGCGTGCGTGCGTGCGTGCGGTGTGGTGTGTGTGTGTGTGTGTGTGAGTGAGTGTGTGTGGTGTGTGTGTGTGTGTGTGTGTGAGTGAGTGTGTTTCTGCACATGCCCTGCCCTAGCCATCTGATTATGTACTTTGAAGACTGGTACACACACACACACACACACACACATACACACAACACACACACGACACACACACTCCCCCCACACACACACACAACACACACACACACACACACACACACACACACACACACACACACACACACAAACAACACACGGACAGAGGAGAGAGAGAGAGAGAGAAAGTAGAAGAGAAGAGAGAGAGAGAAGAGAGAGAGAGAGAGGACAGAGAAGAGAGAAAGAGAGAGAGAGCGTCATTAACTCTTGAAACATAAAATGTTTAAACCTTCATTCAAATATTCTCGCCCTTTCTCTTCTTATCTAATCATTCTTCACTCATGAAAAAAACAATGAGGGAAGGGGTGGGTGCTTAAATCACCCAATAAAGGCAGATTTCCCTGCAGATTATAGTGAAAAAACCATCATCTTGCTCATTTTATTGCGAAATCAGCAATTTCACAGATACACCGTGAAACATAGACAATCTAAAAAAAAATGACCTATTCATTAACTTCTTTAGAGACACGAAAAGTACAAACAGAAAAGAACCAACTTTTACTAACGCTGACTTTACACTCTATGCAATGCATGAAACTGGAGTATTAGAGTATAGGGAAAAACATCATCAAGACGCGGTTGCTTTCAAATTTTCTTTATGTTTTTCCTCCCTGAAAATAAAGTCCCTTCCAAGCAGCCCACCGGTTTATGGAATTGTTCAGTTGAGAAAATTAATTTCATTTAACGTGCGAAAATATACAATGTAACTTGAATATAGTGGTGGAGGATGGACGGATGAAACAGAAACACAATCCCATTCAGCAGTACCTGATTGTCAAGAAAGATAGCTCTATGAGGCCATTGCAACTTAATTGTCCACAAACTGCCTGAATTCAAGAGTGATATAAAAGATGTATAAAAGTAAGCGAAAAGCAGTGTAGTTCTTTAGGGGGGAACGATACATTCACCTGTGTGTGTTTCATGATTAGGAAATAAAATGATTTTTGGCCTTTTAAAGAAATCATCCCTCGGGGCGTTATTGGATTGGTATGGGTCAAAAGATCTGACAGCGCCTCCTAATACAGGCATGCAACTATTAATAAGAAAACTGTATGGTTATCTATAATTCACCACATACCTACAACTCGACACAAAGGAAAATTGTTTGCTTTTATGCTCTTTTTTGCGTCCACAAGGATCAGCGTGCTAACGCATGTGTATTTGAACGTAGAATGACATGGTATATTCAGAGGCTTTCTTCTTTGTGCGTTACCGACAAACAGGACTGGTAATAGATATCACTATATCTCAAACCACTTCCCTTAAACAACACTCATTCGTGTTGACCTGCAACAAAAAACACCCCATGACAATGAGCCATAGCGGGCATGTAACAAATACACGTTTTCTTGTGTTGTGGTTTCATCACTTAAACCTGTGTAGTCAAAACCACACATCTTTCATTTATATCATAACACATCTCACAGCAGCCAGCAGCACTCAGCAGATAAATTCGCCATAGCCCGTCCCCTATGTTTTACATGCAATGAAGATGTTTACACATTGTCATACTCTCTTGTGTGTCAATTTTCAAACACGATTGCACGAAAGTAGAGATGAATCATTCTGCAATACATCCGAAATAGTATTGAAACTTCGATATGCACCACATGCCAATGCATTACCTTCAGTTAAGGTATGATGATCAAATATCCGAATTGTTGGATGGTCGGACGAATATGGCTGCATTTCATACAGACAAGACATGTACATATCAGTTTTATCCTTCCTCCTGTCTGGTCAGATTTGATGGTATTAGTCAGATCCAGTTCATTCCAATGTATTCAAATGAGTCCTGTCCCAGAGAGCCTTTATCGATGCCCTGGGAATGTAATTACTGCCTGCCAGTCTACACACAATGGCAATGGATATATTGACTGCATGGATCTTACGGATGAAGATGGATGTGGGACAGGGTGTTTTAGGTTCTTCAGTGCAGAGCATCAACAACCTTCAACACGCTGATCACTTGTGTGATGGCAGCCTCACTGTCAAAGCGTGATTGACGAAATAGTGTGTGACACAAGTTCCGTCCCCACCTGTCATGTGTCAAAGTCACACCTTCTTTGTCCCAGAAATCCTTCTCTGGGCACAGTTCCCTTACTCGCTCGCTGATGCAACCAACTTCTGAATGACATTTTCTGATTGAGCAAAGCTTACCATATCATTATTCATCTTGTTCTTGCCCCATAGTTTCCGTTGACTGTGTTTCCTCCCATTAAAATGTTTAATCTCAAGTTTCTTAACCTTAGCAGAAACAAGCTGCAACAAGTGAACATGACTGCCTTCTTGAATGGACAATTTACGAACATTTCACATTTCTCCTTAACCAATCACGTTCCTTTCTACTGTTTACCGACTGTGTCCCATCACAATAACTCATGCTGGTAGATCTTCATACACATGCCCTTGACTGTGTTTGATTCTCGAGTTTTTTTTCGTCGTTCTTTCCGCATGCAGAAGCGGATTTTAACCTTTACTTCTGGTTCACACGATCAGTTCAAGTGGTATTTTCAGTTCACACACCTCATTAGCTGAACTTTACATGGATGGCAGCCGTGACAGATTTTTCCACAAAATTTTTTCAGCAATCTTCCCGTTGCGATTAGTTTCGACGGACAAAACTTTAAAATATGTTGCCACAAATAATTTTATCTAATACATAATGCTATTTGTCATACCCCCTGAAGAACAAATTTCCTTCCACTTGAGATGATTTGCTACAGTCATGGAACAAACGGTATCTTCTTTGGCATATACTTCGCTTCCATGAGTGGTAATCTAATCTGTTTCAGCGCACGCTTAAATAGGGCGGAACATGACTCATCAAGTGATCAGTTGTGTTTTCTTCAACCTTACCATGGCAATTTTTTAATGCATTACGTTGCGATCATTGGAAACAGGTGATAAGAATTCCGTGGCAGATACGTCCATTTTGACAGTACATGAAAACACAGCATAGCCTGCAAATGGCTGGTTTTCCACTGTTTGTTGTCCAGAGAAGTGTCAGCTCTGATCATCAGCAGATCACACTGGATCGTTTTCTGGTCCTTCATTTCCCATTCAGCACATGGCATTTAGGAGAATATCGCAGCTGTAAGTCTGCTTGGCTAACGTGTCCGTTGGTTTTATTCTAGCATCATTCTCTCATCCCTGTAATGTCACACTGGTAATTTATGAGTCAAAGACAGTATCTGCATGCCGCGCCATGACAAAAGCAAGACTTTGAAGGAAAAGACAATCTTTCAGTTGACTGTTTATCCTTAATTTCATTCTCTCTTGTTTATCTCTGTGGCCAGGCGCTATCCTACTGTCAATACATAGGAATGCTTCAAGAAACAACTCCGACTAAAGTATCACGGGACATGATCATAGCCCGGCGACTGATCACTGTGGCATGACAGATCTCATGTGCTGGATTCCCCATCGACTGTAGAGGTATGTTGGCATTGGCTGGTACTCCCATCCCAGGCAGGTGAACGGGCATCTGGCATATCGTATTGCCCTTAGAACTCGGCTATTAATCCCTTCATGTAAGTACCTTCAACACAACTGCAGAAAAACAGAGTAAATCCAAGGAACCAAACTATATGGAAATGGTGGGAATCTTCAACGTAGACAAAGCTGATACCCACCATCTCTACATGAATTTCACAGTTATATAATCAGTATCATAAAATACTTTGTTCTAAAGCAGTAAATAAGTATCTTTTCTATTTCATTTGACATGGTTTTTCATTAATGTGGGTAACTACTGCACACATTTAGACAATAAGTTTTTATGACAATCAAAAACATCTAAAACGATCCGACATTAATAGCAGTAGTTTAAAGACAATTTTCGTGGCAAGGCGGTATGGAGTTTTGGGTTTTATGGAGGGGATATGTAGGTGTGTTGTTTTCCAAAATGAAGAGAGACAGTACAGAAACGTTTGATTACAGAAACCATTGCTCTGGCCTGGAATCCTGAAATTTGTGAAATTTGGAATCTCGACATTTGGTTTTCCTAAGTTTGCTAAATCCCTACTTTGGGTACCGCGTTTCTCATCCAGGTGAATCGAAGGTATTTATAATTTCTTAAAGTGTCATAACAGTAAGCCTTCTGTAATCCTTCACCCCTGATGTGAACATGGTTTCAGTGAGAGAAGAGAGAGAGAGAGAGAGAGAGAGAAGGAGAAGAGAGGAGAGAGAGTGAGAGAGAGAGAGAAAGGAGTGTGTGTATGTGTGTGCGTGCGTGCATGCTGCGTGCGTGCCGTGCGTGCGTGCGTGCGTGCGTGCGTGCGTGCGCCGCGCGCGTGCGTGCGCGCGCGCGCCGCGTGAGTGTGTGTGTGTGTGTGTGTGTGTGTGTGTGTGTGTGTTGTGGTGTGTGTGTGTGTGTGTGTGCTTTTCTGTACAAAGTGACATGCTAGCTTGCGCGTATCTATGCATGTATCATGCATGCAAGCATGCATGCATGCGCGCGCGCGTGTTTGTGTGAGTGTATGTGTTTGTTGTGTGTGTGTGTGTGTGAGTGTGAGTGTGTGTGTGTGTGTGTGTGTGTGTATGTGTGTGTGTGTGTGTAGTGTTGTGTGTGTGTGTGTGTGTGAATTCAAACCGATCGAGATCCTATGAACGATCCTGGAAGTTTCTCCTTATTCAGAAAGTTACGTAATAAACCATGGGAAGAAAAACATTTGGTCGGATCGACTTTAAATATTTCTATTGGAAATGAATAAAAAAAAGAATGAAACTGCCAATGAGGTTTCCCTCCTCACCGAATCCATCATCTGTAGCAATTAGCCAACCATCACAACAACGCCTTTTGTCACATAGACCACATTTATGACACATCACCACATTTGTAACACATCAAAATTTTCAAAATCTGAAAATTGTCCTTTTTTTAAAGTTATTTTAGAAGACACATAAATGGGTTCTACATTTTTTTGGTGGTATTGGAAAAATCATCAGAGACAGTTAACCATACGGTCGGACCCATTGTTTAACAAAAACAACTGTCATCAGTGAAGTTGCTGATCAGTTGAACTTCACCCTGATCAGCAATACATAGTCTTAATACAAAACATCTACCGGCATCACTATCAGTTGTTCCTCTCCCGAAGTAAATACTGAAGGGGCGATTAAACCTATCCCCAGGTATAATTTCTCGATCATATTAGAAGAGAAATATGAACTTTAAAAGGTCAAAAGATTGAAGAAAAACTAAGGCAGAGCGACTCAAGGGCTATGAAACTTACTCACAGTTCCAATCTACTAAAAGTCTCACTGTGGTTTCGGTCTTTTGATATTAAACCATTAGTTTTTCCGGAGTTATTTAGTAGCACTCGCAGCAACAGACTGGACCACAAATCTGCGTTTTCGTTCCAAATAGACTGTGTAGGACTGGTCTCCTCTGGCCATGACAGCCTAAAATACATCAATGCCAGGCCGCTGTGGAGAATTGTTCCAGGAAATAAACCGGCTTCTTACCTTGTTGTTCTAAATAAACTCAGAGTCTTGCAGGTTCATAAACTCAATCAAATCACATGTCTTACTAAGAAGCCCATTGCTCTTGCACGAGCCTATGCTAAAGAAACAAAGGAAACCCGAAAAGTGGTGGTTGTCATTCTACACGCCCACTCCCATCAAGGTTGCCATACTGTAACCTTAATCATAATGTCTTCAGTTGTAGCTGGAAACAAACTAAATCACCGCTCACTAAACAGCGACCTTGCTCCTCAGGAACTGATGTAAGAACTGTTCACTTTCTTACGAAAAGACAGCACAAAGTCCAGAAATTGTTTGAGCAAACCTGTTGGTCAGAAATAGTCACTCCAGTCAACACACCTAAAAAAAATGTCAGCCCACAATATCTTCAAAATTTCATATCGCTTGCCCGTCCATAACCATCTAATCCTGATATTACTAGTATACATTGTATTCTGAAAGCCCTTTCTGTTAAATTTCGTCAGTATTATGAAAGGTGCATGGACCTGCTTCCGTCCATCAATTTCGAACTCAAACGAATTTATTTCAAATATCATGGCCAATATGCTGTGAACATATCCAAACTGAAAGTTCCACCTTTATTTACGCTTTCACAAACATCTGCTGTTTTGATTCATATTATTCTTTTTTCTCTTTAATGTGGACAAGTTGACCAAAAGACTACATGACATCACTCATAGAAACGTCTTAGCTTTTTATAATGGAATTGTAAAGTAAAGTGTAGTACTGACTACTAAGTCAGTTTTTTCTTGGGGGGAGGGGATTTTTTTTTTTTTTTTGTTGTGGTTGCAAAATCCGTAGTTTGACTCCTTTGCTGCATCTCTGAATTGTCATGGACCTAAACTTCAAAAGCAATAATTTTCCTCCAGTGATGATACAGTAACGAAATATGTAAAATTGAAGTTGCCATATGCATTTCATATAAAATTTTGTATCAACTGAGAAATCACTTATGTACATCGATTAACAAACATTCTGATTCATATTTAAAAGTAGGTACTGACAGCGGAAAATGAAAGCAATATTTAAAGAGAACGGGTATCATTCCGCAAGATACTTACAAGAAGGCAAAACTGTGTATATCGACCTTTGGGTCTTCTTCAGGCAAAAACAAACATTTTAGAACACTGAAAACGAAGAACGAGCAGCCACTTGGCTTCTCATATTCGGCGCAACACACATTGTACGCAACACACTTGTATACGACAACACACATTGTACACAACACACATTGTACGACACACACATTGTACGACAACACACACTTGTACACAACACACATTGTACGACAACACACATTGTACGACACACAGTTGTACGTCCAACACACATTGTACGACAACACACATTGTACGGCAACAACCACATTGTACGACAACACACATGTACGACAACACAGACATTTACGACAACACACTTGTACGACAAACACATTGTACGACAACACACATTGTACGACAACACACATTGTACGACAACATTACCAATGTAACGCCGAATAAATGAGAAGGTAAGTGTTGCTCGTTCTTCGTTTTCAGTGTCCAAAATTTGCTTGATTTTTGCCTGAAGAAGCCAAGAGTCGAAATGCATTGCGTTTTTCCTGAGGTCTGTTTGTCTGCATTGTCCCTAGCGAAACTAATACCCTTGATAATATTCCTGTTTTAGAGCACTGAATATTAAAGACCACAGTTCACAAGTTGTGAACTGGTATCACCCAGATGAATGTCCAAGATGGAAGCCAATTGGTGCTGGATTTAGATTCAACAATGAATGGTTATCTGCATGATTTCAATGTATACATGCTCTGTGGTCCGTGAATTCTAAAACATCACAAATGCTAAAGAATATCCAGCTAAGCCCCATAATAAATGGATACTCTAATGTATTGAATGAACGGGTCATCACAGAATTTGCTGAACGCTTTGTAATAAAAATCACAATTGGATTGGACCGGATATTTTTCCCACTTTGACCATGAATGTTTATTCAAATATCACAGGGCAGTGATCATCTGCCAGTTGAAGTTCAGTACATAGTGATCCTGAGAAAAATTGACTCGATCTGAGATAGCACAGCAACACTGATTAAGCTAACTATGGCCTTTTTGGCCCTATGAATAGCTGGGTGGTTCTCTTCAGCTCAATTTTAATCATAAGGGTAGAATCGTAGATCATGCAAATAGCTATGATAAAATTAAGAAATCTGAATACTGAGGGCAGCAGACTGTCTAATACAAGGCTAAGTTTAAATTTCTTCCAAAAGAGAGCTACCAAACCCACGTGGACCTCTTCATGTGATGGCCGTAAAACGAAATCATAAGCATTTCCAAACTGGTTGAAAAGTCATCATTATAGCCATCCAAAATAATTAACGAACTAAAATGAATTTGTTAGGGGTTCGGCAATACCTTAGCTGATTTTTTATGCAAAGGAAGCTGCGAAAAATGCATCCGATGTTTTGAAATTCTGATGTCCCTCTATCATCTCAGCTGCAGCTATTCACATTCTCAAAGTTCAATCTGAATATGATACAGAAATAACTCTCCGAAGATTCACTCGGAAGCACAGATGGGTTCTAACTAAGCAACAAGAAAAAGTAGTCCTGCCGGGCCTACCCCAAACCGTAACCTTATACATCGGCTGCGGTTACACGATAGTTAGGTAGTATTAAAAACCGCATCAGCTTGAGGCAGGTGGTCAAATTCATATTTCTCATGTTTTATTTGACTGAACTAGTACAAGAACACACTTTCATTTCAGCCTCTCCATGATAAGATCAAGTCTCTTCTTAACCTTCCTCCTGACAATTGTCTACTGTGTTCAATCCAGTAATTAGAACAGATGGAGTCTACACCATTGCTGTTTAACTAAACAAATCTCATCCACATCGAAGATATCTACCACCCTATCCCCACTCCTTTTTCCCAACATTGATTTATTTCTTTCAAGGCAGCAGCGTTAAAATTTTTGAATTGAGTTTATATACAAGCCATATCAGGGTGGTTGGCTTTCAACATTGCACACGAGAGCAAGGCTTTTCCATTCCCCTGCACAGCCTTCTTCACCTTCTCTGCCCCCCATCCCATTCCACATACACCCACATAGCATTTGACACTTACAGTAATAATACCGCCAATTCATAATCTCTATTCCCGTGCATTCCCGTGTATAGTATATAAATGTAGCCACATAAATGTGTGTTCTGTGTCTCTGAAATGTTCACGTGCGCTCTCTCTCTCTCTCTCACCCACTCATCTCTCACTCTCTCTACTCTCTCTCTCTCTATCTCCTCTTCTCACACTCTCTCTCTCTCCCATTAATGGCTAAAACGTATGTTCTCTAGATGCACACGACTCTTTAACAGAAATAGAGATAGGTTTCGACGGGCCCGTTAAACGCACTGATATTCATGGAGGGGGCAGTTTCAGAGTGCACAAAGGTCTCGAAGCCACCTAAGCATCCCTTTCTTTCTAACACACTCGCTCTAGGCGCCTGAGCGGGCAGTGGAAATCAAGCGTTCGTCCTCACGGTTGAGGAACGTTAAAAAAACCGATACTTCTTCGCATGTTATGGTTACACGACCGTCGATAGTGTCACGGGGATGGTGGAAGGAGACATTATCCTCCCAATGGAGTTGTGCAGAGCAGTGTTTCCCTCCTCTGAAAACAAAACTCCAGATCCTGTTCCACGCTCTAAAGTATTCTTCTGTAAATACCATGAAAGATTTATCCTTTCTGTCTTGGAACTGCAATGGTGGTTACGTTCAAAGTTAATATTTAATGAAATTTCCTTAATGTAATTTCATTCGATTTTGTTTGCCTGAGGAGACTTTTTGAAAAAGACTGGGATTCCAGATCATTCGTTAATTTGAAATTATTGGTAAGCCCTCTGCAAATTTACTAGTCAAGGGAGAAACTCAGGGGGATAATGTGTTTAATAGAAAAGAGTTTTTGTCCGTTTGACGTCAACTGTACGTTAGTATGAAAATTATGTTGTGATTTTTCAAATCTTGATAAGCGATAATTGGTGTACTTGTGACGTTCTGTAAGTGTAAGCTTGTATATTCCACCGGAAAGTACTCCTAGTTCTATGGCTATTATGGTTACGATCAGGGGATTAACAATACTTAAAGATTGTTTGAAACTGACTTATTACTACACTGGATGAATGTTTATGTTATAGAATCTGTGGTAAACAGAATTAGCCGTATATCAACTCACAGACCGCCTCGTACCAGTAAACAATCAATATACCTCATTTTGAAGACAGCCCTAAACAATCTACTCATCACTCTCAAGATACACAAGTAAACACTTATGGAAAATGTTGATTAATAAGTTACTGCCCATGATCTAGTTGTTACAATGGTTTAAAGTAATGGCGACAAGAGTCGCTACACATAAATTGGTGAAACTGGATGTAGTGTAATGATTATTTTCATTTGTCTAAAGACTTTTTAGACAACATTTGTGATTCGTGTGAAATGAATGTGTTTGACCGCGTTGAACTGACCAATGTCTCTTGCACTTGCCCCTTTGGTTCATAAAGTATTTAATAAGACATGATGAATAAGGAGATACAAATACAGAAAAGTTTATGTGAATGAACAGAAGCAGTCAGGTCTTTATGGTAAACCTGTGACGCAGAAACTCGCAGTAGAGACTAAAAAAAAATGCCAATATAGTTTAATTGATGTAAAATCAATAAGTATTGAATCTTTTTAACGATGTGTAAAAGAACATGTGCCACATGCAAGAGAAAGAACAATAAAGATGGGCCAACTAAATGTAAAGAGGATGTTTTTGACACAGAATGTCATAGATCTAGTTTCAAAGCCAGACGACTGCAGGCGGAAAATCAAACAAATCTTAAATAAATGTTATCGAACCGCCAGAGAAGTGACAAACGAGACACGAGACAAAACACAACGCGTTTCGACCTTCTTAGACCTTTCGTCTGGTATAAAGAAACGAATAAAACCAACGAAAATTCACTTAGCTTGATCGCTTCAGATCGCTACAGGCAGGGTTCATCGCAAGGAAAGCGTTGAATTTCGTAGTTTTATTACGTTTATTTAACACCAGAACGAAGACCTAAGAGGTCGAAACCGTTGTGTTTTGTCTCGTGACACGTTTGTCCACAGAAGTCATGTCACAAGAAAAAAGTGCATACTTAGTTGGAAAATTTCGTAAACTTTGGAATAAGAATGATTAAACAAAAAATCTGTATGTAAAGGGCTAGGAGAGAATACAAAATTTGTTAGTTAAAAAAAAAACGA
This sequence comes from Conus ventricosus, assembly GCA_018398815.1. Taxonomy (NCBI): domain Eukaryota; kingdom Metazoa; phylum Mollusca; class Gastropoda; order Neogastropoda; family Conidae; genus Conus; species Conus ventricosus. The sequence goes on from CM031613.1 coordinate 43,130,859, forward strand.
ATGTTTGATAATAGCAGGACATAGAAGAAGCTTTGGTATCTGCTCATAATCAAAAAGATTTGGGGACTGTAAGAAAAAAAATTTCAAATGAAACGTAAACAACCCTAAGAAAAATTATCCATTGGAGAAATGGGTTCTCAACATTTTGAGTCCTTGCTGAACAAAGATTTACCAAAAATGAAACTGATTAAGTTCTACCAAAAAATGCGAAAATGAGTGTATTGACCGTCCTATTTCAAGAGAACGAAGTTTTGCTTGCAGTTAAAAATTGGAATCTTCTGGCGAGGCTGCAGTCCTTGACGGGAATTATTGAGATTCTTTAAAGCACCAGTGAGAAATTAAAGACTTTTTTGTCATGTTTTTTAATGCATTGCTTCAGAAGGTAACTTCCAGAGTCTTGTGTGAGTCTATACCCCTTCCACTATATAAAAAAGGGGATGGTAAACAGTGAATAATAAACCAGAGGTATATTCGTTGTCTGAAAAAGTAGCAAAAGTAATATAGTGCTATTATCAACTCAAGACTACCAGGAAATGTAGAAGACCATAACATAACTTGCGAATACGTCAGGCTGGATTTAAACGTGTATACTCGACAGTTGAACATATGTAACCATTCTTGCCATTGATTCAAAAGCAGATATCTTTTAACCTCAAGTTATTACGTAGCATTTATAGATAAATGAAAAGCGTTATTGACACGATCAATTCGAAATTTACAGTGGCCTGTACAGATGAAAAATGGTATTAGAGAAAAATTGTTTAAAAATTAAACATAGCAATGTACAATGCAGTAAAACAAGAATAAGAAGTGGCAATAAATTAAGCTGACCTTATACGTGCACTAGAGGAGTACAACAAGGAGATGTTGTCAGTCCTATTTTAATTTTCATTATTTATCAACGAGCCTTTGCACGAAAAAGTAGAAAAAAAAACGAAGGCATGGTGCTAGGTTTACAAACGCTCTTACAGAACTCTTTATTTTATTACTTACAGGTGATGTAGCACGCTCTCGGAGACTGTTGCTGGTCAGCATAGACAACTAAATTATTTGGAAATACTCATCTGATAAATTAGAACTGAAGGTCAATTTTGAGAAAAGTAAGTTATTGACTTAGGAAGTGAGGTTACTTGGCTGCAAACTGAGAGATGCTGCAAGGTGGTACTGTCATGCCCGATGTAAACGATATAAATATCTCGGCATATTTTTTCTTACCCGGCTGATGGGTTTTTGTCAGCATGTAAAGACCTTACAGTAGGGCTAGCATGTATTAATATATTGTGAAAGAAACTGTTTGTGCTACATAATAAATCCTTGGAAGTGTTTGTCAAAATTTTGATGCACAGAAACAACCCATTGTGCAGTATGGTTCGGAGCTATGGGGTTGCTGCGGTTCATTGTGAATCGGTTCAATTTGAACTGGGTTAAACGTTTTTGGGTGTAGAAACGTAGAACGCCAAATGTTTAATATATGGAGAAACCCTGGAGGAGTAGCATTTAGGCTGAAACAATTTTGTAGTTTAATTTTTCCATTTTAAAATCCTATTTAAACTGTAAGTCGCTCCTACTAGGTTTGGAGCACTTTTACATCTGAGTGTTTATTTTAACTCTAATTTTATATATATATATATATATATATATAAATATATATATAAAATATAGAGAGAGAGAGAGAGAGAGAGAGAGAGAGAGAGAGAGAGAAGAGAGAGAATCTGCAGTTAAAAGTATCTGCAAACTTGTAAAAGTTATTAAACATGGCTAAAGGATAGATTACGCAACGAAAGCTACAATACAAACTACTTGATCTCGACTCAAGGCAGAAGTAATTGGGTTTCACAAATGTTCTAGTCAGTTGTGTGAGCTGGGATTAGATATGCATTGGATATACCAAGGAGTAGTGAGAAGAACGTACGTTACTCAAACACTCGCCATAAGATTGATCGACAGTAATGGCAAGTGTGGAAAGTCACATTCAATCAAGTAAGATATTTGATGTTACAGAGTTCAACAGTTCACACATTTAGGTACGGAATTACCTTTTGTTTAATATGAAAATGCACTTACGATTTACTTTCACTAGATATTAGAATTTGAATCATCTGATATAAAAGTAATGCAAAATTGCACAAAATGCGAGTTACGAAGGAATTGCTCTGTCCCCTGTGTAAACACTCAGTCGAATAAGAAGATCATTTTGTCCAGCAGTGCCCTGCTTATAGTAATCTCCCTGTTTGCAGTTTTCTACTGCAATACAACTTTTATACCCAAAGCCATGACTGTTTTTGTTTTACCTAGCTATGGCAATCAGAAAAAGAGAGTGTGATTCGCAGTTAGTTCTTATGTATATAAACTTTCCAGTTTAAGAGAACATTGCTTCTTGATAGCCTGAGCATTCATAAAAATAGAAAGGACACAGATACGCACCTTAAGATATTTGTTTTTGTAATAATGTTATCTCCCCAATCATATTGGGTCAGAAGGCCTAAAATTATTCATCATCTGAAACTGAATCAGAATCTCACTCTCTCTCTCTCACCACCACTCACTCTCCAGCAAACCATTCATCTCTCTCTCACTCCTCACTCTCCTCAACCATCTGTCTCCTCTCACTCCACTCGTCTCTCTCTCTCACCTCTCTCTGTCGTGTGAGAGTGTTTGATTTGCGTGTGTGTGTGTCCTGTCTATCTGTGTGCTTGCTGCGCTCACGTTTGCGTGCGTGCGTAAATGTGTGTTGTGTGTGTGTGTGTGTGTGTGTGTGTTGTGTGTGTGTGTGTTGTGTGTGTGTGTGTGTTGAGTGTGTCTGTGTCTGGTCCTGTGCGCGCGCGCGTTTGTGTCTTAGTGCCGTGTGTGTGGTGTGTGTGGTGTTGTGTGGTGGTGGTGGTGTGTGTGGTGTGTGTGTGTGTGTGTGTGTGTGTGTGTGTATGTGTGTGTTGTGTGTGTGTGTGGAGTTGTGTATGAGTGTGTGTGGTGTGTGTGTGTGTAGTGTTGTGTGTGTGTGGTGTGTGCGTGTGTGGTGTCTTGCGTGTCGTGCATGCGTTCATTGCGTGAGTGCGAGCGAGCGTATGAGTTGTGTGTGAGTGTGTGTGTGTGTGTGTGTGTGTGAGAGAGTGTGCGTGTGTGGTGTGTGGGTGTGTGTGTATATTTGAGTGACGGTGTGTTGTGTGTGTGTGTGTGTGTGTGTGTGTGTGTGTGTGTGTGTGGTTGTTTGTGTGTGTGTGTGTGTGTGTGTGTGTGTGTGTGTGTGTGTGTTAGCACGCGCAGCGAGGCCCGCACACATGTGTTTGGTCGTGTTTGATGTTTCTGCGTAAGCATGTTGGTGTGTGGATCTCAACAGCAAGGCAGGCAGAGCATGCATCCTTATGGGCCACCATGAGACTGTAAAGAACAAACCCAGCCTGATCAAGACATAGAAAAATCTTCAGCATAAAGCCACAGCGCCAGTTTTCCTCACTGGCATCATGGAGAACTGGTTTCAAGACAACTGATGAGTGAGGCAAGGCTGTTTTTACACTCACCCAGTCTTTTCAAACCTTACCAGGAGAGGATTAATGCCTCACGCACTGGAGGGTGTCTAGCTCAAATAAGCATGGGTTGCAGGATGTAACAAACAAACGCTTTGACGATGACATCAACGGGAGAAAGAGCAGGTAATTAGCCAGCCTAGCAATTGTCTGGACAAATGTTCTTCAGCATTCAGCATGATACAGCCCAAAAACACAAAGCTATGAGACGACACCAACGAATTCACGCTAACATCCACATCAATCTCGAAACAGTTCATAGCTTCAGGTACCTCGAGGCATTCGTTCAGACGATGATCGAAGCCTGAAGCGTTCACCAGAGTGTGCAAGCACTGCCCCACTGTCCAAACAAATCAGTTGGAGTCAATCACTGCACCTCCTTTGGAAACATGAGCATGTTCACATAGGGTGCAGGCACGCATTCCACAGAGGCGTCAAAAGACATAAATGCACCGTGGCATGTTCGATAATGCCACAGCAAGAGACACGACACAAACTCTACGTGATTGTTCCAAAGTCGGTGTTTCAGCCCCTAGTTCATGACTGCAGAGCCCACCGGCGAAAACCGCCACTGTCCAAGCAACTGCCGTTATGCGTCCCGCTTCCTTACTAGTCGCTGTCCGCTGACAGGTGAAAGACAGCACAACGCTCTAGACGCAGCGCCACGCTGTCGCATGAGCCCATCCGTGCCCGCTGAAGAAATCCGGTAACAAGTTATTCATCACAGGTGTGTGACACATGATATATATTTCATGACGCATGAATAATAAATGAATAGAACAAAAACCGGGACTACGGCACATGAACAAGGTATGTAACACATGAACCATGGAACATGACACGTTTACCAGAATACATAATACGTGAACTAGATTACAGACACATGAATCAAAATACTTAACGTCAAACTCAAGAGACCATAACATGAACCATGTTTCAGTACATGTGAAGCAACATGTCTGACAACATGATCCATGAGACGTGACACGTAAATCATGATCCTTGACAACGTAACACAACTACATGTCTTACGGGCCAGCTGAAGACACTTGAACTGGATACATGACACAATAATATAATATGTAAACGAATCACAACACATGATATCTGAAGTAGTGTACGAAGCCCATGAATCAGAACACATGAAATTGAAGCAGTGAACCTAGCCCAAGAATACAGAACACTGAACATTTTGCAGCAGAGTATCTAGCACCATGAAACAGCATACATAATACGCAAACCGGACACACCACACAATGAAAACTGGAAGACATTACAAATGGACAATGGATATAATTATAAAACTTAAACCAAGCCACAACCAAATTATAACACACATGAAGCAAGAGACCATCACACATGAACTGAAACTGAGAAACCCACGCACGACGTGGCATCAATGACACATGAAGCAGGAGACAAGAAAAATTGTGCATGCATTTATAATACTTAAAGCAACGGAAACCCAATGAAACTATGATCACAATGGAAACAAGAGACCTATCACACATGAAATGAGAGACACGACACATTTTGTTTTTCCGCGTACACAGGCGAAACTCCTCCGGACACACCCGATAATAGACAGGCCAGATAAGACCAACTTCTCAACCAAAAGGGAGTAGAGTTTTGTGTGTTTGGTCGTGGTTTATTTTTTATTTTGTTTTATTTTCTTTTTTTATCCCACCATTAATGCCACCATACACCAATCTTCGCTGAAAGACACGACACTTAGCTAGGAATCTATGACACATGAACCAGGAGACATACATGTAACGAGGAGACAAAGCAAGAACCAGAGACATGTCACATATACCAAAAATATATGGCAATTGAACCAAAACGCATGCACAATACCATAGAACATGACAACAAGAGCCATAAAAGATACATGGGACATAGACCAAGATTAATTGTGTGAACCAGA